>BSBM01000472.1:4175000-5375000 GCA_027924585.1 Larix kaempferi | reverse complement strand
AAAAGATGGTGACTGCGCCAATTCTAGTCTTTCCAGACTGGATGAAGCCATTCCATGTCCATGTTGATGTATCATGCATTGCCTTGGGAATTGTATTATCTCAGCCAGGAGAAGGAAGTATTGACCACCCTCTTACATTCTCGAGCAGGAAGCGCTCTCAACAGCAAAAAATAACTATACTACTACTAAGAGGAAAGGTCTTGCGATGGTATATACCCTACAGAAATTCAGACATTACTTGCTTAGTGCGCACTTCCTTATGTTCACTGACCATTATGCATTGAAATACTTGTTCAATAAGCGAGTGTTAGGGGGATGCATATGCAGAGTGCTACTGCTGTTCCAGGAATATGACTTTGAGATTATTGTTAGTCCAAGTAGACTGAAGTTGGGACATGATCATCTGTCAAGGATTGAGTCAGGAGAAGAGCTGACGAACATTGAAGACAGTCTGCCCAATGCATAGCTATTTGCTATATAGGTTGCCAATGATTATTATAAGGATATCATTAATTTTCTGACAATAGGGCTAGCACCGCAGGCATTATCTGTCCAGCAGAAGAAGCAGCTAGTGGTGCGTGCTGCAGACTTCACTATAATTGCAGGTCAATTACACAAACTCAGACCAAATGAAGTCCTGCGCAGATGCGTACTAGATCATGAGAAACCGTTTATTCTAGAAGACGCACATTCAGGGATCGCGGGAGGTCACTATGCAGGAAGGGATACCGCCAAGAAGATATTGGACGCAGGGATATGGTGGCCCATGATCCACAAAGATTCTAAGGAACACTGTAGGAACTCTGATGTCTATCAGAGGACAGGGAAACCTTTGTGAAGAGATGAGATGCCACTAAACCCACCATGAAAAAGAACTAGTGCGAGGTATATTATTACTGCTACTGATTACCTCGCAAGATGGGTGGAAGCAAAGCCAGTAAAGGACTGCAGTGCTAGTATTGATGCGCAGTTCATTTTTGAAGAAATATTATCAAGATTTGGCTGTCCAAAGATTTTGGTGAGTGAACAAGGTACTCACTTTTTGAACAAGACCATTGAGGCACTTACAGAGGAATTCCACATTCGTCACCAGCGCAGTACTCCATATCATCCATAAGTGAATGGCACTGTTGAGGTTTTCAATAAAATACTGGAGAACGCACTCACTAAGGTTTGCAATGTAAATAGAGATGATTTGGATCTGTGCCTCTCCTCTGTGTTATGGGCATACAAGACTACATCCAAGAAATTGACAGGACATACACCTTTTCAGTTGGCTTATGGGAAGGAAGCTATAATGCCAATGGAATATATTGTCCCTAGCTTAAGGATCGCTTCATTCACAGGGATGGCAGACTGCGCAGCACTAGAAGAAAGATTGCTACACCTCGTTGGGTTGGAGGAAGATCGCTTCGTTGCTGGCTTCCACCAGCAAGTTCAGAAGGACTGTGAGAAAGCATGGCATGATCGCCATATAAAGAACGAGTGCTTTCAGGTACGTGACCTAGTCCTCTTGTATGATAGCAAGTTCATGAAGTTTCCAGGTAAATTTAAGATGCATTCGCTTGGCCCATATACTGTGATACATGTTATTAACACTGGTGCAGTCCAGTTAGCCAATTTAGCTAGTGATACCCTACCAACTTTGATAAATGGAAGCGGACTAAAGCTGTATCACGATAGTCATGCTTTGAAGAATCTTGAGTAACAAGCAGAGGAAGAAATTTCTAAGTGTCAAATATAGTTGAAATTGGACATTGGAAATGTAAAGGAGCCTGTACATGTATGATAAGTAGAACAAGGTGTGTACCGCACAACACTGCTGAAGTTGTGAGGAAGGAAAAAAAAAAACATTTTTGAAACAGTGCAGTTGAAAAATTTTGGCGCTGTGAAGTAACTGCATAGGATCGTAGATGGCTTGCCGCGCAGCCCAGCGCAAGACTCAGAAAAATAGTCATTACACTGCTTTTGACAAAAATAGTCGTTATATGACCGTTGCAATGAACCGCTTGAGCATTTAATGAAAAGATAGCCATTCTGAACACGCTGATGATGGAAGGGATGGAGGATTCGTTCAAATTGGCCAACGGACACCTCATTAAATGCTCATCTAGCCGTTGGAAGGTGCAGGGGGACTCAACTGCGCCTATAAATAACGCTGCATAAGGACTCTCAGGCGTTACCAGACACTTAGAATTTTCATGCATCAGCTCATGTGTTAGCAATCCTTAGGAATATTTTAGAAACAGTTGCCTACTCTTGCTAGTGAATGTCCAAATCACTAGATAGAGAAGAAGAGCTTACACTTCAAGAAGCAATCTGAATCCTTCAGCATGGGGGAATTGCAGAGTTAATGAAAACCCCTGCCAAGAAGACTATACTCGAACCCGGCCAAGCATCTAGAAGATCACCTCGCTATAATCCAATCATGTAGGACAAAGGGGAAGACATAACTGGACCATAAAGCAAGACTCCAAAGATGGGCCAAACGACGCCGAGATCACCGGTCTTTTAGAAGGAATCCTTGAAGTTGACACTGGTGTATATATCACCATGGGCATTGGATGCCTCAGTCTTTAAATTGGCCAAGAATGCTAGATATGAAATCCCATTGTCGCCGATTTCAAAACATGTAGAGGTTGCCAAGAACCTGCTCAGAAAGATCCTGGACTGTAAATGGGAGGACTTTGACCTCCTAGGCATGCAAAAGGAAGAACCCCACGAGCCAAAGTACCCACAGTTCCATCTTGACCAGTACATGTGCTGGAAGAAGGATGCCAAGGGAACTTTTAACTTGGTCTCCGAAAGTTGGTTGACGCCAGTAGTGGAGTCCGAATTGCTGAACCTGCTCCGACTACCCCATTTTGATCGTTCACCATAACTTAATGTAGTGGTTCGCACTCTGATGGCGCAAATTCACTAGGGATACCTATGGATGGATCAAAATGTGGATGTAAACATTGATTTAATCCACCGCATCATAGGGTTAAGCAAGCGCGGTAAGGATCCCAAGCAGTTCTTCCAAGGGAAGAATAAGGAAAAAGAAGTTGTCAAGAAGATGAAGAAAAGCCATGCATTGGTGAAAGGGAAAAGAGGTTTTCCCACAGAAAAAATTGAAGATAGAGCGACAAGATTTGTCACCCAGTTGCTCACAGGAAAAATCCTCAGAATAGCTAGGCCTATGGAGGTGTCTGTGGGCGCAGTACTACTCGGTGCTGCAGTGGTTTAAGGCACCCAATTCAATTGGTGTCAGTATCTTCTTAATGAGTTCTTGGATGAACTCAATGATACCCAGGAGAATGGTGGACAGTTCCACTTTACATGGCTGATCATCTTTATCGCCTTTTCCGGATGGAAGGAATTGGAAAAATATGTCGATGTAATTACAGAAACCAACGATCCCAGAGGATTCCGCTATGCCAACCTTTGGGAAAATATGAATGCAAAGTGACAGCACGCGACCGCGGAGGTATTCTATCAGTATTACACCCAGCTGCATTAGGTGATCACCCGTACATCGCGCATTACAAAGCAGGTAACATCGAAGTATATTCGCATTATTGATTTTATGATAGACATGCAATGTATCTTTATTTCACCCAAAGTGAGAATGAAGAAGCCAGAATGGTACCCAGGTAACTACCATATGTATGAGGAGGACATTGAAATCCTCATGAAGGACTGGCCGGCCAACTTCCGTGTTGAATGCATGGATGTGGAAACTGACTCTAAAGAAGATGAACCCATCCCGCTATCATGCCCTATTATTGAAGAAAAAGGAAAGAACCTGAAACTCTGCAGAACCCAAAGGCACGAAAGAAGGTGAAAGCAATAAAGAGTCAATCTGATACAGTGTTGAACGAAGATGACTTCGACATGATTGCAGAAAGGGTCTCAGAGCAGATGGGGGAGCTAATGACCAAAAAATATTAGAAGGATAAGGTCATCCAGGATGACATGCAAAAGACTAGGCTCACACTGCAAGGTCTTAATGAAGAAAATGGACGATGTCTAGAAGAGCCTAACCTTGCCGCGCGAAGCAGGAGCTGAAGGGAGGTCGGCAGGAACCTCGTAGCAGACACCACTGCAGCTAGCCATAATGCTGCCTTCAAAGACCAGGGTTGTCCATTTGGACCCATTGACCATAGCGTTACCAATGGCAGAACAGATCGTCCTAGACAAAAAAGGTGTCGAGCGTGTAGAGCTCGACCTGGCCAAGATTCCTTTTCCTGGATTACACTTTCTACACACACAGAGAGTGGAGGAGATGCATGAATGAACAGTAGAGTCCATGAAGTCATAAGCGGAGCTGCACGCGGAAAACATGCATCTCAAGGACTCTAGTTCGCGCACATAGATACAATTTCATGATGAATAGGACCGCCAGGTAGGACTGGAGAACACCGTTACTGATGTCGCAAAAGATATTGAAGGTCTAGAACTCCAGGATGATCTTGCGGACACAGTTCTGAGGATCGGAGACAAGGTGAGATATTTGAAGATGGAGATGCAGGATAAAGAGATTTTTTATGAGGCCGATCTTGCCGCGTTGAAGGAAAAGATCAATGTGTAGACACCATTAACTGAGCAACAGTTAAGAGAGAAAGCAGTTAGCGCCATGGTACATAACATAATGAGTGAGATGGCTAAGTGCCAAGATCTCTTGGAAAAGGTTTCAAAGGCATTCACTGCCATTGAAGAGGATCAAGGGCTACTGCAGGTGAAGACCGCGGTAAAAGAAAAGTAAACTGTGCTAGAAAAGTTGGACACAGAGGTCAAGGCTTTCCCACCCAGGGAGAGGCTGCCGAGGTATAAGGAGATATCACGCTTGATGAAGGAAGTCCAGGAATTAAGAGAAAAAGAGACCGAGATGGATAATCGGTCACATCAACTCCTGGAGGATGCCATGGGGGTGTCGTAGTAGATAGAAGACGAGTTGAAGGAACTACGCGACAACTAGGAGTAGGTACAAGGACAGATTGGAGAAGAGATAACTCCAACACTGCTTGAGATAATAAAAAAAGGTGAACAAGATACCAGAGAAGCAGTGGAACAATTGTTCGACAAATATAATGAGTTCACGACCAAATTAGTTCCACCAGTTGTAGAGCAGAGTGAGACGACCGAAGCAGCAAGTGGCTTTGGGGTGAGCCACATGTAAGTGTTAGGGGCATGTTGGGCCCAAGTTGGGACAAAGTTCTGGTAACACTTTTGATAAGCAGAAAAAGCTTAGCTTAGCACAGCTTAGAAAAAGATGTAATTTTTCCTAAGTATTGAGGGTGCTGTGAAGTTATGCGTAGCATCCAAGTTTTGGCCATGCTGCGAAGTTGTGTGCAACATGCAAGTTTTGGCCATGCTGCGAAGTTGTGCGCAGCATCCAAATTTTGGAAGTACCACGAAGATCAGTGCTACGAGGAAGTAGTGATGCAAAGCAGTTAGGCCACGTGGAGCCAGCAAAGCGGAGTGCTGGATGAGGATCAGGTGCAGGTATCGATGGACCAGTAGTGTTCTAATTTTGGAAAGACGCTCCAGGAGTGCCAAGCAGTGGGCACGAGCAAATCAGGAAGGTGTCCAATGCATGAGTTCGTTAAGGAAAGGACAGCTTAGGGAAAGCGATGGCTTGGCATGCCTAGTGGGAGAGACCGTTAGATATCAACAGTTCAGTGAAAGTGACCTGTTGGCATGTGTGCGAGAGAAAGTCCGATAACGACAAAATGAAGACGTGGAGAACCACCACGATGAATCAGATGCTACCAGATGCCAGCAAGCTAGTTTAGGGAAACCGACACAGTTTTGTAAACCCTAAGATTTTTTGGGTTTATGTCTTCCACATTGTAAAGACATGACCTTCAGGGATGGTCAATTTAAGAAGACAATTTTGTATGGGATGGGGTTCTAAGTTGTTACTTTTTGTTGTTACATTTCTGGGTTTTGGATGTTGTATTGTAAAATGTCTTTTGAGTTGAGAAGATTGTAAAGGCTCTACAGCTGTGTGCGCAGAGACCTATCTGAGAGGAAGGAGAGTCTGTAGCTGAGTGCGTAGGCTAAGAACGGCTGTCCCCATCCCTTTTAAAGATATATATTACCAACCGTTCTTGTGGACGTAGCTTCCCATCCGGGGGAGTGAACCACGTTAATTATTGTGTTGTGTGATATGTTTTATGGATGAATGCTTACCTGTGTTTTCTGTAAATTAACGTCTAGATGTTTCCTTACATGCTGTTATGAGAGAACTATTGTATGCATTTTCCATCAGAAGAAGTATGGAGATGATATGTTAAGTTCTGCATGAATAAATGAATGGTGAACATTTAGCTTATGTTTGAAGAATAGTGAATCAGTTAATTGGTTAAGTATTAAGAGATCACTTAAGTACTTCCTTATGCACAATATAGCAATTCATAACAATTAGATTGTATCAATAGAATATGCTCAAATCATAACCGTACCAAGTGGATGAACGAATAGTAGATGGATAATCGACTGACTAGTTGAATGAGTGGATGAGTGATACTCGGTTCAGCACCTTAAACGTTTATGTGTGCTCCAAGTATAAATTTGAATTGCATTGTTCAAAGTCTCAGTAGAAGTCTTGCAGTAGAAGAACATAGTGGTGCAGACCGCAGTGTTGTCCATCACTGCGCAGTCCCCCCCCCCGCAGTGAATACCCCCTGTTGCGCTGCGCAGTTCGTCCGTCCATGCAACTCATCACTTACTATGGAAACCTAATTTTGCAGTACCCCATAGATACACCTCGGGTGAGCAAACGCTACCAGATGCCAGCAAGTCACTTTCACTAAACCGTTCATCTCTAATGGTCTCGCCCACTAGGCATGCCAAGCCATCGCTTTCCCTGAGCTGTCCTTTCCTTAACAAACTCGTACATTGGTCGCCTTCTTGATTTTCTTGTGTCCGCCACTCAGCACTCCTAGAGCATCTTTCCAAAATTAGACCACTACTGGTCCATCCGGTACCTGCACCTAATCCTCATCCAGCACTTCACTTTGCTGGCTCCACGTGGCCTGACTGCTTCGCAGCACTGGTCTTCGCCGTACTTCCGAAATTCGGATGCTGCGCACAACTTCGCAGCATGGCCAAAACTTGGATCCTGCGCACAACTTCGCAGCACCCTCAATACTTAGGCAAAATTACATCTTTTTCTGAGCTGCTTCAACTCATCTTTTCCTGCTTATCAAAAGCGTTACCAAAACTTTGTCCCAACTTGGGCCCAATAGCTAGGGTTGTTTACTATATTTGAAAATTTGGGATTCAACACTTTTCGAGTGCAAACACTAGAGAGGGAACCTTAAGACCTATCCACTGAATTTTCAGGTCTTGAAGAAATACCTTGCCTAGTTTTCTTGTGCTAGGATTATACATAGTCTGGTGTGTTTTTCCTGTTTTCTTTATAACTATTTTGGTTGTTGACTTTTACAACTTAGTATTGTGATTTCAATAAAGTGGCTTATTCATTCTTTTGAGAATTAGCTTTTTCTTTGAGATATCCAAGGAATACAAAATAGGTTTAAGAAGGTCATCTTGTGACGAAATTTTGGCTCACTGATTGATTCTTATAGAACATTTATCTATGAGCTTCTGAAATATATTTACTGAGTATCATATATCAAAATTTTCAGGGGGGAAACCTTCATATTTGACGGAAGTTCAAACAAGGCTTAAGGTACTATAGATAGAATTTCCTTTGAAAAGAATTCCCTTAACTTAGCATGAGTATGGGATATTTTCGAGTGGCAAATATTTAAATCCTTTACATCATTCCTATCTCTTAAGGAGCACTTGGAATTGATTCCCCATCCACTAAAGAGCTCTATGCTTATTTGATTATTTAAATAATTTATTTGAATGTAAACAACCTAGGGTGAACTGCAAGATAAGAGTTCTCATTATGATCGATCCTATCATGTTCGTAAGTGTTGGTGGAATGGAATCTCTGCATTTGGTCACCAAGCTAGTGAGATGACTTTCAACTTAAAAACTGGAAGATAAGATATCTTATTACAAGTCGGCTTATTCATGATCCGTGAGTGTTGGTGAATGACACTACTACTAATTGGTTACCAAGCCAAAGCGGTTACTTGTATTTATCCCTTAGCAAAGTTTTGTAAAATAAATAAACAAATATAAATAAAAAAGTTGACTGGAAGGACAGGAGGTCTTATCACAAGCCGACCTAGACATGATCATGAATTCTTGTGGAATGAAATTATCGTTAGTTGGTCATCAAGCCAAGATAATGCCCTTTTGGTTTTACTTGGAAAGAATGAGGTATTATCACAAGCTAGTCTGATTGTTTTTTGCAAGTCTTTGTGAATGGCTCTGCCATTAGCTAATCACCAAGTCAAGGAAGTTTCCTTTAGTTTCCTTTTGCGAAATCTAATGTACATGATAATTTTACATAAGTATCTCTACTAGATGGGATGAACGTGATCCTTTGGACTAAAAGGAAACCCTATCAAGGCTATGGACGCTTGCAGGAAGAAGTGGCAATGCTTGTGACATTGAGATTTTATTTTCAAGATGCTACTTGAATTATCCTCGCTTATGTTCTAGTCTTGATCATTCTTAGCAAAGTTAATTCTATGTTGTCCTTTCTTGTATAATATCCTATTTACCTTTTAAACAAGCTTCATTCTAGTCCCTGATGATTTTTCGTTATTCATTGTTAGGCTTGGAAGTATTTTCTAAGAACCTCTTAGGTTTGTGATCCTTAATAGGTGAATTAGCTATGTCTCAAGCATCTGAATATTGACTAAAGCTTAAAAACACTTGTGGATTTTTTTATGAAAAGACAAGAGATAACTGGTTCTTCCCAGTGGGTCGCCATTTGTTGTATCCATAATGATCCCATCTTGTTTGAACAATATGGGAGCCCCATTATTTTTAGTGTCTTTTACTTAGTTTATTTTTCTTAAAAGTAGTTTTTTATTCTCTTTACTTAATCTTCTTTGAGATTTCGTTTAATAAGGAAAAACCTAAAACAAATTGAATTTTAAATGACACTAGTTCTAATTTTGCTAATTCGTTTAATTAAGCATAAGAACAAATAAGTTGGAAGTCATAATGATTATAAGATCTTATCAATTATCCTTACATTCTGATCTTGATATCTCCATTCATTTAAATTCAAAAATCGAAACTCAGGAACATATTTCAAGAAAGTTAAGTTAGCACTCCCGACTTTTTGACTCCAACATTTGCAGAAGTCAGAGGTCAGCATGAAATGAGGTTAAAATTACTTAAATTTCCCTATTTCCCAACTCCTGGATTTTTGCTTTAACATGGGAAATTGGTCATCAGGGAAGATATTTTGTTTTGATTGAATTCCAGTCCAGACTCCTGACTCTCGAATTTTGACATTTATTAGAAATTGTGGAGTTATATAGTTGAGGCAATATTTTTTGTTATACCAGTTTTGTCCCTGACTGCCGACTCCCGACTCTTTAAACTTATCATCAATTGCAGAAATCGGCAATCGGGACGTTATGAATCCTCATAGTTATTTTGTTCCGGACTCCTGACTCTTGACTATTTCAAATTTTTGGAAACTTAAGTTGGCACTATCATTTACATAGCCAAAATTCATATTTTCCCACGTGCCAAAATATTTCAAAAAATGGCCTAATTAATGTGATCAATAAATGATTAATATCTAACTATCCCTTTCGAGGCATTTCAGTGGTAATTAATGCGCAATTGATTTGGTCCTTATCTAACATTTACTTAATCAATTTTTCAATTTTGTTCTCCCTTACAGCACGATGAATTTTGAAATTAGCCTACCAATGCCCTCTATCTCTACCAGTGAATTTTATCAATTTAGTCGAATTTGTTCCAATATTTTACAGTTATTGTATTATTTCATTAAGTTTTCATCATAGTTTTCATGTTTGAGTGTCTTATTTCGGGTTTTACCTTGTTGTAGCATCACTTTCCTTTTCCATGGCTAAAAGGACTAGTTCTAAAGCCGCAGTGGAAGAAATGAAGTTTAAAGACCCTAATTTCATATTCTATTTCGATATGGATGCATGAGTCTCTAATACACTCTGTCTGGATTGGGCCCGAGTCTATATCATATTTGATAGTAATAAATTCTCATAATTCAAGAAGGAATCCCATATCTACTAGAACATCAACAAATCGTAGCTTCATGCCATTGCTGGTTCCCTACAGTCATGCCATACACCGACCTAGTAAAGTGGATGATTGATTACGCTGTTATCCCAACCAATACATTCAGATACTCCAACCAATTTGTTTATGCTTCATTCAAACCTGATACATTTGCAAGGATTTATACGTTGAATACCCCACACCAGCTTCTTACACAAGATTTTATAAAGGATTTTGTAAAAACCTACGAACCAGATGTTATCCTTAAGACATGGATGGCTGACCCAGATACCTTTATACTAAACCCAAATAGGAAATATCCAATTGCCTTTCGTAGAGATCCATATAAACTGCTTGCGGCCATGCTATGTTAGTTTTACGGTGTAGACACTTGCCAATACTCAAACTGGAATGATCCCCCCTAGATCACTATGTTTCAAGCACGGGTAAAATATTTAATTGGACCCATATTTATTTTTTTACCTTCATAGATACCATTTCTCAAGAATAGAAGGCTCCAGCTATTAAGAAGCCCAATTTTTATATGTCTACATACTTCATGGATAGTGTGTGTGCTTTCTTTGCTTATCCTGCCATGAATTGGCATTGGACCAAAGAAAATCCCCCAATTCAAATTGATTGTTCAATTCTATGGGAAGATAATTACAAACCCTACATCTATGACATGTGTGACAAATTCATTAGTGCCATCTATTTTTTTTATTTTAAAAAAGAGTGCTCCTAGGGTTTCAGAAAATGCCATTTCCATAATTTCTACCATTAGAGATTGGTATTTTGGTGAGTATTTTACTTACCTCGAAATTTGGGGTAGTAAGTATGTGCACCTGTTACCAAGACTTGTTCTCGACAGGATGATCATTGATGAGGTAGCATTTGAGACTATTTATGATGGAGTTCATGGTCAATGCCATTCTCCAAAGAGAAGAGCATGGCCTAAATTCCCCTTGTATATTGGACATCTGATAATTCATAATGAAACTCATGGTATTATGTTTCCCAAGGTATTCAATCAGCTCAAATTGAATTTTGGAGAAAAAAGTATGCATGATCCTAAGGGTTTTATAGAAAACCATTTCATACAAGAACATTTGAAAAGTACAAATGTACATGAGAAGCAACCTGATGATTCCCTATACAAGAATGAACATATTTTTGAAGAGGTTATGGGAAAAGCTACAGAGGCATATCAGAGGATCCTTATACACGAATCCGGGAGGCAACAAATGCCTTGAGTCATGGAGGAAAGATATTGAATTTTCCAACAACAACAAGAAGCTTCTAGGGAAGTAATGGAGGATGATAATAAGGCCATAGTTTCCAGTTCAATTTCATTCCAATCCCATGAAAAACAATAGCTAGATAAGAAGCAAGGAAAGCAACCTATATCATAGGCATAGTATCCCATTTCCATTCAAAATATGAAACTCTCATACAACAGACCCACATCCTTCAAAGTAATTATTTTTCCCATACTCAGTTTGTTTATAATATTGCTCCTATTTCTAAGAGAATACCAAATATATCCGTGAAAGTTGAAAAAAAATCTAAGTTACATGTCCATCCTCCACTTCAGAAATCCATTAGCGATGTTATTGACTTGGAAAAGTAGAAACCTGTGGAATTTATTCATCAAAACCTAATAGTTCAAGAACCTCCATAGACATATGCCCCTAAAAACATTCAAATTATTAATGGTGATACTCCTCATCCTTCCCCAGATAGTGGTCTATCAGAAGTACCTACCATAGATGACCCCATCCATCAGTCTACATCAAATTCACCACACACTTTGTCTCCTACTTCAAACCCTTCTGACTGAGCTTTACAATCCCATAACTCACCTATTCAGACTAGGTTAGATACTTTAGTTGATATCATTACTACACAACAACCCATAACTCTTCAATTAGATAATCCATTGGCTCAAAGTGTTACCCCTACCATGCCTTTACAATTTAAAACTAATACTCATCCTATTAAATCCATTGGAATCCCTATTGGAAAATTTCCCACCACTTCTTCTCCCCAAGCTATCCTACCACCACCACAAGATCCACCTCAGCTAGAAACTATTAGTACTAGTCAACCATTTCCCATTATCAATACTACAAAACTTCTAGCATCCACAGTTGAAGACACTGTAGACTTTGGTGACGGTGAAGTAGTGGTGCTTAGAGATTATTGTTTTAGAAAAAGGAAGAAGGTATTATTAAGGAAAGGTTCCAAGAGGAATAGGGAAAGGTAAGTGCAAGTTGGACCAGTCCCTAACCAAGTCATATGGAAGTAGGCCACTGATTACCCTCAAAGGGAGGCCATAGAGGTTACTGTAGGAATGGGATCCTTTACTGGGGTTAATTTTGATTATGTATCTACTTTGAATAAAGAATTGGGATAAGAAAATACTAAGAATGTATCATTGTAGGTAGAGAAGGATTCTCGCCATCAAAATTTAGTCAAGCAAATGGAGAAATTCAAATCCCAAGAAAATTCAGTGGTGGAAATTTTGCAAGATCAGACTCAGCAGCTCTCACAACAGAAAACAATTGCAGAATCCAAGTTATTTGAGCAAGCTTCTAGTATTGTTGATCTTAAGATACAGAAGGAACAAATGAAAGATCATAATCTTTTTTATGATTTTTTGAAGTTTACAGTGCAATAATTTAAGGATGAGGCCATCTCCTGTAATAATAATTTGAAGCAGAGTCTGAATTTATATTTTCAAGGTATGAATGAAGTACATGATGACTTCAATTATTTTGAAAGTTTATTAGTTGTTCTTGTATATCATACATATAAGTGTAAAAAGGTTCACTCAACTTATGAGTAGCTTTGTGAGTGCGAGAGTCATTTGAAAACTCCTCTGCAGACCTTGTCTCGATTAGACCAGGTGAAATTAATGAGGACTCGAATTTCAATCAAGTCCTAGGAACTGGTCTATGATGAGGTGTCTTATATGATTAAAAAGGGACAAAATATCTATGCTATACAATAGATGTTGATAGATGATCACCTGGAAAGTATGGGAATGCCCGTCTTTGTTGAGTTGGCAGATTCCATGCCATCGAACTAAAGAATTGTTGAAGTGGATGAACAGAGGGACCAGATTGCAGACATGATTCAAAATGCTACTCAACTGGATATTTATTTGTTCAGACTATTTATTTCAGCTCTAAATCAATTGGAAGCCATGTTGCAAGGGTTCCTTGACTCTTGGTCCAAGCGCCATAATAAGGAAATTTTATCTTACATGTGTAAAGTGCATCTGCAGTTGGAACATGCCAACTATCCTTATGTGACCAAGATGTGGAATGCATGTGCAGAATGGAAAGATTATTTGACAAATGGGATTCAGGGTAGTTAATATATTTTTTCTTAGATCTAGGGGGTTTGGCCTTTTTTGTGCATCTGTTATTATCCACTGAATTGTATTTATTTTGATCCCTAAGGGAAGAGATATGGGGGGGGGACACCATTGAATTGCTGGTGGAATGTATTTATACCAGTCATTGTAGAAATTTATGTCTTTTGGAATCTGGTTATGTAATGTTTTACAGACTTGTGAATGGAAGGTGGAATGTTTCCTGCATTTGGGTTTGGCATAATGTGAGATCAAGTTTTCTTTTCTCCTTGTGTTTCCTTTTGAATTAATGATTCCTTAACATATTTCAGATGCTAATAAATGCAGAGGTTAACTAATCATTGTGAATTTACTTAGGATGATATATTGTGACATGGAGGAATGGATTTCTTCATGCATTTCTGTTATGATAGGGTCCTCTATAGATTATCTACTTTTTAAAATATTAATCTGCTAACTAGTCATTTATTTACATTGTTAAAAATTATTCTCACCATTTTATTTTATATGTTTAAATTGGTTTAGTTGAATAATGTTTTGTTTAATTGTTACCAAGGGTTCTTATGAAAAGATACATATTTATCTTTATTTTTTCACTGCATCCTGATTAATTATTAAAATCAATTTGTATAATTTTAACACATATCAAGCAGGTTTTTCTATTTGAATTTCTAACCAAAATAAACCTCAATTTTCATTAGGTCTTGTAGGATTTCTCACTGTAGTGTTTTATTATATCATAAGTCTTATTTTCAATAAGTAAACCCCTAAAGCCAATGGAGGTTGATATTCGTCAGGAGAAGTCACACCAAATGACTGGGAAATAGGGAAATTCTTGCAATGGTTTTCTGAAGTTCCTGGATCGGATTGCTTTCCTTGCGTAGACAACTGGATCAATAGTACCTCGACGTCAACAAACCTTGAACAAGACTAGATCTATCACATCAAATATGTATCAATTGATTTAAGGAGAAAGGATATCCATGGATTTAAGTTAGGTATCTAATGGCTACAAATGATCTCTTTGATTCCTACAAAATCCTTTCTTCAACCTGCAAAACCTTAATCCTTGAAAAAAAGTCACTAAAACACTAACTAATTTAGTACCCATGTAGCTCTAATACCATATAATATTTCGGCATATAGATCTAGGCACATAAACTAAAGAGATATGCTATGAAAATAAAATCAGTAATAAACTAATCATGTAACAAATGAGATATCATAGATCATTACAAAAATACTAGAAGCAAATAAGAAGAAAAGAATGTTGTATTTCATTAACTGTAATGAATGGAGGTGAACAAAATATATAGCAAGGAAATTCAAATTTCTCATGTAGTTCTTGGAGACTAGAAGGATTAACTAGAGCCAAAGACCCTTAGTTATCCATGCACACTCACATATACTAAGGTTAACTGACCCAAGACTCCCCAATTTCTAGTTCTGATTAAGTGATGTACAAGTAACTAACTATATGTGCATGAAAATCCATAAAATAACTCAACTAGGGTGATTAGGGTTTGTTGGGGCTAGTTATGGTCATTTAGGACCTATATTAGTGGAGCACATATACTCCTCAATTAGTCCTAGGCTCAACCACTCCTAATATTAGGGAATAGTTCCTCAAATCAGGGAATGTACCGCCAATTCTAGGATTCCAACTCAAAGTTGAATCAGGTGCTCAATTTGGATGGAGTTTGTCCCACTAGAGTCATCGGGTCAAGTTCTAGGTGGCTAGGTACAGGGTTATTTAATATAACATTCACCCTCTAGAAGTTGCAGCTCGAGAAAATACTACAATAATAGGATTGGAATTCTACAAATTAAGTGCTTGATCGAGTTCTTCAAAAGGCTCGATTGAGTAGTTTGGAATATTTTTGTATTGACTTGATTCAGGGTTGCATCAACCCTTGATCAATGGTTTCTTTCATCTAACATATTTCTTGATTTAATGGCATATATTGATTAAGATATGGAGACTAATTGAGTGTTTTTCTTGATCAAGCCCCTGTAAACCCACTGCAATGCATAGTTCAAGTTGTTAGGGATAGCAATCTAGCTACGGAGCTACAACAAAAAAATATGGAATAATGTGTGATAAAATTCATAATGATCAAGGTTTACGTACTTTAGCGGTCTACTTGCATTTCTAGGGTCTTATGGGTTATGGGTGTAGTGTATGAGAGGTGGGAGTACTTATTGTATAATAAGGTGTAGCATGTTCGTGAACCATGATGTGTCAAGGATAAGTGTGTACGGTTAGGTAAGTCTGTTAGAATGTCATTGCAATAATGGGGCAATGTGTGTTTGAGGTCATACTAGTAAAGGTTTTTAGGATTTTATTATCATGTTTGGGATCTTAGGGGTCAATGGGATACTATGTAAGGAGTGATAGGGGTTAGTGTGCATTGGGTAATAATGTGATGGTTTGGAGTCCCACAAGTGTCCTTTTATCATCAATTCCATGTCCTAATTCCCAAGAAACATCCAAACTAAACCTAACCTTGAAATAGCCACAACATTGAACTTGTGGGACATGGATTCCCATAAATGTCTAGGGAACCCCTCCTCTCTCTTCCTAACCCCCTCATACTCTCCCTACCCATAAACACCCCCTTCACCTCTCTAGGTCTCTCTCTCCTCCTCCCCCTCCACAGAACTCCCCGTCTCTCCTAATTATCCTCCCCTATCAATTACCACTCCCCCATCTCTCTCTCTCTCTGCCCCCACCCTATACCCCTTCTTCTCTCTAACTTCCCTAATCATCCCTAAAACCCTACCCACCCACCCCAATCTTTATCTCCTTCTCTCCCCCTACCACTAACCACACAATCATCTCTCTCTCTCTCTCTCTCTCTCTCTCTCTCTCTCTCTCTCTCTCTCTCTCTCTCCTAACCATGCCCCCCATTGTCACTCTCTCCTTCCCCTATTCCTCCACCTACACCCAAACCCATTCATCTCTCTCTCTCCCCCAACCCCCTAACACCCCCCCATTCTCTCTCTCTTTCTCACACCCCCTACTCCTCTCTCTCTCTCTCTCTCTCTCTCTCTCTCTCTCTCTCTCCCACTAACCATCACTAACCCCCTATATCACTCTCTCTCTCTCCCTTAATCCTCCACCTACATCTAACCTACACCCCTCTCTCTCTCCCCCAACCACCGAACACCCCCCATCCTTGTATCGCATTATCACTCCCTAACCCTCCTCTCTCTCCCTAACTCCTCTCCTACTCTCCCTATCAATAAACACCACCCATTACCCTCTCTCTCTCTCTACTAATCCCCTATACATAACCCCCTCTCTCTCTGTCTCTCCTAATCCCCCTCCCCCTAACACTTACCACCCCTCCCCCATCTCTCACTCTCTCCCTCTCTCTCTCTCTCCACCCACCCTATACTTCCCCTTCTCTCTAATTTCCCTAATGCTCCCTAAATCCCCACCCCCACCTCGATATCTATCTCTTTCTGTCCACCAACCCCCTCCTCCCCCTACCCACAATCAAACACACCCTCCCTTCCTTCCCTCTCTCTATCTCTCTCACCCATATACTTTTCCACATATCCCTAACCCCACCCCTCTCTCTCTCACTAAACCCCTAATCCTCCACCTACCCCCAATCCTCCAAACTCTCTAAGCATTCCCAACCCCCTCTCAACTCTTTTTCCTAAGTTAAATTCAATATTATTAATATCACACTTGTGTTTTAATGTTATAAGTCACGTGCGCATTTTATAAATAAAAATATTGCACTCATTTATTCAAGGCATATTGCACACCGCATTATGTTTACATACAAAATTCATAACTCCTAACCCTCTCTCTATCACCCAAACCCCTGAAACCCCTATTCTCTCTCTCTTTCTATAACCCACCTACTCCTTTCCTACTTCTCACCACCCCTACTCCTCCCTGTACCTCTAACCCCCCTTATCTTCCTCCTCTCTCTCTCCCCCCTCTTCCCTCTAACCTTTACTAACCCTTTCTCTAAGTCTGTCTCTCTCCCATACTCCTCCATGTACAACTACACCCCACCCCTCTCTCTCTCACAAAACTCCCTAACAGCCCCCAACTCCCTAACACTTGCCCCCCTTTCTTTATCACACACTCTCACTACCTCTAAACCCCCCCTCTCTCCCTAACTCCCCTCCTAATCTCCCTACCTATAAAAAACCCATCCACCACCCTCTCTCTTTGTCTCCTACTCCACCCACCCATAAACACCCTCCCTCTCTCTCATTATCCCCCTCACCCTACCCATAACCCCAACTCTCTCTATATCTCCCGATTTCTCTTACCCTACCACTTACCACACCCCCAACTCTCTATCTTTCTATACCCCCCTTCTATATAACTATCCTAATCCTCCTTAGACCCCTACACCCCAACATGATATCTATCTCTTTCTTTCCCCCAAATTCCCTCATTCCCCCACCTCTAATAACCCAAACCCTTCCCCCTCCCCCCACACAAACTCACTCTCTCTCTCTCTCTCTCTCTAACCCATAATAAACCACCCCCCTGTCTCTCCCATACTCCACCTACCTCTATCTCTCTCTCCCCCAACCCTCTAACACCCCTCTCACTTTCTTCCCCTAACCCCCCTCCTCTCCCTAACACCCCCCCTCTCTATCCTACTCCCCCCACCCCTAACCCCCCCTCTATATTTGTCTCTCGTAATCCCCCTCCACCGTACTACTAACCACCCCCCATCTCTCTCTCTCTGTCTATCTCTCTCTCTAACCCAAACTCCCCCACTACTCACCTATATTCCCCCTTCTCTCTAACTTCCCTACTACTTCCCAAATTCCTAACCCCCTTGATCTTTATCTCTTTATATGCCCCAAAGCCCCTCCTCCCCATACCTCTAATCACACCCATGAATCTCCCTCTCCCTCTCCTACTTCTCCCCTGCCACTAATCCCTCTCTCTCTCTCTCTCTCTCTCTCTCTCTCTCCTCCCCTACAACTAACCCCTTCCTCCTATTTGTTACTCTCCCCTCCTCCCCCAACCCTTATTAACCCCCCCTCTATCTCTCCCCTCCCAACCCTTTAACACCCCAATTTCTCTCTCTACCTCTCTAACCCCCATAGTCCTCCCCATAACTCTAACCACCCTCCTCTCTCTCTCTCTCTAACCCTTACTAACCCCCTCTCTCACTCTATCTCTCTCTAACCCCAATCCCTCTCTCTCTCTCCCCCAACCCCCTAGCACCCACCATATCTATCTACCACACTATCGCTATCCCTAAACCCCCCTATCGCCCCCTAACACCCCTCATACTCTACCTATATGTAAGCACCCCCTCTCCCTCCTTCTCTCTATCTATCTCTCCTAATACCCCTCCTTCTACCACTTACCACTTCCCCATCTCTCTCTCTCTCTCTACCCCAACCCTATACCCATCCTTCTCTCTAACATACCTAATCCTCCATAAACCCTCACCCTAATCTCTATCTCTTTCTTGCCCCAACCCCCTTACCCCTAATCACCCACACCCTCCACCCCCCACCCTCAAATCTCTCTTTATCTCTCTCTCACCCCTCTACTCTTACACCTATCCCTCAAACCCACACCTCTCTCTCCCCCAAAACCATAATCCTCCACCTAAATTGTAATATCCCAAAATATGATTTCAGACGATATTATCTCAAATCAAAAAATTAAACAGGAATTTGCAAGACTGAAACTAGTTATCAAAACTAGTCACAAAGAAACTTGTTTCAGACACTGATTAACCCACCTAGACCTTGATAGGAGAACACTTCTGGATATGCAAAATGTACTTGGGAGTGTGCAGAAAAAAGGACATCAAAATCAAGGCCAACTTCTGAGTTCTATGAACAAGGTACTGGGGCCATTTATGTTTCGAACATCAACCAAGATGAAGTCTACTCCAAGGCTTCCCAGGCACACCAGCATATGTATAATAAACTCATTAAAATACAATTCTCATGAACCACGGGTGTACAATAGGTCAATAAACACCTAACTTGATGATGGACAAGATTTTCTAAGATTTTGGGAGGTTTTGGTTGAGTTTGGAGGGAAAAGAAGGAAGGCCGCTAGTTTTGACTTCTCAACTAATTATTTTCTAGGGTCTCCCAAACAGAATAAGAGGCCTAAAAATTCATAGGAAAATGGTTGGAGAGGCTTCATAAGGGTATCAGGATTCATTAATGACCATTATAACAGAAAATTGTTTCATAGATAACTTTTAATTGCAAAACCTGTAAACCTAGTCAATAAAAGGATCTTAAAGAGATAGTCTTGAAATATTTGATTCAAAGAGCATCTAAGGATTTCAAATTTTACTTCTAAAGTACATTATGTATCATACATGAACTCAATAAAAGAAGAAAACTGAAATTAAACATTCTAAGCAAGAATTAAATGGATTTTACTATCAGACTTCTCAGGGAGTCTCAAATACATGAATTTCTTGCAATATGGAGTGTAGAAGACTGTAAGAAGTGAAGAAGAGAATATTTCTCCATTGGATCTACAATATGATGAATACAGGGAAGATGTATTCTCATGGTAGAAGCACCATATCCTAGTGGATTCTCATAGGGGGCGCATTCATCAACTGAAACTTCTCCAATTTGCACACATGCACTCCCCAGCTCTGAAACCTTGGCTCTAGTGAGAATGGTTGTATCTTGGTCATCTGGACACCTTTCTCAACAAGAGAAAAATCATTTCTTACTCAAAACATCCCTCCGGACATAATGGCATAGGTATCAAAACCATAACCTCCATTTAGGCCCTTCAACATTGTTCCCACTGAATGAAGGGAATGAACCACACAACAGGAACACCAACCATTGGATCAGAATTATATGGCTATATAAAAGAATTCTACATCTGCATATGATCAAAAGAGAATATTTGAACACACTTTCCTTGGGGCACATCACCCAAGCATTAATTGAGGCACATCACTCAATCGTTAAGAAGCACAACTCTAAAATCATTAACAAAATGGCCAGAAAATGTGAAATGGAGTTCTCCTCCTTCTTTTATAGACTCTTATCCTCATTTTGGAGCTTATTGTCTTAGAAATTCGAATTGGAGGAGGCATGGGTGTTTCCTTAATTAGTTGGATTGGGTTTGGACCCACTTAGCCTCATGGATGCATCTTTACTTGCTAAACATGGACCCTGTAGCTTTTCTAGATGTTTCTAATCCTTCTTGAGTTGCACAAATCAAGAAACTTCTTTATTTTTTTCTTTTGATAAATTTCCTGCTTTTCCTACTTTAGTGCTTTTAGAAACGTTATGCTTTTCAGAGTTTCCTTATTTTTTGATGGTTTCCTTCTTTTTTATGGCACCTTGCTATTGGGTTGCTTTCTCCCAGTTTCTATTTTTTTCCTTTTCAAGTGTGTGAGGCACACCTTATCCTCATGTGTACCCTCGTGAGCCTACTTAATCATAAATAAATGTTATTTTTATATTTTAGGCCAATATTAATAAAATCAACTTGTGTAAAATATTATTGGCCAATTATTCCAAAATTATTAATAATTATCTTAGGAAACTCAAATGGTTAATCTTATACTTCATGTGCCCCACGTTAGTCCAATTATTCTTAAATTACTCTCTTGGGAATCTTACTTAAGTAAATTTCCACCCTTAGCCACCAATTTAATAATTTTAATCCTAGGTGACTTTGGACAAAATTATGTCTTGGACCATAGCAAAATTTGGGGACATGACATAACCCTAATCCTCCTAACCCCCTCTCAACTCTTTTTCCTAGTGTAAATTCAAGGTTATTAATATCACACTAATGTTTTAATGCTACAAATTGCATGCGCATTTTATCAACACAAATTGCACACGTTTTTCATGACATTGATTTTTTTGGTAGGGAAAGGAAGTTTGATTTTAAAAGGAATGCGCTCACAGTCCTTACCACCGAATCTGAGCCTCCTCATGTGTTTGTGTGTCATCCCTATTCCTATGTGTCTTCTTCAGTGTTAGCTTTGAGTTAACCAAACCTATGTTATCGAATATGGTAAACCATAGCTAATTGGGCATTTCATCTTTTTTTTCAATATGCATGTGTTTTAACACTCATTACAATATGCTACACACAATAATTTTTGATGAAATTTTAGACATAGATAGCATTTTTCTTGTCATTACTCCTCAACTAAAAAAACGTTATTAGTGTTTCTTTCATAACATTTTCATTTCTCAAGCATTTAAAAAGAATTGTATCCTCCACTACTAGACACTAAACTCTACATGCTATAAAAAAACCATTGTATGATCATTGCATTAAGACCCTCAAAAGTGCGACCCCACTTAGCATATACCTTATTATTTTCCAAAAAAGTAAAATGTAAATGTTAGAAAATATAAAACTTGACATATTTATAAACATTATTATTTGATAATTATATTATTTCAATATTCTCTATTCCTTTTTCTTAATATATCAAGCATATTATATTAATTGATATTTTCATATTTAAATAATTTAATTATTTAAATTATAATGCAATATTTTAATATTTATATTAAATACAATATTTTTGTTTGATTTTCTTAAGCCTATCCTTTTCCATTCTTCCCATGTTTTCTCAATATTAATTATTACATTAATATTTTGCTTAACCATTCTTCCCATGTTTTATCAATACTAGTTATTATAATAATCTTTTACTTATCCTTCATCTTTTCTAATTGTCCCCATTAAATTAATTAATTAATTTTTTTTTGGTAAACTTCACTTTCAATTGTATTAAACTAAATCAAATTAATTACTTTTACTTATTATTTTTCGACCTAAACTCCTTTAATCTTCTCTCAATAACCTATCCAGAACACCTTAACCTAATGGATAGTTTTCTCCTCCTATATAATCTGCCATATTTTTTTCTATTGTATTAAAGCTTCTTGTGATAGTTAAGATGGGTGGAGTGTCCACCCAAAATGCATTATTCTTTCTAAACTTCTACACAGTGACATTCCAGAATTTTTAACACAATAAAATTTATATATTCAGATACGTGATTCAATTTCCAACATTTCACCCTTTTTACTCAAATCAAGATTTATTGTGTAATTGTCTCAAAACATCCATGTAAGTTTAGGGATGCTCATTTTTCCAGTTTTCTTTTTCATCTAACACATCAAAAGAGAGCCTTATTATCTTGCACAAGCTCATGAGCACTTCAGAGAATTTATTTTTTTATAATACCGCAAATCCTAACCTTGTACACTCAACAAGCTATTATATTGTCTCAAACACTAAAATTATTTTCCTATTCTCAAGAGAACATTGACATCCTCCAGTTTTGGAAACATCATACTTAATTTAAGCTTGCAAGAGCATTTGTCGATATTAAAAAGACTCTTGTCACTTTAGAAATCATTTTATTGATGGACGAGGCTACAAGAAATCGATGCATAAAAATGCTCATATATACCTTAACACACTGATAAGCCACACAAAAAAAACTTGATATATGTATTCATCTTATGTTTGTGCAAACATTGGTTAGGTAATCAATGTGGATTTCATGTCTAATATATCTCTTCATTAAGCATGACTACAAATATATTTATGTGGCTATCTTTAAATTCCCATACAATAACACCAAGTGTTCAAGAGTTTTGATCTTTTGCGTACCTTTATACTTTGGAATATGAATCCAATTTATATGATCATGATTAAAAATACATATCAAATAAATGTTATAAATTCTTTTGAACTTTTCCTTACACTTGATTTTAAAAATTGATTACATTCCATATAATACTCAAAACAAATTCTTTCAACTTAATTGCTTGTAAACCATGGATACTCTTTAACATGCTTGGGTCCACAACTTTTGTAACATTTCATTAAATTTAAAAGAAAACAAATTAAATTTTATTTAATTGTATAGATAAATGGAAATTATTTTTTACGGGAAAACTTGTAAATTTTAGCGGCATAGTGGCTTAAAAAAATTCAATTAAAAATAATTTTTAATTTATTAAAATGAAAAGAATGAACAAACTTCTTGGGGTTGATTCCATTGGGAAAATGAATGAAAATAAGTGGGGTCACTATGTAGCTCGAGCAAGCTTTGTTGAGCGTCCCTATGGGAAGAAAATGCATCTTTACTTTTTGTTATACAAAAATAAATATCTTGATTGAATTCTAGGGATCAATCAAGCTATTAAATGCTTAATCAAGCTCCTAGCTCAATCAAGCTATTTATCACTTGGATCCATACAATCCATCTATCAATAGAGAGTGTTCAACCAACAACTTAGTTGGGGACTTTATCAAGCTATTGAATACTCTATTTAGCCTTACTTCTTGATCAAGTCCAATAACTCGATCAAGCATTTTCTTAATCAAGCTAAACCCTTTCTCAAGGGTTCAGTTTTGCCACTAAAAAGACTCAATCAAGTTTGTATAAAACTCCACTCCCTCCACATGTGTGGCTAATAATTTTTACCCATCTCCAAAGACTCACCCTAAACTTTATTATTCTTACCTCAAATTCACATATCAAATCAATCTATATTTTCCATTCAAAAGATATTCACTAAAGAGAATTGAAACCTATATATTAAATATATATCTAAAATATTAAATTAATTAATAAACAATAGCTGTGAGGGAACATTAATTCAAATCTATTTAAATAATAACCATAGATGATGATTGATACATCCATTTTCTCTCAGAGAAGCAAGATTGAAACCTATATATTAACTATATATCTAAAACCCTTAATTAATTGATAATCAATCGTTATGCAGGTACAATAATTTGAATTTGTTTAAATAAAAAGAGCCACAAAGTGGAAATATCCCTCTCCCTTTGTGTCTTTGCTTAATAAATATCATGTTTTAAAAGATTTGTGCAATTTAGATCTAGATTTTCCATATAAACACATTTTTAGAATATTGTTTAAAAAACATTTAAATTGAATATTCAGATTCTGCTAAAATAATTGCATGTAGGAAAATTGATAGAGTTTATAACATCTCAAATCAAATAACATTAGCTCCAGCATGTGCATGAAACACATTTCTCTTCATTGGTTTCATTCTTAATCGAGAAGGAAATTGGGGAGGTATTTTAACTAAATTGGGTTGACCTAATGTAGATAGTCAATACAACCTCCTATGAGAGGCATAACTTAGCAAAGAAGCACCTAGTGCAATCTACAAGATTGGCAGTAATGGAATCCTCTTAGTGCAATCTACAAGATTGGCAATAAGGGCATCCTCCTCGATCAATGTAGCAATGTCCAACATTTGAAGGGCACATTCCTCACTTCCAACCTCATGTTATTGTGTGTATTGTTGTGTAAGCACATAATTGCATATTTCCAACCTTTGAGGTATGTGCAAGGGTGATATTTGTTATTTATTTTTCAACCTTGTATGAATCTTAAGTGAACCCATTGTAATCGCTATATAAATGCTAGTTAGCGATAATAGCAAAATAAATTAAGCCATTTTCCTTGAAGCTCTTATGTTATATTATTCTCATTATTGTTCTTGTTTTTGGTTTAATTTCTCTTCGAACTAATGCACCTCACCTCTCAGCCAAGGTTTTGTTGGTTGAGAGCTTTAGATCTGCATTAGTTTGTAAAACGAGAAGATTAGGAAAACCTAAAAATAAAAAAACTTATACAAGATCAAGCATCTCATAGAATCAACTTCAAAACATTTCATAGAATCAACTTCAAAAGAGAGGGATTAAGTATTATAAGTAGGTAAATGAACTAAACAAAAATATGAGGAACATCACCCTATAGTGGTTTATAAGATATAGGAGATGGAAACTTTAGGCATAATGGTGAGGACACTTTTCAAAGAACTTGATAATGAAGAATGTTCTAGTATGTATGCAAAGATCCTTTTCGTACACTAGTTAGGATAAATCTGTTCCAATTTACAATAACCCTAAAGTGTGTAATCAAAGACTCTTTAAATAAAAATTTCAATTAATCTTTTACATTAAATTACAGATGTATTAAATTTTGAAAATAAAATTTCAATTTAATACAATCTCAGTCACCTTATTTAACTAAATAAGTAAAATTAACATGAATCATGTTCAGTATTCATTCTTGCAAACGACATCCACAACAACTATAGAATATAATAGAGTTTATTAATAAGATAATGGTGCAATGTTAGCTTTCAAACGACATATACAACAACTATAGAATATAATAGATTTTATTAATAAGATAATGATGTAATGTTAGCTTGTAATGTTACATTGCATATTAGCTTGTAATTTTTTTATATGGCAAGCAAACATTAAGATCGCCTTTTTCAAGGGAATATATGGTTTTGAAGTGATTGTGATTGTAGGCATCCTCGTCAAGATCATCATGACAACTTTTATTTGAAGAAACCCACCAAACCTATTTAGTCTCTTATATAAACCAAACTTTTAGTTGGATGTAGTTGTATATTACAACAAATTATAACATTATAATCAAGTATGGTAAAATAGAAATTTAAATTTGAAGTTGGTATTTTTTTATGTGGAAAATATCATCTTCCTGCTATTGCGCAGGAATCAAGGAAAGCTAACACATGCACGGAAAATCCCAACAAACATCCCCACATATCGTGGATGGTAGGTTGAGCAAACCGTCAGCCAATCATCCAAGCCAGAAAATGTCTCAACGAAATGGAACCCGGATGGATGAAATGAAATCCATTAATCCCCACCAATAGACCACTGTAAATCAAATTTAAGAAAAATCATTAATACAAAAATTGATTAAATAATATAATTTAAACACCTAAATCTAACTTTAACTCTAGGAATAATGTACTCTGTAGGGACATACTAATACCACTGCACCATTTATATATGTCATGGGGACATAATAACCAGATACATCCATTTCCTAGGTTTTCTATTCATAATGCATACAATCATCTCACATTTATGAAAAAAACTTGTGACTAATCTTTTACTTGTTTCTAAAAACTTAAAGAGTAAGTGGTAAATATTTTTATTTTTATTTATTTTGAACGGCTAGCTATCCAAGCTTATCAAGTTTAACTAAGTTTAAAGCCATTTTTTTTCACACAGAAGAAAAAAAAGAAAAAAGAAAAAAAAAACTAACTTTTGTATTAATAGAAGTTGTATACAGAAAGTCCAAACCACAAGAAGTGATATGCTTTTACCAGAGATTTAGAAAGGGCACAATTACAAAACGCTTATCCAATCATGTCCATTCCTATCAAAACTTTGATACCTCTACTATGCTTATCATAATGTTCTTACATAATACATCAACAAAAAGTGATAACCTTCTGGTTCGAACCTCTATTAATAGCCTAGAAGATATTTTTGTGAAATGAACTAATGAGAGCACCATCCCTATATTCCTCACACAGATAGTTTCCATCCATCTTACGAAGATATTTCTTTGATAACTGATCAGCAACTGAATTATGCTCCCTACAAATATGAAAGAGAGATAACTGCTCGAAATCAAGGAACGGAGCTTTGAATCTAGATTTTCAATGATTAAGAGCCAAATAATTTAAAGATGCATTCTTGCTGGCCCATTCAATGTTTCATTTGGAGTCCTCGAAAATCTTGAATGATATTAATGTTATGCCCCTTCAAAATCATACTAAAATCCATAGCTCAATGAGCTTTGCACGTGTATTTGTGCCAACACCCTCCTTTAAGGAGAGATGGAACATATGTGATGTACTAATCTTTAGTACTGTTGCTGCCCCACATATTCCACCCTGCTCAGCTCCATCATAATACCCAATAGGAAAGAGATATCCAAATTCCGAAAATATGCTCATTCTTTGTTTCAGAGGGGCCTCCTTTCCCTTGAATTCCAAATAGGAAGATTTAATTATGGAGAACACGAAATATAAATTATACCTCCAAGACCTCCAGTTCTTAAAAATATAACCATACCTAGATTTCCAAACATGTCATATGTTGGAAAATATGTAATTAATGAGTAGATCGCATATCTACTGTGCCGGCTCTGTCAGTGTTTTGTGTCAGTGCGCAGAGTCTGCAGTGTCAGTCTGTCAGTAAGTTCGCAGCCAATCCGGTGCACATAAAGTTTGTATTAATGTAACCGCATTAGTAGTTCGCATGTCAAGAACTCTTAGGTAAGAAGTAATTACAGTGTTTAATGCAATCCTTTGGCTTCCAAAAGAAGCGATCTTAAGTCGGTTGTTTTGAAATTCTATAGGTAGAAGTAGACATTTAAAACTCAGAGAGAGAGAGATGTGAAGAGGAGAAGAATAGAAGTGAATATCCGTGAAGTTTGTATCAATAGCCCAAGCTCCGTGAAAGTAAAAATATCATGTAAAAACTCATCTCAATGTATTGAGGCATTGTGCAGTTTACTATGGTAAATATACAAGTTTATAGTTTTATGTTTCATTCTCAAGAATGTTGAATATTGCAAGTTGCACATCTTCTCCTTGAATATTGTTTACATTTACACGTAGTAAAAGAAATCAAGATTTACAAATAGTTCACCGTAGTGAAAGTTCTATTTTAACTAGGAGTAACTTCGCATAAGATGTTTTAATTGTTATGCCTCAAAAATATATTTCATGATAAAGTTTGTTTAAGTGATCCGCGAAGTCTTTGTGAAGACCACAAAGTAAAGTATTGCGAAGTTAACTGTGCATCATTGCGACGGGCAATTAATTTGCGAAGTAAATTCTTAGTGAAGTAAATGTTCTGCAAAGTAAATTTCGGGGTTTCCTATTGTATGATCATGAATTCCAAAACAAAAAGAAGAAATTCATCTACTGTGCAGTTAAATCTTATTGAATGCATGGTGTGCTTCTCTCTTCACCATAAGCTAAAGAAAACCAAGGAGTAATCCTTTCCAATAATCAACCCACCACTTCATATTAAATTCAAACAAGGGATCAAAGGGATCATCCCAACTTTAAAGTAGTTATATGAAGGAAAATTAAGCATGATATGTATTTTATTGGTATCATAAAAAACAAGAGGGAAGAAGCAGAGCTTCAAGTCCATGCTAGCAGAAAATGGAAGAGGACAAGATCATATTTTGAATACGTGATTGTTGAAATTGCTCCAGCTATCAAACAAATTACACGCCCATGTAAAAGTAAACCATCTGTCAAGAGATCATAGTAGTTGAGATATCGGTCCACCAAATCGCAGCAGCTAAGCTATCGGTCCACCAAACCATTGAATCATTTCTACATTGATGAAATATAGAAACCAATCACAGCCTGAGATCAAGAGAAATTGCATTATTAATATTCAACCTCCAGTTCGATATTACATAGATCAGATTGCCACGTTGCTAAAGAATTCAGTACCAGAAGCCAAAATCGTTGAATTGGTTGTACCAGTTATGCGTAAAATTATCATCAGAAATTACAAAAGAATTTTCCACAAATAGATGTGCGCCATATTGAAGAATTCGAAGCCCACCAGATAAAGGGAATTTATCAATTCATCATTTTCATTGATTTGTTTTTATTAGATCATAGTTTGGTTGTAGTTTGATGTATTTTATTTATTTGATTTGATTTTATTATACTATACTTTGTTTGGATTTATGGTTAGCTTTAATATTCACTTTCTTAATAAATTGATGTTTTTACAGAGATTCAAGAAGATAGTATACTAAAGAAAAAGGAGAACATTTTACAAAGTTCGAGAAGATGAAGAAAATGGAGAGAATCTTGTTATCACTAAACTTTGGCATAAATAGAGAAGTCGTTATCATTTATGCTACAGATTACAGAGGCCGAGTCTACATGAGAGGCTTTCTGGTTTCCGCAGAGGAGGATGTGAAGTTGAGTCTCCCATGGCGTCTTTGTTCTTATTTTCCACTGCTCCTCTATCTATGGTAGACATCTCCGCAAATTGCAAAATCCTAAAATAAAAGGGGCGAAAAGGTAAGTACCATAGCATATTTAGGAATCCCAAACTAATACCAATCCCTTCTAAGAGAAGAACAGACCAAATTGTTTATGTATATATTTATTTAGACCTACAATTTTTTTAAATTTGTACAAATTTTCCAAACTAATAATGTCAAATATGATGGTTTTTTTAAGTTTACTATGTAAACTTCCACTTGAATGGAACTCATAGAACCTTCTGGATTCAACACATGAGATTTAAAATTTTTAAATATCATAAATCAATACATATTGCATCCAATCCCATTAGTCTATTGATGTATTTGTAACTTCGAAAGATATTCACTTGTATATTGTATGTATTACATTTGTACTTTATTGTATCCCCAACGAAGATGTATTATTCCTGCGATTGGAAGTGTCATCGTTTGTATTTGCAAGTGTTGCAAATTACATTGCAAGTGTCATAACTTATATTTGATGGATTATTAGACCACCTTTGTGGGGTCGGCCCTATATGAGTTATGTGGATGGGTTATTAGGATTCCTTAGGAAGTTGGCCCAGTTAGGGTTAAATGTAGGTTAAGTTGTTGTATATATAGATAGTGTGACTCTCTCATTTTACTCATTCCCTCACTCATCAAACTCACATAGTTGAGAGAGAGGAGTGCGCACAAGTGGAGGAGTAGCTGTTGAGGACATCTATCTTTTGGGGTTTGATATTTGTGATCCTTGTATTGGTGCTTATTCTATCTCTGAGGAAGTTGTGGGGTCCCGAGGAAACTCTATGTATCTTATGTCTATGATTTTTATGTTGTGCATGTTATTCTCTTAGTAGGATCCTAGATAATATTTGAATGAAATTATCAAAATTCTAACATGGTATCGGAGCAGGACTAAGAAGAAGACATTGTTCAGCTGCAAGAACCTAGGGCTTCTTAATTTTTGGGTTTCTCTCCATAGATCATAAAAGGAAGGATGCTAGGCTAACTCTCCTAGCAAGGGCGCATCTTTTCATTGAGACATAATTCAATTCTAAGCATTTTCAGTTTTTGGCCTGACATCACTACTGTGGGAAATTAGGGTTTCTGAAAAAAGTTGGAATGTTTGGAATATGAGACCACGGATGGATGCTCCTCAGAAAAATTGAAGTTTAGAGACCAAGATAAAACTTTTTAGTTGGGCACAACCTCGGGCTCTATCAAACCCTACTTCAGGATTTTGACCAGAAAACCAAATTTTGACAAAAACTGTAGATCCAAAAGTTTCAAAGTCAATTTTTAGGGGTCAAATTTTGGAGATTTCAAAATTGAAGTATACTAGCTTGATCAGCTAAGCAAGGTGCATCTTTCCATCCATTCAGAAGTTTGAAATTCAAAGTTTGAATTTTTAGGGTTTCTCTGACAAACCTTAATCCAACTCCAGATCCAGTTTCAACAAATCAAGTGGTAATAACTAAATATTTTATTTCCATTTGACTTTCTCATTAAGATGTCTCACCACACCAAGCTTGAGGATAAGCTTGAAGGGGTTGATAACTTCCGATCATGGAAGTATAGGATTGGGTTAATCCTAGAAGAGAATGAAATGGACACCTACATAAGTGAAGAGGTTCCAGTTCTAGAGGAAGATGAGGCTAAGGCCTTACATAAGAAGAACTTGGTCAAGGCCAAGAGAATCATTGCAGATTCTATGAAAGACCATCTCATTCCCCATGTGTCTTCTCTAAAGACACCTAAGGAGATGTTTGACTCCTTGACCAAGTTGTTTGAAGGAAATAATATAAATCAGAAGATGACACTGCAGAACCAATTGATAGGTGTGAAGATCCAGAATGGAGATACCATTCAATCCTACTTTACTAAAGTCTCTCAAATCAAAGAACAAATTGAAGCTGTGGATGAAGTAGTGGAGAATGGAGAAATTGTGATGACCACATTAAATGGCCTACCTAGGTCATGGGACTCCTTCATCCAAGGAATCCGTGCAAGAAAAAAATTGATCTCTTTCAGTAGACTGTGGGAGGAATGCTCACAAGAAGAAGCTAGACTTGTGGCCCAAGAAGAAAAGGTGGGAAGTGAATATCAAGCTCTCAAAGCACACACCAAGAGAAGTCAGTTCAAGAGGGAGCAACCTCATCACAAGAAATCTTCTCACCACCATCAAATGAAGTAGAAGGATCTGAGATGCTTCACATGTGATGAGAAGGAACACTTTTCCCAAGATTGTCCCAAGAATAAGAAAGGCTCCATCAACAACAACAACAAGAACACGAAGAGGTATCATGCTCATGCTGCAAAGGATGATGAACCTCCCAAGAAGAATCCTAGAGTGGAAAGCGATGACTCTTCAAGTGACGAAGAGTATGTTCTAATCTCTACTCTCACAGGTATTGTTACACATGGTTGTAATGATTGGCTTAATTATAGTGGGGCTTCCAAACATATGACAGGATTTAAAGAATCTCTTATGGACCTATCTGAACATGAGTCACCTCATAAGTTGAAAATTTGGGATGACTATCAATACCCAATAAAAGGAAGTGGTGAATCCTCCTACAAATTAGACTCTAGGAAGTCTTTAAAGATGAAAGATGTTCTATATGTACCTGGACTTAGAAGAATCTTCTCTCCATATCATGTTTGGATGCAAAAGGGATGAGAGTTTCATTTCTGGATGGCCAAGTACTTATGTGGCCAAAAGGTAAGACCATAGATGATGTAGTAGTGATTGGAGAGCAAGAGGGAGGAATGTACAAATTGAAGGGACAACCTGAACAAGCCATGGTACATAAATGCATGGAGCCAAGTGAACTTTGGCACAGAAGGCTTGCACATGTGCACTATAAAGCACAACCAATTTCAAGCAAAGCAGTAGAAGGTCTTCATGAAATCTAGTCAAAGCATGAAGGTGTTTGTTGTTGATGTATATGTGTGAGTATTTTGATCACAGAAGATCTAGGAGCTATGGAGAACCTCACAAAATCGAACTAATTTGCAAAACTAGTGGAAAAACTTGAAAAAGGAGATAATTTTACACACAATGTGAGCTGAATATTTTCATTAACTGACTGTCTAACATGTGAAAATGTTAGTAACAGGTTTTTATTACATCCATGAGAAATTCGAGAGCATTAGTGAGCTCAAGCTGAGTGTACAAGTCAAAATTGCCAAATGGGCCTCAATCCCCCCTAGGTGGGTCCAACTCAATCCCAATCATCCCAAACAGTCACGAATTCTGGTGTGGAGGTGGATGAAGCATGCTCGGTCATTAATGAGGCCAAGGTAGGCGTGGGTGAGCAAGTAGAGGAGTTTGGGGGGACCAAGGGAGCAATAAATGCTCCAAATCTAGCCAAAATTGGGCAAAATCCACCCTAGCGCCCCTAGTCAATTGAAATTCCCCAAATCAAGGAGAGAGGGCGCTCCAGCAATTAATGAGGGCACACTTGTGGACAAAACAGGAGGCTGGGTGAACTGGTTTGCTTGGAAGTGGGTGTGAACACTCTCAAAAGTGGGTATTTGACCAACTATAGTCACCTAGTCCAAACTATGGTTTAATTAAGCACATGAGCAATAAAAATTTATGGACTATGGTACTAAGTGTGGATTACTGTTCTAACACCCCCCCTTAACCAGAACTTAGTACAACTCATGAAAGATAAGTGGGAGGCCTTGGCAACAAAGGCTCAAGTCACCTCATTACAAATAGAAATTTTATTTGTCCATATGAACCAAGGAAAAGAAGTAAAACCTCATGGGATAAAAACTTCCCTCAAAATGGACATGGGGCTGAACCTGCAATTAAATTGCAGCAATCACCATCCATCACTCACTCCAAGCAAATCTCTCAAGTGAGTGAAGGTCTTCTCAGTAAAGCACTTGGTGAAAATATCTGCAGTTTGCTCGGTGGATGGGCAATACTGCAATGAAATCACCCTGTCATGCACCAAGCCCCGAATGTAATGCATGTGGATTTCAATGTGCTTTGTTCTTTGCATCTGTACTGGATCAGTAGATATCTTGATGGCACTTTTATTATCCACCCAAATATTGGTTGGAGAATCAATAGCAACACCAAACTCTCGAAGAATGCCTTGCAACCAAACACACTGTGTGGCTGCGTTCACTGCTGCCCTGTACTCGGCTTCTGCTGATGAAAGAGAAATGGTATGTTGTTTCTTACTTGACCAGCAAATGGGACCTTCAGCAAACGTAAACACAAAACCTGAAGTGGACTTTCTATCGATGGGATCTCCCGCCCAATCGGAATAAGAAAATCCAGCTAGTTGAAGTGAAGAACCAGCTGCATAGTGTACCCCAAAGCTCTTTGTTCCTTGGACATATTGAAGGATCCTTTTGGCTGCCTTCCAATGGATTTCATGTGTCTGATACATATACCTTGCTACAGCACTTACAGCATAAGACAAATTAGGTATTGTATGTGTAAGGTACAACAAACTTCCGACTAGCTTCATGTAGAGTGTGCAATCCACCAATGGAGAGTCTTCAAATTCACCTAGTTTTATGCCTGAAAGGAATGGGCACTTGGCTGCCTTACATTCAGCCATTTTAAACTTGAATAACAGGTCTGAAGCATACTTAGGTTGACTCAGCAATATACCTCTCTCAGATTGCTCAATTTCCAAACCCAAAAATTGCCTTAGCAATCCTAGGTCGCTCATGGCAAATTCACTGTGCAAGGAAGCTTTAATTGAGCCAATTTGTTTGTTGAAGCTCCCTGTAATTAAAAGATCATCAACATACAGTAAAATGACCTGCAAATTATAATCACATTGCTGCAAATAAACATTTGGATCAGACTTGCATCGACAGAAACCAATTGAGAGCAAAAAAGCATCCATTTTGGCATACCAAGCCTTGGGGGCTTGCTTGAGTCCATCGAGTGACTTCTTCAACCTGCATACAAGTGTGGGATCCTCTTGGAATCCTTCAGGTTTCTGCATATATATCTCTTCCTGTAGCTCACCATGCAAGAATTCACTTTTGACATCCATGTGGTGAACTTCTCAACCTTTACTAGCTACCATGGCTAGAGCTAGTCTAATTGAGTCCATCTTTGCAACCGGTGCAAAGGTCTCTGTATAATCCACACCATGGATTTGTGAGTAGCCCTTAGCCACTAACCTAGCCTTGTACTTTATATCAGAACCATCAGCAACAGGTTTGGTTCAAAAAATCCACTTACATTGCACAAGTTTCCTCTTGGGAGGAAGAGGCACCAAATCCCATGTTTTGTTCTCTTGGAGAGATTGGAATTCTTCTTGCATTGCTGCTCTCCACCTTAGATCATGATGAGCTTCTTGATATGATGTTGGATAAGATCCAATCATTATATAACAATGATCAGCAAGTTCACTTTCATTTGCAAAGGAAGCATTGATTGTTTGAGATCTAGTCTTCCTAGGCTCTTGGGGATTGCCTCGCAATTCACCTGCAGCTTGTATGATTTTTTTAGCCCACTTGGGCCTTGATGGTGACTCATGTACAGCAATTTGATATTCATCCATGTCATCTTCTGCAATATCAGAAAAATCAGAAGTGGAATAATCACTAATTTCATTAAGGTGAGGAGGAGAGGAGCTTTCCCCCGGTGCAAGCTCAAAATCTGGAATTGGTTCTTCTTCGAATTGCACACTTCTCTCAATGAAAGTTTTGAGTGTGGATCTGTCAAAGAGCTTGTATCCCTTTGTGTCCTCACCAAATCCAACCATGATACATTCTCTGCTCTGTGGCTCGAAATCCTTCCTCTTTTCTGATGGAATTCGAGCCCATGCTCTAGACCCAAAAATCCTGAAATTTGACACATTTGGTTTTTGGCCAAACCATGCCTCATAGGGGGTTTTTCCTTTCACTGATTTGTGAAAGGCTCTGTTCTGAATATGAGCAGCACAATTGATGGCTTCAACCCATATCCTAGGGCATAGATCCCTATCTTCAATCATGCAAGTGGCCATCTCTTTGAGAGATCTATTTTTCCTCTCTGCCACACCATTTTGCTGAGGTGTGTAGGGGATTGAATGTTGCATTTGGATGCCACATTCCTCACAAAGATGCTGAATGTTATTATTCACATAATCCTTTCCATTATCAGTCCTAAGGATCTTTATATTATGACCACTATGATTCTCCACTAGGGCTTTCCAAATCTTCAATTTCTCAAACACTTCTGACTTCAATTTAAGGAAGTAAACCCAGCAGAATCGAGAGTAGTCATCTATGAATGTGAGTACATACCTTGATCCACCATATGATGGAGTGGGAAGAGGACCAATGAGGTCTGAATGTACCAATCCAAGTGGTTGAGTGGCTCTCCTTGCCATTCCCTTCGCATAGCTGTGCTCAGGATGCTTTCCAACTACACAACCAATGCATGCACCATTTGAAGATCTGATTTCTAGAAGCCCTTCCACCATCTCGTCCTTGTGCAATGTCTGGAGATATTTGTAGTTCATGTGGCCAAATCTTTCATGCCACAACTTGGAGGTATCGTTGGCATGAGAGACAAGAGCATGGTCACTAGAATGTGGAATGAAATTGGAGAATTTGTACATTCTCTCATCATGATCAGCATACCCTACAACCACAACTTGATTTGAAGAAATTTCTAAGATTTCTACCAAATCTGGAGTAAATGTTACTCTCTTGGCTTCTCCTGTATGGGTCATTTGATAAACTGATAGAAAATTTGCAGCCAATGAAGGTACATAGAGCACATCACTGAAATAGCCATGCTCCATGTCAATCCTACCAATCCCCTTGGTCTGGATTTCTGAATCATCTCCCATTCGAACTGTTGGGCCACCATTCGAATGCATAGAGGAGAAGAGTTCTCTGGATGAAACCATATGTCTGGAATCTCCTGAATCAATGATAAAGGATGAGGGATTCGAAATACCTGCTACCAAAGCATGACACTTCTCCTTATTGTCAGGATTTGAGGTGCTCTCTTTCTTCCTTGCGCCCTCAAGGACTGGGATGTTGTTCTTCTCCAGCAGCTGCGCCATTTAATCAATGGTTTTCTTCATGCATGAGCTCTCTGGATGCCATCCCCTATGACAATAGGTGCATTTGGTCTTTTCCTTTCCCTTCTTGTCCTTCTCCTTTGACAGATTCGAACCCCCATCTGCAGACTTGGTATTGTCAAACTTCCTCTTCTCTTGCTGCTTCGAATTCTTGGCTTTCTGCTTGCTTTTGTTGGCATTTGAAACACCCATTGCCAATGCTTGGTCCTTTGATTTTATGGTTCCCATCTGAACTAGTTTTTCCTACTCCTGAGTGAGACGCTCCATGAAGGTAGCTAGTGATGGCATTTTCCAATTTCGAAGGGTCATTTTTGCTGAGTGAAATGTGCTAACAAATACAGAGAGTTATGGGCCTAGCTTCGAAAGGATGGACAGAATCAGTTGTTCCTCCTTCTTAAAAATTCCACATTGTTGCAGTTGAAGCACCAGTGACTTGAACTTCGTGAAGAACTCCTGGATGGTTTCAAAATGCGCTGGGCTCAAGCTAATGAGCTTGTTTTCAAGCTGGTGGCATCTCAGTTAATCAATTTTCCCAAAGAGTGATTCTAGCTTCACCCATACTTCGTTGGGGGTTGTCAAACTGTCTGTATGAAACAAGAGTTCCCTTGAAATGCTCAGGCATAGCAATCCATAAGCTTCATCAAGTCAATTGTAGTACTTTGCTTTCTCCACAGCAGAATTTGGCTCCACTTCTGTGCCCATGGTTACTCTATAGAGACCCTTAGATCTCAGCTTGATAACCATCTCAGCCTTCCAATCGAAAAAATTGAAGGGTGTGAGCAACATTTGGTTTGCTTCCATGACTGCTGCGTTAATGGTGAGAAAACTACTGAAACACCTGCAAAAAACACTCAATTTTTATCTGGAAATCCTCTCTAGAATGCAGTTCAATGCTCAATATTGACCTACAACTCACTAAATCCGTGATGGATCTAATATCATGTGAGTATTTTAATCACAGAAGATCTAGGAGCTATGGAGAACCTCACAAAATCGAATTAATTTGCAAAACTAGTGGAAAAACTTGAAAAAGGAGATAATTTTACACACAATGTGAGCTGAATATTTTCATTAATTGAATGTCTAACATGTGAAAATGTTAGTAACAGGTTTTTATTACATCCATGAGAAATTCAAGAGCATTAGTGAGCTCAAGCTGAGTGTACAAGTCAAAATTGCCAAATGGGCCTCAATCCCCCCTAGGTGGGTCCAACTCAATCCCAATCATCCCAAACAGTCACGAATTTTGGTGTGGAGGCAGCTGAAGCATGTTGGGTCATTAATGAGGCCAAGGCAGGCGCGAGTGATCAAGTAGAGGAGTTTGGGGGGACCAAGGGAGTAATAAATGCTCCAAATCTAGCCAAAATTGGGCAAAATCCACCCTAGCGCCCCTAGTCAACTGAAATTCCCCAAATCAAGGAGAGAGGGTGATTCAGCAATTAATGAGGGTGCACTTGTAGACAAAACAGGAGGCTGGGTGAACTGGTTTGCTTGGAAGTGGGTGTGAACACTCTCAAAAGTGGGTATTTGACCAACTATAGTCACCTAGTCCAAACTATGGTTTAATTAAGCACATGAGCAATACAAATTTATGGACTATGGTACTAAGTGTGGATTACTGTTCTAACAATATGTAACTTCAGAATGTATTTCATCCATGTATTTTCATCTATGTATATTGTACTCCTATAGAGATGTTATTATTCCTTTATATGGAAGTGCCATCATTTGTATTGACAAGTGTCGCAAGTATTGTAACTTGTCGAGGAGTTATTAGACCACCATGTGTGGGGTCGAACCTGATTAAGTTAATATTGGGTTATTGTATTAAGCTAGACAAGTCATCCCCATAAGTTTATTGGGCAATCAGGACAAGTATAAATAGAGATCTCCCGATCTCTATTTGGATCACTTAAGAACTAACTATTCCATCACTCAGAAAGTGGCGCACATGTGAGGAGGAGGATCAGCTACTAAGAGGATTCTATCTCTGTGCACTTTGGTTCTACTATTGCTCTATCTATCTCTGAGGAAGTTGTGGGGTTTTTCACCTTAGGGTTTTCCCCACGAAAACTCTGTGTGTCTATTGTCTCTTATGTTTTTCTTCTTGTGATGATTAACATGCTTGCTATGATTGATATGCATTGATATACTATACATGTTATTCTCCTAGTAAAGATGCTAGAGTATATTGAATTAATGCTCAAAAATTAACATGGTATCAGAGCTAACCTAAGAAGAAGACATTGTGTAGTGGCAAAAACCAAGGTTTCTTGTTTATTGGGTTTCTATCCACATATTTTGGAAATGTAATATGATTGATTGACTCTCCTCAGCAAGGTGAATCTATCTATCCAATCAGAATTCAATTCTGAGCACTTTATGTTTTGGCCCTACAAATTAGGGTTTCCTCAAAAATAGGAATTTCTGAAATCTGAAGACACAGCTGGAAGCACCTTGAAAAAATCAAAGTTTAGAGATTTGGATCGATATTTTTGGTTGGGTAAGACTCTGGAAAACTCAAACCCTAATTCAGGGTCCTCCTTAGTGAATCCAGAAAGACTAAAAGGAATTTTTGAAGGGTAAAAATTTGTAGAATTCAAATTCTGAGTATACCAGGCTGATCAACTCATCAAGGCACATCTTTCTATCCTTTCAGAGAGTTGAAATTCACACTTTGAATTTTTAGGGTTTCTCTGACAAACCCTAATTCAGGACTAGATCCAGTTTTCAGCAAATCAAGTGGTAAGACCTAAATCTTTTCTATTTTCATTTGAAGTACTCTTTAAAGATGTCTCACCACACCAAGCTTGAAGACAAGCTTGAAGGGGCTGATAACTTCTGAGCCTGGAAGTATAGGATTGGGTTAATCCTAGAAGAGAATGAGTTGGACTCATACATAAAACAAGAGGTCCCTATCCCAGAGGATGAAGAGGCTAAGATATTTCATAAAAAGAACTTGGTCAAAGCGAATCATTTCTGATTCTATCAAATATCATCTCATTCCACATGTGTCATCTCTAAAGACACCCAAGGCTATGTTTGAATCCTTGAGCAAGCTATTTGAAGGGAAGAACATAAATCAGAATATGACTCTACAGAATCAATTGAAAGGGGTCAAGATGTTGAATGGAGAAACCATTCAATCTTATTTCTCCAAAGTCTCTCAGATCAAGGAACAACTTGAAGCTGTAGATGAAATGGTGGAGAATGGATAAATTGCAATGACCACTCTAAATGGCCTACCTAGGTCATGGGATTCCTTTATTCAAGGGATCTTTGCAAGAAGGAAGTTATTCTCCTTCAGTAAATTGTGGGAGGAATGCTTTCAAGAAGAAGCAAGGCTTGTAGCATGAGAAGAAAAGATGGGAAGTGAATATCAAGCTCTCGCAGCTCACATCAAAAGAAGCAAGCCTAAAAGGGAGAACTCTCAGCAGAAGAGATCCACTCACTATCACCAAAAGAATAAGAAGGATCTAAGGTGCTTCACATGCAATGAGAAGGGTCACTTTGCTTCAGAATGTCCCAAGAACAAAAGGGACAACAACAAAAACAACAACTTCAACAAGAAGGATAAGGGTAGAAAAAGAAGGTACCATGCTCATGCTGCCAAGGATGATGAACGTCCAAAGAAGAAGGCTAGAGCAAAAAGTGATGATGATTCATCAAGCGAAGAAGAGTATTTTCTAATATCTGCTCTCACAGGTACTATTTCTCATGGTTGTAATGATTGCCTTATTGATAGTGGGGCTTCCAAACACATGATTGGTTTTAAAGAATCTTTTGTAAATCTATCTGAACATGAATCACCCCATAAAGTGAAACTTGGGGATGACTATCAATACCCCATTAAAGGAAGTGGTGAAGCTTCCTACAACCTATATTCTGGAAAGTCTTTGAAGATGAAAGAAGTACTTTATGTGCCTTGGCTCAAGAAAAACCTTCTCTCCATATTTGCATTGGATGCAAAAGGTATGAGGTTTGCATTTGTGGATGGCCAAGTCCTAATGTGGCCAAAGGGAAAGACCATAAATGATGCAGTGGTGATTGGAGAGCAAGAGGGAGGTTTGTGTAAATTGAAGGGACAACCTGAACATGCCATGGTGCATGATTCCATGGATCCAAGTGAACTTTGGAATAGAAGACTTGCACATATGCACTATAGAGCATTACCAATTGCAAGTAAATCTATAGAAGGTCTTCCTGAAATCAAGACCAAGCATGAAGGTGTTTGCAAAGGATGTGCAAAAGGAAATAACATAAAGAAAGCATTTCCAAGAAGTGAAAGCAAGGCTAAAAGAATCTTGGAAATCATCCACTATGATGTATGTGGTTCGATGTCATCGAGTTCTCTGAGTGGGTATGTTTACTAAGTCTCTTTCATTTATGACTTCTACATGAAGACTTGGGTTTACTTCTTGAAGAACAAAGATGAAGTGTTTAATAAATTCAAGGAATTCAAAACCTTGATGGAGAACCAAACTAATAAGAAGATCAAAACATTCAGATTTGACAATGGTGGAGAATTCACTTCAAGTGACTTCAAGAAGCTATGCAATGATTCAAGGATTAAGAGGGAGTTGACTGCTCCTTACAATCCACAACAGAATGGAGTTGCAGAAAGAAAGAATCGAACAATCATGAAAGCAACAAGGGTAATGCTACATGAGCAGGATCTACCTATGCATCTATGGGCAGAAGCAGCTAGGACAGCTGTATATGTGCATAATAGAACACCCCACAAGATATTGGACAATAAGACACCAGAAGAGGTCTTTTTGGTAAGAAACCTGAGGTCAGCCATCTCAGAATATTTGGTTGTCCAGTATATACACATGTCCCAAAGGAAAAGAGGACTAAGCTAGATCTTTCACGAAAGAAAGGTATCTTTATGGGTTATAGTGAAAGCTCGAAGGCTTACAGAATATACTTTCTAGGGTTCAAGAAGATTGATGTCAACAAAGATGTGACATTGGATGAAAACTCAGCATTCATCAAATCAAGGAAGACACATGTTGAAGATGAAAAAGAACCTAAGGAAACTAGATTTCAAGACACTACTATGACTGAAGCAATTCTAGATGCAAATCGTGAAATTGAAGATCCACAAGAACCTGTAGAGCCACCCCGTGAGAATAACTCTCACAAGAGGAAACCTGCATGGGCTAGAGAGTTCATTCAAGATGCAGAAAGATATGGCATTCCAGAAGAAGAACACAAAGCAAAGAAGAGAACTAGATCGCATACCAACTATGTTTCTTTACTCTGTGATATCATGAACAAAGAACCTTCCAGTTATGAAGAAGGAACGAAAAAGAAAGAATGGAAGGATGCCATGGTCAAGGAATACCAATCAATAATGAAGAATAATGTTTGGGATGTTGTCCCAAGACCTAAAGGGAAGTCTATTGTGACTTCCAAATGGATTTACAAGATCAAGCATGCTACAGATGGTAGTATAGAAAAATACAAGGCCAGATTCGCAGCTCGTGGCTTTTCTCAGAAAGAGGGAATAGATTATGAAGAAACGTTTGCTCCTGTAGCTAGGTACACTTCCATTAGATCAGTACTTGCTCTAGCTGCAGTGATGAAATGGAAGATACACCAAATGGATGTCAAGACTGCTTTCTTGAATGGTGTAGTTGAAGAGGAAGTGTATGTGGAATAGCCACTCGATTTTGAAACACATGACAGGGAATCATATGTGTGCAAATTGAAGAAAGCCTTGTATGGCTTAAAACAAGCTCCTAGAACTTGGTATGGTATGATGGAAAATCTCTTTTCTAGTTTGGGCTTTACCAAGAGTAAAGCGGATTCCAACCTTTACTACAAGGTTGAGGAAGGCAATCTTGTGATACTACTTCTATATGTGGATGACCTATTTGTAACAGGAGACATTAGAGGTAATTTCAATTAAAAATGGGCCTTCCAAAATTAATACAAATTCCTTATCATCATGTATTAGCCAATCAAAATGCTTTAAAATTAAAAAAGGGAGCACCTACAAAAAATGGAGGGAAAAAATAAAAACTTTTGGATCGTATTTTCAACTTATCTCCTTGTAGGTTTACTCAAATTTCAAGTGGGAGGATTCATTGGATGCATAATTAAATTATTCATCCAACGAGTACCCATATTGCATACTTTTAACAACATCCACACCATGAAAAGTCAAAAATACATTTAAAAACATGTTTTCTATCACTAGAAACATGTTTTTTAATGTATTTTCAATTTTTCATGGTGTGGATGTTGTTAAAAGTATTCAACATGTGTAATCGTTAGATGCATAATTAAATTATGCATCCAATGAGTCCTCCTGCTTAAAATTTAAGTAAACCTACAAGAAGATAAGTTGAAAATACGATCCAAAAAAGTAGTTTTTTTACTCTCTCTACTATTATTTTATTATTTTCCTTAGGAGGCCCACTTTTTACCCAAATTTCCTCTAATGTGATAGATTGATTGCCAATACAAAGAGGAAGCTTGCTGCCGAGTTTGAAATGAAGGACTTGGGGATGATGCACTACTTTCTAGGTATGGAGGTGTGGCAAAGTGCAGATGGAATCTTCCTTGGACAAGGGAAGTATGCAGTAGAGGTCCTGAAGAGGTTCGGGATGATGGACTGCAAGGCCATGGCCACACCTATGGCATCGAACCTGAAGCTTATGTGTGATGCTTCATTTGAGCTAGTTGATGTCACTATGTATCGTTATATGATTGGGTACTTGATGTACCTGACGAACACGAGACCAGATATTTGCTTTGCGGTGAACACATTGAGCCAGTTTTTTATGGATCCTAGAGGTGTTCACCTAGTTCCTGTAAAGCATATCCTGAGGTACCTGAAGGGTACAGTTGACTATGGGATCAAGTATGATGCGAATCAAAAGTTTAACCTCTAGGGTTATGTTGATTCGGATTGGGCAGGCAGTCCTGCAGATAGGAAGAGCACTTTTGGGTGCTGCTTCATTATGGGATCAGGTGTGATCTCTTGGTTTAGCAGGAAGCAGTCCTGCATAGCACTGAGTATAGCCAAAGCAGAGTATGTTGCAGCTTGTTCAGCTAGTTGTGAGGCATTATGAATTCAGAAGCTACTGTCTGATTTATTTGATCTACCATTGGAGGCTACTGGTATCTTTTGTGACAACCAGAGTTGTGTGAAGCTGTCTAAGAACCCGGTGTTCCACGACAGGTCGAAACAAATAGAGATCAAACACCACTATATCAAGGATATGGTGTAGAGAGGAGCAATGAATCTCCTATATGTTGCGACAGATGAGCAAATTGTAGATGTGCTGATGAAGCCACTATCCAGAATAAAGTTCAAGTAATTCAGAGAGAGGCTTGGTGTTCTTCAGATCGAAGACACTTCGAGGAAGATGGAGACATTTGCTGAAGCCATTCCAAGCATGTTGGAAGGAGGATCCCTCACATGGCTGTGGATGTAAGTGTTGGATGGTGAGCATCATGATGATGTTCTAGTTTCTACTCTGTATGCATCATGTTGGATGCTGGATATGATTAGTTGGATCAATTACATTTTTTTATGTATGTATGCATCATGTTGGATGCTAGATATGATCAGTTGGATCATTTATGTATGTATGCATCATGTTGGATGTTGGATATGATCAGTTGAATCATTTGTATGTACTTGTATATGCATCATGTTGGATGCTTGGACCATGTATCTGTATAAGTATCAGGTGGATACGTTGTATGATTAGGTAGATCATGTATGCTGATATGTATTAGGTAGATACACTATGTGATCAGGTGGATCATGTATCTATGTATGTATCAAGTGGATACATTGTATGATCAGGTGGATTATGTATGATGATATGTATCAGGTAGATACTTGGTATGCATCAGGTAGATGCATTATATGATCAGGATGATCATGGATGATGAGCCCCAGGATGTTGCTCCAGATGACATGTGTCAGGACAATGCAGTGATGATGATCAGGATGATCATTTGTACATCAAGATGATGTATGGTGAGTATCAGGATGATACTCTATGGCCATGGAATAGGTTGTGCAGATGAGCATGTCTAGGAGATCCTATAGGTTGGAGTTGTGTACTTGTAAGAGCATGGGATGCTCTTTCGAGACATTGCTATGGGAGGACATATAATAGCACCCTGGGAGATCCTTCAGGTCAGAGTTGTGTACCCGTAACATCCTGGGATGCTCTTTCGAGGTTTTTTCCTATGGCATATAATAGCACCCTGGGAGATCCTTCAGGTTGGATTTGTGTACCCATAACATCTTGGGATGCTCTTTCAAGGTTTTGCCATGATCACATGTAATTTGTGCCCTGGGAGATCCTACAGGTCATAGTTGTGTACCGGTAACATCCTGGGATGCTCTTGTGAGGTTTTGTGGTGACCACATGTAATTTGTGCCCTGGGAGATCCTACTTGTCAGAGTTGTGTACCCATAACATCCTGGGATGCTCTTGCGAGGTTTTGTGGTGGGGGTCACATGTAATAAGTCCTGGAGATCTGGACAGGATGATAAAGGCCTCAGATGCTGTTTAGGTTTCTTGCTAATCAAGAGACTCTTTTAAGGTTTTGTGACAGTTACATGTAATTTGTGCCCTGGGAGATCCAACAAATCAGAGTTGTGTACCCGTAACATCCTGGGATGCTCTTTCGAGGTTTTGTGATGCACATAATAAGTCTTGAGGATTCCACGGTATGGCTAGTGATGATGAAGACCTACAGGTGGTGGGCCTACATCCAGTATGAAAAAGGACTGGCTCTATAGAACTTCCTATGATGAGTAGATTCAAAGATTTTTTGAGATAGCCACAATAGTGATGATGACGATGATTCGAGGATGATGCATCGATGACGATCATCCAGAGAAGAAGACTTGTGCTAGCATATCTATGTCGAGAAATACCTTCCTATTTAAGAGGGAGTGTTGATGTATATGTAACTTTGGAATGTATTTCAACCATGTATTTTCATCTATGTATATTGTACTCCTATAGAGATGTTATTATTCCTCTATACGGAAGTGTCGTCATTTGTATTGACTAGTGTCGCAAGTATCGTAACTTGCCGATGGGTTATTAAACCACCATGTGTGGGGTCGACCCTGATTAAGTTAATATTGGGTTATTGTACTAAGCTAGACAAGTCATCCCCATAAGGTTATTGGGCAGTCAAGATAAGTATAAATAGAGATCTCCCGATCTCTATTTGGATCACTTAAGAACTCACTGTTCCGTCACTCGAAAAGTGGCGCAGATGTGAGGAGGAGGATCAGCTGCTAAGAGGAGTCTATCTCTATGTACTTTGGTTGTACTATTGCTCTATCTATCTCTAAGGAAGTTGTGGGGTTTTTCACCTTATGTTTTTCCCCACGGAAACTGTGTGTGTGTATTGTCTCTTATGTTTTGCTTATTGGGATGATTGACATGCTTGCTATGATTGATATGCATTGATATACTATACATGTTATTCTCTCAGTAAATATCCTAGATTATATTGAATTAGTGCTCAAAAATTAACATTTGAAAAGGATGTGCAAAAGGAAAGAACACAAAGAAGGCATTTCCAAGCAGTGAAAGAAAGGAAAAAGGAATTTTGGAAATTATCCACTTCGATGTATGTGATCCAATGTCATCCAGTTCTCTGAGTGAGTATGTATATTATATTTCTTTCATTGATGATTTCTCTAGGAAGACTTGGGTTTATTTCTTGAAGACGAAGGATGAAGTGTTTGATAAGTTCAAGGAATTCAAATCCTTGATAGAAAACCAAACTGATAAGAATATCAAGACCTTTAGATCCAAAAATGGCAGAGAATTCACTTCAAGGGACTTTAAGAAGTTATGCAGTGATTTAGGGATTAAGAGGGAGTTGACCACTTCATACAATCCATAACAGAATGGAGTTGTAGAAAGGAAGAATAGAACTATCATAGAAGCAGCTCGGGAAATGCTTCATGACCAAGATATTCCTATGAACCTATGGGCAGAAACAACATGGACAACTATATATGTACAAAATAGAACAACACACAAGATACTTGACAACAAGACACCAAAATAAGTTTTCTATGGTAAGAAACAAGAAGTTAGCCATCTCAGGATATTTGGCTATCCAATATATACACATATTCCAAGAGAAAATAGGACAAAGCTAGATCCTTCAGGAAAGAAGGGTATATTCATGGGTTACAGTGAAAATTCAAAAGCCTGCATAATCTACTTTCCAGGGTTCAAGAAGATTGACATCAGCAGGGATGTGACTTTTGATGAAGACTCAACATACATCAAATTGAGGAAGCCACCTGTTGAAGACAGTGAAGAACCAAGGATACCCACAATACAAGACACAAGCATGAACGAAGCAATTCCAGAAGAAGATAGTGAAATAGAAGATCCACAAGAGCCTCTAGATCCACCTCGTGAGAAGAACTCTCACAAGAGGAAATTGTCAAAATCCTCACAACAGATCTAAGAGATGATGTATAGCTCACAAGAAAGTAATTTATTAAGCAAGAAAATAGAATAAGAGTGGTCAATGCAGTATAATGAGCAACAAAATAATAATACAGTAGAACTCGGATAGAAGCAAAACTACTTCACACACACTAATTAATTAATCACAATATGGACAAATAAATAGTACAATGCATGAGGATTCGAATGCCTAAGGTGGCAATTTGAAATAGCCTTCATGGAGTGATAAAAGGATCACTGGAGTGTCATCAGAGCACAACTAGTAGTCTATCTCATCATCAATGGAGTCATCAATGCTCAAGTAACTGTGAACCATTAGTCAAACTGAACCTAACTGAGTGTGGTAGGTGTAACTGAGTGTAACTGGCACTAACTAAATGAAAGAGGCTCCCTAGAGGGCGCATGAGGAGCTAACTAGAGTCAGAATGGGTAGTCTAGTCTCACTGGAGATCCATCGGCGTGATACAGTCAGTTGAGAGTCGGTCTAGCCTTAAATCAAGGAAAGAAGTGACGATAATAAAATTAACTGAAGTGCAACTGACTAGTAGGTGAGAGAGGGCGCATGAGATGTATGTAATTGCATGAAGGGGCGCACTAAGCACTAGGAGGGCTAAAACAAATCTGAGAGAAGTTCCAGAGGGATGGCTAATTGAGGGCTAGGTGCTGGACTGATGACTGGGATGCATGCAAACCATAAATAATGCATGCAAACCCTAAAAGTGCATGCATGACTGAAAGTGATAATAATGAAAATGTTGCTAAGACTAGAAAGGAGTATATGAATATCCTAACACCCCCCCTTAATCCATCCTGGGCCCTAGTAACTAAGACCAAAGGTAACCCAATACACTTAATAATAACAGTCAATAAACCGAGAATATGGGGAAAACCTCATTGGAAAAATACCTCCCCTCAAAATAGATTGTAAGGCACACACAAAAATAAATGCTCCAAACTCAAGTAGGTGTGATGCTTGGTCATATGTCTGGAGGTATCTTCTTCTTGGGAAGAAGTGGATCATGCTCAGAAAGCATGTGCTTGTACTTGCTTTCTCAAATCGAATGTGATGAGAACAAATCCAAATGTATGAGGATGATCCTTGAACCTGTGATTCAAATCAGTTGAGGTAGGATCAAAGACATGAATGTGCAGATAGTCTTTTGTATTCTCCTTCGAACCATCATGGGTGAGATTATGCCAAAAAGAATCATCAAATAATAATGATTGCTTGGAATCCAAATTAGCTCCAAGACTTGATAAATGGTTTCTTGAAATATCCTTTGAACCAGCAGGGGTGAGATCAAAACCATCATATGCATGAGAAATTATCCCAAGTAGTAATTGCTTAGAATCCAAATTAGATCCAAGACTTGAATCATGGTTTCTTGAGATCTCCTTTGAACCATGAGAGGCGAGATCAAAACCAGTAAGTGCATGAGAGATTATCTCAAGCGAATGGAAATGGTTTCTTGAGATCTCCTTTGAACCATAAGAGGTGATATCAAAACTAGTAGATGCATGAGAAATTATCCCAAGTGGGTGGCAATGGCCATTTTCTTCAATAACCTTCTGAAAGCATGGAATAATGATCATATAGTAGTAGATAAGAGGTGATTGCTTGAGAAGAGCGAATGCATTACCTCCAATAGCTGGTTTTACCTTCGAAATAATCATGTGATCATGATGCAAGCACACAGACTCTGGTGCAAGAGAGGATTTAGGACCTTCTGCAATATCTAGAGTGTGAGCTGGCACATAAAGAGAAGAAATTTGGAGCATGAGTGGATAATCTACAAGCTCTTCTTCTTTTTGGAGAACTTCAATATGAGATGTGTTTGATACTGGTTCATGATCAATGAGATCATCAAGGAGGGCGAATGCATCACTTTGCTTGTTCTTGAAAGGGTTTGGACCAAATCCTTCATTTTGTTTACCAAATCTTTCATCCAGGTGAGCCCATAGCTCTTTTGGAGTTCCAATATCAATAATGATTGGGTACAATATCTAATCAGGCATAGTAACCATCATTCTTCCAAGGGCCATGTCACCTTTATTCAACCAGTCAATCTTCTCTTTAGAGGATTCAAACTCTCTTTCAAAATAACAATCAAAGTGATCATGGCTCTTCAAATATGCTATCATTTTTTGTTTCCATTCATCATAGTTGAATGAAGAAAGAGGAGGGATTTCTTCTGAATTCATTGAAGCTATAGAATACCTGCAAAAGCAATAGAGAATATCTGCAACTGATACTGCTACAAAAATGCAGAAACTCTTGCAACTGCTATACTCGAAATCTTAATAATAACCTACAAAATACTCTCAAGAATGGAGATAAACAATACTCTCAACATGCTCTGATACCATGTGAAAATCCTCACAATAGATCTAAGAGATGATGTATACCTCACAAGAAAGTAATTGATTAAGCAAGAAAATAGAAGAAGAGTGGTCATTGTAGTATAATGAGCAACAGAATAATATTACAGTAGAACTCAGATAGAAGCAAAAATACTTCACACACACTAATTAATTAATCACAATATAGAGAAATAAATAGTACAATGAATGAGGATTCGAATGCCTAAGGTGGCAATTAAAATTAGCCTTCATCGAGTGATAAAAGGATCACTGGAGTGTCATCAGAGCACAACTAGTAGTCTATCTCATCATCAGTGGAGTCATCAATGCTCAAGTAACTGTCAACCATCAGTCAAACTGAGTCTAACTAAGTGTGGTAGGTGTAACTGATTGTAACTGGCACTAATTAAATGAAAGAGGCTCCGTGGAGGGTGTATGGGGAGCTAACTGGAGTCAGAATGGGAAGTCTAGTCTCACTGGAGATCCATCAGTGTGATACAATCAATTGAGAGTTAGTCTAGCCTTAAATCAAGGAATGAACTGATGATAACTCAATTAACTGAAGTGCAACTGAGTGGTAGGTGAGAGAGGGTGCATGAGATGCATGCAATTGCATGAAGGGGTGCACTAAGCACTAGGAGGGCTAAAAATGATATGAGAGAAGCTCTTGGGGGATTTCTAACTGAGGGCTAGGTGCTGGAATAATGATTGGGATGCATGCAAACCCTAAAAGTACATGCATGAATGAAAGTGAAAATAATGAAAATGCTACTAGGACTAGGATGGAGTATATGAATATCCTAACACCCCCCCTTAATCCATCCTGGTCCCTGGTAACTAAGACCAAAGGTCACCCAATACAATTAATATTAACAGTCAATTAACCGAGGAAATTGGGAAAACCTCATGGGAAAAATACCCCCCCTCAAAATAGACTGTAAGGCACACAGAAAAATAACTGCTCCAAACTAAAGTAGGTCTGATGCTTGGTCATATGTTTGGAGGTATCTTCTTCTTGGGAAGAAGTGGATCATGCTCAAAAAGCATGTGCTTGTACTTGCTCTTCAGATCGAATGTGATAAGAACAAATCCAAAAGTATGAGGATGATCCTTGAACCTGTGATTCAAATTAGTTGAGGTAGGATGAAAGACATGAATGTGCAGATAGTCTTTTGTCTTCTCCTTCGAACCATCATGGGTGAGATTATGCCAAAAAGAACCATCAAATATTAATGATTGCTTGGAATCCAAATCAGCTCCAAGACTTGATAAATGGTTTCTTGAGATCTCCTTTGAACCAACAGGGTTGAGATCAAAACCATCATATGCATGAGAAATTATACCAAGTAGTAATTGCTTAGAATCCAAATTAGATCCAAAACTTGAATCATGGTTTCCTGAGATCTCCTTTGAACCATGAGAGGTGAGATCAAAACCAGTAAGTGCATGAGAGATTATCCCAAGTGAATGCCAATGGTTTCTTGAGATCTCCTTTGAACAATAAGAGGTGAGATCAAAACCAGTAGATGCATGAGAAATTATCCCAAGTGGGTGGCAATGGACATACTCTTCAATAACCTTCTGAAAGCATGGAATAATGATCATATAGTAGTAAATAAGAGGTGATTTCTTGAGGAGAGCAAATGCATTACCTCCAATAGCTGATTTTAGCTCCGAAATAATCATGTGATCATGATGCAAGCCAACAGACTCTGGTGCAAGAAAGGATTTAAGACCTCCTGCAATACCTAAAGTGTGAGCTGGCACAGAAAAAGAAGAAATTTGGAGCATGAGTGTAGAATCTGCAAGTTCTTCTTCTTTGTGGACAACTTCAATATGAGATGTGTTTGATATTAGTTCATGATCAATGAGATCATCAAGGAGGGCGAATGCATCACTTTGCTTGTTCTTGAAAGGGTTTGGACCAAATCCTTCATTCTGTTTGGCAAATCTTTCATCCAGGTGAGCCCATAACTCTTTTGGAGTTCCAATATCAATAATGATTGGGAACAATATGTAATCAGGCATAGTAACCATCATTCTTCCAAGGGCCGTGTCACCTTTATTCAACCAGTCAATCTTCTCTTCAGAGGATTCAAACTCTCTTTCAAAATAACAATCAAAGAGATCATGGCTCTTCAAATATGCTATCATTTTTGGTTTCCATTCATCATAGTTGAATGAAGAAAGAGGAGGGATTTCTTTTGAGTTCATTGAAGCTGTAGAAGACCTGCAAAAACAATAGAGAATATCTGCATGAATGAAAGTGAAAATAATGAAAATGCAGCTAGGACTAGGATGGAGTATATGAATATCCTAACACCCCCCCTTAATCCATCCCGGTCCCTGGTAACTAAGACTAAAGGTCACCCAATACAATTAATAATAACAGTCAATCAACCGAGGAAATGAGGAAAACCTCGTGGGAAAAATACCCCCCCTCAAAATAGATTATAAGGCACACACAAAAATAAATGCTCCAAACTCAAGCAGGTGTGATGCTTGGTCATATGTTTGGAGGTATCGTCTTCTTGGGAAGAAGTGGATCATGCTCAGAAAGCATGTGCTTGTACTTTCTCTTCAGATCGAATGTGATGAGAACAAATCCAAAAGTATGAGGATGATCCTTGAACCTGTGATTTGAATCAATTGAGGTAGGATCAAAGACATCAATGTGCAGATAGTCTTTTGTCTTCTCATTCAAACCATCATGGGTGAGATTATGCCAAAAAGAACCATCAAATAATAATGATTGCTTGGAATCCAAATTAGCTCCAAGACTTGATAAATGGTTTCTTGAGATATCCTTTGAACTAGCAGGGGTGAGATCAAAACCATCGTATGCATGAGAAATTATCCCAAGTAGTAATTGCTTAGAATCCAAATTAGATCCAAGACTTGAATCATAGTTTTTAGAGATCTCCTTTGAACCATGAGAGGTGAGATCAAAACCAGTAAGTGCTTGAGAGATCATCTCAAGCGAATGGAAATGGTTTCTTGAAATATCCTTTGAACCATAAGAGGTGAGATCAAAACCAGTAGATGCAGGAGAAATTATCCCAAGTGGGTGGCAATGGCCATATTCTTCAATAACCTTCTGAAAGCATGGAATAATGATCATATAGTAGTAAATAAGAGGTGATTGCTTTAGGAGATCAAATGCATTACCACCAATAGCTGATTTTACCATCGAAATAATCATGTGATCATGATGCAAGCCAACAGACTTTGGTGCAAGAGAGGATTTAGGACCTTCTGCAATATCTAGAGTGTGAGCTGGCACAGAAAGAGAAGAAATTTGGAGCATGAGTGTAGAATCTGCAAGTTCTTCTTCTTTGTGGACAAATTATATATGAGATGGGTTTGGTACTAGTTCATGATGAATGAGATCATCAAAGACGGTGAATGCATCACTTTGATTGTTCTTGAAAGGGTTTGGACAAAATCCTTCATTCTGTTTGCCAAATGTTTCATCCAGGTGAGCCCATAGCTCTTTTGGAGTTCCAATATCAATAATGATTGTGTACAGTATCTAATCAGGCATAGTAACCATCATTCTTCCAAGCGCCATGTCACCTTTATTCAACCAGTCAATCTTCTCTTCAGAGGATTCAAACTATCTCTCAAAATAACAATCAAAGAGATCATGGCTCTTCAAATATGCTATCATTTTTGGTTTCCATTCATCATAGTTGAAGGAAAAAAGAGGAGGGATTTCTTCTGAATTCATTGAAGCTGTAGAAGACCTGCAAAATCAATAGAGAATATCTGCAACTTCTACTGTTGCAAAAGTGTAGAAACTCTTGCAACTGCTGCACTCGAAATATTTATAATAACCTACAAAAAAATCTCAGGAATGGAGATAAACAATACTCTCAACATGCTCTGATACCATGTGAAAATCCTCGTAGCATATCTAAGAGATGATGTATACCTCACAAGAAAGTAATTGATTAAGCAAGAAAATAGAAGAAGAGTGGTTAATGCAGTATAATGAGTAACAGAATAATATTACAGTAGAACTCGAATAGAAGCAAAAATACTTCACACACACTAATTAATTAATCACAATATGGACAAATAAGTAGTACAATGCATGAGGATTCGAATGCCTAAGGTGGCAATTCAAATTAGCCTTCATTGAGTGATAAAAGGATCACTGGAGTGTCATCAGAGCACAACTAGTAGTCTATCTCATCATCAGTGGAGTCATCAATCCTCAAGTAACTGTCAACCATCAGTGAAACTGAGTCTAACTGAGTGTGGTATGTGTAACTGAGTGTAACTAGCACTAACTAAATGAAGGAGGTTCTGTGGAGGGTGCATGAGGAGATAACTGGATTCAGAATGGGTAGTCTAGTCTCACTGGAGATCCATCGGAGTGATATAGCCAGTTAAGAGTTAGTATAGCCTTAAATCAAGGAAAGAGTTGATCATAACTCAATTAACTGAAGTGCAACTAAGTGGTAGGTGAGAGAAGGTGCATGAGATGCATGCAATTGCATGAAAGGGTGCACTAAGCACTAGGAGGGCTAAATATTATCTGAGAGAATCTCCCGAGGGTCGACTAACTGAGGGCTGGGTGCTAGACTGATGACTCGGATGCATGTAAATGCATGCAAACCCTAAATAATGTATGCAAACCCTAAAAGTGCATGCATGACTGAAAGTGAAAATAATGAAAATGCTGCTAGGATGAGGATGGAGTATATGAATATCCTAACACCCCCCCTTAATCCATCCTAGGCCCCGGTAAATAAGACCAAAGGTCACCCAATACAATTAATAATAACAGTCAATCAACCGAGGAAATGGGGAAAAACTCATGGGAAAAATACACCCCCTCAAAATAGACTGTAAGGCACACACAAAAATAACTGCTCCAAACTGAAGCAGGTGTGATGGTTGGTCATATGTCTGGAGATATCTTCTTCTTTGGAAGAAATGGAACATGCTCAGAAAGCATGTGCTTGTACTTTCTCTTTAGATTGAATGTGATGAGAACAAATCCAAAAGTATGAGGATGATCCTTGAACCTGTGATTCAAATCAGTTGAGGTAGGATCAAAGACATGAATGTGCAGATAGTCTTTTTTCTTCTCCTTCAAACCATCATGGGTGAGATTATGCCAAAAAGAAGCATCAAATAATAATGATTGCTTGGAATCCAAATCAGCTCCAAGACTTGATAAATGGTTTCTTGAGATCTCCTTTGAACCAGCAGGGGTGAGATCAAAACCATCATATGCATGAGAAATTATCCCAAGTAGTAATTGCTTAGAATCCAAATTAGATCCAAGACTTGAATCATGGTTTCTTGAGATCTCCTTTGAACCATGAGAGGTGAGATCAAAACCGGTAAGTGCATGAGAGATTATCTCAAGTGAATGGCAATGGTTTCTTGATATCTCCTTTGAACCATAAGAGATGAGATCAAAACTAGTAGATGTATGAGAAATTATCCCAAGTGGGTGGCAATGGCCATATTCTTCAATAACCTTCTGAAAGCATGGAATAATGATCATATAGTAGTAGATAAAAGGTGATTGCTTGAGGAGAGCGAATGCATTACCTCCAATAGATGATTTTACCCCCGAAATAATCATGTGATCATGATGCAAGCCAACAGACTCTGGTGCAAGAGAGGATTTAGGACCTTTTGCAATATCTAAAGTGTGAGCTGGCACATAAAGATAAGAAATTTGGAGCATGAGTGTAAAATCTGCAAGTTCTTCTTCTTTGTGGACAACTTCAATATGAGATGTGTTTGATACTGGTTCATGATCAATGAGATCATCAAGGAGGGCGAGTGCATCACTTTGCTTGTTCTTGAAAGGGTTTGGACCAAATCCTTCATTCTATTTGGCAAATCTTTCATCCAGGTGAGCCCATAACTCTTTTGGAGTTCCATTATCAATAATGATTGGGTACAATATGTAATCAGGCATAGTAACCATCATTCTTCCAAGGGTCGTGTCACCTTTATTCAACCAGTCAATCTTCTCTTCAGAGGATTCGAACTCTCTTTCAAAATAACAATCAAAGAGATCATGGCTCTTCAAATATGCTATCATTTTTGGTTTCCATTCATCATAGTTGAATGAAGAAAGAGGAGGGATTTCTTCTGAGTTCGTTGAAGCTGTAGAAGACCTACAAAAACAATAGAGAATATCTGCATGAATGAAAGTGCAAATAATGAAAATGCTACTAGGACTAGGATGGAGTATATGAATATCCTAACACCCCCCCTTAATCCATCCCGGTCCCTGGTAACTAAGACTAAAGGCCACCCAATACAATTAATAATAACAGTCAATCAACCGAGGAAATGGGGAAAACCTCATGGGAAAAATACCCCCCCTCAAAATAGACTATAAGGCACACACAAAAATAAATGCTCCAAACTCAAGCAGGTGTGATGCTTGGTCATATGTTTGGAGGTATCTTCTTCTTGGGAAGAAGTGGATCATGCTCAGAAAGCATGTGCTTGTACTTTCTCTTCAGATCGAATGTGATGAGAACAAATCCAAAAGTATGAGGATGATCCTTGAACCTGTGATTTGAATCAGTTGAGGTAGGATCAAAGACATGAATGTGCAGATAGTCGTTTGTCTTCTCATTCAAACCATCATGGGTGAGATTATGCCAAAAAGAACCATCAAATAATAATGATTGCTTGGAATCCAAATTAGCTCCAAGACTTGATAAATGGTTTCTTGAGATCTCCTTTGAACTAGCAGGGGTGAGATCAAAACCATCGTATGCATGAGAAATTATCCCAAGTAGTAATTGCTCAGAATCCAAATAAGATCCAAGACTTGAATCATGGTTTTTTGAGATCTCCTTTGAACCATGAGAGGTGAGATCAAAACCAGTAAGTGCTTGAGAGATCATCTCAAGCGAATGGAAATGGTTTCTTTAAATCTCCTTTGAACCATAAGAGGTGAGATCAAAACCAGTAGATGCAGGAGAAATTATCCCAAGTGGGTGGCAATGGCCATATTCTTCAATAACCTTCTGAAAGCATGGAATAATGATCATATAGTAGTAAATAAGAGGTGATTGCTTTAGGAGATCAAATGCATTACCTCCAATAGCTGATTTTACCTCCGAAATAATCATGTGATCATGATGCAAGCCAACAGACTTTGGTGCAAGAGAGGATTTAGGACCTTCTGCAATATCTAGAGTGTGAGTTGGCACAGAAAGAGAAGAAATTTGGAGCATGAGTGTAGAATCTGCAAGTTCTTCTTCTTTGTGGACAAATTCAATATGAGATGTGTTTGGTACTAGTTCATGATCAATGAGATCATCAAAGAGGCTGAATGCATCACTTTGCTTGTTCTTGAAAGGGTTTGGATCAAATCCTTCATTCTGTTTGCCAAATGTTTCATCCAAGTGAGCCCATAGCTCTTTTGGAGTTCCAATATCAATAATGATTGTGTACAGTATGTAATCAGGCATAGTAACCATCATTCTTCCAAGAGCCATGTCACCTTTATTCAACCAGTCAATCTTCTCTTTAGAGGATTCAAACTATCTTTCAAAATAACAATCAAAGAGATCATGGCTCTTCAAATATGCTATCATTTTTGGTTTCCATTCATCATAGTTGAAGGAAAAAAGAGGAGGGATTTCTTCTGAATTCATTGAAGCTGTAGAAGACTTGCAAAAACAATAGAGAATATCTACAACTTCTACTATTGCAAAAGTGTAGAAACTCTTGCAACTGCTGCACTCGAAATATTTATAATAACCTGCAAAAAAATCTCAGGAATGGAGATAAACAATACTCTCAACATGCTTTGATACCATGTGAAAATCCTCGTAGCATATCTAAGAGATGATGTATGCCGCACAAGAAAGTAATTGATTAAGCAAGAAAATAGAAGAAGAGTGGTTAGTGCAGTATAATGAGTAACAGAATAATATTACAGTAGAACTCGAATAGAAGCAAAAATACTTCACACACACTAATTAATTAATCACAATATGGACAAATAAATAGTACAATGCATGAGGATTCGAATGCCTAAGGTGGCAATTCAAATTAGCCTTCATGGAGTGATAAAAGGATCACTGGAGTGTCATCATAGCACAACTAGTAGTCTATCTCATCATCAGTGGAGTCATCAATCCTCAAGTAACTGTCAACCATCAGTGAAACTGAGTCTAACTGAGTGTGGTATGTGTAACTCAGTGTAACTAGAACTAACTAAATGAAGGAGGTTCCGTGGAGGGTGCATGAGGAGATAACTGGATTTAGAATGGGCAGTCTAGTCTCACTGGAGATCCATCGGAGTGATATAGCCAGTTAAGAGTTAGTCTAGCCTTAAATCAAGGAAAGAGCTGATCATAACTCAATTAACTGAAGTGCAATTGAGTGGTAGGTGAGAGAGGGTGCATGAGATGCATGCAATTGCATGAAAGGGTGCACTAAGCACTAGGAGGGCTAAATATTATCTAAGAGAAGCTCCCGAGGGCCGGCTAACTGAGGTCTGGGTGCTAGACTGATGACTGGGATGCATGCAAACCCTAAATAATGTATGCAAACCCTAAAAGTGCATGCATGACTGAAAGTGAAAATAATGAAAATGCTGCTAGGATGAGGATGGAGTATATGAATATCCTAACACCCCCCCTTAATCCATCCTAGGCCCTGGTAACTAAGACCAAATGTCACCCAATACAATTAATAATAACAGTCAATCAACCGAGGAAATGGGGAAAAACTCATGGGAAAAATACCCCCCCTCAAAATAGACTGTAAGGCACACACAAAAATAAATGCTCCAAACTGAAGCAGGTGTGATGGTTGGTCATATGTCTGGAGATATCTTCTTCTTTGGAATAAATGGATCATGCTCAGAAAGCATGTGCTTGTACTTTCTCTTTTGATTGAATGTGATGAGAACAAATCCAAAAGTATGAGGATGATCCTTGAACCTGTGATTCAAATCAGTTGAGGTAGGATCAAAGACATGAATGTGCAGATAGTCTTTTTTCTTCTCCTTCAAACCATCATGGGTGAGATTATGCCAAAAAGAACCATCAAATAATAATGATTACTTGGAATCCAAATCAGCTCCAAGACTTGATAAATGGTTTCTTGAGATCTCCTTTGAACCAGCAGGGGTGAGATCAAAACCATCATATGCATGAGAAATTATCCCAAGTAGTAATTGCTTAGAATCCAAATTAGATCCAAGAATTGAATCATGGTTTCTTGAGATCTCCTTTGAACCATGAGAGGTGAGATCAAAACCGGTAAGTGCATGAGAGATTATCTCAAGTGAATGGCAATGGTTTCTTGATATCTTCTTTGAACCATAAGAGATGAGATCAAAACTAGTAGATGTATGAGAAATTATCCCAAGTGGGTGGCAATGGCCATATTCTTCAATAACCTTCTGAAAGCATGGAATAATGATCATATAGTAGTAGATAAGAGGTGATTGCTTGAGGAGAGCCAATGCATTACCTCCAATAGCTGATTTTACCTCCGAAATAATCATGTGATCATGATGCAAGCCAACAGACTCTGGTGCAAGAGAGGATTTAGGACCTTTTGCAATATCTAAAGTGTGAGCTGGCACAAAAAGATAAGAAATTTGGAGCATGAGTGTAAAATCTGCAAGTTCTTCTTCTTTGTGGACAACTTCAATATGAGATGTGTTTGATACTGGTTCATGATCAATGAGATCATCAAGGAGGGTGAGTGCATCACTTTGCTTGTTCTTGAAAGGGTTTGGACTAAATCCTTCATTCTTTTTGCCAAATCTTTCATCCAGGTGAGCCCATAGCTCTTTTGGAGTTCCAATATCAATAATGATTGGGTACAATATGTAATCAAGCATAGTAACCATCATTCTTCCAAGGGCCATGTCACCTTTATTCAACCAGTCAATCTTCTCTTAAGAGGATTCGAACTCTCTTTCAAAATAACAATCAAAGAGATCATGGCTCTTCAAATATTCTATCACTTTTTGTTTCCATTCATCATAGTTGAATGAAGAAAGAAGAGGGATTTCTTGTGAATTCATTGAAGCTATAGAAGACCTGCAAAAACAATAGAGAATATATGCAACCTCTATTGCTGCAAAAATGCAAAAACTCTTGCAATTGCTGCACTCGAAATCTTTATAATAACCTGCAAAAAAATCTCAGGAATGGAGATAAACAATACTCTCAACATGCTTTGATACCATGTGAAAATCCTCACAACACATCTAAGAGATGATGTATACCTCACAAGAAAGTAATTGATTAAGCAAGAAAATAGAAGAAGAGTGGTCAATGTAGTATAATGAGCAATAGAATAATATTACAGTAGAACTCGAATAGAAGCAAAAAGACTTCACACACACTAATTAATTAATCACAATATGGACAAATAAATAGTACAATGCATGAGGATTTGAATGCCTAAGGTGGCAATTCAAATTAGCCTTCGTGGAGTGATCAAAGGATCACTGGAGTGTCATTGGGGCACAACTAGTAGTCTATGTCATCATTAGTGGAGTCATCAATGCTCAAGTAACTATCAACCATCCATCAAACTGAGTTTAATTGAGTCTGGTAGTTGTGACTGAGTGTAACTGGCACTAACTGAATGAAGGATCCTCCGTGGAGGGCGCATGAGGAGCTAACTGGAGTCAGAATTTGCAATCTAGTCTCACTGGAGATCCATTGGAGTGATACAGTCAGTTTAGAGTCAGTCTAGCCTTAAATCAAGGAAAGAACTGATGATAACTCAATTAACTGAAGTGCAACTTAGTGGTAGGTGAGATAGGGTGCATGAGATGCATGCAATTGCATGAAAGGGCGCACTAAGCACTAGGAGGGCTAAAACTATCTGAGAGAAGCTCTCGAGGGATGGCTAACTGAGGGCTAGGTGCTGGAATGATGACTGGGATGCATGCAAATCGTAAAAGTGCGTGCATGACTGAAAGTGCAAATAATGAAAATGATGCTAGGACTAGGATGGAGTATAGGAATATCCTAACAAAAACCAACATGGGAAAGAGAGTTCATTCAAGATGTAGAGAAGTATGGTTTTCCAGAGGAGGAACACAAAGAAGTAAAAGGGAAAAGGTCACACACCAGCTATGTAGCCTTAATATGTGACATAATGAACAAAGAACCTTCCAGTTATGAAGAAGCGGCTGAAAAGAAAGAATGGGAGGATGCCATGGTCGAGGAATACCAGTCAATCATGAAGAATGATGTTTGGGATGTTGTCCCAAGACCATAGGGGAAGTATGTTTTGAATTCCAAATGGATCTACAAGATCAACCATGCTGCAGATGGTAGCATAGAAAAATACAAGGCAAGGTTTGTGGCTCGTGGTTTCTTTCAGAAATAAGGGATCAATTATGAAGAGACTTTTGCACCTGTAGCCAGATGCACTTCCATCAAAAGAGTACTTGCTATGGCTGTAGTAATGAAGTGGAAGGTATATGAGATGGATGTCAACACTACTTTCTTGAATGGTGTAGTCGAAGAGAAAGTTTATGTGGAGCAACCACTTAGTTTTGAGACACATGACAGGGAGTCATATGTGTCTAAATTGAAGAAGGCCTTGTACGGTTTGAAACAGGCACCCAGGACATGGTATGACAGGATATACAACTTCCTGTCTAGCTTGGGCTTTACTAAGAGTAAAGCAGATTCCAACCTCTACTACAAGGTTGAGGAAGGCAATCCAATGATACTCCTACTATATGTGGATGACTTATTTGTGACAGGTGAGGATAGGTTGATTGCTGACATGAAGACGAAGCTTGTTGCTGAGTTCAAGATGAAGGACTTGGGTATGATACATTATTTTCTAGGGATGGATGTGTGGCAGATTACAAATGGAATCTTACTTGGGAAAAGGAAGTACACCGTAGAGGTCTTGAAGAGGTTCAGGATGATGGACTGTAAGGCCATGGCCACACCCATGGCATAGAACCTGAAGCTATTGAGAGATGCTTCATCAAAGTCGGTTGATGCCACAATGTATCATCGGATGATTGGGTCATTGATGTACCTGATGAACACGAGACCAAATATTTTCTTTGCGATGAACACTTTGAGCCAGTTCTTGGCAGATCCTACACATGTTCACCTAATTGCAGTAAAGCATATTCTGAGGTACCTGAAGGGTATGGTTGATTATGGGCTCAAGTATGATGCAAATCAAAAGTTTAACCTGGAGGGTTATGTTGATTTAGATTGGGTAGGCAATGCTGCAAATAGGAAGAGCACTTCGGGGTGTTGCTTCAGTATGGGATCTGGGGTGATATCTTGGTTTAGCAGAAAGCAATCTTGCGTAGCACTGAGTACAGCCGAAACAGAGTATGTCGTAGCTTGTTCGGCCAATTGTGAGGCAGTATGGCTTAGGAAGCTACTATCTGATTTATTTGATCTCCAGTTGGATGCTACTTGTATCTTCTGTGACAACCAGAGTTGTGTGAAGTTGTCTGAGAACCCAATGTTCCATGAGAATTCAAAGCATATCGAGATCAAATATCATTATATCTAGGATTTGGTGTAGAGAGGAGCAGTGAAGCTCCTGTATGTTCGGATGGACGAGAAGATAGCGGATGTGTTGACCAAGCCACTATCCAGAGTGAAGTTCGAGTACTTAAGATAGAGGCTTGGTGTCCTGCAGATTCAGGATACTTCCAGGAGGAAGTAACAAAACACAGATGTTGGAGCCATTCCTAGCATGGTGTTAGGAGGGTCCTCCCATGGCTGTGGATGTAAGTGCTGAGTGATGAGCACTTGGGTGATGCTCTAAATGATGAAAATCCATATGATGTTCTAGATGATGATGATCTGTATGGTCATGAGATGATGATGTGCATCTAGGTGATGCTCAGTATGATGATGATCCGCATGATCATGAGTAGTGGTGATCCATATGATCATGAGCATTCAGATGATGCTCCGTGGCCATGGATATGTTTCCGGATGTGCTGGTTGGACATGTAAAGGATCCTGGGAGATCCCATAGGTTGTGTTGGGCACGTAATAAGTACTAGGATGCTCTTGTGAGGTCTTGTCTATAGGCATGTAATCAGTCATGGAGATCCCATAGGTTGTGCTTGGCACGTAATGAGTCTTGGGGATGCTCTTTAGATATCTTGCCGGTCGCAAGATGCTCTTTTAAGGTTTTTCCTATTCACATGTAAATAGTCCTGGATATCCTATAGGTTGTGCTGGGTACGTAATGAATCCTGGGATGCTCTTTAGAGATATTGCCATTTGCAAGATGCTCTTTTAAGGTTTTGTGAAGTTCACATGTAATCAGTCTTGGAGATTCCATTGGTTGTGCTGGGCATGTAATGAGTCCTGGGATGCTCTTTAGAGATCTTGTCGGTCGCAAGATGCTCTTTTAAGGTTTTTTGAAGGTTGCATGTAATCAGTCCTGGGAGATATTGTCGATCGTGCTGGGAACATAAAGGATCCTAGGAAGCTCTTGTCAGGTTTTGCAAAGGCACATAATCAGTCCCAAGATTCCACTGGTTGCCATGCGCAGAGATGATGAAGACCTACATGGAGGCTAGGCCTACATCCAATATGAAAAAGGGTTGGATCTGTAGAACTTCCTATGAAGAGATGAATTGAGAGATAGCACCAGTGATCGAGATGATGAGTACAACAACAGTGACGATGATGCTCCATGATCCAGTGACGATGATCCAGCTCCAATATTGAAGAATTGTGGTTATATGTATTGATGACTTGTTTTAAGAGAATACCTTCCTATTTAAGATGGAGTGTTGATGCATTTGTAACTTCGGAAGATATTCACTTGTATATTGTATGTATTACATTTGTACTTTATTGTATCCCAAGCAGAGATGTATTACTCCTCTGATTGGAAGTGTCATCGTTTGTATTTGCAAGTGTAGCAAGTTACATTGCAAGTGTCATAACTTATATTTGATGGGTTATTAGACCACCTTGGTGGGGTCGGCCTTGTATGAGTCATGTGGATGGGTTATTAGGCTTCCTTAGGAAGTCGGCCCAGTTAGGGTTAAAGGTAGGTTAATTTTTTGTATAAATAGAGATTGTGACTCTCTCATTTTACTCATTCACTCTCTCATCCAACTCGCATAGTTGAGAGAGAAAAGTGCACACAAGTAGAGGAGGAGTAACTACTGAAGATATCTATCTTTTGGGGTTTGATCTTTGTGATCCTTGTATTGGTTGTTATTCTATCTTTGAGGAAGTTGCGGGGTTTTTCACCTTCTTGGTTTTCCCTGAGGAAACTCTGTGTCTCTTGTGTCTATGATTGTTATGCTATGCATGTAATTCTCTTAGTAGGATCCTAGATAATATTTGAATGAAATTAGTGAAATTCTAACATAGTCAATAGTGGTGCCCATAGTAAAATAATATTGCGTATATATTACACTCTAGTTTGCAATAATGTTCATAGGTAGGTGGTCTGTATGTATTGTGTGTAGGATTGTCCTTATATCAATAAAGCTAGTGGCTTCATGTTAATAAAAATCTGCTACTCTCTATGGTTCTGGTTTGGGGTTATTTTAGGGGTTTTCCATATATAATTGATATTCTCTCAATCCTTTTTTCTCCTTTGACGAGAGGGAAAGAATCTAGATATATAATTGGTATAATGAATGGGATTTCGTAATAGAATAGGTGTTGGTGGTGTTGTTGCTTAATGTGAGGTCCTTTACTCAATTCATGCATAGGATGATAATATGTTATAATGGATACACATGGGGAAGGGGATAATCTTGGGAGTCGGAATGAAGAACCGGTTTTCTCAGCATAATACCGTATGAAAAATTGCCATTTATGGTTGCATCTATGCATATAACTCCTTAAAATATCATCTACATGTCTCTCTAATAAATACAAAGTGGGTTTTTAGAATGGCCAGAGCCTCAAATGCTACATTCGTGGAAAGATATGCAACCAAAAATTAAATTATCCACTCAAAAATTTCTACATACAGTTTCCCTATGCATCCTTTTGATGCCATGGAGAATTAAACCTATGACATTATGACCAAAGAGTTTGTGAATAAAGGTTTACGAAAATATTTTAAGGGAGAGCTTTTCTCTTATAATGTAAGAAAAAAAAGAGCAACCTCATATATAGATAAAGATCCCACCTTTGAAAAAAGGCTTAGTCCATGAAGTATCCTGGGATTTAGGCCTAGCACTATGGTAAAAAGAAAAGGGTTTAAGTGGGATAAAATAATGAGTGATTATGTTTGAGATAAAAATATATTCTAAGAAATATAATCACTGCAAAAATAATACTATGTGAAGAAGTTGATCTCAGGAAGGGAATGTCTATATTAGCATCGTAGCTTTGCATTGTTTCTAAATGTATTCAGGAGGGAATGTATGTATTAGCGCCACAGCTTTTTTTGTTGTTTATAAATATACTAATGGAGCATATATGGTTCCAACAATGACTTGATGGTTTACTTTCCTGCTTGACGTAGTCACTAGGTAAGTGGTCCAACCCTTAATCCTAGGTATATACTCCTGAATGGGTAATCTAGCCCTTTGGGACAAAGAGGGATTCTTGTTTATCTGACTCCAAGTATAGCACACCAAAATCTATTTACTACAGCCCATTCTATATGATGCACCTGTGAAGGGTCACTTCATTTACCACCTCACTTTGACTCACATCTATATGTCATTGCCATAAGAATTTGTAATATATAGGATATTACTTGCTATAGCCTTGATATAAAAGAAGATAAGAGAGAAAGATTCATCATGAACTTAAAAATAAAGTAGAGAAAGTAGGAAAATCATATTATATATAACTGCCATATTGTTTATATAGCTTGAGGATCACCAACCTTACAACTTATCCATGCATGACAAGCAACAATCTTTTAGTTGAGTTGGATGCGTCCCCAGCGAAAGAAGAAGGTTGTTTCTATAGAGTTATTATAATAAAACCCATGACACATTAACTTGACATATATTTTTAAAGGGTACAACTCATCATAACCTCTCATTTATTACTAGGAGTAATAATCATAAAATCTCTAGTTCAAATTTATGCAAGTAGTTCTCAAAATAGAAAGAAATTCTTTAGCACTTTCAACTTGTAGTTATCCATTTGTAGTTATCATTGGAGTTAAAGTCATAGTGTTGTGTTGTCTCCTTCCTGTGAAAAATAGAATAAGAAATAGGACTTACTTCTTAGAGCTCTGGGAATAATCTTCTTTTCGTTTCCTTTGAAACAAATAGGCACTATTTCCATTCAAAATTTTAAGGTGATTTAATAGGTGAACTCTTCTTCACTACTAATACTAGAATATATATGTTTAATACCATTGTAATTTTTAATCTCGATATGTAGTCTTATTATGAATATGGGACTTTCAACAAAATAAAGAAACTCTACAAATCTAAGATCAATGGGATTCCCTTGCACCCTTCAAAGGCCCACCACATCTTCCATAGCCGATAGGAAGTAAGGAGAAGAGAAGTTACCCATCGTTTCAACCTCTAAATACAGACATAGCTACATTGGATCCATGTTGTCTATTAATGAGCGTAAACACGAGGCTATATTTTTGCAATACAATCTGGATCTCATAGTTTGGAAACTACCCTACCCATCACAAATTCTCTACCCATGAACCTTTTAAAGTCACTACTTGTAGGGAGTGTAAGTTCCTATCCTAAAGGATCTGGTTTAGTTCTTGAATGAGAGATTATGGGAATTAAAAATTTCTATTTATTCCTTCTTTAGAGATTACCGTGATGTAAACATAGTTTCTACATAGGGTTACCCCTCCATTATAATTGGCACCTGTCATAGACAACACAGATGGCCCTCCCAACAACAATACCCATAAATCATTGATAGGAGATGGTTGTTACTTCTTTTCTTTATACCCTTCCCAGGAGAGATGTTACAAGTGGTTACCCATGCCCATCGACGTGAACTGTTTTGTTTTTAATATACCACCATCCCAAGAGGTTATAATGGAACTAAGTGCATGGACTAATATAAGTCATAATTTGTAGAGCATGTAGTATAATATAAAGCTCCCTCTTCCTCCAACCATCCACCTTTCCTTCAAATCACCCTCTGTAACTTTAGCTTCCTTACCACTTCTTCTTCCTTCGGTTGAAGGTATGAAAAAAGAGAATCATTGCTAGCTGCAACATAGGAGCAATAAAATGAAAAGATGTTGATGTATATGTAACTTTGGAATGTATTTTACCCATGTATATTGTATTCCTATAGAGATGTCATTATTCCTCTATACGGAAGTGTTGGTATTCCTATAGATATGGTATTATTCCTCTATACGGAACTGTCATCATTTATATTGTAAGTATCGTAACTTATACTTGATGGGTTATTAGACCACCTTGATGGGGTCGGCCTTGCATGAGTCATGTGGGTAAATGGGTTATTAGAACACCAAGTGTGGGGTCGGCCCGGATTAAGTTAACCATGGGTTATTAGGCTAAGCTAGACAAGTCGTCCCCATTAGTTTATTGGGTAGGACAAGACACGTATAAATAGAGATCAGGAGATCTCTATTTGATCACTCATTACTCACTTCTATCTCTCTTAGAAAGTGGAGCACTTGTGAGGAGGAGGATCATCTGCTAGGAGAAGACTATCTCTTGTACTTTGGTTGTATCATTTCTCTATCTATCTCTGAGGAAGTTGCGGGGTTTTTCACCCTCTTGGTTTTCCATGGTGAAACTCCATGTCTCTTGTGTGCTTGCATTATTGTGTCCATGATTGATATGCTGTAGATATGTTGTACATGTTATTCTCTCAGTTAAGATACTAGATCATATTGAAATTTCTGAAAAATTAACATGGTATCAGAGCTAGCCTGAAACAAGGCATGGCATGGCATGTATGACACTTGTTGCACTTGCGATGCTAGGGCTTGATATAGCAAAAACCAGCCATCATAGAAATTTTTCCATAAATCCATTTTGGAAAAGTTTAAGGATTTGAAACATTTACAAGTCGAAGATAAGATCCCCATGTACCTTGTTTCAGAAGCACAATGTCTAATTCATTGTACTTTGTGTTTTATGATCTGTAAAATCTAGGGTTTCTGCCTCTTCCAGATCTGAGTCATAAATAGGTGACCTAGGAAAAGAGGTCCTAACTTGGGCTAGGAAGATCCAAATGAAATTTTGTAAAAGGTGATAGGTAGGGAACAGACTGCAATTTCACAGGCCGAAGTTTCAGAAGCCGAAAGTGAACCAGTGACACATGGAACTCCGTACAAGTTCGGTCTCCTGTTTTATCCCATAAACAGGTCATGTTGCGGCACTTGGAATAACTCTCTCTCAGAGAATCCAATTGAAGTCAGACCTGTGGGGTTGGAAAGATGACAGGTCGAGATACCGCAGGTAGATGTTGTAGACCCTGTGGATTTATATTTTTGGAGTTACACTAGAAAAAATCAGGTGCATATTTCTGTCAAAACAAAATTGGATTTTGAGCATCTTCATTCATGGCTTCGGGAATTAGGGTTTTGGAGAAAGTTGAAATTTTTGTAATCAGAGACCACGGTTGCATGCTACTCATCAAAATCGAAATTTAGAGACCAAAATCAAATTTTTTGGTTGGGAAGAAGGCTGAGCTTGATCAAACCCTAGTTCGGTACTTTGATTGGAAAAGTGGAAAATTAGGGCTTCTGCAAAAGTTGGAATTTTTTAATTCTGTGACTATGGCTGGAAGCTCCTTAGAAAAATAGAAGTTTAGAGCTTTGGATCGAACCTTTTGGTTGGACAGAAGGGTGGGCTTTATCAAACCCTAGTTCGGATCCTGTCCAAAAGATCCATAAGTTTCAAAGGCAAACTTTGCAGTTTTCAAATTATGAGTATACCAGCTTGATCAGCTCATCAAGGTGCATCCTTCTATCCTTTCAGAAGTTTGAAATTCAAAATTTGAAGTTTTAGGGTTTCTTTGACAAACCCTAATCCAGCTCCAGATCGAGTTTCTACAAATCAAGTGGATTGGGTTAATCGTTTGGTCACCTACATAAGTGAAGAAGTTCTTGTTTAAGAGGGAGATGAGGCTACGACCTTACATAAGAAGATTACAAGCAATCTTGATAGGTATGACTTATCTAGGTAGGTTTCGAGATCTGTTCATGATTGCGTTTATGGTATGTTTGTTTTCACTAAGGTTAGTACAACCTTGATTAACTTTAGACTTGTCATATCACCTTAATAAAATTATGAATGCATATATTCATTGATTAGGGTTTTGACACTTATGATTGTACTAATTCCTTGTGGTGTTGTATGAGGTTGATGTTATCTGCTAACATGAAAGGTACATCAAAGAAAGACAAAGGCATGTTCTAGTTCAAGAACACATAACCATGGAGACATGAAGACAAATATTCATTCATTATCATGGATCACATAGAAGATCTACTTACGAGGTATGTATAACTTGGTTCTATAATGGTTAAATTATGAGATATGCAGGTTACTAGCACAAGTCATTGAAGAACAAGAAGACATCATGTGGATATGTTGGACATAGGTAGCTAACATGCTAATCTAGGTATGTTTTTCCTATATCAATTTAAAATCCTACCTTGTGTTAGGATATCTTAAATAAGTATACTTGACATGATTGATTATGATTATTCATGAAGTTATAGGTTGGAGTAATCATGGGTTTAGGCATATTATGTTTCTTACTTTAATTGATGATATGACTAACCAGAGGAGTCCTATATAAACCTTGAATACTAATGTTTATTATCTGTGTTCAAAATAATCATTACTATACATGTTTAAGATTATTGTGTTTCTGATAGTATTGAGATTATACTAATAAATGTATGATTTTGTATGAGATCTCGAGGATATCACAATAATGATACTTGTAAGCATGGATAGTGATCGAGGATGGATATAAGTTCAAGAACATGTAATCCAAGAACCAAAGACCAAGAGGGAGCACACTCCAGTAGTTTCTGCAGGGATGCAGATATTCAGAGGGAGTCGACCACTTCTCACATTCCACATCAGATTGGAGTTGCAGAGAGGAAGCAAAGATTTAGAGAGAGTCCACCCAACAAACAAACAAAGATAAGTTTTTGAATTGCCATTTCTTGTATATTGGTTGACCAATGCGACTCCAGTCGACAAGGGTTCCACTTCACTGTCGACACATACCACAGTCTCCCTGGGCACAGGCCCGGGAAGGTTTTATCCTGCCCAGCAACACCTGCAGAGCAGATGAGGTCTCACCCGAGGCGTCCAGGAAGAGCAGACGGAACCATGTTTCCACCGAGGAAGGAGGAGAGTTGGGGCTATATGAAATAACTCTATTGAAACACTAAACATGAATCTCAAACATTTGACATGTGTTCATAATGCATTATTCAATCACAACATTCATTATCATCGCAATAATAATAGTAAAGCAACATTGCATCAAGGAAACATAGCATTATTCATGAAGTGAGACATTGTATTACTATAAATAAATAGAAGGAACCCAGGAGTTGCACCAGAACAGTTTCATCATATCATATTATTACTGCAAAACCTTAGATACAATATCTCCTCAAGATCAGGTCTCGACAATATATCACAGATGTGCAGAAACAACCAAAAACATGTGCTTCTCTTCACCTTGATTCTCCCCTCAATACCTATGACTCTTATCTATATATAGGCTTCTGCCATTACAATGATTTTCCACTTACTAACAATTTCCTAACTGACATTTGGAAAAGTGACCCAATATCTAATTAACTTGGTACAAAACTGACCAAAAACCCGCATTCTGCAGTATAACTGACTCAACATTACATAATATGTTGTCGAAATAACCCAAAACCCACATTTCGCGGTACAATTGACCCCAAATACATAACTAATCTTCCACTCCTTTCCATTTGCATCATCTTCTCGCCATTCATGCCATATTTTTTCTTGTTGCAGCATCGGAGATGCTGCAATAACACTCTACCAAACCGCCTGCCAACAGGCCCCCAACACAATCTTGTGGCTCTGCCTCAAGCCACGTCAACTGCTGGACATGGTACATTCAGAATGAACTATGTTTCTGCAATTGTTCTTGTTGTCTGGATCGCGCGGTGTTGTTCTTATCCTTTTCTTACACTGATCGTCGACTCACTGTCATGTAATTCTCACCTGAAAGTGGTCATCGCCCGACTTGCTGTCATGTACCTCTCAAACACATCCTCTAGTCTCGAGGAATTTGGTGTAGACAAAGGAGAATTTTACGAACAACACCGAGGTGCGAAGTAGACCAACAACTCTGGCACATCTGTTTCACACTGGTCAGCACAAGTCACAGGGACCTGGGGGCGACGACCCCCCCCTTTTGTGTGGTCGTTGGGACCACGAAACTTCAAACCATCACCAACTTCCTAGACATCTTGAACGAAACTTCTTGCTTGTAACCCCAGGGTGTCCGAGGTGCAGCCTGCTCTAGGCGCTCATGAACACTCATTGTTTAGGCCCTCAATGCACCTGGTGTGCTACAACATTAAATGAAATGGATCATTTCCACACCCTCCTTGGAATTCCTAACTTAACAAAAATCCAGAACCTTGCGTAGCATAACCCTTCTTAATTAAAACAATCTCTGTGTGCTTACTCCCCACAGGTCCTCTATTTATACAGCACACTCAGTCATCCATCAGCCTTAGCAAGCCGTTGCCCCATAAGCTCTCACCCCAGGATAATCATAAGTCATTGCGTGCCGATTATCCTAATGGCCGATGAATCATACCTTTTCCTGGTTGTTGGCTCGGTTTTGCAACCAAGCTTAGTGCTATGGGCACCTACTAACTAGTAGTAGCAGTTTCAATAGAAATAAAAACAATAAACTAAATAAACAATAATTTTTATGGATCTAAGCAAGAATCTAAGCAAATAATGTAAACATTTCAAAATCAAGAACAAGAAACATAATAAATAATTTTTTGTATTGAAAAGTGGGGGGCAAGCAAGTGCTTGCGATATTACCTCCAATGGTGAAGGTTGATGTTGAGCAACTCCCAAGATGAGTAGCTCCAAACTCCAATAGGTCTCTTTCTCCAAGGTTGCTTCAATGGCTAAAAGTGCTCAGGGGAGATTTCAGCAGCATAAGGATGAGATAATGGAAGGATGTGAAATGAGGATCCCCTACCACCTTTTTATAGGTTTTGGTGGTGAGGAATACCATTTGTGGTTTTGTGGAAACCAATGGTATTGACCAACATGGTTTAGGTAATTTTCCCTCCTTTTTCCTTTTTTGAATAAAAATAATATTTTAATTCCCTTTTTAATATTTTTGGGAATTTGGACCCTTTTTGAGGGTTTTTTATGATTTTCTTGGAAAAATAATCTTTTTTAATGGAAAAAGGGGTGTACTAAGGTCTTTTGGTGACCTTTTGTTGGTTTCAGAGGCTCAGATGGTGGAAAAGTGGACAAATGGGTCATGTGAGTAAGGGAATGAGCTAGTGAGCACTTTTTAGGTGTTAACAGATTGCCCCCTGATGTGTGAGGGCAGGAGCTCATCGTATGGCCGATAGACATCATAGTTCTTTTGTCCTTTTTTCTGGGGTTTAGGGGAGAGAAGAGACCGGTTGGAGACTGGAGCCACGGCCCTTGGAAGCTGCAAAAACAAAAAATATTACATGGCCTCAATATGAATGAGGTATAATCTCTGATATAGGACGAGGCGGGCATTCCCATGCTCGTATCAAGACATATACAAAACAATTAGTCCCGAGAAGGGGGATCTAATACGTAAAGAAATATACTGGTACATCATAATGGTCCAGAGGGGACATTATTGTGGGATATACTCATGATCATGGCTGATCTCAATAACTGATACACTGGAATAACTGTTGAACTGCTGAAACTGAAGGTGTCCAACATCTGTATGGACTCAACGACTGTGAGTCCTCTAGGATACTGTCGCCATACGCAACCCGGATATTTATAGAAAAAATGTAACTGGTTGTATCCATAGGTAGACTCTCAAATGTGGAGGAGTCAGGTGGTATCCGGGGTCTTCGACTAATAACTGAACGCACCAATACCCTGTGCGAGTCTCAACGATGCGATCAAGGTGTTGAAGTCGAGCATGTGAGAAACAACCATTCGGAGAGGCACTGAGGATTCCTCTCGAAATGATTCATAGGCACTCATCATAAATGGTAATGAGTCCAAGACACAGGGACCTCTAGGTCTACCCTCTGGAATCAATGTGGTTGTCGTCGACAGAGGGAGACCAGCAACTAACAAGGCAATGATGTTTCCTTGATAGGAGCACGAGGTGTAGAACTGAAGTGATGTAGTACTGATGGTAGGACTGACATACCTCTGGGGAAGGGAAATAACGGGGTCAAAAAATGGGTAGACTCAAACTTCCTTTGTTCAGAGCATGATGACATGGTTGACCTGGCAGCGTAGGGAACTGACTTGCAGGTGTGGGGGTCATCTTTTTAGGTACTGAAGGGTATGCACTGACTCTGGGGGGGGTGAAGCTGATGGTAGCTGTCGAGGGAGTTTCAGGGTGACATACTGCAGAATACTCTGAACAAAGGCGACCAAAATGGGGAAGCTGCTATGTGAGTAGACATGATCTGTTGTGGCGCCAAGAGGCACCATGGATTCCTTCTTCGTAGTTTTAATGAGCTCCAAGAAGGGATAAAAGTGTGCTCTGGAATGGTACGGTCCTGTGGATTTTGCGAGCCCAGGACGGCTCATGCTCATGGTTGCTTTCTTGTTTAGAGAGTCTGAAAGCGGTAAGTGGACTCTGTTGGTGTTTCTTTTTCGTAAGTTTAGTCTCCAAGGCCCGAAAAAGGATAAAATGATGCAGATGGAGAACTCTTCTAGCCGATGTGACTAGAGTATACCTTTTTCGTAATTAGTCCACAAGGTCCGAAAAAGGGGTAAACTTATACCAGGTAGACGCCCTTTCAGATACGTTTAGCGAGCATGAAAGGAAGCAAGATTGCTCGGCGATCTTTTCATTGTTTTAGGAGTCAGAAAAGAGCTTAACAGAAACTCCCTAAGTGCCTTTTTCGTAAAAGGGATTGCTCGGCCCGAAAAAAGGGATAAAATTATATCGAACAAAAAAGGATTGATGAGGGCGAGAAAAGGTCTCAAGCATCGTCATCAGTGTGGAAAACTGGATCCGGTGACCTAAGGATTGTTGAAAACGGAGAACGGCCGATGTGGTGCGCAAACCGAGGTGACGAGGGGGTCACATGGAAAAATGCCCGAAAAATCGGGAGGTGAGAGTGAGAAATGATCTCGAGCGTCGTCACGAGCGTGGAAAACTGAATCCGGCCATATAAGGCACGTCGAAAACGGAGAACGGCCGATGTGGCATGCAAACCGAGGCGACGAGGGGGCGTGGAAAAAATGCCCAAAAAATCTAAAGGTGAGAGCGAGAAATGATCTCAAGCGTCATCACGGGCTCGAAAAAATGCTCGGAAAAATGAATCCGATGACATAAAGTATATCAAAAATGGGCTACGGCCGATGTGGCACGCAAACCGGGGCGACAAGGTGTCGGGACACAATGTTGATATTGTTCCTGGTGAGAGCGAGAAATGATCTCAAGCATCATCACAAGCACGGGATTATGAATCCGGCGGTGCAAATGGTGTGAAACACGGAGGTCATAAGGACTCCGGAATGGTTAAAGGAAATAACTAGGCTAAAAAATGGCTACAAATAAAGGTGATCCCACCAAGCGAAGGATGTAGTGGTGGGGAGAAATGATGACCCGTGGGGGCAAAATACTAGGTGTATCAAATAAACTGAAATATACAAGTGATACGTGACCTCAAAAATGGTTGAGATCACGAATATGAAAAAGTGAGCAGGGTTAATGACCTGCCCCCATGCTATGTGCATGGGGTTTGTGATTGTGGATCACATATGTGTTGGTTTGAACGATGGGCTCATTGAGGTGTTGAGATAGAGATGATGGGGAAGGTTCAAAATGATTGATCATGCCCCCTATCCCGGGGTCGAGGTAATCTATTATGCCCCCTAACTCAGAGGTGTCAATGTGGTGCAGATGTTGTCTCAGAGAGAGATCAATAGGGCATTGAGCAACTGCTGGCGGGGTGTTATACCATGAGGCTGTGGGTCGTGGTGGCATACTGAAGTGATGATATGATGATGGGGGATTCCCTTTGTGGGGTGGATGTCCCCGGTATCTCTGACGAGGATCACGATGATGATGAGTAGGCAAGGTTTTGGGCCTGCCCCCATGTTGTGGACATGTGGTTTCCTGGTCGATTTGAAAGGGTTGAACTTGTGTGTCAAAGGGATCAATGGAAGGGGCCGACCGGACAGAGGGGTATCCAGTGGAGATCGTATAAATGGCGGGGTCAAGGCCAGGCATTTCGGTATCTGACCAAGTAAAGACATCAGTGAATTCTTGGAAGAGTTGTTGGTATTCTCCGATCTCATGCTCACTGTGGGAGGATCCTAATGTGATGGTATGAAGGGCACCAAGTGGGTCAGAGATGTCAATGTGGATGACGGGAGAAATATCGTCCATGGGATCCGTTAACCAGTCGATTTTAGTAGGAAGGAAATCCTTGGACTCAACCACGGATTGGGTAGCGGTGGTGGATGAAGTCTCTTCCGGGAGGAAGTATGGACGATGGTGCATGTCTTCCCCGGGATAATCAAAGGTAGTAGGAGTCTTGAGAACCTCTTCATCATTGCGGGAGCTTTGAGTGGTCAAATCGAGTGATGAGGTAGTGGTAGTCGAAGAGATCATGTAGATGGTGTTAATCTCTCCAGATGAGGATGATGCGGGAGGGTAGATCTCCTCGATAGTAGGGGGTGCCGTCTCTAGGTCCAAATTGTTCATCTCGTAGAGAGCTGCTCTGTAGTCTGGGATGTCAGGACAGTTGTGGGAGTAGTGGCCGTAAATACCGCATATCGCACATGGGTGGTTGGTACGCAGTGATTTATCACAAGGCATGGGGTTTGGATCGAGCTTGACCACCGGGATGTTGGGGTCGTCGTCCAGCATTTGCATGTGTTCCTGCAATGCAGGTAACTGTGGGCACTGATGGGTTGGATGGCCTAACTCATCACACAGCGAGCATTTTGGAGGAGCACGAAATACGGGGGGAGGTTTAACTGCCTTGGGTGGGGGAACCGTAGTGTATGGTTGTGGGCCTCTGCCCCCAGTGGGCCGGACGAATGGAGGGGGATTCATCGACGACGAAGGAGTCGTGATACCAGGAGGTGGTTGGGTAGAAGTAACAATGGGTTGCACCGGTTGGAGGATGACGTCTGGTGTCGGTGGTCGAACGGGAGGCGGAATATACCACACGGGTAATCCCAATGTTAGCCCGGGTAGGCTAAGGGTAGCCATAACCGGGGCGCTTACTACACCCGAAGGAGGAAATAGGAAGGGGATGGTGTGGATGGGTGTGACACCAATGTGACTGGGGATCAATGGTGGTTGACCACCGGACGTTTGCGTATTCTGCGAAAGAGTACAGAGGTTTGCGACTTGGGTCTCCGGTGACGGTGGTGGAATGGCCTGGAATGTAGAGGTCATTGGTGTATCTGAATAAAGTCCGGGTGCCACAGAAGACACAAAGGAGGTGACTGCACTAGAAGCGGGTTGTTCAATCATGGGAAGAACATTCTCTGGTGCTGCAGGGGCGTTGGGATCATAGTAGGTGAGTTGGTCAATTTTGACCACGCGTCCCTCGTGGGGGAACATCATGGTGCGGAAGACGGAGGAGGCGACCGCTTTCATGGCGTACATGTAACTGCGGCCAAGTAAAAGGTTATAGTCGAGCTGGGCGTTAATGACCTCTATGTCGATGAGCACAGTTTTCCCACCTAATTGGACGGGTACCTTGGGTAATAAACCTTGAGGTTGAGCTGACCGGCCGTCGTAGGCCCGCAATGCAGTGGTGGATTGCTGGAGAGCAGGCGATCCCAACTTCTGCCAAACAAAAGTGGACATGACGCATGTGGAGGCACCCTCGTCGATGATACATCGATGGATGACAAGATTCCGAATAGAAACGGAAACTTGGACTGCTATGGTAGAAGGCAGCCGTGGTTCAGATTGGTCTAAATCAAAGGTCATCAATTTCGAATCATTTGGGTCAATCGCCCCAATGGCGGAAAGTAAAGTCTTGCGCTGAGTAGGACAGGTTTTTAAGACTTCTAACGCAGACATGGCTGCAGGAGATTGAGCTAGGTCATCTACGATGTTGTAATTGGACGCAGCCCGTGCATTGGGGTTGTTGTTGATTCGGCGAAGGGGGAAGCGAGGTGCTTTCGAAGCGCCATCGAGTGGAACCTGAGGTATACGCAATGTTTGATCAGTGGGATTAGCATTAGTATCCTTTTCGGTGGGGGGGGTTTCAGCAATCGGTCCGTATTGATTCCGACGGGTTTGGATATTGACGTCTGCGGTGGACATCATCAATAAGTGGTGGGTGCCTGAATCAAACATGGGTTGGTCAGGAGCTGTGTAAGTAATTTGTTGTGGTTGCACGTTGCCCTGTTGGGGGGCTAACGGCTGAGTGTTCACCACTCCTTGTGTTGGAAAAGGGTTTTGTAATACCAAAGGTTGTTGTGGAGGTGGTGGGGGGTTGGGTGGAGGCTGAGGAGCCGCCTGCCCTTGACGATGGGCGTCATTTGTCCATAGTTGTCGAGCTCGCTCCAGATGTGGGCAAGCGTGGGTATAGTGGCCATAGACACCGCAAATGGAACAAGGATGGTTTGTTCGTAAATTAGCATTTTTGGGTTGCTTAGGTGGCCGATCGGGATTCTGATGAGCGGGCACCGCGTTATTTTCTTGCGGAGGATGGGTAGGTTGTGGAGCTTGGTTACGGTTTTGATTGTTTCCACGGTTGCGTCCTCTTCCGCAGTTTGGTTGCCCACCCTGGTTGCGTTGGTTATTTTGGTATTGGGGCTGATGTTGTTGTGCGTACACATGCCCTTGAGCATTGGGGGGATTCTGAGGAGCCGCAGGTGCGGGAGCAGGTTGCGGTGGATAGTACGCAGGTGGAGCTGGAGGTGGTCCAGTTGCCTGTTGGGGTTGTTGGTACCCCTGAGCTGGTGGAGTTGTGAGGTGAGCCGGTGCAATCGGTTGTGGGTAATGCATATGCTGTTGTGGGAACTGCATGGGGGTCTGTACCGTAGGTTGAGCATAGTATGTAGGAGGTACATATGCTGATGGCGCTTGGCCATAACAATGTTGTGGACAAGAGGGTCCATGAATGTGATGGGTCTGGTTTGTTGGAGCATAAGAAGTTGTCGCTCCGGAACTGGATGTAGCCCTAGAGAGGTCTGGGGCGGGCATGGTGCTCACCATACTGAAAGGTTTTGCTTGCGGTGTAATTTGGCCAATAATGCCATCAGCGGCATGTGATGCCCCCGGTGTGTCACCGCGTGCAGAGTCACCTCGTGGGGCGTCAGGTATGATCGTGTATAGGTAACCTGACTGGGCATAGATAAGATCAAACTGTTGGGCCTTGAGGATGGCCTCCTCCTCAGACTGGGGTCTTTCAGATGCTACATCCTTCGCAATGAGAGGAAGGAGGGATTTAAGGAACCAGTCTAGGAAGATTCGGTCGTCTAATTTGATCTTGCATAGGCTTCGGCGCCGGCGCCAATCATGAATATGGTCAGTGATATGCGTGGCTGTGTTCTGTCTGCAAGACAGTATGATTTCGACGCCCGCATCATAGCGGACTGGTAGCTGAAAGAACTGCAGGAAGGTCGAGGCAAGGGAAGTAAATGTGGCATGCGTCCCATGGGGCTGCTCGATATACCATTTGGCTGCGGAGCCAGTGAAGGTGCGTTGTAAAAGCCGTAGGCGGATTGAGTCATCCACTATGGAGTTGGAGGAACACCATAAATGGAAGGACATGATGTGATTCTGGGGGTCTTCTCCTGCCTTTCCCTCAAACTTAGGGATGTCAGAGGGAAGCTTAGTGGGCATATGGGGCCAAGCAGGATCATGTCTGATGGGGTCATTTGTGAGCCTAGCTAAATCTGGCAGGTTGAGACTTGCCATGTATGGTAGACTAGCGGATGTGGTGACCGGAACCGGGACCTGCCTAGCCATTGTGGTATGGTGTAGGGGTCCAGTAGCGCCTATAGGTATGCTAGGTATGGAGGGTATGTGCCCTCCAAAAGGTGTGGGATGATATGGGTTAGCGCTCCCAAATGCAACTTGGGTTACACTTGGGTTAGGAATCGCACCAGGGATTCCTGGTATAGCACTGCCAAGTGCAACATGAGTTACACTTGGGTTAGGAATCGCACTGGGGATTCCTGGGATAGGGTTTGTGGAAACCGAAGGGGGTATGACCCCCATGTTGGGCATGCCCATGACAGGTGGTGGTCCTGTGCTAGGCATTCCTGAATGTGGAGTGTTACCCATATTGGGCATACCCAAGGGGGTGGTTGTTGCCATGGATGGTACTGCCGCAGAAGGGTCTGCGGATGTCTGACCTATGGTTAATGTAAATTGTGGATCAACTGGTGTTTCAGACATATTTGTGGTTGGTGGTAACTCGGTGGGGTTTTCAGATTCTACCTCCAAATCAAAGGTGAAGTGGGGTATGTCAGAATCGGATGACCGTCTAATTGATTGACGATGTGTCGAATCAAGGGATAATGCTTTGCGTCCGTGACGTGGAGAGCCAAGTGGACTAAACTCTGGGAGTTCGCCCCGTAGACGACGAGAACGTCTAGAATTCTCAATGGTGAGAATTTTTTTTTTTTTTTTTTTTTAATTTTTTTATTTAAAAAATTGTTTTAAGTATCAGGTGGTGATATATATGTAAAAGACTCAAAACCCTAATGCAACCAAGGGTGCAAGAAGGGGAGTGAAAAAATAAGGCTCACAGGCCAAAAAATCAATCCTCAAAAAATGCACTTATCCTAGCAGCTGTGCTACAATAAGTGGAGGAATGCAACAACCGGTCAGAATACCAACATGCAAGCGGCTCCTAGAAAAAATAGGTGTAACTAGACTCAAAAGGTGGTAAAGATCATGCAAACACCTAATCTAAAAGTATTGTGACTCAAACAGACGATATCCTCTGCAAGGTGATGAAATCCAAGTCAGACAATATGAATGTAGAGACAACGGCTAGATATCCCCCTACCGGGAGGGACACCGGGTAATCAATCCTAAAAAGACAAGCTACTAGGATACTCCGTTCATGACGCGTCGAGAAAAGGTAAATCTGCCGTTTGGTCCTTTGATCGCAATATCCCAATACAGGGATATCCCGAGAACTGCGAATGGTAGCCCTTCGGTTACTGAATGGGTTTCGGTATCCCACTCAGGCTTCCGGAACCATCCTCGCGACTTCAACCCTCCTAAGGGAGAGGCCTTCCCACAAACCGGTTGTGACCGCGCCAAAAAGTACTAAGAGATTTTAGCTCCCTAATTGGACAACTTCTATGTCTCAGATGTATGAACTGAGGGGTGTTATTGGAACACCTATCCCCCCAATACTACCTAGCTACAAGAATTCTTTTAGTGTTCCCCAAGTGGGGTTAAAAGTGTGTTCAAATTAAGGTACGTTTTAAGGCTTAGTTCAATTAAGTGATCGTGTGAGTGCACGTGAGGTGTTGTAAACTGAACTTGAAAAAATTAAATGCTTTTACAAGAAATTTTCAAAAAATAAAGGATTTTTCGAAAATAAAAAGCAAATATTTATGACTTTTTCACTAAAAAGGAATTTAAATGCTTTTCAAAAAATAACTCAAAAAATAAAGGATTTCTTGGATTTATGAAAGCAAATAATAGACTTCTTTTTAAAAGAAATAATGGATTTCTTTGTTTTGAGAAAAATTGCTAAGGGCAAGATTTTAAAGAAGTAAACAGGAAAAAATTTGAATCTAGATGAAAATGCAATAATGAGTCTTTCTTTCACTTTCTTGAAAATTTTTAAAAAGATTTCTAGATATGCACTTTAAATAGTAAAATTTTTTTCTATGGCTGTAAAATATGAAGAATCAATACTATAAAAAATGAGCCAAAATGGGTGAACTGAAGTGATAAATAACACTAAAATACAATATTAGATAAATTTCTATGGAAAATTTCTTAAATCTAATAGCATATTTGGATTCCTTGATCGAAAACACCCAATTTGAAAAAAAAAATCGTTTCAAACGGAGTTCGGGAGAGGGAGATATGGTCGTTTGAAAATTGAGCTGCGCGGCCAAAAAATGACATGGACCGCGCGGGTTTTGGACCAAAAGTCGCGATGGACCGCGCGGGTTTTGGGCCAAAAGTCGCGATGGACCGCGCGGGTTTCTGTCGCACAGTCGCGATGGACCGCGCGGGTTTCTGGCAAAAAGCCGCGATGGGCCGCGCGGAAAAACGCAGAAAAGTCGCGATGGACCGCGCGACTGTCTGGCAAAAAGCCGCGATGGGCCGCGCGGAAAAACGCAGAAAAGTCGCGATGGACTGCGCGACTGTCTGGCAAAAAACCGCGAGGTGGAAGCCGTGCACGGAAACCGAGAAACGAACCCGAAAATTGAAAATTTCGGGCTGTTTATGGGGCCAAATCTCAGAATAGCAATGGATCTGCTGTCTAAGATGGCAGATCTATGGATCTAAAGGTTAAAAACTCATAAAAACTAAGATTTAAAGGCAAAACTAGAGATCTAAAGTTCAAACCAAAGCGGAGTCGCCAAAAACTGTTGGCCCGGTTTTGCAACCAAGCTTAGTGCTATGGGCACCTGCTAACTAGTAGCAGCAGTTTCAATAGAAATAAAAACAATAAACTAAATAAACAATATTATTCATGGATCTAAGCAAGAATCTAAGCAAATAATGTAAACATTTCAAAATCAAGAACAAGAAACATAATAAATAATTTTTTGTATTGAAAAGTGGGGGGCAAGCAAGTGCTTGTGATATTACCTTCAATGGTGAAGGTTGATGTTGAGCAACTCCCAAGATGAGTAGCTCCAAACTCCAATAGGTCTCTTTCTCCAAGGTTGCTTCAATGGCTAAAAGTGCTCAGGGGAGATTTCAGCAGCATAAGGATGAGATAATGGAAGGATGTGAAATGAGGAGCCCCTACCACCTTTTTATAGGTTTTGGTGGTGAGGAATACCATTTGTGGTTTTGTGGAAACCAATGGTATTGACCAACATGGTTTAGGTAATTTTCCCTCCTTTTTCCTTTTTTGAATAAAAATAATATTTTAATTCCCTTTTTAATATTTTTGGGAATTTGGACCCTTTTTGAGGGTTTTTTATGATTTTCTTGGAAAAATAATCTTTTTTAATGGAAAAAGGGGTGTACTAAGGTCTTTTGGTGACCTTTTGTTGGTTTCAGAGGCTCAGATGGTGGAAAAGTGGACAAATGGGTCATGTGAGTAAGGGAATGAGCTAGTGAGCACTTTTTAGGTGTTAACACTGGTTCCCTTCATGCGGAAACGTGCGAAGCATTTCTTGGGACATGTTGGCATGGTGGATACTTCGTGCCAACCATGTCGACCATCTTGGTAAGTACAGTCGACCATACTGCCTCGGTGCATCCCTAAGTCCAACCAGGCTATCATCTGTCACGATCGACCCGATTAACGAGCATAGCCGTTAAAATAGGAAAAAGTCCAATCGTTGTCATGATTGCGGATGTGACCCAAGCGCAACATTCCCAGGTGTTGCTAACAACTCCACTCTTGCAGTATAAGCCCCTTGCATCCGCATTCCATCCACGGTGGGGCAACATCCTGCCACTAATCATCCTGCAACTCATCAATTTTTTTTTTTCCGATGCGACTAAGGTATCGCAGTGTTCTAAGCCCGTGCAATAGGGATTCAACCTATGACCATTTACCAGCTTAGGGAGCATCGCCCCGTCCAATTGCTGCAACTGTACCACTCCTCCAGAAGTAATACTACTGATGCAATAGGGACCAAGCCAATGCATCTGCAACTTTGTTGGATGTTTCATAAACTTGCTGTCCTACAACAACACCAAGTCACCCTGCTAAAACTATTTATTTTTTATGTGGTGATCATGCCATGCCTTTTGTCGATCCTTCTCTACCCCCTGGTGGAATCCAGCGATGAAACGATCTTCTTCCACCTGCACCAATTGCACTAGACGTTTGGCTAAGGCTACGACATCATCCATGCCCTTGACAGCCGCAATTCATAGACTCAGAACAATATACTCCATTGGCATAATCGCTTCTTGTCTATACACCAACTTAAATGGTGTCTGACCTATCATCCATTTACATGTGGTGCGATAGGCCCACAACACTGCTGGGATTTTGAGATCCCAGTCATCGCGGTTCGCATTACACACCTTTGTCAATGCATGCTCCAATACCTTGTTAAAAGCCTCCACCATGCCATTCGCCTGTGGGTGATAGGGTGTACTCTTCTTATGCTGTATCTGCAACTCCTCCGTCAATGTGCTGATGGTGTGATTAAGAGAGTGGTTTCCTTGATCACTCAACAATATCTTGGGGCAGCCAAAGCGTGGGAGAATGTTATCAAACAAAAATTACGCTGTTGTGGCCATGGAACAATCAACTATAGGTGCCACCTCGACCCATCGGGTCAAAGATTCTGTCGCCATGATGATATACTGCGCACCCATGCATTTCCTTGGTGGATTGATCGGTCCTACAAAATCCACGACCCATTTGTCAAATAGTTGCAATGTAATTTGAGGCATCACCGGCATCTCATCGCGTCTGGATGGTTTTCCAATTTGCTGAAAGACATCGCAGGACCGTGCATAGTCTGTCGCATCATTATGCAGGGTAGGCCACCACAGGCCCAGATGCAACACTTTCCTAGCTGTCGCCCGACCACCATAGTGTCCTCCAGCTACTCCTTCATGTGCTTCAGCCAGTATTGACAGTTGCTCATGCGGCAAAACACATCTGCGCAATATCTCGTCAACACCCATTTTATACAATTCTCCTACGACTAACTGGAACTCTGCAACCTTGATGTTATACCTCCATATTTCACTGTGTCGCATCATCACCATAAAAATAGTTGCGACACTTCCCCTACTGCTTAAAACACCCAGAAGAGAAAAATGATGAGTGATCCTTGAAGACAAACCTATACTGTCAAGAATCAACCCAGCTGAGATTTCATATACCTACACTACCGCGCCTTGCTCTAGCTTCAGTGCGTGGTAGTCCACACTACCGCACTATGCTCTTTCTCTACCACGTGGTACTATGGCGCTATGCTCAGTTTAACAGGCACGATACTCCCTTTTTAGCCTGTTTTCCATGGCTTATGGGATCTTGATCTTCGAGAGATTTTTTAGGATTGGTATCCCTGATTCGATCCTAACTCACCTTCTTAGATTAGTGGGCCTAATCCACTAAACATTCCCAAGATCCATTCTTCTCTCCTGATGGTTAACCCTACTACACAATATAAGAGAGAGGTATTCCATGAGAAAAGGGGAGGACTCTTAGAGACATCAAACTTATGATCCTGAATCTTTGTGGAGATAGCTAGAGGAGAAAGTACTTGGAGCTGGAAGTTGGCTTGGACATCAAGCAACGATTGTAAGTGACTTCAAGTTGGTAATAGAACATAACTTGTCTTGTTTTCCAAATCATGTCTATTGATTTTGTTTCAATTATATCATTTGTATCTGTTATAGATTTAGATTCTAACTCATATTCCAAGTTGCTAGAGAATCATATATGCTTGTGTCTTGCTTTCATTCTGACAGGTTCATTCGCGAGGACTTGGAAATTGGAGCGACCATTGGGACGAGCAATTGAATAGAAGGTCAAATAAATCTGTTCCGTTTCTTTCAACAGTTTAATCTTGAAATGTCTGTTTAGATCTAGGAATTCAAGGTAGCATTTGTTATTTTTTGTCTTAGTTTAGAGACAGTTAAATTCTATTTTAATCTAAGAGAATTTCTACCTATCCGTAGGGAGAAATTTCTACAACAAGAATGGCGACTCCGCTAGTTTGAACCCCATTTGATTGATTTATCTCACTTTGAGTCATTTTTTATTGTGATTCTTCTTTCTCTTCAAACCAATACTGAATTTTGGTCTTCTTGACCTTTATTCTTCCCTCCTGTCTACATCTTTCCTCCCTCTGTGATTAGTGAGTCCTCTAGGTCTACAGCAAGCTTGAAAATTTCAATCTTCTTTTCAAAAGTTGTGTTTTCCCATCCTTTGAAATAGTACAGCGCCCCCACTACTGTCCACAGCGCGGTAGTACCGTGTACCCACAATTCTTACCAGAGCGGTAGTGTACCAGTACCGCACTCTATCCTATTACAGCCACGTGGTAGTGTCTGTATATTTTCAATTTTTCTTGCCTGTTTGGCTTCCTGAGTCATTTTTTATTTTCTCTGCTTTAGTTTGGTGTTTTCTGTTGCTTATTACTATCCTGTTCATTACACAGTCTTTGTGGTGTGTTTATTTCTCTTGTGAGCTTGATTATTTTATGAGTTAGTGGCATTATTTGCACATTGGGTCACCCCTTCACTTTGATTGCATTGGCTTGATTTGCTCATCACAACCAAACCGTTACTACTGTCCTCTTTTTACTAGATCGTGTATCTTTCATAGTCACATTGTTTCCATTAGTGTTGTTCAAACTTATATCGAAAATTCTCATTGGAGAACATTTGTGTTGTTTGGATTGAAATGATCTAGCAGTATTAGTGTGCATTAGGAAGTGAACCATTTAAATTTGCCACATAAATTATCATTTTTTGAAGCATCCTAGTTGCAAGATCAGTGAATTGGAAAGAAGTGTTTATTTCAGTTTGGCTCTACTTAGAAAAAGAAAACATTTTTTTTTGTTTTGAAGTGGTTTTTAATTGCTTGTAAAAGTTTCATGCATTTCTGATCGAAGAACTCTCTCTCTTCCATAGCTAGTTTTCATCGAATACAAGGCTTATTTCAATTCATTCTCACTTGCATGGTTTGGGTCATCACAACACCACCAAGTTTCACGTCCATTTACCCGATTGAGTAATACAGCCACTAAAATTAATCTCCCTAACTAAACCAACATTAACCTCACTTGAGGAAATCAAAAGAATTTGGTAGTTAGGTACGACACCGGGGATAGGCATCAAAATAATTCCCCCTTGTCATTTTCATCTGAGACATAGTTGTTGTCATCTAGGGAACTAAAATCCTCTAGTATTTATTGACACGGTCATAGACCAGTTTGTGGAGGGGCCTCCTGACTGTTTTTAACTTTCAGGGGTTAAACCGCCGTGAGATTGAGAACCGAACGGACTCTGTGGAATGCTGCACTCCACTTAGCCCTAAGGAAACATCGATCATTGTCTTCCTTGTATTCATAGTAATGCAAGGGTGATATGACAGAAGTGCCGAAAACCTTTCCCAATGTGTCATGAATGAGGTAGCTTAGTGACTTTTCTAATAGGGATCTTTTACCCAAGATCCCTTTCGGTAGAGGGATATCCTTCTAAGATTGGTCTCTCACGTTGTATTGTTCGACTTGGATTTCATCACCTTGCAAAGGATACAACTTGTTGAGGTCTCGAGATCTTAGTTAGGAGTTTGCTTGTTATCTCATCTTTATAGAGGGTCATTTTTTCTTTTTAGTGACTGCTTGTTGGCATTCTAGCCATTATTTTCCTAATATCGCTTACTGGGACACCGGTCTCAGTATATATTTTAGAGCTTGCTTCTTGGCCTGTGAGCCTTGCTTTTTCTAGCTCCTCTTTTGCACACTCGGCTGCATTAGAGTTATTGAGTTCTTTGTTACGAGACTGCCCCTGGATTTCATATTCCTGCCATTATGTCAGAACCACCACGGAGATCACGAAGGGTACAAAGCAAAAGCCCTCTACCACCACCACCGCCGTAGACGTCTGGTCCACCTACATCACATATTCCGGCCCCTCCTGGCCGCAGTGCTGGTCGAGGGAACATTCCACCACCGATACGCACTACATCTTCAGTTCCTCCTATAACCGTTACTCACAGCACAGTCTCAGAACCTCTTGCAATTTCTACAACCACTAGTACATCTGAGATTCTCACTGTCACTTCACCCACTATTATTCCATATATATCTGCCACAGTTGACAACATTACAGTGGTTGAATCTAGTACAGCAAGATACTAGATCGGAGGCCATCCTCCTCCCCGATATCAACACCTCCCTTCCACTAGAAACTTTCTACGATGACATGGAAGGATCTGTTGGCACCACCGAAGGATCCCACAAGGATATATCTGGCTTGATTCCAGTCCCGGGCGGGTACATCGAAATTATTGAAGACACTAAACTTCCTGATACACCTTCCGAAACTGACTATGGCTTTATCACTTCCCAGGTGGAGCTTCCACCTATTATGACCACGCCATCCAGTGTTCATCCATAGGAAACCAGTTCTTCCAGTAACATATCTTGTACCGTATCTCTCCCCAACCTCCCTTCGGGACATGAGGTCATGGCCTCCATTCAGTCTAGTATGGTTAGTCTAGCAAACTCCTCGTTAGTGTCGGCACAGTTTAAACGTGACACAGAGCAAATGCTCTTAACAGCTTCCATATATCCCCCTGTTACCCCTCCTCCTGACTATCGGGCTCCCAACATTCTGTCTAGCACCGAGTTTCATCACTCCTATGCAGATGGCTCCGGACCTTCATACGTTACTATACCTATGTTCTCGCCAGACTCCGAAAACCCTTTTCAGGATACGAACCCGGACCCAGTCTTTGATGGTCCTCCTATTGTTGAACACGCTATGGACGACACCCCCGATACCCCTCGGTTAAATTCCCCACATTTGCTGCCATCACCCATGTTTGACGCACATTCTATGAGGGATAACCCATTTTTTTATCCATCCTTTCTCGTCACATATGGAAGACCCCCTCCACAAATTAGCACTTTTGGTGCCATTGGCCAATCGACACTATCTTACCTAGATAGTGTCGGAAGAACACCAAGTCATACCGCTGGATCATCCATATTGACCAAAGGTTCACCTTTGACCACTATCTACACTATCTCAGGAGGTGGACAACCGATTGCCATGATCCCCAATTCCAACAACCAAACTCCTCTTGGCAGGCCATCAACCCAACCTACCGGAGGACAATCCTTTGTTGGGAACCCCGTTCCTACTCAACAACCTCCCCCTATAGGGCCATCCAACCCATCTGTTGGAGGGAAACCCATCGGCACCATCCAACAACCCTCCCAACCAGCAGCATCTGCTCAGTATGGTATGTACAACACACCTGACAGAGGACAACCTTATACCGGTTTCCCAACCGGGCCTCATCTTCAACATCCCTCGTCAAGTATGCTTCCTTCTTGGGGATCTCAAATCCCACAGAGTGGGGGGTACTCATTATTTGGAAACTGGAACCCAGCTGGGGGGCAATCTCTGATTCCCCCCAACTTGAACTCCGGCTTCGCCTATCCTTCGGCTGCTACAACTCCATGGAACCCATCTCTTCAATTTCCACACGTTTATCAAGGAGGAACGAACATTCCATGGACACCACTGTCACAGCCATCCCCCAACCCTGCTACAGGAAACCCTCCACTTACTCAATATAGTGCTAACTTTCCTGGAACACAACAACTCCAGGGAACTTTTCCCCAACCAGGAGCAGCAACCATTCCTGGGTTACAACAACCCCAGGGTACCATACCTACCATCCCCACTCAGCAAAACATCCAACAACTAGTTACCACTGTGATTCCTAGTCAGGTAATGACTTCCAACACTCAACCGATTAACCAGATGGCCTACTACCCATAGAACTTCCAGCAGTACCCTTTGGGAAACACATATGGGTGTAACACACAGTAGTACACTATGCAGGGCCCCTCAGGTTTCTCTGCACCATACGGTTATTACTCATACCCGCAGACCAATCGTCAATTTCCCTTTTTGGCCATGCTAGACTTACCTGATTTTTCAAGGCTCATTAACGATCCTATATGGCATGAACCTCATTGGCCACCCATTCCAGCCAAACTTCCATTGGACATTCCTAAGTTCGATGCTAAGCCCGGGGAAGACCCCAAGAACCACGTAATGAACTTTCGTATTTCGTGTTCATCCAACTCCTTGATGGATGATTCCATTCGACTACGGCTCTTCCAGTGTACGCTTACCGGCATGGTAAAAAAATGGTACATCAAGCTACCACAACACTCTTTCAATGATTTCAACACCTTGGCTATGCCGTTTCTGACCCATTTCCAGCTCCCCATCCGATATGAGACTGGAACAGAACTGTTAACCTCATTGCGTCAAACCACTTCTACACACATTTTAGATCACATCCATGAGTGGCATCAACGCCGTAGGCTAATCAAGGCACCCATTCCAGATCAACTACTCGCTGATTGGTTCACAACGTCATTCTTGCCTCCCATAGCTAGGGATATCACTATGTGCGGGCCGGTCACAGAAGAACAAGCCATCTCAACAACCCAGTACATGGATTTGGTATATACCCAATCCGACACTTTACACGAACTTCTTCCCCATGTCGCCCACGTTACCACTGATCCAATGAAACCCACCACTGAACCCCACATTGATGGTATTGTCGGTTCAGTCAAGGCCCAGCCTACTACCAACTTGACAGGGCAACAATCTTTTGCTTCCCCTGCTCTATCTCAGGCTGCTCCAAAAGCCACTACTTCTCCTGCTATCTCCTCTGAAGTGAACGCAGTTCAATATACGTCACAACCATCCGGAGGAAAGAAGAAGAACAATCATGGTAAATCCAAGAAGAACCATCAAAAGAATCCCAACCCACAACCCACCCACAACGACCCAAAACCACGTCGAAAGGCTAAGTTTCCCTACCTCATTTGTCAAGACAATCACTACACGCGTGACTGTCCCTACATGGATGAAGTCAACAAATTTGTTAAAGGATCCTCTCACCAGACAGTGTTAACTAACCCTTTCCCTTAGTAGCAACAGCAGATGGTTGCCCAAGAAACCCCACAAGGGGGCAACTCGAGCAACCCAACTCGCGGAGAGACATTCGCAAATCGTGAAATCCAGATGACGAGTAATGAGGAGATTCATATAACCACTCGTTCAAAGACACATGAGAACCCTCCAAGTTCAAACAAATAGTCAGAGATAGCCAAAGGAAAATCTCCTGTCAAAGATCCGACTCCTACCCCTCCCCCTAACAACCATCTCCATATCGAGAGACTACTTACGGACACAGTGCTATGCCCACCCAAGGGCACCATACGAAAGGCGACATTTAATCCCAATGCGCGAGCTGCCCAAAATTACAACATTGTTGAGGATTTAGCTCAAGCACCTTGCACCATGTCGACTCTCGAGGTTCTTCAACACTGCCCTATGTAGCGTAGAACCTTACTTTTAGCACTGGGGGCAATGGACCCAGATACTTCAAACACTATTATGTTTAACTTGGAGCATGCCAAACCTCGGCTTTCTCACCAGTTAGCCTTCTAGGTTCACACAAAAATCCATGGAAATAGCATTCATCGCATTGTTTTAGATGAAGGTGCCTCCACGTCAATCATGTCTTTGAATTGTTGGAGAGCCTTAGGCTCACTCGAAATCACGATGTCTCCCACCACTCTCAAGGCATTTGACGGACACGGTTTTCAACCTTATGGACTCATTCCCGCAATCGGTGTTGAACTAGGGGGAAAAATAGTATCCGTACACATCGAAGTCGTGGATGCACCATTGGATTACAATCTTCTACTTGGTCGGAACTGGTTTTATGCCATGACCACCATAGCATCTACTGTCTTCTAGATTGTGCAATTTCCTCATGAAGGGAAAATTGTCACCATAGATCAACTTGATTACTGTATCCCAGACTCTCATCCGAACTCCACCAACACCGTCTCGTTACTGGATCAACCTCGGTACCAGTTCCAAGACGTTGACGTTGGTCTTATGAAGGATTCCTCCCTTATTGGAGTTTTCCTAGAGATGGGGCCCCATGTTCAACCAATCAACATGATTTCATCAAATGTCACCCCTTCCAATGATTCATGGGTGATTCCGAGTCCCACTGAGATTGAAAACTATGGCAACTCCATGCCTTTGAATAGAAACCTCGTAGTGTACGAAGCGATCAAGTCAGCCATTGATTGGGTCGATTGTCCTACCCATCACACCATCACATAGCTCTCATCTGAGACTCATTCATCCCCACAACTTATCGATCATCTCACTTTGATTTTTCCCACTAACGAATAAATTATGGAGGTTATGTGCGGTAATGAGCCACCATGGGGAGATTCTCATCATCGATCTCATTCCCCACTATTCAGATGCTTGAGCCCGATACCAAATCCATCCCTTCACTTGGAATGGTTCAAACAAAGTTTCCCACTTACCTCGACGATGTATTTTCCGAAGAAAACTTGGCTAACCTTATGGAAACCACTCCCATAGACATTTCAGTGAAGCCTGGTATCATGGAAGACATTCATATTGGAAAAACACGCACTCCCCTTGAAATGGAGTTCTACACTGCCTACTTTAAAACCTTCCACGATGTTTTTGCTTGGAGTTATAAAGAAATGCCAGGAATAGATCCCCCGATTGTGGTCCATGAAATTCCAACCTTCCGTGGAACCCGACCTGTTCGGTAGAAACTCCGACACTTCCACCCTCGTAAGGCAGCCGCTATTAAAGCAAAAATTGAAAAACTTTTGCATGCTGGTTTTATCTATCCTGTCCCATTGATAGAATGGGTATCTAACATCGTTCCCATAGCGAAGAAATAGGGAACAATTAGAGTCTGTGTCGATTACCGCGACTTCAACAAAGCTTGTCCAAAGGACAACTACCCAAATCCGTTCATCGACCATATCATCAATAACTGTGCTGGGAGTGTGATCTTTTCATTTATGGATGGCTTTTCTGGCTATAATCAGATCCATATCCTCCCAGCCGACCAGCATAAAACAACCTTCATTTTCCCTTAGGGGATTTTCGCATATCGAAAGTCACCTTTTGGCCTTAAAAATGTTGGGGAAACTTTCCAACAGGCGATGTCATACACATTTCACCATATCAAACATATTGTAGAACCATATCTTGATGATCTTCCCACTCATTCTCAGACCCGAGATGACCATCCTAATCACTTAGGGGCCATTTTCGAAAGGTGATGTCCCTACAATATCCGTTTGAATCTACATAAGTGCGTCTTTTGCGTTGAAGCTAAAAAACTTTTGGGATTCATAATCTCCAAAAGAGGGATATGCTTAGATCCTACGAAGGTAGAAGCTATCTTCGCCCTGCCTTCCCCTACGAACATCCCAGAACTTCAAAGTTTGCAAGGGCATGCAAACTTTCTGTGCCGTTTCATTTGTAAGCTTTCCGAGATAACAAAAGGCTATATGAGGCTTCTCAAGAAGAACACTCCCTTCATCTGGGATGAAGAAGCCCAATGTTCCTTTGATAATATAAAGGCGGCCTTAACTAAAGATCTTGTGATTCAACCCCCCAATTACACATGGGATTACATTCTTTATCTCGCAGCTTTGATTTCCACTATCAGTATGGTGCTAGTCCAGGAAGACCATAACGGCATAGAACATGTTGTATACTATCTTAGTAAGAGTATTCTCGACTCCAAAACTCATTATTCACATGTTGAAAAATTGGCTCTAGCAACAGTTTTCGCTGTCCAGAGATTCCGTCATTACATTCTACTCTGCCGGACCACTGTTACAGTAGATTTCAATCCAATGTATTGTATCCTCACATGTCAAGTGCTCGGGGGAAAATATTCTTGTTGGATTGTCATCCTACAAGAGTTTGACTTGGAATTTGCAAAATCCAAGTCCAAGAAGTCATTTGTCTTCACTGAGTTGATTCGTAACTTGCCCTGTGCTACCGAGCAATCCGAGCCCATCGATTCTCTTCCTGACGAATCGTTGTTCCTCATTAGCACATCTGATCCATGGTACAGGGATATTTTATTATACCTCCAAACCCAACGTTTCCGCTCCAACCCCACTTGCGATGAACGTCGACGTATCCGACACCACGCCAAGTACTACCTCATACTCAACGATACCCTTTATCGACATGGTGTTAACACTATTCTTCGGCGCTGTTTGACTTTAGATGAAGTGGAACGCGTTCTTAATGACTACCACGCTGGAGCATGTGGTGATCATCTCTTTGGGATGGCTATGACCCAGAAGATACTGCGAGCGAGATATTTCTGACCCTCAATTTTCAAAGACTGCATTGAAACGGTTAAGAAATGTCCACCTTAACAATTCTTTCATAATAAGACATGCTTGCATCCTGCTCCACTCCATCATGTTATTGCTGTCGGCCCCTTTTCCAAATGGGGCATAGATTTCATCCACTGTAAGCCCACTTCAGCCAGCGGGCATAGCTATGTCATAGTAGTTGTTGACTATTTCACAAAATGGGCTGAAGTGATGCCTACTTATGCTGAGGATGGCAAAACAACAACATAATTCATATTCAATCACATTATAGCTAGATTTGGTGTCCCACAATCCATTGTGACTGATCATAGTTCCCACTTCAGGAACCATATGATTGAAGAACTGAGTGCCAAGTTGGGTTTTCGCCATGAAAACTCAACCCCAAACTACCCACAAGCTAATGGCCAAGTTGAAGCCATTAACAAAGTTCTGAAACGAATGATTCAGCGTATTGTGGGTACTCATAAATCCAACTGGCACTCAACTCTATTTTTGGCACTATGGGCATACCGAACCTCAATAAAAAATGCTACTGTGTTTACACCATTCCAACTAGTCTATGGCCTGGAAGCCATTTTACTGATTGAATGTGAAATTCCATCACTTAAAATAGTCATAGAGCTACTTCCCCACACCACTTTTGAAGAGGAACGGTTTCTATACCTAGCCAAGCTAGATGAAACCCGCCGTGACACTGCTTTAGCCAACGAAGATCATAAAAAATGTGTCAAAGCATAGTATGACAAATCCGTTCAACCTCAGGTTTTCAATGAAGGTGACCTCGTACTCACATATGATCAAATGCATGATAAACTTGGAAAAGAAAAGCTAGAATCTATGTGGTACAACCCCTTTGTTGTAAAATGTGTCTTGGAAAAAGGAGCCTATGAACTCATCGATTGTGATGGCACACCATTGGCACGGCCCCGCAATGGGCTATACCTCAAACGCTTCTACACGTAGGGTTATCCTACGCGAGATACTTTTTGTACATAATTTACCTAGCTTGTTTTCACTTATCTTTTTGGTGTGCACACACGGACCTCATGTATCCATTCTTACCTTGACTTGTGATTTTATGCACAGATGTCTGCCTACTTCGGATTCGCCATCGGTGCGAGTCGACATACCCGGAACCTCGCTTCCGCAGCATGGCTAATCTATTCTCCCACTGGCGAGTTGCTATCTTCAGGAGCCAATTGTTTGGGTCTTGCAACCAACAATATCGCAGAGTACGATGCAGTCATTGGACTCTTAACGGAGGTTGCTTCCCTTGGAATTGACTCCCTATCAGTGTTTTTAGACTCCCAAATCGTGGTTTCTCATTTGAATCATGTTTACACAGTTCGTGATCTTATCCTACTTCGTTTATTTCGAAGGGTATGCCTCTTGGAATGATCTTTTAATTTTATTTCATATCAACACATACCAAGGGAATTCAATTGTATAGATGATTCATTAGCTAATTACATTTTGGATTGGCATCTTGCCCATACATAAAAACACATCATAAAATAAACACACAAGTCATTGTAAATAAATATGTCATAAAAATAGGTCCATATATATATCACTGTATATAAAAGTGTTTTTTCCAATACATAAAGTTTGTGTTTTAAAGACAAAATTTGGGACCTAGTCCCATACAAAAATTTGGCTCTCAAAGCCTACATATCGTATACATGCCGCAAAAAGATAAAAGCTACCATCTAAGGAGATCTGGGAGATCTATCATGTTCCTCCTCAGATTCCTCATGCTGCTGGTGATAACACACTATAGCCTGAGCCACCCTATGGAGGAGTCGGCCAATACGCCTAGGCACACCTACGGTATGCCGCTGGAGATGCAAAGGGATGTCATCCATCCTCATAGCGGGGACACCATGGGTTAAACCCTGTAGGTTCCTCTCTATCTCCTGGACCCCTCCCACCTCATCCTTGTCTTCTTCCTCGTCTGAAGTGGCTCGGTGATCAACACCACCTCGGCGTAATGGCGATTACCCTGCCGGTCTCTATGGTCCACGATCTGTGACATGCACACGTATATATATTAAAGTCTTTTACACATTCTAAAAAATAATAAAAATTATATATTCAAAAAAAAAAAAACATTTATGAAGGTCATACCTGAATTGTCCCAATCCTCATCTTCCGGCAGTGCCAATTCTATGTCCTCGCGGAAGTCCACCCCTACATAGGGGTAGTCATTGATCATCACAATCTATTCCTCGAGCCATGAGAAGAAATCCTCACTAAAAGCCAAACGATGCGGCCCTCCAAGTTGTCCTACGTACTCTCTCCATTGAGCCATCCATGGATCGGTGGGTGGACGGGGGGGCATGGCCAGCTGTGGGCGCAACAATGGCACCCTCGCCAAGAAGAAGGTGACTAAGATGCTCCCATACCCAAATTGAGAGTTCTCTCCAAGCCTGCACTTGTTCACTTTCTCTTCATTAGAGAAATTTTGAGGTCAAAAAATGACCTCAAAACAAAGAAAATGTACTATAAAAAACAACCAATCACATTCTAATAGATGACATCATACCCCTTGGTTGAGGTGGCATTGCATGAGTTAAGAATGCTTATTTGTCAAATTTTCTATGGTGGATGAAAACACATAGTTAACCAAGGTAGTGGTGTAAGTACTTTTAAGTCATAAAGTAAAGTACTCATAATGATAGTCTTTTCATAAAATAATATTATTGTCATTTTCAAGTAAAGTACTCATAACGAATGTCTTTTCACACTTTCTCATAAAATAATATTATTGTCATTTTCAAATGAAGTACTCTTAATTCATAAAGAAAGTCCCTTCATATTTTTTTATAAAATAATATATTATCATTTTTATGTTTTTAATTTTAAATTATATATTCACTCCATTCTATTTAATAACATAATGTCAAACTAATACAGAAAAATAATAGATTTAATAAATAATAATATTAATATTAATAATGCAATGTGGATTATAATAATATTATTAACATTTTACATGTAAATAAATTCTCAATTAAATTACATTATATTAAATTTATGAGAAAAATACTAAATATAAAAAGCCAACACAAAATTAAAAAAATTGCTCTTAAAAATATTTTTTATTATTTAATTTCATTTGCAAGTTCAAGACAGATAAATGCTAAAGGACAATAAATTTTGGGAATTTACAATGAATCTTAGTCACATCAATGTAGACTTATTTTATTAATTTTATTTCTAGTGAATTTTGAAAAGCAACTCAACCATGGTTATTTATATTGTGCATAGAAAATAGTGTGGGAGGTGACTTGTCATATATACCTACCCCATAAAACCCCCAATTCATAATATTTTAATATATCTCATATTTTTGTAGTACATCTCTTAGGAGGCCATTTTTTGACCTCAAAATCTCTCTAATGTGAGGTTGGTCAATAGTGCCTCACACCAGTTGAATAATGTTCCTGCCATCCAACCCACTACAAGATTCATCTGTGTACCGGATACCTGATGGGGACCTGTACTCCCTGCTGCATGTGTGATGGTGAACAACACGATTTTTAAAGGAAGTTCTACAATGTCCTTAATGACCACCTTACTGCTTTTATTCCCCGAACCTTGACGGCAATAATGAGCAATTAAAGCGTTAGTGCTCGCCTCCGAGGCTATGAACCCAGTAAAACTCACCCGGGCTCCTCTTTTCGAGAGGCCCGTGAGGAAATAAATGTCCTCGAATTCAATCTCGAGGGTGTGCTCTCCCACTCGGAAAGCTTGAATGTCAGGGTCACACATTTGAATAATGTGGGTGAGAAGTTTTGCCTGCTTACGGATACCTTTAGTCTTGAAGAATTTTAACAAACCACATTCCAGCAATGCAGTTAAGGTCTCTTGGTCTACTTCGGCCAACAAATCATCCGCTTCATGCTCTCTTTCATTCCACTTGACAATTTTTCTCCAAACAAGTTGCAGACACCTGCAAAAGGTCATAGGAAACATTCATTAATCATTTAACAACTTGATCTCCGCAAAAAATTAGAGAAATATCATTTTTTTTCATCTTAAAAACCACCACTACCGTGCTTGGGGGGAATGTGACTGCACGGTACTGCATAGTACCGCACCCATGTTTAACCTTACAACGCGGTACTATTGCACAGTACCACGCTTCCTGATATAGCTACCATGCGGTACTGTGGAAGGAGAAAATTGCCTAATAGGGCTCACCCCAAAAATTGTTCTTCCCTACTGAAATCAAGTTATTCATACATGAAATGAAAGAGGGGCTTGAAAGCTCTTACCTGGCATAGACGGCTGTTGAATCGGTGCTCTGGATCTCCAGATATGAACTCTTGAATTTTTTGCTCCTCAATGGGTAAAATATCCTCTTTTGGCAAATGCACAAGTGAAATGGTAACTTTTCATATTTACCCATCCTTTATATAAGTTTTTCACTTATTTTTTACTCATTATTTTATATGGTTAAATTAAAACCCATTTCACATTACTAATATCTGGTTCCATGAGCATTTGTTGACATAGTCTCCTTTAAAAAATGTTCACACTGGCGTTCATTTATTGTTTGACCTTCATTTTGAGCCTACTTTATCTTTTTCGTGCTTTGGATTAAAACTTGAAAAAGATCCCAAGCTTAGTCAGCTTTACTCATGCTTGTTAAACGATGAGGAAAGTATTATCCTGGTTGTATTTTATTCTCGTTTCAGACCAGAATAATTAAAAATTATGAAAAAGACCATTGGAGTCCATAGTTAAGCTCTTTTCAGACTCCCTAAAATTCAAAAGATTTCCAACTGGTCTTGACTCTTTCACACTTGTAAAAGTATTCGAAAGGTCGTATATTCGGTGATAGGTTACCCCTTTTTCCGCCCGTCTAGACTATTTATGAGAAAGGTATACCTCGGTCAATTTTTGGCTGAGAGTGTTCTCTCGAGAATTGTTTTACACTTTTTCAGGATCGAGGGACTAAATTTACGAAAAAGTACACTTTGGAGCCTTCTTTAAGTTTTTCAGACTCTCTAAATGTGAAAAACTACCGAGTTTTCCTTCCTTGGACTTGTTAAAATTTGACATCGAAGGACCCACTTTGGGACGAACCCCTCCTTTCTCAGGTTTGTAAAACATGTGAGATTGGACTCATCTATGAGATGAGCTATACCGAGCATCTATTATCCTCTTCCAGCTTGAAAAAAAACAAAGAGGTACTTGTCTATCATGTCGGGGGAATATGGGAAACAAGTCGAGTTTATTTTGGCAGCTTGTCAGTTGTCACCTTTGAACATGGCATGCACTTGTCCCTTGTCTATTTTGGGTATCTATTTTCGCTGAGTTATGGTCATCATCCTGAGTCATCTCTCTGGCCACGAGCCTACTCGTTCGGTGTCTATCCTCTGCTATCAATGATCCCTGCTGCCAAGTCCTTTTGCATGCCATTATATGTTCAAAGGATTGTATTGTTCAGAGTCATTCATTATGTCAGACCTTCATTGTGTCAGTACATGTTCTATCATCCTATACTATCTTTTCGTTCTGATTTCATGTCGATGATGTGGGAATCATCATGGCCCACCTTCGACGAGTCTATTCCCATCGACGCCAAAATCACTATCCGGGAATTGGACTTAGGAATCAACCATTAGTACCTTGGTACCTGCATGCCTCAATGGCAGGTTTCCTCATGTTCGACAGTAGGTTTACATCATTGAACTCTAATCAAACGATCTCTCGAATGCACGACATCAACCCATTCATTCGCATTTCATTGAGATGTACTACAGATACCTTGGGGATCATTGTCATCATTAATGATTTCCCTCGCATTTGTTAACGGTTCACATCATTGACCGGTAATCGAATGGTTTCTACCATGTTCGACTTCAACACCTTGTAAGCACATGGCTAGATTTGTATCATTTGCAATTGAATAGAAGACCTTGGGTGCACCTTTGTATCTTGATTGCGTCCAGGTTGCAATGGAGATGTCCTGTATATTTTCACATAGATCCACTTTTGTATTGGTCGTGGCTGTGTCATTACTGTCTCATGGATCTACGTTTGTTCATAATAGCCATGATTTGTCTACAGTCTATATCATCTCAGTACTGATGGATCTGCAATGTATTGGTCGGCAGCCATGCTTTGATTTAATGGTTTCCGAGCATGGGAATGCCCGCCTCGATGGTATATCTGACATTTTGTTTCTGTTTCAATCCTTGTTCCTCTCCTCGATGCTATCTCCACATAGTAGTTGTAAAGTCTTTCGGCCATCAGTCCCTTCTGACCTCACACTTTAGGGGGCATCTATTCTACCTCCATATTTCACAGTGTTGCATCTTCACCATAAAAATAGTTGACGACACTTCCCCTACTGCTTAAAACACCTAGAAGAGAAAAATGATGACTGATCCTTGAAGACAAACCTATCCTGTCAAGAATCAACCCAGCTGAGACTTCATATACCTACACTACCGCGCCTTGCTCCAGCTTAGGTGCGCGATAGTCCACACTACAGCGCTATGCTCTTTCTCTACCACGCAGTACTACCGCGCTATGCTCTTTCTCTACCACGCGGTACTACCGCGCTATGCCCAGTTTAATAGGCGTGGTACTCCCTTTTTAGCGTTTTTTCCATGGCTTATGGGATCTTGATCTTCGAGATATTTTTTCGGATTGGTATCCCTGATTCGATCCTAACTCACCTTCTCAGATTAGTGGGCCCGATCCACTAAACATTCCCAAGATCCATTCTTCTCTCTTGATGGTTAACCCTACTACACATTATAAGAGAGAGGTATTCCATGAGCAAAGGGGAGGACTCTTGGAGACATCAAACTTATGATCTTGAATCTTTGTGGAGATAGCTAGAGGAGAAAGCACTTGGTGCTGGGAGTTGGCTTGGACATCAAGCAACCATTGTAAGTGACTTCAAGTTGGTAATAGAACATAACTTGTCTTGTTTCCCAAATCATGTGTATTGATTTTGTTTCAATTATATCATTTGTATCTGTTATAGATTTAGATTCTAACTCATATTTCAAGTTGCTAGAGAATCGTATATGCTTGTGTCTTGGTTTCATTCTGATAGGTTCATTCGCGAGGACTTGAAAATTGGAGTGACCATTGGGACAAGCAATTGAATAGAAGGTTAGTTAGATCTCTTCTGTTTCTTTCCGCATTTTAATCTTGAAATGTCTGTTTAGATCTAGGAATTCAAGGTAGAATTTGTTATTTTTTGTCTTAGTTTAGAGTCAGTTATTAATATAAGATAATTTCTACCTATCCTTAGGGAGAAATTTCTACAACAAGAATGGCGACTCCGCTGGTTTGAACCCCATTTGATTGATTTATCTCACTTTGAGTCATTTTTTGTTGTGATTCTTCTTTCTCTTCAAACCAATACTGAATTTTGGTCTTCATGACCTTTATTCTTGCCTCCTCTCTACATCTTTCCTCCCTCTGTGACCAGTGAGTCCTCTCGGTCTGCAGCAACCCTGAAAAATTCAATATTCTTTTCAAAAGTTGTGTTTTTCCATCCTTTTCAACAGTACCGCGCCCCCACTACTGTCCACAGCGCGGTAGTACTGCATACCCATAACTCTTACCAGAGCGATAGTGTACCAGTACTGTGCTCTAGCCTATTACTGCCATGTGGTAGTGTCTGCATATTTTCAATTTTTCTTTCCTATTTGGTTTCCTGAGTTATTTTTTATTTTCTCTGCTTTAGTTTAGTGTTTTCTGTTGCTTACTACTATCCTGTTCATTACACCGTCTATGTGGTGTGTTTATTTCTCTTGTGAGCTTGATTACTTTATGAGTTAGTGGCATTATTTGCACATTGGATCACCCCTTCACTCTGATTGCATTGGCTTGATCTACTCATCACAACCAAACCGTTACTACTGTCCTCTTTTTATTGGATTGTGTATCTTTCATAATCACATTGTTTCTATTAGTGTTATTCAAACTTATATAAAAAATTCTCATTGGAGAAAATTTGTGTTGTTTGGATTGCAATGATCTAGCAGTATTATTGTGCATTAGGAAGTGAACCATTTAATTTTGCCACATAAATTCTCATTTTTTGAAGCATCCTAGTTGCAAGATCAGTGAATTGGAAAGAAGTGTTTATTTCAGTTTGGCTCTACATAGAAAAAGAAAACAAATTTTTTTGTTTTTGAAGTGGATTTTAATTGCTTGTGAAAGTTTCATGCATTAATGATTGAAGAACTCTCTCTCTCTTCCATATCTAGTTTTCATCGAATACAAGGCTTATTTCGATTCATTCTCACTTGCATGGTTTCGGTCGTCACAACACCACCAAGTTTCACGTCCATTTACCCGATTGAGTAATACAACCACTAAAATTAATCTCCCTAACTAAACCAACATTAACCTCACTTGAGGAAATCAAAAGAATTTGGTAGTTAGGTATGACACTGGGGATAGGCATCAAAATAATTCCCCCTTGTCATTTTCATCTGAGACATAGTTGTTGTCCTCTAGGGAACTAAAATCCTCTAGTATTTATTGACACAGTCATTGACCAGTTTGTGGAGGGGCCTCCTGACTGTTTTTAACTTTCAGGGGTTAAACAGCCACGAGATTAAAAACCGGATGGACTCTGTGGAATGTTGCACTCCACTTAGCCCTAAGGCAACATCGATCATTGTCTTCCTTGTATTCATAGTAATGCAAGGGTGATAAGGCAGAAGCACCAGAAACCTTTTCCAACGTGTCATGAACGAGGTAGCTTAGTGACTTTTCTACTAGGGCTCTTTTACCCAGGATCCTTTTTGGTAGAGGGACATCCTTCTCATATTGGTCTCTCACGTTGTATTGTTTGACTTGGATTTCATCACCTTGTGAAGGATACAACTTGTTGAGGTCTTCAGCTCTTAGTTAGGAGTTTGCTTGTTATCTCATCTTTATAGAGGGTCATTTTTTCTTTTTAGTGACTGCTTGTTGGCATTTTGGCCATTATTTTCCTTAGCTCACTTGCTGGGACACCAGTCTCAGTATATATTTTAGAGCTTGCTTTTTGGCCTGTGAGCCTTGCTTTTTCTAGCTCCTCTTTTGCACACTCAGCTGCATTAGAGGTTTTGAGTTCTTTGTTACGAGACTGCCCTTGGATTTCATATTCCTGCCATTATGTCAGAACCACCATGGAGATCAAGAAGGGTATAGGAAAAAATCCCTCCACCACCACCACCACCGCGGACCTCTGGTCCAAGTGCATCACGTATTCCCACCCTTCCTAGTCGCAGTGCCAGTCGAGGGAACATTCCACCGCCGATACGCACTACATCTTCAGTTCTGCCTATAACCGTTACTCACAGCATGGTCTCAGAGCCTCTTGCAGTTTATGCAACCAATAGTACATCTAAGATTCTCACTGTCACTTCACCCACTGTTATTCCAGATATATCTGCCACAGTGAACAACATTACAGCGGCTGAATCTACTACAACCCAAGAAACTAGACCGGAGGCCATCCTCCTCCGCGATATCAACACCTCCCTTCCACCAGAAACTTTCTACGATGACACGGAAGGATCTGTTGGCACCACCGAAGGATCTGACCAGGATATATCTTGCTTGATTCCAGTCCCGGGCGTGTACATCAAAATTATTGAAGACACTCAACTTCCTGATACACCTTTTGAACCTGAGTATGGATTTATCACTTCCTAGGTGGAGCTTCCACCTGTTATCACCGTGCCATCCAGCGTTCATCTATAGGAAACCAATTGTTCGAGTAACATACCTCGTATCATATCTCTCCCCAACCTCCCTTCGGGACATGAGATCATTGCCTCCATTTAGTCTAGTATGGTTAGTTTAGCAAATTCCCCGTTAGCGTCGGCATAGTTTAAACGTGACACAAAGCAAATGCTCTCGATGGCTTCCAGATATCCCCCTATTACCCATCCTCCCAACTATCGAGCTCCCAAAGTTCCGTCTAGCACAGAGTTTCATCACTCCTATGCAGATGGCTCTGGGCCTTCAGACGTTACTATACCTTTGTTCCCACCAGACCCTGAAAACCCTTTTCAGGATATGAACTCGGACCCAGTCTTCGATGGTTCTCCTATTGTTGAACATGCTATGAACGACACCCCCGATACCCCTCAGTTAAATTCCCCATATTTGCTGCCATCACCCTTATTTGGCGCACATTCTATGAGGGATAACCTAGTTTTTTCTCTGTCCTCACCCGCCACATATGGAAGAACCCCTCCACAAATCGACACTTTTGGTGCCACGGGCCAATTGACACTATCGTACCTGGCTAGTGTCATAACAACACCAATTCATAGTGCTGGATCATCCATATTGACCGGAGGTTCACCTTTTCCCACTATCTACACTATCTCAGGAGGTGGACAACTGACTGCCGCGATCCCTAATTACAACAACCAAACTCCTCCTGGCGGGCCATCAACCCACCCTACCAGAGGACAATCCTTTGTTGGGAACCCCGTTCCTAGTCAACAACCTCCCCCTATAGGTCCATCCAACCCATCTGCTAGAGGGAAACCCATCGACACCATCCAACAACCCTCCCAACCAGCAGCATCTGCTCAGTGTGGTATGTACAACACACCTGGTAGTAGACAACCTTATACCGATTTCCCAACCAGGCCTCATCTTCAACATCCCTTGTCAGGTACGCTTCCTTCTTGGGGATCTCAAATCCCATAAAGTGGGGGTACTCATTATTTGGAAACTGGAACCCAACAGGGGGGCAATCTTAGATTCCCCCCAACTTGAACTCCAGCTTCCCCTATCCTTCGGCTGCTATAACTCCATGGAACCCATCTCTTAAATTTTTACATGTTCATCAAGGAGGAACGAACATTCCATGGACACCATTGTCGCAGCCACCCCCCAACCCTGCTATGGGAAACCCTCCACTTACTCAATATATTGGTAACATTCCTGGAACACAACAACTCCAGGGAACTTTTCCCCAACCAGGAGCAACAACCATTCCTGGGTTACAACCCCAGGGTACCATACCTACCATCCCCACTCAGCAGAACATCCAAGAACCGGTTACCACTATGATTCCTAGTCAGGTAATGACTTCCAACACTCAACCGGTTAACCAGATGGCCTACTACCCACAGAAATTCCAGTAGTAGCCCGCGGGAAACACATATGGGTATAACACACAACAATATACTATGCAGGGCCCCCCAAGTTTCTCTGCACCATACAGTTATTACTCATACCCGCAGACCAATCGTCAACTTCCCTTTTTGGCCATGCTAGACTTACCTGATTTGTCGAGTCTCATTAACGATCCTATATGGCATGAACCTCACTGGCCACCCATTCTAGCCAAACTTCCATGGGACATTCCTAAGTTCGATGCTAAGCCCGGGGAAGACCCAAAGAACCATGTAATGACCTTCCATCTTTGGTGTTCCTACAACTCCTTGATAGACGATTCCATTCAACTATGGCTCTTCCAGCGTACGCTTTGGCGGGCATTCCCATGCTTGGAAACAATTGACTCAAAGTGTGGTTTCTGACCAATACATTGTAGATCCATGAGTACTGAGATGATATAGATTGTAGAAAAATCATGGCTACTATGAACAAGCGTATATCCATGAGACAGTAATGGCACAGCCACGACCAATACAAAAGTGGATCTGTGTGAAAATATATAGGACATCTCCATCACAACCTGGACACAATCAAGATACAAAGGTGCACCCAGGGTCTTCTATTTAATCGCAAATGATACAAATCTAGCTATGTGATTACAAGGTGTTCCAGACTACCAATTGCTTCTTTTGACTGGTGCTGAACTCATCTGGTGCAGTACCTGTTGTCAAAAACTGGAGGATGTCATCAAAATAGTCATCAGCGACGTCAACCTTAAATAGTTGTGCATCCGGAAACCTGTCTTCAATATTGGTTGGTTCCCACCTCTATCAATCCGTGATAGATGATCAGGACCGACATTCAATTGGCCTGGCTTAACAATGAATTCAAAATCGAACTCCTAAAAAAGAAGTAGCCAACGACATATCTTCCCCCCCAACACAGACTTATTAACTAGGTATTTCAACGCGGAATGGTTAGTGAACATTTTAAAGTGCCCACCCAAAAAATAGTGCCTGAACTTCTGCAATGCATAAACCATTGCCAAACGCTCCCGCTCAGTGGTGGTCTAGTTGCGTTTAGCGGACGACAACTTTCGACTAGCGAAAGCAATGTGGTGATCAAGATCTCCTTGGCTGGGCTGAGCCAATATGACTCCCAATGCAATTGATGAGGCATCCACATGTACATGGAACTCCTTACTCCAGTCTGGAAATACCAGTATTGGTGCCAAAGCCATCTTTGTCTTCAGTGTGTCGAAACGATCTTGACATTCCAGATTCCATTGAAATAACGCATCTTTCTTCAGCAACTTCTCCATAGGGGCGGTGATCATTGCATATCCCTTGATGAAATTGCGATAATACCCCGTATGCCCTAGAGTCGCTCGTAACTGCTTAACAGTGGTAAGTGGTTGCAAAATCAAAATGAGTGCAATCTTAGCTAGATCGACCAACAACCCTTGCTTACACACAATATGACCCAATAATATCCCAAATGGTGCACATAAAAAACATTTCTTCAAGTTCAGCGATATCTGGTGCTGTCGGCAGTGCTCAAGCATTAACCGCAGATTGGCCAGATGATCACGGATCAATCCATAAACTGTCCAATCATCCATGTAGACTTACAAAAACTTATGAATAAAGTCTTTAAATGCAGCAACAACAACCTGAGATAATATCGTAGGTGCATGCTTCAAACCGAACGGCATTACAGTGTACTAAAAGCAACCCCATTCAATAATGAAAGTTGTCTTATGGCGATCTTCTTTGGCAATGCAAATCTGATGGTAGCTAGAGAACCCATCGGTGAATGAATACATCTCCTGGCCACCCAACCCTTCATGTACTTCATCAGTAAACGGGGTTGGAAAAGGGTCGTGTAAGCAGGCATCATTTAACTTCTGCAAGTCAACACAAATGCACACCTCACCAGTTTTCTTGTCCTGCACCACCATAGGACTGATCCATTCGGACTCTTCCACTGGTTCAATAATACCAGCATCCAACATGCGATCATGTTCTGCCTTGACCTTCTCCTTATGTCGCGGATTCAGCCGATAAGGTCTCTATCAGACTAGCTTAGCATCTGGTTTTAAAGGAATCCTCATCTCCCCTAAATCACCCAGGATCCCCTTCATATCGGAAAACTTTGTAGGAAACAAGTCTTGAAACTCATGGAGTAAATCAGTGACCTTACTCATCATCTCGTCATCCCAATAGTCCCCAACGTTCGCAAACTTGGGAGTGACCTCTGTGCCGATATTGAGCTTACGAAGCTTCAACGGTTGACTAAATGGATTACTTGGCACAGTAGGTGGGACCACATCGTGACTTCCTTCAGATTCGGGAATGTTGACATTCCGAGGACCGTCCTCAGCCTTTGGCCCACCGGTTATGTTGAAGCACTCCATAAGAGACTGCATCTGACAGTATGTGTGCAAATAGATAGGGTACGCTGCCGGAACAACCCGAAGTACCACATCATAGATGAGCTGTAAGGCATTATTGACGTAAGGGTTGGAATCCATGAAAGTGAACGTATGAGTGAAACAGACCGTCAACTCCCCCCATGTTGTAATTTCTCTGCACAACTCAGTTGTAGTATACCATGAGCACGGCATCTCATTTAAGGTATGGATAAAATCATGGACCCACTCATCTCTGGGTCGTGCTACCCATAATCGTTGGCATTCCATCACATGATCATTGGGATTCTTTCGACCATCACACTTGCCACTATCATAAACCTCAGTATCACCGAACCAGACCATCATCAACCTTTGACACCGTGACCAACCATCAACATATTTCTTGTGTGTCGCCCACCAGCATGTTGGAGCATCGTTCAATGCTTCCCCCAATTCCAGCAACTGCTATGGTTCTGAGACCCGTTCTTCAAATTCTGTCAAAAAGTTGGCTAAGCCAGGAAACCCCTCATAGACTGGCAGTGTGACTATTTCTGTCGCAACACGACATAAAGATTGCATAATTAAGCCACATTTCCAGAACGACATTTCATGCAAGCGGTTCTACCAATGTTCTAATGCATCAACAGAGTTGGAAGATGTAGATCTCTCGCTGCGCCATCCCAGCTCACGGTTGGCAGTGGGATGAATATAGTCCTCAGAAATATTGAATGCATGGTCCCATCCAGTGGGATCGTCATCTTTTATAGGCTCGATCTATCGACATCCTTCAGTCGGATGCAACGGGGCTACGACTCTGAGATCGCGATTCTCAAAGGTCATCATGCACCTCTTGAAGTTGATTACAGCTACACTATCGTTAGCCCACCCAATCCCCAAGAGCGCAGGATAAGAGCTTCCTCCCTCAACCACTTCAATGACATTGAAGTTAGCATAAGTCTTCATACCCTCAATATCAACCATTAGCCATGGAACTCACCCAATGGGTGTTACTTTTGCATGGTTAGCCAACTAGAGCTGCACAGGAGACCAGCTCAATGAAGGACTCCCCATTTTCTACCACGCTTGCTTGGTTAAGATGATAACATCCGAACCAAGATCAGGAATAACTGAATCAACATCATAGTCACCAATCTAGATGTTCATTCGTATCTCCTTACTAGTCTTCCATCGCTGTAAAGAGTTTATTGTCGACTCCTGCCATCCTTTCGGAGATCGCTACAACCATCCCTCAATCTCAACCAGGGCGGTCGGATCCCAGGACAATAACAGACAGCTCTTAAGAAACCTTTGCAATGTTCCTGATGTTGTCAACAGACCATCCTCTGATGTAGTGTCAAAGATAGCTGGCATATCACAAACAACAGCCTTACCGCGGTCTTTCTCCAAGGTGCGACATGCCTGAAGGAATGCCTCCCGTTCAACATTGATATCAAATGATACCATATTCTGGCCTGCCAATTAAATCATCGGTCGTGAGATATCTTCCCCGGTCATCTTGCCTCCATGGGTTACAATAGCCATCGAAGCATCTTGTGGTCGCGGTTCTACAGAAATTGTTGCAATATTTGCACCCTACATTTGAGTCTGCTGCACATTCCCCTATGGGTTCCCATTTAGATTTGCGGTTTGATTCGGTCGCAGGAGATGGTTTTGTACTGGTTGTTGTACTTAGTTCTAGATTGGTTGCTGCACTTGGTTCTGGACTAGTTGTTGCGGCTGGGTTTGATTCTGTATCTGCGAAGCATTCCCAACCTGCCATCGTGCAATCAACTGTGGACAATTTTCAACTGTATGATCATTAACAAAATAGAACATACACTGATTCTGTAGTAGTGGATGATCTCGTTGATAATTCCCCCACATCGCACAGTGATAGCATTGAACAGGTCCACAGCCACCTTGTCCTCCTCCACGACCAAATCCTCCACCGCGTCCGCTCCGGTAACCTCCTCGGAATTCGCCATGCTATTGGCACTACGGATGCATAGGATTCTGCTACATGCCATGCCCCTACGGTGCAGACTGTGGTTGTTGGACGTACTGTGGCTATTGTGGAGCCACCTGCATTGGAGCATATTGCGGCATGAACTGCTGCGGTTGTTGTTGTGGTACAAATGACATCTGCAGTTGAGGTAGTGGCTGGGCTACCTGCGGTTGCCGTTATGGTTGTTGTACACCACACTGATTGTCCTTGACGTAGAATACATCACACATTCTTTCTTGTAGCAACCCATATGCACGACAATCTTTGTCATCGTGACCCACCGATTTGCAAATGTGCAATAGATATTTCTCGGGTTTGTGACCATTTTCTGTATATAAGGGAAATTGTCATGACTATGCCCATACACCTGGAAAATGTGACACCACAGCATGTTGCCACCATTCAACAGGTTTGGCGCACCTAACACCAAATAATTGCGGAAATCTGGGCGATTGTCCTTCGCATGCCCTTCTCCTCCGCATCGTGTACACCATACTTCATCGTGTTGTTCCTTGTTCTTCTTCAAATCTTGCAAGTATAGTCAAGTTAGCAAGCTATGTCTGTATCTGCAACATCCCAACTGCGTTATCCCCAATCTGTGATGCCTCCAATCGCATCACAATCTCTAGAGCTTCACTGGGCGTCGAAATGTTTTGCTGCATCAGTGGCAGCCGAATGTGTGGGAGCAATGCCGCAATGAACCACTCTTTATGTTGGATGGAGCTCATATCGAAACTAACCTTTGCCATTAGCGTCTTGAATTGTTGGTCGAAATCCCATACCGTCTCATTTGGATACTGCTTAATTTCCTTCAATTCTATGATGTATTGAGATTTAGAGTTGGGCCGTCTAAATTCATCAATCGACCCATCCTGAATCTCATCTAGTGACTTCTATGGGGCTCCCATAGGGACTAGAACAAACTTCATGAACCAATCTAATGCACAACCTCACAGAGTCATGGCTAACTGTCATTTCTTAGCATCAGCATCAGTGATCTATTTTATGGTCCAGACCGCTTCACACAAAAACCAATACTGTTCTGGGTTGTCTGTTGCACTTCCATGGAACAACGGTAACTTAGCATCATCGCCTGTCATTATGGGCTTCCTTCCTCCTTTCGCTGTGCTGCTACCACTTAACTTCTGTGGAATTGATGAACTTGGCGGTGTCGAAGTGGTATTTCTTGTTGTTTGTGAGATAGTGAGCGGAGGTGTGGGTACGTTGGTGTTGGGGTTTGGTCCTACCTCTATCTTGGGTGTAACCTGGCCATCCCTATCAAGACTGTGCAGTCCCTTCGTCCCATGTGGTCTTCCTTCGCATTTTTTTAGTTCGATCGCAACAGGACCTTCTCTTGTCCTTTGCCTCTTCTCTTGTCGAAACCTCACTCCTCCTCTTGTAGGACCACTTTCTTCCTCGGCTTCCCTCATAGTATCCTCATGGTCTGTACCCATCTACCCCTTACCGTTCCATGTACCATTCCCCAATAGTAGCAGTACCCACGACCTCCTCCCACCAGGCTCTCTATTGATCAAGATGCATTTTTAGTATACCCTTTTCGCAGATTAGCATCTTAATCGACAGTTGGAGTGACAGCAGAAATATTCCCCTTGGTCCGTGAAAGAAATATCTTTCAGCTTCACTATAGGATTTCTATGTGTCAACCGTAAAGTCAGTGATATATCCCTCCAATATGCTATCGAGGCAAACATCGATAGCCCGCGATGCCTTGTTATCGACTTCCTGCAGCTCCTGAATCAATTTCGAGGTCCAAGCCGTTGGCTCACCACCCTAGAAATTCCTCTTCTGGAAGGTCAGCTTTGATAACCACTCATACAGAATGACTGGGAATTCACAGAAAACCATTCATGCAGACCGTCGTGAATATACCTTCCCACCCAGTGATCTACTGTCAGTCACGTGTTCCGACTCTCTTCTTCAGCAAACTCCCGCAACTTTTAATCAAACCAACTCTATATCTCTGGCTACATCGGGTATCACAACATGTCCTCCTTTCACTCTTCACATGGTCCCAGCAATGGAACCATTTGTTGACCAACGTAACTCCGGTCAACAGGGGTTCCACTTCACTATCGACACATGCCACAGTCTCCCTTAGCACTGGCCCATGCAGGTTTTATCCCGCCCAGCAACACCTGCAGAGAAGATGAGGTCTCACCCGAGGTGTCCAGGAAGAGCCGACGGAACCATGTTTCCGCTGAGGAAGTAGGAGAGTTGTGGCTATATGAACTAACTCTATTGCAACACTAAACAAGAATCTCAAACATTTGACATGTGTTCATAATGCATTATTCAATCTTAGCATTCATTATCATCGCAGTAATAACATTAAAGCAACGTCGCATCAAGGAAACATAGCATTATTCATGAAGTGCAACATTGTATTACCATAAATAAATAGAAAGAACCCAGGAGTTGCACCAAAATAGTTTCATCATATCATATTATCACTGCAAAACCTTAGATACAATATCTCCTCAAGATTAGGTCTCAACAATATATCACAAATGCACAGAAACAACCAAAAACATGCGCTTCTCTTCACCTTGATTCTCCCCTCTCTCCCCTCAATACCTACGACTCTTATATATATATAGGATTTTGCCATTCCAATGCTTGTCCACTTACTAACAATTTCCTCACTGGCATTTGGACAAGTGACCCAATATCTAACTAACTTGGTACAAAACCGACCAAAAACCCGCATTCTGCGGTATAACTGACTCAACATTACATAATATGTGGTCCAAATGACCCAAAAACCACATTCCGTGGTACAATTCACCCAAAATACATAACTAATCTTCCTCTCCTCGCCATTTGCATCATCTTCTCGCCATTCGCGCCATCTTTTGCCTTGTTGTAGCATCTGAGATGCTGCAATAGCACTCTACCAAACCGCCTGCCAACAATATTCTGTTTGTTTAAATAATGTTGTTAAGTGATGTATATGCTTATATTCCTAGACTTAGGTTGTGTATTATGCATATTAGAATAATTGCATTAATGAATAGTATACTACTAATATCCATTTAATGGGTAAGTGGCCTATGGAATTGTACAACATTCCATTGCTACTTATCTAGAATGAAACCTATTTTCTGACATGTTGGGAGTAGTGCAAACTCTTAACAGTGTTCTGGGAGAGATTGGAAGGCATCTAGAAAGTTACAGGATATGGATAAATGTTGTATTAAAGCATTGTCTAGAATAATTGCATGATTGTATGACATATTTCTGTATGTGTAAGAATCTGTTTTGAAAACTATGAGAATTTTCTAATCATGCAATTTAACTTGTTTTGTAGGAAAGATCGTATGCGAGTGCCTACAAAAGAAGGACTACAACATTTGTTTCAGCAACAAATTTATCTATTGAAGATATTGAATATATTGAAGTTCCCAGGATTCAGGAAGAATGCCATGATCAAGGAGTACCAGTCGATCATGAAGAATGATGTTTGGGATGCACTCCCAAGACCTGAAGGGAAATCTATTGTGATTTCAAAATGGATCTATAAGATCAAGCATGCTGCAGATGGTAGCATGGAGAAATACAAAGCGAGGCTTGTAGCTCATGGCTTCCCTTGGAAAGAGGGATTGAGTATGAAGAGACTTCTACAGCTATAGCCAGATACACTTCCATTAGTTCAGTACTTGCTCTGGCTGCAGTGATGAAATGGAAGATACACTAGATGGATGTCAAGATATCTTTCTTGAATGGTGTAGTCGAGGAGGAAGTGTATGTGGAGTAGCCACTTGGTTTTGACACACATGACAGGGAGTCATATGTGTGCAGACTGAAGAAAGCCCTGTATGGTTTGAAATAGGCAGCCAGGGCCTGTTATGGCAGTATAGATGGCTTTCTATCCAATTTGGGCTTTACCAAGAGTAAAGTGGATTCCAACCTTTACTACAAGGTTGAGGAAGGCAATCCAGTGATACTACTTTTGTATGTGGATGACCTATTTGTTATAGGTGAGGATAGACATGCAGCGGAAGCTTACTGCCATGTTTGAGATGAAGAACTTGGAGATGATGCACTACTTTCTAGGCATGCAGGTGTGGCAGAGTGCAGATGGAATCCCTTGCCAGATTCCTTCACCGAGGTCAGCTACCGCTGAACACAAGTGAGGAACATCTGGCCCCAGGCATAGTATACACCATCTAGCACCTGCTCCACCAGCTGCATCTGGCCCCTTGACATCCTCTCAAGCAACTAGGACCCCAAAACCCGAACCACGCACGCCGCGATCACCCGTACTGATGGCTCCCGCAAGTCCACAATCTGGAGTGCACTCCTCTGCACTCTAGCCTCCGGACCATAGTACTACTCCAAGATATCTTTGATATCTACGTCTACAGATACTCATGGGTGCGTATCAGCCACCCTTCCGAGATAGGAAAACCCCGTCAAGAAACATACATCTGCGAGGGTGAGATCCACCCTCTTTCCCTGCACCTTGAATGCATGTATGTCAGGCTCCCAAAAGCTCACTAATTTGTTCAGTAGTAGCACTGTTGAATGCATCATGGGCACTTATGCGAACTTCAATAGCCCACACAAACCCAAAGTAGACTACACATGCCGTTCCCTTCAGATGACATCCACTATGTCATCTAGTACCTCCCGCTCTTGCCACAGCACTAATGGTATGCTGTCAATCACACAATGCACAATCATCAAACCCATGTCAAAGAAATAACCCCCCAAAAAAACCCTAAAGCTCGATCCCAATCGTGGCTTTAGCACCACTTGCTACGGTCTCAGATCGCGGCTGTCAGGGCTACAGTTATGGTCTGAGACCACACCTGTAGGAGCCGAACTTGCGGTCCCGAACTGCGATTCCATCCTCGGAACTCGTGGTCCAGGCCTGCGTGTTCCGACCCAGAACTCGCGGTCCCCGACCATGTGCTTAGACCCAGAACCCGCGTTCCCTAACCACGGTTCCACCCCACAAACCTACGGTCCACCACACGTAGACTGTACATAAAACCCCCTGGGATCCACTACCCCCCTGAACCCAATGAAAAATGCAGGTATGAGTTTATCGGGATACCTGCAACTCCCGGATTTGCAAATGATCAATCGAATCATCCAGAAACACCAACTCAGCTCCGGTCCACTTTGATCTCTAGTCAAAGTCAACAAGTCCAAATGACACTTTTCATGTTGGACCCACTTACTATTTATAGTCCGTTGACGTTTTCTTGTTTTGGTCATTCTAAACCCATACAGAGTCCATTTTTTGAACCGTTTTCACCACTAGAATCAGCACGACAAGACCGTCATGATGGTCGACTTATTTTCTTATTGTTTCCTCATCGTTTCTTGAGCATTTTTCTAGACACCACTAGTTGCCTCGATTTGCGTGCCACTTTGGCTGCTCTCCATTTTTGATATATTTTATATCATCGGATTCATTTTTTTGAGCCTGTGATGATGCTTGAGATCATTTCTCACTCTGACCCCCATATTTTTCAGGTATTTTTTTCAAAACGCCCCCCATCACCTCGATTTGCATGCCACATCGACCGTTATCCATTTTTGACACTTTTTATATTGCCGGATCCAATTTGTCGAGCTTGTGACGCTGCTTGAGATCATTTCTCGCTCTCACTAGGTACAATTTCAACATTTTGTCTCGACACCTTGCTGCCTCAGTTTGCGCTCCACATCGGCCGCCATCGGATTGTTCCACATCTTTACATGAGCCATTCACTCCTTTCATACTGCAATTATTTCATTATTTTGCCACCATTCATTACCCCACAAGGAGGCCCACTAGTGTTCCCCCCTACCCTCGTTCTTGGTCATCATCAATGTTCCTTGATTGAGCACTTCCTCCGTGCCTGACCATTCCTTTTGTTCGCTATAATTTTACACCATTTTTGGGCCGGACAAGTCCTTTACAAAAAGGCACTTAGGGAGTTTCTGTTAAACTCTTTTCTGACTCCTAAAACAATGAAAAGATCGTCAAGCAATCTTGCTTTCTTTCATGCTCGTTAAAGTACCGGAAAGGGCATCTATCTGGTATAAGTTTAACCCTTTTCTAGACCTGGTAGACTAATTACGAAAAAGGAATACTCTAGTCACACCGGCTAGAGGATTTCTTCATTGCATCCTTTTATGCTTCTTTGGGCCTTGGAGACTAACACACGAAAAAGAAACCCCCTGGAGTCTTCTTATTGCTTTCAGACTCTCCAAAATTGAAAGCAACCATGAGCATGAACTATCCTGGACTCGTACAAAACCACATGACATTACCATTCCATTATTTCAGAGTCTTCTTATCGCTTTCAGACTCCTTAAAATTGAAAGCAATCATGAGCATGAACTATCCTGGGCTTGTATAAATCCACATGACAGTACCATTTTGAACACACTTCTTCTAGTTCCTTAAAACCGTGAAGAAGTTCCCCCTGTGCCTCTCGGCACCGTGATCGATCATCTCGGCAGCACCCCCAATAAGGGCTCCTTTGTTCAAAGTATTCTGCAGTCTCCTGCCATCGTGCACCAACTTGAGTATCATTCATCCCAATCACCATCCTTGGTCCATTATAGCTATGATCCCTTTCCCACCAGTCAGTTTCATATGTTGGCCGATCAGCCCCGCCATCATACTCTGAACAAAAGAAGTTTGAGTCCACCCACTCTACTTGCCCAGTTATTCCCTACCCCCATAGTATGTCAGTCCTACCATCAGTACTCTCACACTATGGTTCTCCACCTCGTGCTCCTATCAAGGAAACATCATTGCCTTGCTAGTTGCAGGTCTCCCTCTGTCGACGATATCACCTCTATACCAAAGGATAGACCCAGAGGTCCATGCACCTTAGACCCATCACCATCTGTGGTTAGTTCCTACCGACCATTTTGAGAGGAGTCATCATTGCCTCTCCAAGTGGTTGTTTCTCACATGCTCGACTTCAACACCTTGATCGCATCATTGAGAATCGAGCAAGGTATATATCCCTTTAGTTATTGGTCGAAGACCCTAGATTTCCCCTGACTCTAGCACATTGGTGAGTAACTTCGGAACGCCTAGTCATATGTTCCCATGGATGTTCGGGTTGAGTTGGCGATCATATTCGGAAGCCATCCAGTTATATGCTTCCTCAAGTACCCAGTTTAGTTCCAGTTCCGTGTACCATGGAGGGTATGACTCCCCATCACTCTGATCCAGCAGCTCATCAGTTCCTCTGGTACCACATTTAGCAACACTATTATTATTCCAGCCATGGTCAGCCCAACAGTATATCCCAAATTTGTTTCCCCTCTGGACCCTTATGATGTACACAGTGGTTCTCTATGTATCTTATAGGTCCCCCTTTTCGGGCCTCTTTGTTATGTTTTATATATCTTGATACGAGCATGGGTATGCCCGCCTCATCCATATATTGAGATTCTTCCTCCTTTGAGGCCATGTATATTTCAGGTCCCCATTTTTTGGAGCCCCTTGTTATTGTTCTATACCTTGATACGAGCATGGGAATGCTCGCCTCGTCCATATGTTCAGATTATTCCTTATTCATTATTGAGGTCATGTACTTTCATTTTTTGCAGTTTGTTCAGGACCATTGTTCTAGGCTCTAGTTCATTTCTTCTCCTCTCCACATCCTAGGAAAACCATAAAAGACCTATGATGTCTATCGGCCATACGATGAGCTCTTGCCCTCACACATCAGGGGGCAATCCGTTAACACCCAAAAAGTGCTCACTACCTCATATCCCTCATTACATGACTCATTTGTCCATATTTCCTGCCATATTTGCCTCCAAAACCTTAAAATACTATCAAAAAGCCTCCAAAAGGCCAAAAAACCACTTTTCCCCCCCAAAATAATCCAAAATTCCTCCAAAATAGCAAAAACCCTCTAGAAAGGAAATAAAAAATACAAAAAAGAGGAAAAAGAGGGAAAACATGAAGCAAAAACCCTATACAATTGACCTAAACCATATGGTGCCCAAAACCATGGGTCAGCACTCCACCACTAAAAACCTATAAATAGGTGATGGAGGCTCCCCATTTTACATCCATAGTCAACCATATCCTTACTCTGCCAAAATCATATCCTAATATCAACCATATCCACAGGTAATTTTTAGGGGCGAAATTTCGCCAATTGGCTATTTTTTGGGCTTTTTTTCAAAAAATAAATTCGCTATTTGGTCATTTTTAGTCTCTAATATCGCCTATATATACATAAAATATGTTTTTTTATCATAATTTTCGCCAAAATTTACAAATTTCAGTAGTAAATTGTATGTTTGATATTTGATATTCGCCTACCTATCTATCTATATGTTTTTTTCAAACCAAAATAATCGCCTAGAATACTATACTTAAATATAATATTAGACTCCTTAAAAAATACCCAAAACCCTTTTGAGAAAAGGTCCAAAACCCTTTGGAGAAGGAGAAAGGAACAACACTACAGCTTGGAAGCAACCCTCATGGAATGTTGCAAGAGCTTCACCAACCTCTACACTTGAGGTAACTTATAATACAAAAAAGAGAAATATTTTGCCATATTTTCATGTTTTATTATTTATGTCAATGCTCATGCTAGGTTAAATTTTATACTGTTTTACTGTTTTATTTACTATTTTCTGAACTGCTACTAAGGAGGCCCTTCTCCTTAGTAAGTGCTCATTAGCACAAGCTAGGGTGAAAACCATAGCTACAGACAAAGGAAGTATGCAATAGAGATCCTAAAGAGGTTTGGGATGATGGACTGTAAGGCCATGACCACACCTATGACATCGAACCTGAAGCTTCTGTGTGATGCTTCAACAGATCCGGTTGATGTCACGATGTATCGTCAAATGATTAGGTCCTTTATGTACCTAACGAACACGAGACCAGATATTTGTTTTGCGGTGAGCACATTGAGCCAATTCATGACAGATGCCAGATGTGTTCACTTGGTTGCTGTAAAGCATATTCTAAGGTACCTGAAGGGTACAATTGATTATGGGCTCAAGTATGATGCGAATCAAAAGTTTAACCTATAGGGTTATGTTGATTCAGATTGGGTCGGTAGTGCTATAGATAGGAAGAGCACATCTAGGTGTTTCTTCAGTATGGGATCAGGTGTGATCTCTTGGTTTAGCAGGAAGTAGTTCTGCGTAGCACTGAGTATAGTCGAAGCAGAATATGTTGTAGCTTGTTTGAGCAGTTGTGGGACAGTATGGCTTCGGAAGCTACTATCTAAGTTATTTGATCTCCCATTGCAGGCTACTGGTATCTTTTATGACAACCAGGATGTAAGTGTTGGATGATGAGCATCAGGATGATGTTCGAGTTTCTACTCTGTATGATCAGTTGGATCGCTTATATGTATGTATGCATCTTGTTGGATGCTTGTTATGATCAGTTGGATCATGTATATGTATATGCATCATGTTGGATGCTTGTTATGCTCAGTTGGATCATGTATATGTATATGCATCATGTTGGATCCTTGTTATGATCAGTTGGATCATGTATATGTATATGCATCATGCTGGATGCTTGGACCATTTATCTGTATATGTATCAGGTGGATACGTTGTACGATCAGGTAGATCATGTATGATATATATCAGGTGGATCATGTATCTGTGTATGTATCAGGTGGATACATTTTTTGATCAGGTTGATCATGTATGATGATATGTATCAGGTAGATACTTGGTATGCATCAGGTGGATGCATTGTATGATCAGGATGATGATGGATGATGAGCTTCAAGATGTTGCTCCAGATGACATGCATTAGGACGATGCAGTGATGATGATCAAGATGATCATGTGTACATCAGGATGATGTATGGTGAGTATTAGGTTGATACTCTGTGGCCGTGGAATAGGTTGTGTAGATAAGCATCTAATAGTGCCCTTGGAGATTTGCAGATTCTCTTGTTAGGTTTTTCCACTGGTATATAATAGCTCCCTGGGAGATCTGGCAAATGCTCCTTCGAAATTTTGCTTGGAGGGACATGTAATAGCACCCTGGGAGATTTGCAGATGCTCTTGCTAGGTTTTTGACACTGGCATATAAAAGCTCCCTCAGAGATCTAGAAAATGCTCTTGCTAGGTTTTGTCTATGGCATATAATTTCTCCCTGGGAGATCTTGAAGGTTGTGCTGAGCATGTAATCAGTCCTGAGATGCTCTTGCTAGGTTTTGCTTGGTAGCATATAATGTCTCCCTGGGAGATCTTCTAGGTTGTGCTAGGCATGTAATTAGTCCTGAGATGCTATTGCTAAGTTTTGCTTAGTCACATGTAATAGCTCATTGGGAGATCTGATAGGTTGAGCAGTGTGCTTGTAATTATTCCTGGGATGCTCTTGCTAGGTTTTGTTGATGCACGGAATAAGACCTGATGATTCCACAGTATGGCCAGTGATGATGAAGTCCTGCAAGTGGTGGTCCTACATCTAGTATGAAAAAGGACTGGCTCTATAGAACTTCCTATGACGAGTAGATTTTGAGATTGATTAATATAGCAATAGCCGTGACAATGACAATGATTTGAGGACGATGATTCGTTGATGATGATCCAGAGAAGAAGACCTGTGCTAGCAGATCTGTGTCAAGAAATACCTTCCTAGTTAAGAGGGAGTATTGATGTATATGTAACTTTGGAATGTATTTTACCCATGTGTATTGTATTCCTATACATATGCTATTATTCCTCTATACGGAAGTGTTTGTATTCCTATAGAGATGTTATTATTCCTGTATACGGAAGTGTCGTCATTTATATTGTAAGTGTCGTAACTTATACTTGATGGGTTACTAAACCACCTTGATGGGGTCGACATTGTATGGTTCATGTGGGTAAATGGGTTATTAGACCACCAAGTGTGGGGTCGGCCTAGATTAAGTTAACCATGGGTTATTAGGCTAAGCTAGACAAGTCATCCCCATTAGTTTATTGGGTAGGACAGGACAAGTATAAATAGAGATCGGGAGATCTCTATTTCATCACTCATTACTCACTTCTATCTCTCTCAGAAATTGGTGCACTTCTGACGAGGAGGATCATCTGCTAGGAGAAGACTATCTCTTATACTTTGGTTGTACTTTTGTTGTATCATTGCTCTATCTATCTCTGAGTAAGTTGTGGGGTTTTTCACCTTCTTGGTTTTCCCCAGTGAAACTCTGTGTCTCTTGTGTGCTTGCATTATTGTGTCCATGATTGATATGTTGTAGATATGCTATAGATATGTTGTACATGTTATTATCTCAGTTAAGATCCTAGATCAGATTGAAATTTTTGAAAAATTAACAAAATAAATAAGAAGAAAATGCAAATTTCATTAAATTTGGACTTATTCTAATCCAAGTCACTTTGAAGACGGGTCAAAAATAGCCTTTCTAAACCCCAAAATCAAGCAAAATCCAGTTCCAAAAGTGCCAAATCCGGGTTCCAAAAGTGCCAAAACAGGTTCCAAAAGTGCCAAATCCGGTTCTGAAAGTGCCAAAACCAGTTCAAAAAGTGCCAAACCTAGTTCTGAAACTGCCAAAACTGGTTCGAAAATTGCCCATTTAAGGTTCAAAAAGTGCCAAAACCGGTTCAAAAAGTGCCAAAACTGGTTTAGAATGTGCCAAAACCCATTCCAAAAGTGCAAAACCTATTCTGAAAGTGCCAAATCAAGGTTCTAAAAGTGACAAAACCGATTCGTAAAGAACCAAAACCGGTTCCAAAACTGCCAAATCCGGTTCCGAAACGGCCAAATCCATTTCTAAATGTGCAAAATCCAGGTTCCAAAACCATACTTTTTCTTTTGATATTGAAAATTTTGAAATTGGTTTTTGCGATGTTCCGATATGATAATTATGACAGTCATTTGAAGTTGTAAAAAATATACAAATTATCAAATGAATCAGTGTCTGTATAATATGACGGTCATTTCAAGTTGAATTTCATTAACCAACGCTCCATTTTGTATTAGGCTCGAGATAAATAAATGAAGGGTCAGCCGATCCTTCTTCTAGCCACTATTATTTTCATAATAGTTCTAGATTGCAAGAAGGGTGGTTTAATCCTTCTTGTGTTCACCAATCTGGATACAGGTGAATTGTCGGATATTGGTGTTCACATTTATCTACTAAAAGAAGGGGCAGCGGATCCTTCTTGACATCAGTCAAAAGTTTGAAGATCTATTGTTTAGATTTTATAACTTAGACAGTGTCCCGATCCCTACCATATACTGCAGAAGTTGGTAGTGGGGAATTGTCATCCCAACCTTCGTAGATTAAATATTTTTTCATTTCTCTTTTAAATGAAGGGTCGGTCGACCCTTCTTGTGGTTAGTATTTTTGTAGTATTGACCATTCAGGATATACATCAATTGACAACATGTACTTCATAGGTTGAATATTTGCACAATTCCCTCATAAATGAAGGGGCAGTCGACCCTTCTTCTGACCAATATTATTTTCATACTAGTTCTAGACTGCAAGAAGGGTCCTTCGCTCCTTCTTATGTTCACCAGTCTGGATACAGGTGAATTGTTGGATATTCGTGTTCACAATTATCTACTGAATCAAGGGTCAACTGACCCTTCTTATTATTTGTATTTTTCTAGTCTTGACCATTCAGGTTATACATGAATTGATCTCTATTTTGGCAGGCCAAAATCTCACATGCGTGAGCCTCAAATGTTAATTTTTGAGCATTAATTCAACATACTCTAGGATCTTTACTGAGAGAATAAAATATACAACATATCAAGTATAACAATGCATATCAATCACACCAAGCAATCACATGAGACAATAGACACAGAGTTTCACTCGGGAAAACCATAAGTGTGAAAAACCCCACAACTTCCTCAGAGATAGAAAGAGCAATGATACAACCAAAGTACAAGACATAGTCTTCTACAAGTAGATACTCCTCCTCCTCAACTAGTGCACCACTTTCTGAGTGATGTAGGAGTGAATAATGAGATGAACAAATCGAGATCTCCCGCTCTCTATTTATACTTAATCCAACTTGCCTAATACACTAGTAGGGCCAACTTATCTAGAAGAGTCTAATAACCCATGGTTACATTAATCTAGGCCGACCCCACACTTGGTGGTCTAATAACCCATCACAGCAAGTTACGACACTTGCGACACTTGTCAATACAAATGATGACACTTCCGTATAGAGGAATAATAACATCTCTATAGGATAACAATATACATGGGTGAAATACATTCCGAAGTTACATATACATCAACACTCCCTCTTAACTAGGAAGGTATTTCTCGACACAGATCTGCTAGCACAAGTCTTCCTCTCTAGATCATCATCAACGAATCATCGTCCTTGAATCATCGTCATCGTCACTGCTATTGCTATCTCAATCAATCTCCAATCTCGTTATAGGAAGTTCTACAGAGCCAGTCCTTTTTCATATTGGATATAGGCCCACCACCTGTAGGTCTTCATCATCACTGGCCATACTATGGAATCCTCAGGACTCATTACGTGCATCAAAAAAACCTCAAAAGAGCATCCGAGGACTGATTATGATCTTACTGCTCAACCTATCGGATCTCCTAGGATATTTTACATGTGAACCTTCACAAAACCTACTCAGAGCATCCTAGGATGTTACAAGCACACCGCTCTACCTATCTGGAACTCGGTAGAGCATCCCAGGCTGTTACGAGCACATTGCTCTACCTATCCGGATTTTAAAGGATCTTTTCTATGTGAACTTCCACAAAACCTACTCAGAGCATCCCAGGATGTTATGAGCACGCCGCTATACCAGTCTGGATCTCGATAGAGCATCCCAGGATGTTACGAGCACATCGCTCTACCTGTCTAGATATTGAAGGATATTTTCTATGTGAAACCATAGCAAAACCTACTCAAAGCATCCCAAGATGTTATGAGCACACCGCTCTACCTATCTAGATCTCGATAGAGCATTCCAGGATGTTACGAGCACACTGATCTACCTGTCCAGATTTTAAAGGACCTTTTCTATGCTTCCTGCACAACCTATCCACGACCATAGAGTATCAACCCGATACTCACCATACATCATCCTGATGTACATCATCACATGATCAACCTGATCATCACCATAGCATCAACCTGATGCATATAATCTGGAGCAACATCCTGAAGCTCGTCATATGTGATCATCCTAATCATCATCATAGCATCAACCTGATGCATATCATCTGGAGCAACATCCTAAAGCTCGTCATATGTGATCATCCCGATCAAGCAATATATTCATCTGATGCATACAAAGTATCTACCTAATACATATCATCATACATGATCTACCTCATCATACAATGCATCCACCTGATATACATAACGCATCCACCTAATACATATATAAGTACATGATATGCCTGATCATACAATGCATCCACCTATACATAAATAAGTACATTATCTACCTGATCATACAATGCATCCACTTGATACATATACAAAAAAATACATGATCCAACTGATCATATCAAGCATCCAACATGATGCATATAGAAATATATCAAGCATCCAACATTATGCATATACAAATACATGATCAAACTGTTCAAATCATCCAACTGATGCATATACAGAGTAGTAACTGGAGCATTGTCCTGATGCTCATCATCCAACGCTTACATCCATAGCCATGGGAGGGATCCTCCTCTCACTATGCTTGAATGGCTCCTGCAAATGGTACCATCACTTCATCCTCAAAGTGTCGTCAATCTGAAGAACACAAAGCCTCTCTCTGAAGTACTCAAACTTCACTCTAGCTAGTGGTTTCGTCAACACATCTACAACCTGCTCATCTGTCGCAACATACAGGAGCTTCACTGCTCCTCTCTGCACCGTATCCCGATATAGTGATATTCAATCTCAGTGTGCTTCGACCTGTCATGGAACACTAGGTTCTCAGATAGCTTCACACAACTTTGGTTGTCATAAAAGATACCAATAGCCTCCAACATGAGATCAAATAACTCAAACAGTAGCTTTCAGAGCCATATTGCCTCATAACTAGCCGAGCATGCTACAACATACTCTGCTTCAGATGTACTCGATGCTACACAGGATTGCTTCCTGCTAAGCCAAGAGATCACACCTGATCCCACACTGAAGTAACACCCAGATGTGCTCTTCCTATCTGGAGCACTGCCTGCCTAGTATGAATGAACATAATCCTACAGGTTAAACTTTTGATTTGCATCATACTTGAGCCCATAGTCAATTGTACCCTTCAGTTACCTCATAATATGCTTTACAACAACCAAGTGAACACCTCTGGGATCCATCAGGGACTCTCTCAATGTGTTCACCGTAAAGCAAATATTTGGTTTAGTGTTCATTAGGTACATCAAGGACCCACTCATCTGACGATACATAGTGACATCAACCAGATCAGATGAAGCATCACACAGAAGCTTCAGGTTTGATGCCATATGTGTGGCCATGGCCTTGTAGTCCATCATCCCGAACCTCTTCAGGATCTCTACTTCATACTTCCCTTTTCCAAGGAATATTCCATCTGCACTCTACCACACCTCCATGCCTAGAAAATAGAGTATCATCCCAAGTCCTTCATCTCGAACTCCGTAGCAAGCTTCGTCTTGGTATCGGCAATCAATCCATCCTCGTCTGTTACAAATAGGTCATCCACATACAAAATTAGTATCAAAGGATTTCCTTCCTCAACCTTGTAGTAAAGGTTGGAATCTACTTTACTCTTAGTAAAGCCCAAACTGGATAGAAATCTGTCTATCCTACCATACCAAGTCCTAGGAGCTTGTTTCAAGCCATACAATGCTTTCTTCAACCTGCACACATATAACTCCCTACCATGTGTCGCAAAACCTAGTGGCTTCTCCACATACACTTCCTCCTCGACTACACCCTTCAAGAAAGTTGTCTTGACATCCATCTAGTTTATCTTCCATTTCATCACTACAGCCAGGGAAAGTACTGATCTGATGGAAGTGTACCTGGTTACAGGAACAAGAGTTTCTTCAGATTCTGTTCCTTCTTTTTGGGAGAAGCCACGAGCTACAAATCTCGCTTTTTATTTTTCTATGCTACCATCTGCAGCATGCTTGATCTTGTAGATCCATTTGGAAGTCACAATAAACTTCCCTTCAGGTCTTGGGACTACATCCCAAACATAATTTTTCATGATAGACTGGTATTCGTCGACCATGGCATCCTTCCGTTCTTTCTTTTCCGCTGCTTCTTCATAACTGCAAGGTTCTTTGTTCATAATGTCATAGAGTAAGGCAACATAACTGGTATGTGATCTAGTCCTCTTCGTTTCTCAGTGTTCTTCTGGAATTCCATCTCTTTATGCATCTTGAATGAGCTCTCTAGCCCATGCAGGCTTCCTCTTGTGAGAGTTCTTCTCATGGGGTGGATCTACAGGTATTTGCGGATCTTCAACTTCACGATCTGTTTCTAGAATTGTTTCATTCATGGTGGTGTCTTGAAATCTGGTTTCCTTTGGTTCTTCATGATCTTCAACAGGTGCCTTCTTTGATTTGATGTAAGTTGATTCCTCATCAAATGCTACATCCCTGCTGACATCAATCTTCTTGAACCTTGGAAAGTATATTCTGTAAGCCTTCGAGCTTTCATTGTACCCCACAAATATACCTTCTTTCTTGAAGGATCTATCTTTTTCCTCTTTTCCTTTGGAACATGTGTATATACTGGACAACCAAATATTTTGATATGGCTTACTTGAGGTTTCTTACTAGAGAAGACCTCTTCTGGTGTCTTGTTGTCCAATATCTTGTGTGGTGTTCTGTTCTGCACATATACAGCTGTCCTAGCTGCTTCTGCCCAAAGATGCATAGGTAGATCTTGGTCATGCAGCATTGCCCGTGCTGCTTCCATGATTGTTCTGTTTTTCCTTTCTGCAACTCCATTCTATTGTGGATTGTAGGGAGCAGTCAACTCCCTCTTAATCCATGAATCATTGCATAGCTTCTTGAAATCACCTGAAGTGAATTCTCCGCCATTGTCAGATCTGAATGTCTTGAGCTTCTTATCAATTTGATTTTCCATCAAGGCTTTGAATTCCTTGAACTTATCAAACACTTCATCTTTGTTCTTCAAGAAATAAACCCAAGTCTTCCTAGAGAAATCATCAATGAAAGAGACATAGTATAGATACCCACTCAGAGAACTGGATGACATCGGATCGCATACATTAGAGTGGATAATCTCCAAGATTCCTTTTGCTTTGCTTTTACCGCTTGGGAATGCCTTCTTAATGTTGTTTCCTTTTACACATCCTTTGCAAACACCTTCATGCATTGTCTTAATTTCAGGAAGACCTTCTACATCTTTGCTTGCAATTGGTAGTGCTCTATAGTGCACATGTGCAAGCCTTCTATGCCAAAGTTCACTTGGCTCCATGGATTCATGCACCATGGCATGTTCAGGTTGTCCCTTCAATTTGTAAAATCCTCCCTCTTTCTCTCCAATCACTACTGCATCATCTATGGTTTTACCCTTTGGCCACATTAGGACTTGGTCATCTACAAATGCAACCCTCATGCCTTTTGCATCCAATGCAAATATGGAGAGTAGGCTCTTTTTGAGCCCAGGTACATATAGAACATATTTCATCTTAAAAGACTTCCTAGAGTCTAGGTTGTAGGAGACATCACCACTTCCTTTGATAGGATATTGATAGTCATCCCCAAGTTTCACCTTATGGGGTGACTCATGTTCAGATAGATTTGCAAGAGATTCTTTAAACCCAATCATGTGTTTGGAAGCCCCACTATCAATAAGCCAATAATTACATCCATGAGAGATAGTACCTGTGAGAGCAGAGATTAGAACATATTCATATTCACTTGATGAAGTATCACTTTCTTCCCTAGCCTTCTTCTTGGGCAGTTCATCATCCTCAGCAGCATCAACATGAAACCTCTTCTTGTTGAATTTGTTGTTGTTATCTTTCTTCTTCTTGGGACAGCAGAGATTATAACATATTAATCTTCACTTGATGAAGTATCACTTTCTTCCCTAGCCTTCTTCTTGGGAGGTTCATCATCCTCAGCAGCATCAGCATGAAACCTCTTCTTGTTGAATTTGCTATTGTTATCTTTCTTCTTCTTGGGACAATTTGAAGCAAAGTATCCTACTTCATTGCAATCAAAACATCGAACATGAGATAGATCTTTCTTATTGTGATGAGAGTGAGAATGATTCTTGTTATGAGATATCTCCCTCTTAAACTTGTTTCTCTTTGTGTGTGTTTTGAGAGCTTGATCTTCATTCCCCATATTTTCTTCTCGGGCCACAAGCCTTGCTTCTTCTTGTGAGCATTCCTACCATAGTCTACTGAATGAGATCAACTTCCTCCTTGCACAGATTCCTTGGATGAAGGAGTCCCATGACCTAGGTAGGCCATTCAATGTGGTCATGACAACTTCATCATTGTCCACTACTTCATCCACAACTTCAAGTTGTTCCTTGATCTGGAAAACCTTAGAGAAATAATATTGAATGGTCTCTCCATTCTGAAGCTTTACCCCTTTCAATTGATTCCGCAGAGTCATCTTCCAATTTATGTTCTTCCCTTCAAATAGTTTGGTTAGGGAATCAAACATCTCTTTGGGTGTCTTTAGAGATGACACATGTGGTATGATATGGTCTTTGATAGAATCAACAAAGATCCTCTTTTCCTTGACCAAGTTCTTCTTATGCAAGGCCTTAGCCTCTTCTTCCTCTTGGACACGGGCCTCAGAAGTTATGTAAGTGTCCAATTCATTTTCTTCCATGATTAACCCAATCCTATACTTCCATGCTCGGAAGTTATCAACCCTTTCATGATTATCCTCAAGCTTGGTGTGTTGAGACATCTTAAAGAGTACTTCAAATGGAAATAGAAAAGATTTAGGTCTTACCACTTGATTTGCAGAAATCTGGATCTGGTGTCAGATTAGGGTTTGTCAGAGAAATGCTAAAAATTCAAAATGTGAATTTCAACTTTTTGAAAGGATGGAAAGATGCACCTTGATGAGCTTATCATCCTGGTATATTCAGAATTTGAAATCTACAAGGTTTCACCCTTGAGAAATGCCTTTTAGTCTTCCTGGATTCACTAAGGAGGACCCTGAGTTAGGGTTTGAGTTTCCCGGAGCTTCACCCAACCAAAAATCTCAATCCAAAGATCTAAACTTTGATTTTTCTAAGGAGCTTCTAGCTATGTCCTCATATTTCAGAAATTTCTATTTTTGTGGAAACCCTAATTTTTAGGGCCAAAAATGAAAGCGCCCAGAATTGAATCCTGATTGGAAAGAAAGATTCTCCTTGATGATTAGAGTCAATCTACCTTGCTTCTTTTCCAAAATCTATGGAAAGAAATCCAATAAACAAGAAACCCGATTTTCTGTCATTGCACAATGTCTTCTTCTCAGGTTAGCTATGATTCCATGTTAATTTTTTAGCATTTATTCAACATACTCTAGGATCTTTACTGAGAGAATAACATATACAACATATCAATTATAACAATGCATATCAGTCACACCAAGCAATCACATGAGACAATAGAGACACAAAGTTTCATTGGGGAAAACCATAAAGGTGAAAAACCCCACAACTTCCTCAGAGATAGAATGAGCAATGAAACAACCAAAGATAAGAGATAGTCTTCTACTAGCAGCTACTCCTCCTCCTCAACTAGTGCGCCACTTTTCGAGTGATGTAGGAGTGAATATTGAGATGAAATAATAGAGATCTCCCGCTCTCTATTTATACTTGTTCCGACTTGCCTAATACACTAGCAGGGCCAACTTCTCTAGAAGAGTCTAATAACCCATGGTTACATTAATCCGGGCCGACCCCACACTTGGTGGTCTAATAACCCATCACAACAAGTGTTAATTTTGAGCATTAATTTAATATAATCTAGGATATTTAGTGAGACAATAACATGTACAACATATCAAGTATAACAATGCATATCAATCACACCAAGCAATCACATGAGACAATAGACACACAGAGTTTCACTGGGGAAAACCATAAAGGTGAAAAACCCCACAACATCCTCAGAGATAGAGAGAGAAATGATACAACCAAAGTACACGAGATAGTCTTCTCCTAGCAACTGATAGTCCTCCTCACATGTGTGCCACTTTTCGAGTCATGGAAGAGTGAGTAAGTGAATGATCAAATAGAGATCTCCCGATCTCTATTTATACATGTCCTGTCCTGCCCAATAAACCAGTGGGGCCGACTTGTCTAACTTATGTTAATTTTTCAGAATCTACTTCAATCTAATCTAGGATCTTAACTAAGAGAATAGCATGTACAACATATCTACAGTATATCAATCATGGACACAATAATGCAAGCACACAAGAGACACAGAGTTTACATGGGGAAAACCATAAAGGTGAAAACCCCAATAACTTCCCCAGAGATAGATAGAGCAATGATACAACCCAAGCATAAGAGATAGACATCTCCTAGCCGTAGCTTCTCCTCCTCCACAAGTGTGCCACTCTCCAAAGAGTGTGTGTAAGAATAGAATGATCAAATAGAGTTCCTCCTGCACTCTATTTATACTTGACTTGACTTGCCTAATAACCTTTACTAGGTCGGCCTTAACTTAACCACATAACATAAAGATGACTGGGCTGACCCCCCAATAGGGTGGTCTAGTAATCCTTTGACCCACATGGTCGACCCCCAATAGGGTGGTCTAATAACCCATCAAGTATAAGTTACGAGACTTACAATATAAACAACGACACTTCTGTATAGAGGAATAATAACATCTCTATAGGAATACAATATACATATATGTTAAATACATTCTGAAGTTACATATACATCAACACTCCCTCTTAAATAGGAAGGTATTTCTCGACACAGGTCTTCTAGCACAAGTCTTCCTCTCTGGATCATCATCAACGAATCATGGTCCTCGAATCATCGTCCTTCTCACTGCTTCTGCTATCTCAATCAATCTTCGATCTACTCATCATAAGAATTTCTATAGAGCTAGTCCTTTTTCATACTGAATGTAGGCCCACCACCTGTAGGTCTTCATCATCATTGGCCATACTATGGAATCCTTAGGACTGATTATGTGCATCAACAAAACCTCAAAAGAGCATCCCATGACTGATTACAAGCACACTGCTTAACCTATCGAATCTCCCGGGACCTTTTTCATGCTACTACACAACTTGTCCACGTCCATAGAGTATCATCCTGATACTTATGATCATTGTTCATGAAGCACAGTCCAGATGCACACAACATAGCACTTACACTCACCGGCATGCAAGGACTTTCCTCTGACCATCCGGGAAAGGCTCATCACTCACATCAACGCACAGGGGAGAACACATCTGCTACCATGTCAAAAAGGATCTTCACTTACATCAACACACATGGGAGAACACATCTACCACCATGTCGGAAAGGCACTGCACTTACATCAATGCACATGGGAGAACACATATACCACCATGTCGGAAAGGCTCTACACTTACATCAATGCACATGGGAGAACACATGTACCACCATGTCAGAAAGGCACTGCACTTACATCAACGCACATGGGAGAACACATCTATCACCATGTCCAAAAGGCTCTGCACTTACATCAACGCACATGGGAGAACACATCTACCACCATGTCGGAAAGGCTCTGCACTTACATCAACGCACATGGGAGAACACATCTACCACCATGTCAGAAAGTCACTGTGCATCTGTGTCTTCGGAACTCATCACACATAACCCAACTGATTATGTAATGTATCCACCTGATACATATGATCATACTGATCATACAATGCATCCACCTGATGCATACATAGTATCTTCCTGATACATATCATGATACATGATCTACCTAATCATACAATGTATCCACCTGATACATATACAAATACATGATCCACTTGATCATACCTAATACATATCAACATACTTGATCTACCTTATCATACAATGTATCCACCTGATATATCTACAGATACATACACATGATCCAACTGATCATATCCAGCATCCAACATGATTTATACATACATAAATGATCCAACTAATCATATCCAGCATCCAACATGATGCATACAAATACAGAGCAGTAACTGGAGCATCGTCCTAATGCTCATCATCTAGCACTTACATCAACAGCCATGTGAAGGATCCTCCTTCGAACATGCTTGGAATGGCTTCTGCAAATGTCTCCACCACTTCTTCCTCGAAGTGTCATCGGTCTAAAGAACACCAAGCCTCTCTCTGAAGTACTCAAACTTCACTCTGTCTAGTGGCTTCATCAACACATCTGCAACCTGCTCATCCATCGCAACATACAGGAGCTTCACAGCTCCTCTCTGCACCATATCCCTGATATAGTGATATTTGATCTCTATGTGTTTCAACCTGTCGTGGAACACTGGGTTCTCAGATAGCTTCACACAACTTTGGTTGTCACAAAATATACCAGTAGCCTCCAGCGGGAGATCAAATAACTCAGACAGTAGCTTCCTAAGCCATACTACCTCACAACTAGCTAAACTAGCTGCAACATACTCTGCTTCCGCTGTACTCAGTGCTACGCAGGATTGCTTCCTGCTAAAACAAGAGATGACACCTGATCCCATACTGAAGCAACACCCAGAAGTGCTCTTCCTATCTGCAGCACTGCGTTCCCAATCTGACTGAACATAACCCTATAGGTTAAACTTTTGATTCACATCATACATGAGCCCATAGTCAACTGTACCCTTCAGGTACCTCAGAATATGCTTCATTGAAACCAGGTGAACACTCCTCGAATCTGTCAGGAACTGTCTCAATGTGTTCACCGCAAAGCAAATATTTGGTCTCGTGTTCGTCAGGTACATCAACGACCCAATCATCTGATGATACATAGTGATATCAATTTGCTCATATGAAGCATCACACAGAAGCTTCAGGTTTGACCCCATAGGGGTGGTCATGGCTGTGTAGTCCATCATCGCGAACCTCTTCAGGATCTCTACTGCATACTTCCCTTGTCCAAGGAAGATTCCATTTACACTCTACCACACCTCCATGCCAAAAAGAAATAGTGCATCATCCCCAAGTTCTTCATCTCAAACTCGGCAGCAAGCTTGCACTATGTGTTGGAAATCAATCTATCTTCACCTGTAATAAACAGGTCATCCCTATACAAAAGTAGTATCACTGAATTTCCTTCCTCAACCTTGTAGTTAAGGTTGGAATCCGCTTTACTCTTGGTAAAGCCCAAACTGGATAGAAAGTTGTATATCCTACCATACCAAGTTCTGCACATATATGACACACTGTCATGTGTCTCAAAACCAAGTGGCTGCTCCACATACACTTCTTCTCCAACTACACCATTCAAGAAAGCTGTCTTGAAATCCATCTGGTGTATCTTCCATTTCATCACTGCAGCTAGAGCAAGTATTGATCTAATGGAAGTGTAGGTGGCTACAAGAGAAAAAATTTCTTCATAGTTGATTCCTTCTTTCTATGAGAAGCCACGAGCTACAAATCTCGCTTTGTATTTCTCTATGCTATCATCTGCAACATGCTTAATCTTGTATATCCATTTGGAAGTCACAACAGACTTCCCTTCAGGTCTTGGGACCACATCCCAAAACATCATTCTTCATGATCGACTGGTACTCCTCGATCAAGGAACACTTCTCGAATCCTGGGAACTTCAATATCTTCAGTAGATAACTTTGTTGCTGGAAGAAATGTTGTATTCCTTCTTTTGAAGGTGATGGTATATGATCTTTCCTGCAAAACAAGTTAAATTGCATGATTAGAAACATCTCATAGTTTTCAGAACAAATTCTTACACATAAAGAAATATGTCATACATTCATGCAATTATTTTAGCCAATGCTTCAATACAACATTCATCCATATCCTGTAACTTTCTAGATGCCTCCCAATCTCTACCAAAACATTGTTAAGAGTTTGTGCTACTCCCAACATGTCAGCAAAGAGTTTTCATTCTAGATAAGTAGCAATGGAATGTTGTACAGTGCCATAGGCACTTACCCATGTATATTAGTAGTATACTGTTCATCAATGCAACTATTCTAATATGCATAATACACAACCTAATTCTAGGAGCATGAGTATACACATTATTGAACAGTATTATTTAAACAAACAAATATGCAATAAATGACAATTCAAATACTTATCTTTGTTTGGTTTTTAGGGTTGACTCCCTATCAGTCTTTGCTTCCTTTCTACAACTCCATTCTGATGTGGATTGTGTGAAGTGGTCGACTCCCTCTGAATATCTGCATCCTTGCAGAGACTACTGGAGTGTGCTCCCTCTTGATCTTTGCTTCCTGGATTAACTATCCTTGAACTTATATCCATCCTTAATCACTATGTATGTTTATTAGTATCACCATTGTGTTATACTTGAGGTCTCATACATAATGACACATTCATTAGTATAATCTTAATACTACCAAAACACAATAATCTTAAACATGTATAGTCATGATCATTTCAAACACAAATAGTAAACATTGGTATTCAAGGTTTCAGGGAAGACTTCTTTTACTCATCCATATTCTTATTTGATCATAGGACTCTTCTGGTTAGTTAAATCATCAATCAAGATAAGAGACATAAAATGCATAAACCCTTGATTACTTACATTTCTAACTTTATGAATAAACATAACCAATCATACCAAGTATACTTATATAAGGGATCCTAACACAAGGTAGGATTCTAACTTGATATAGGAAAAACATACCTGGACTGGTAGGTTAGCTAGTTATGTCTAACATACCCACATGATGTTTTCTTGTTCTCTTCAATGACTTGTGCTAGTAACCTGCATATCTCATAGGTTAACCATTATAGAACCAAGTTATACATACCTCACAAATAGATCTTCTAAGTGATTAATGACAATGGATGAATCTTTGTCCTCATGTCATCATGATCATATGTTCTTGAACTAGAACATGATTTGTCTTTCTTCGTATACCTTTCATGTTAGAAGACAACATAAACCTCATACAACACCATAATGCATTAGTACAATCATAAGTGTCAAGACCCTAATCAATGAATATCTCCTATCATGCATTCATAATTTTATTAAGGTGATATGACAAGTCTAAATTTAATCAAGATTGTACTAACCGTAATAACCTAAAGACAACCATACCATAAAATTAATCATGAAGAAATCTCGAAACATACCTAGATGATTCATACATATCGAGATTGCTTGTAATATTCTTATGTAAGGCCTTAGCCTCATCTCCCTCTCAAACAGGAACTTTTTCACTTATGCAGGTGACCAATCCATTCTCTTCTAGGATTAACCCAATCCACTTGATTTGCAAGAACTGGATCTAGTGTTGGATTAGGGTTTGTCAGAGAAACCCTAAAAGTTCAAACTTTGAATTTCAAACTTCTGAAAGGATAGAAAGATGCGCCTTGATGAGCTAATCATGCCAGTATACTCAGCATTTGAAAACTGCAAAGTTTCACCCCTCAAAATTGCCTTTGAAACTTCTGGATCTTTTGGACAAGATCCTGAGCTAGGGTTTGATAAATCCCACCCTTCTACCCAACCAAAAGTTTCTATCCAAAGCTCTAAGCTTCTATTTTTCTGAGGAGCTTCTGGCTGTGGTCACAGATTTAAAAAATTCCCATTTTTGCAGAAGCCCTAATTTTCCACTTTTCCAATCAAAGTCCCGAACTAGGGTCTAATCAAGCCCGGCCTTTTGTCCAACCAAAAAATCTGATCTTGGTCTCTAAATTTTGATTTTGATGAGTAGTATTTAGCCATGGTCTCTGATTACAAAAATTCCAACCTTCTCCGAAACCCTAATTCCCGGAATCCATGAATGAAGCTGCAGAAAAATAATTATGTTTTGACAGAAATATGTACCTGATTGTTTATGGTGTAACTCCAAACTTTTCGATCCACGGGGTCTAAAATTTTTTCCTATGATAGCCCAACCTGTCATCTTTCCAACTCCACAGGTCTGACCTCAAATGGATTCTCTAAGAGAAAGAGTTATGCCAAGTGTCGCAACGTGACTTGTTTATGGGATAAAAGATGAGAGCAAACTTGTATGACGTTCCACATGTCATTGGTTCAGTTTCGGACTCTAAAAAACATTACCTAAGAAAGTACAATCTATACACCACCTGTCACTTTTTATGAAATTTCATTTGAAACTTCCTAGCCCAAGTTATGACCTTTTTTCCAAGGTCACCTGTTTATGACTCAAATCTGGAAGAGGAAGAAACCCTATATTCTACAGATCATAAAACACAAAGTACAGCGAATTAGAAGTTTTCCTTTCGAAACAATGTACATGGGGATCTGATCTTCAACCTGTAGAAGTTTCAGATCCAAAAACTTCACCAAAATGGATTTATAGTGAAATTGCTATGATGCATGGTTTTTGCTATATCAATCCCAAGCATCGCAAGTGCAACAAGTGTCATACATGCCATACAATGCCTTCTTTCAGACTAGCTCTGATACCATGTTAATTTTTTAGAATTTACTTCAATCTGATCTAGGATCTTAACTGAGAGAACAAGATGTATATCATATCTATAGTATATCAATCATGGACATAATAATGCAAGCACACAAGAGACACAGAGTTTACATGGGAAAAACCATAAAGGTGAAAAACCCCAATAACTTCCTCAGCGATAGATAGAGCAATGATACAACCCAAGCATAAGAGATAGACATCTCCTAGCAGCAGCTTCTCCTCCTCTACAAGTGCGCCACTCTCCAAAGAGTGTGTGTAAGAATAGAATGATAAAATAGAGTTCCTCCCACACTCTATTTATACTTGACTTGAATTGCCTAATAACCTTTACTAGGTCGGCCTTAACCTAACCACATAACATAAAACTGACTGGGATGACCCCCCAATAGGTTGGTCTAATAACCCTTTGACCCACATGGCCGATCCCCAATAGGGTGGTCTAATAACCCTTAGAACCACATGACTTATACAGCGCCGATCCCAACAAGGTGGTCTAATAACCCATGAAGTATAAGTTACGACACTTACAATATAAATGACGACACTTCCATATATAGGAATAATAACATCTCTATAGGAATACAATATACATATATGTGAAATACATTCCGAAGTTACATATACATCAACAACTTAGCCTAATAACCCATGGTTAACTTAATTAGGGCCGACCCCACACATGGTGGTCTAATAGCCCATCGACAAGTTACGACACTTGGAAAACTTGTCAATACGAATGATGACACTTCCATATAGAGGAATAATAACATATCTATAGGAGTACAATATACATAGATGAAATAAATAGGTGAAATACATTCTGAAGTTACATATACATCAACACTCCCTCTTAACTAGGAAGGTATTTCTCGACATAGATCTGCTAGCACAAGTCTTCTTCTTTGAATCATCATCACTGGATCATCGTCAACGAATCATCGTCATTGCTGCTATCTCAATCAATCTCCAATCTAATCATCATAGGAAGTTCTACAGAGCCAGTCCTTTTTCATACTGGATGTAGGCCCACCACCTATAGGTCTTCATCATCACTGCCCATACTGTGGAATCCTCAGGATTGGTTACATGCATCAATAAAACCTCGAAAGAGAATCCCAGGACTGATTAGGAGCTTACTGCTCAACCTATCAGATCTCCCAGGATATTTTACATGTTGACCTTCACAAAACCTACTCACAGCATCCCAGGATGTTATGAGCACACCGCTCTACATGTCTGGATCTCGATAGAGCATCCCAGGCTGTTACAAGCACACCGCTCTACCTGTCCGGATTTTAAAGGATCTTTTCTATGTGAAATTTCACAAAACCTACTCAGAGCATCCTAGGACGTTACAAGAACACCACTCTACCTCTCTGAAACTTGATAGTGCATCCTAGGATGTTACGAGCACACAGCTCTACCTGTTTGGATTTTAAAGGATCTTTTCTATGCGAAACCGTACCAAAACCTACACAGAGCATCCCAGGATTTTATGAGCACACCACTCTACCTATTTGGATCTCCATAGAGCATCCCAGGATGTTACAAGCACACTGCTCTACCTGTATGGATCTCGATAGAGCATCCTAGGATGTTACGAGCACATCGCTCTACCTGTTCGGATTTTAAAGGACCTTTTCTATGCTACCTGCACAACCTGTCCACGGCCACAAAGTATCAACCCGATACTTACCATACATCATCCTGAAGTACATCATCACATGATCAACCTGATCATAATCATAGCATCAACTTGATGCATATCATCTAGAGCAACATCCTGAAGCTCATTATCTGTGATCATCTTGATCAAACAGTATATCCATCTGATGCATACAAAGTATCTACCTAATACATATCATCATACATGATCTACCTGATCATACAAATGCATTCATCTGATATACATAATGCATCCACCTGATACATACATAAGTACATGATCTACCTGATCATACGATGCATCTACCTCATACATACATAAGTACATGATCTACTTGATCATAAAATGCATCCACTTGGTACATAAATACATGATCCACTTGATCATATCAAGCATCCAACATGATGCATATATAGAGCAGTAACTGGAGCATCATCCTGATGCTCATCATCCAGCGCTTACATCCACAGCCATGGGAAGGATCCTCCTCTCACCATGCTTGGAATGGCTCTTGCAAATGTGTCCATCACTTCTTCCTCGAAGTGTTGTCAATCTGAAGAACACCAAGCCTCTCTCTAAAGTATTCAAACTTCACTCTGGCTAGTGGTTTCGTCAACACATCTGCAACCTGCTCATCCGTTGCAACATACAGGAGCTTCACTGCTCCTCTTTGCACCATATCTATGATATAGTGATATTTGATCTCAATGTACTTCGACCTGTCATGGAACACCCGGTTCTTAGATAGCTTCACACAACTTTGGTTGTCACAAAAGATACCAGTAGCCTCCAGCAAGAGATCAAATAACTCAGACAGTAGCTTCCGAAGCCATACTGCCTCACAACTAGTTGAACATGCTGCAACATACTATGCCTCAACTGTACTCACTGCTACACAGGATTGCTTCCGACTAAACCATGAGATCACACCTGATCCCATACTGATGTAGCACCTAGATGTGCTCTTCCTATGTGCAGCACTGCCTGCCAAGTCCGAATCAACATAACTTTATAGGTTAAACTTTTGATTTGCATCATATTTGAACCCATAATCAATTGTACCCTTCAGGTACCTCAAAATATTCTTTACAGCAACCAGGTGAACACCTCTGGGATCCGTCAGGAACTGGCTCAATGTGTTCACTACAAAGAAAATATCTGGTCTTGTGTTGGTTAGGTACATCAAGGACTGAATCATCTGACGATACACAGTGACATCAACCGGATCAGATGAAGCATCACACAGAAGCTTCAGGTTCAATGCCATAGGTGTGTCCATGGCCTTGCAGTGCATCATCCCAAACCTCTTCAGGATCTCTACTACATACTTTCGTTTCCCAAGGAAGATTCCAGCTGCACTCTGCCACACCTCCATGCCTAGGAAATAGTGCATCATCCCCAAGTCTTTCATCTCGAACTCGGCAGGAAGCTTCCTCTTGGTATCGGCAATCAATCCATCCTCACCTGTTACAAACAGGTCATCCACATACAAAAGTAGTATCATACGATTTCCTTCCTCAACCTTTTAGTAAAGGTTGGAATCTTCTTTACTCTTAGTAAATCCCAAACTAGATAGAAATCTCTCTATCCTACCATACCACATCCTAGGAGCTTGCTTCAATCCATACAAATATTTCTTCAACTTACATACATATGACTCCTTGTCATGTGTCTCAAAACCAAGTGGCTGCTCCACATACACTTCCTCCTCAACTACACCATTCAAGAAAGTTGTCTTGAATTCCATCTGGTGTATCTTCCATTTCATCACTACAGCCAGAGCAAGTACTGATCTAATGGAATTGTATCTGGCCACAAGAGAAAAAGTCTCTTCATAATCAATCCCTTATTTCTGGGAGAAACCACAAGCTACAAATCTCGCTTTGTATTTCTCTATGCTGCCATCTGCAGCATGCTTGATCTTGTAGATCCACTTGGAAGTCACTACAGACTTCCCTTCAGGTCTTGGGACTACATCATAAACATCATTCTTCATGATCGACTGGTATTCCTCAACCATGGAATCCTTCCATTCTTTCTTTTCCGCTGCTTCTTCATAACTGGAAGGTTCTTTGTTCATAATATCACAGAGTAGGGAAACATAACTGGTATGTGATCTAGTCCTCTTTCTTTCTCCATGTTCTTCTTCTGGAATGCCATATCTTTCTGCATATTGAATGAGCTCTCTAGCCCATGCAGGCTTCCTCTTGTGATAGTTCTTCTCACGGGGTGCATCGACAGGTATTTGTGGATCTTCAACTTCACGATCTGATTATGGAATAGCTTCATTCATGGTGGTGCCTTGGAATTTGTTTTCCTTTGGTTCTTCATGATCTTCAACAGGTGTCTTCCTTGACTCGATGAAAGTTGAGTTTTCATCAAATGTTACATCCCTGCTGACATCAATCTTCTTGAACCGTGGAAAGTATATTCTGTAAGCCTTCTAGCTTTCACTGTACCGCACAAAGATACCTTTCTTTCCCAAAGGATATAGCTTTGTCGTCTTTTCCTTTGGAACATGTGTATATACTGGACAATCAAATATTCTGAGATGGTTGACTTCAGGTTTCTTACCAAAGAAGACCTCTTCTGGTGTCTTGTTGTCCAATATCTTATGAGGTGTTATGTTCTGCACATATACAGCTGTCCTAGCTGCTTCTCCCAGAAGATGCGTAGGTAGATCTTGGTCTTGTAGCATTGCTCGTGCTGCTTCCATGATAGTTCTATTCTTCCTTTTTGCAACTCCATTCTGTTGTGTATTATAGGGAGCATTCAACTCCCTCTTAATCCCTGAATCACTGCATAACTTCTTGAAATCACCTGAAGTGAATTATCCGCCATTGTCGGATCTGAATGTCTTGATCTTCTTATCAATTTTATTTTTCATCAAGACTTTGAATTCCTTGAACTTATCAAATACTTCATCTGTGTTCTTCAAAAAATAAACCCAAGTCTTCCTAGAGAAATCATCAATGAAAGAGATATAGTATACATACCCTCTCAAAGAACTAGATGACATTGGGCCACATACATCAGAGTGGATAATCTCCAAGATTCCTTTTGCTTTGCTTTCACTGCTTGGAAATGACTTCTTAATGTTATTTCCTTTTGCACATCCTTTTTAAACACCTTCATGCTTTGTCTTGATTTCAAGAAGACCTTCTACAACTTTGCTTGAAATTGGTAGTACTCTATAGTGCACATGTGCAAGCCTTCTATGCCAAAGTTCACTTGGCTCCATGGATTCATGTACCATGGCATGTTCAGGTTGCCCCTTCAATTTGTACAATCCTCCCTCTTGCTCTCGAATCACTACTGCATCATCTATAGTTTTACCCTTTGGCCACATTAGGACTTGGCCATCTACAAATGCAACCCTCATGCCTTTTGCATCCAATGCAGATATGGGGAGTAAGTTCTTCTTGAGTTCATGTACATATAGAACATCTTTCATCTTCACTTGATGAAGTATCACTTTCTTCCCCAGCTTTCTTCTTAGGAGGTTCATCATCCTCAGCAACATGAGCATGAAACCTCTTCTTGTTGTACCTTTTCTTCTTGCTGAATTTGTTGTTGTTATCTTTCTTCTTCTTGGGACAATTTGAAGCAAAGTGTCCTACCTCATTGCAATCAAAACATCGAACATGAGATAGATCTTTCTTCTTGTGATGAGAGTGAGAATGATTCTTGTTATGAGATCTATCCCTCTTAAACTTGCTTCCCTTGGTGTGTGCTGTGAGAGCTTGATATTCATTCCCCATTTTTTCTTCTCGAGCCACAAGCCTTGCTTCTTCTTGTGAGCATTCCTCCCAAAGTCTACTGAATGAGATCAACTTCCTCCTTGCACAGATTCCTTGGATGAAGGAGTCCCATGACCTAGGTAGGCCATTTAATGTGGTCATGACAACTTCACCATTGTCCACTACTTCATCCACAACTTCAAGTTGTTCCTTGATCTGAGAGACTTTAGAGAAATAAGATTGAATGGTCTCTCCATTATAAAGCTTCACGCCTTTCAATTGATTCCGCAGAGTCATCTTTCGATTTATGTTCTTTCCTTCAAACAACTTGGTCAAAGAGTCAAACATTGCCTTGGGTGTCTTTAGAGATGACATATGTGGAATGAGATGGTCCTTGATAGAATAAGCAATGATCCTCTTTGCCTTGACCAAGTTCTTCTTGTGAAGAGCCTTAGCCTCTTCTTCCTCTGGGACAGGGACCTCTTCACTTATATAAGTGTCCAACTCATTTTCTTCCAGGATTAACCCAATCCTATACTTCCATGCTCAGATGTTATCAGCGCATTCAGGATTATCCTCAAGCTTGGTGTGGTGAGACAGCTTTAAAGATTACTTCAAATGGAAATAGAAAAGATTTAGGTCTTACCACTTGATTTATTGAAAACTGGATCTCGTCTCGGATTAGGGTTTGTCAGAGAAACCCTAAAAATTGAAAATGTGAATTTCAACTTTCTGTAACGATAGAAAGATGCGCCTTGATGATCTGATCAGCCTAGTATTTTTAGAATTTGATATCTACAAAGTTTCACCCTTCAGAAATACCTTTTAGTCTTCCCGGATTCACTAGGGAAGACCCTGAATTAGGGTTTGAGTTTCCCAGAGCTTCACCTAACCAAAAATCTCAATCCAAAGCTCTAAACTTCGATTTGTTCATGGAGCTTCCAGCTATGTCTTTAGATTTTAGAAATTCCTATTTTTGTGGAAACCCTAATTTTGAGGGCCAAAACTTAAAGTGCTCAGAATTGAATTCTGATTGGACAGAAAGATTCTCCTTAATGCGTAGAGTCAATCTACCTTGCTGACTTTCCAAAAGATGTGGAGAGAGACCTAATAAACAAGAAACCCTAGTTTCCGCCACTGCACAATGTCTTCTTCTTAGGGAAGCTTTGATACCATGTTAATTGTGAGCATTAATTCAATATACTCTAGGATCTTTACTGAGATAATAACATGTACAGTATATCAAGTTTAACAATGCATATCAATCACACCAAGCAATCACATGAGACAATAGACACACAGAGTTTCACTGGGGAAAACCATAAAGGTGAAAAACCCCAAAAATTCCTCAGAGATAGAGAGAGCAATGATACAACCAAAGTACAACCAAAGTACAAGAGATAGTCTTCTCCTAACAGCTGATCCTCCTCCTCACATGTGCACCACTTTTCGAGTGATGGGAGAGTGAGTAAGTGAATGATCAAATACAGATCTCCCAATCTCTATTTATACATGTCTTGTCCTTCCCAATAAACCAGTGGGGCCGACTTGTCTAACTTAGCCTAATAATCCATGGTTAACTTAATCAGGGTCAAACCCACACATGGTAATCTAATAACCCATCGGCAAGTTACGACACTTGCGACACTTGTCAATACGAATGACAACACTTCTATATAGAGGAATAATAACATCTCTATAGGAGTACAATATACATAGATGAAATACATAGGTGAAATGCATTCTGAAGTTACATATACATCAATAGCAAGTTGCGACACTTGTCAATACAAATGACAACACTTCCATATAGAGGAATAATAACATCTCTATAGGAGTACAATATACATGGGTGAAATACATTCCGAAGTTATATATACATCAATATCAAAGAGAGAACTGACACCATTGGAAGTGATGACATGGAATGTGTGATGAGGCTGGAAAGACACATGATGGGAAAATGCCCACCGTACCTCATGGGAGAATAATAAAATGGTAGTTAGATCAATGGGTATTCGATAAAGAACGGTTAGATTGACGGTCCATAACATTTTCGCACCGCCAACATGCCCAACATAATGGAGGTCTGAGCGGTTGCGAAATACCATACCACTATACACGTTTCATCTCCACATCATTTTGCAATCAGAGAAAGCGGTAAGAAAAACCACCATCCCTCTTTGCGAAACCACCTTCGGTGATGTATAAAAGAGAAGGGCACATCAAAACTTGACTTTTGTGTTGTGAATGGCGGAGGAATGGAACATGTGTGTGCTGTTCGAAAGCAACAGAGCATAGTTTATTCATCCTATCCATGCCAGGTAGGTCCTCTTAACTCGTGAAAGTAACTAGAATTGTTTACATAATGGAAGGAAGTAGTGAAACCATCTGTAAGAATGTTGAAACTATGACAATAGGAGAAACCCTAGTGGACAGAGATAATGACATCCGTGACCCCATAATGGTTAAATTCTTAGTTTCAGAAATCAAAGCAAGTTGGAGGGTTTATATAAACAAAATTTGGATGTGCACAATGTTTATAAGTCTCGTTTTATCCATTTCTGTCTCGAACAACCTTTAGGGTTTCTGGAATTCGTTTCGTGGTGTGTAGTAAATTATTCTCAAAGTCAAAAAGTCATTATGAATTCATCACGAAAGAAAATTATTTGCCGTGTAAATGCGTCTACCGTTAGTAAAGCTCTAACAGTACCCCTATTTTCCTCCCACCACTAGGAAGATTTTGCCGAAGAAGCCCTAGTTAGCCAATACAAAGACTCATCCACTGAGACCAAACAAACCTTCATGACCAGTTGTCTGAAACTTGGCCTTGCCATTGATAACACCCCCTATCCACTTGACATTAATTTCTTTGATGAAAATTCACAGTTAGTTTTGTCACTCATTTCACAGTTTTTAGGGTTTGATGATATTTCCATGGTCACAAAGGTCCAGTTAAGTTTTCTTTTTATATTAAGTGTTAATAAACCGGAAATGGATTACAATGTTAACTTTTGAGCATTAATTCACAATACTATAGGATATTCACTGAGAGAATAACATATATAGCATATCAATGCATAATAATCACAATAAGCATGACAAGCATCACAAGAATCAAATGCATGAGAGACAAGAGACACAAAGTTTCCATGGGGAAAACCCTAAGGTGAAAAACCCCACAACTTCTTCAGAGATAAAGAGAGCAATGGCTCAACAAAAGTACAACTGAAATACACTTGAGATAGTCTCCTAAAAGCAAATGATCCTCCTCCTCACTAGTGCGCCACTTTCTGAGTGAGAGAGAGATGACTTTTTTAATTATCTAAATAGAGATCTCCTGGTCTCTATTTATACTAAACCGTTTTTCCAGTGACCTTATGGGGATGACTTATCTAGCTAGGTACATCCACAATATAATATATATTTCAGGGCCGACCCCACACATGGTGGTCTAATAACCCATCGGCAAGTACACACACTTGCGACACTTGTCAATCCACATGACGACACTTCCTTATAGAGGAATAACACATCTCTAATAAGTGTACAATAAATATATATGAAATACATAGATGAAATACATTCCGAAGTTACATATACATCAACACTCCCTCTTAACTATGAAGGTATTTCTCGACACAAATCTTCTAAACAAGTCTTCTTCTCGGGATCATCGTCATTGATGCATCATCGTCATCATCGTCACTGCTACTTCTATCTCAACCAATCTCTGACTCTACTCGTCATAGGAAGTTCTACAGAGCCAGTCCTTTTTCATACTGGATGTAGGCACACCACCTGTAGGTCTTCATCAACACTGGCCATACTGTGGAAATCTCAAGACTTATTACGTGTGTCACAAAACCTTAAAAGAGTCTCTTGACTAGCAAGAACCCTAAAGAGCATTTGAGGCCTTTTTCATCCTATCCATATCTCCAGGACTTATTACAATGTGACCCCACCACAAAACCTTGAAAGAGAATCCCAAGACTGATTACTAGCACAAGGCTCAACCTATTGGATCTCCCAGGGCACAAATTACATGTGATCACCAAAAAACCTTGAAAGAGCATCCCAGGACTGATTACAAGCACAAGGCTCAACCTATTGGATCTCCCAGGGAACAAATTACATGTGGTCATGGAAAAACCTCAAAAGAGCATCCTAGGACTTATTACGAGCACACAGCTCAACCTATCGGATCTCCCAGGGCACAAATTAAATGCCATAGGACAAAATCTCAAAAGAGCATCTGCCAGATATCCCAGGGCACAAATTACATGCCATAGGAAAAACCTCGAAAGACTATCTGTAGATCTCCCAGGGCACAAATTATATGTCCTCCCAAGAAAAACCCTGAAAGAGCATTTGCCAGATATCCCAGGGTACAAATTACATGCCATAGGCAAAACCTCAAAAGATTACCTGCAAATCTCCCAGGGCACAAATTACATACTTATCTACACAACCTGTTCCACGGCCACAGAGTATCAACCTGATACTCACCATACATCATCCTGATATACACATGATCATCCTGATCATCATCACTACAACATCTTGCTACATGTCATCTGGAGCAACATCCTGAAGCTCATCATCCATTATCATTATGATCATACAATGCATCTACCTGATGCATATCAAGTATCTACCTGATACATATCATCATACATGATCCACCTGATCACACAGTGTATCCACCTGATACAAATATAAATACATGATACATATCAACATACATGATCTACCTGATCATACAATGTATCCATTTGATACATATAAAGATACATGGTCCAAGCATCCAACATGATGCTTATACAAAATACATACACATGATCCAACCGATCATATCCAACATCCAACATGATGCATACATACATATAAATGATTTAACTAATCATATCCAGCATCCAACATGATGCGTACATGCATATACATATAAATGATCCAACTGATCATATCCAGCATCCAACATGATGCATACACACATACATATAAAAATGATCCAACTGATCATACAAAGCAGAAGCCAGAACATCATTCTGATGCTCATCATCCAGCGCTTACATCCACATCCATGTAAAGGACCCTCCTTCCAACATGCTTGGAATGGCTTCAGCAAATGTGTCCATCACTTCTTCCTCGAAGTGTCATCAATATGAAGAACACCAAGCCTCTCCCTGAAGTACTCAAACTTCACCCTGCCTAGTGGCTTCGTCAGCACATCGACAATCTGCTCGTCCGTCGCAACGTACAGGAGCTTCATAGCTCCTCTCTGCACCATATCCCTGATATAGTGCTTTTTGATCTCTATGTGTTTCAACCTATCATGAAACACCAGGTTCTCAGACAACTTCACACAACTCTGGTTATCACAGAAGATACCAGTAGCATCCAATGGGAGATCAAATAATTCAGACAATAGCTTCCGTAGCCATACTGCCTCACAACTAGCTGAACAGGCTGCAACATACTCTACCTCAGCTATACTCAGTGCTACACAGAACTGCTTCCTTCTAAACCAAGAGATCACACCTGATCCCATACTGAAGCAGCACCCAAATGTGCTCTTCCTATTTGCAGCACTTCCAGCCCAATCTGAATCAACATAACCCTGCACGTTAAACTTTTGATTCACCTCATACTTGAGCCCATAATCCATTGTACCCTTCAGGTACCTCAGAATATGCTTTACAGCAACCAAATGAACACTCCTTGGATCTGTGAGGAACTGACTCAATGTGTTCACCGCAAAGCAAATATTTGGTCTCATGTTCGCAGGTACATCAAGGAGCCAATCATCTGACGATACATAGAGACATCAACTGGCTCAGATGAAGCATCACATAGAAGCTTCAGATTCGATGCCATAGGTGTGGCCATGGCATTGCAATCCATCATCCCGAATCTCTTCAGGATATCTACTATGTACTTCCCTTAACCAAGGAAGATGCCACCTGTACTCTGCCACACCTCCATACCTAGGAAATAATGCATCATTCCCAAATCTTTCATATCGAACTCAGCAGCAAGCTTCCTCTTTGTATCTACAATCAATCTGTCATCTCCTGTTACAAATAAGTCATCCACATGTAGGAGTAGAATCACAGGATTCCATTCCTCAACCTTATAATAAAGGTTGGAATCCGCTTTACTCTTGGTAAAGCCCAAACTAGATACGAAACTGTCCATCCTACCATACCAAGTTCTGGGAGATTGTTTCAAGCCATACAAGGCTTTCTTCAATCTGCACACATATGACTCGCTGTCATGTATTTCTAAACCGAGTGGCTGCGCCACATATACTTCCTCTTCAACTACACCATTCAAGAAAGCAGTCTTGACATCCATCTGGTGTATTTTCCATTTCATCGCTGTAACTAGGGTATGTACTGTTCTGATGGAAGTATACCTGGCTACAAGTGCAAAAGTTTCTTCATAATCTATTCCCTCTTTCTTAAAGAAGCCACGAGATATGAATCTTGCTTTGTATTTCTCTACACTGCCATCTACAGCATGCTTGATTTTGTACATCCATTTAGAAGTCACAACATACTTCTCTTTAGGTCTTGGTACAACATCCCAAACATCATTCTTCATTATTGATTGGTATTCCTCAACCATGGCATCCTTCCATTCTTTCTTTTCCGCTGCTTCTTCATAACTGGAAGGCTCTTTGTTCATAATGTCACAGAGTAAAGCAACATAACTGGTATGTGATCTGGTTCTCTTCTTTGCTCTGTGTTCTTCTTATGGAATGCCAAATCTTTCTGCATCTTGAATGAGCTCTCTAGCCCATGCAGGTTTCCTCTTGTGAGAATTATCCTCATGGGGTGGATCTATAGGTTCTTGCGGATCTTCAAACACACGAACAACTTCTGGAACTGCTTCAGTCATGGTAGTGTCTTGAAATCTAGTTTCCTTAGGTTCTTCATAAACTTCAATAGGTGCCTTCCTTGATTTGATGAATGCTGAGTTTTCATCAAATGTTACATCCCTACTGACATCAATCTTCTTGAACCCTGGAAAGTATATTATGTAAGCCTTCGAGCTTTCACTGTAACCCACAAAGATACCCTTCTTTCTTGAAGAATCTAGTTTAGTCCTCTTTCCTTTGGGACATGAGTGTATACTGGACAACCAAATATTCTGAGATGGCTGACTTCAGGTTTCTTACCAGAAAATACATCTTCTGGTGTCTTGTTATCCAATATCTTGTGGGGTGTTCTGTTCTGCACATATAGAGTTGTTCTAGCTACTTCTACCCATAGATGCATAGGTAGATCCTGGTCATTCAGCATTGCCCTTACTGCTTCCATGGTTTTTCTGTTCTTCCTTTCTGCAACTCCATTCTGTTGAGGATTATAAGGAGCAATAAACTCCCTCTTAATCCCTGAATCACTACAAAGCTTCTTGAAGTCACCTGAGGTGAATTATCCACCATTGTCAGATCTGAATGTTTTTATCTTCTTGTCAGTTTGATTCTCCATCAAGGTTTTGAATTCCTTGAATTTATCAAACACCTCATCTTTGTTCCTCAAGAAGTATACCCAAGTCTGTTATAGGTCAAACCTACACCTCTCCGTCCGTGATTACCTTGAGTTGTTGATCACATAAAAGGACAACTTGGATGGAGGAACATGTTGACCGTAGATGAGACTTTGACTTACTCCATTTCCTGAAAACACTGGAAAAACCCTAAAAAATGTCAAGCTGAGATATGAGCGCTACTCTACTGCACTAGACTAGCACCTGTATCCTACTCCAGTGGGTAATAGTAGCGCTCAAGCCTTATGAGCGCTACTCCTCTTCAGCATAGTAGTGCTCAACATTCGAAAACTGATGAGCGCTAGTTTACAAGCACTATAGTAGCGCCATGAACACTACTTCACTGAACAATAGTAGCGTACATCTCAAAAGATGATTAAAAAATAATTAATTTCACGAAGAGGATTAGTTGCAGTTGGTTTCCCAACTTCCCCAACTTCCTCCATAACCATCTTTCGAACTGAACTGCTTCTCTTGTCCTATAAATACAGGGAAGAATAAAGAGAGGAGTTAGAGACATGAATGTTATTAAGAGACTTTGAAAGAGAAGCTTGCATTAGAGGAGTTTATGATGGAAGATATCCAAGCCAGAGAAGAGCAGAACCCAGGATCAAGTTGCAGGAGTATGTCACAAAGTCATGTATATTTTGTAACATCAATTTGCATTTAACAATAAAAGGTTGAAGCGTCTTTCTTGTCCCAAATTAAGTGTTCATTTGAAGTAATATACTTGTTTGGATCTGTTTGGTTAATATTGAATGTTTAAATTGGTTTATCTTTTTCCATCATTATATATTATCCAAGATACGTTGAGAAAGGTACTTGTATTGTAGGTTTAGTGAACGGGAAGTGGACTTGAGGATCGAGCATAAGATCAAATAAGAGCTAGGATCGAATGTCATTCAAAAGGTATGTTCTCAAGGCCTATAACCTATTTCTTTTCATGAACATCTCTGTAATGTAGTTAATACGCTTACCTGTCATCCCCTTTCAGTTGATAGTATCAGTTTCCTTACTATAGGGTAGTTTTTCCCGCCAATAGACTGGCAACTTCGCTGGGGATAGTTGTGTTTTTGCTCTAGGAAACCTTTTCTTGTTTGTCTTCCCAGAACTATTTTCAACTCCTTTTATGTGTTGAGAAACCCTGTAGGTACCCCCCTGCTTGTTTTTCTCTGCTTCAGTCAGTCTTTTGCATCTTTTCAAAGTCTGTTTTTAAGCTTTTAAGACCTGAGTGCTACTTTGTTATACATGCAGTAGCGCCCATACGCTACTGTGATATACATAAAGTAGCGCCCATCTCTTCAGGAGCGCTAGTTTCCCTACTGCACAGTAGGGTATATTTCCTGTAGCCTTCTATTAGTGGTCTGTTTGAGTTTTTATCCTTTTTGGTGGTCTTCTGACTTCGTTTTTAGATCTCCTTGACTGGTATTTGAGGTTTTAAACTTTTCTTTAAGTCGTAGAACCTTTCTTTGAGTCTTTTTACCATCTTTAGATCGCTTGCTTACCTGTGGAATGTTTGGACTGTTTATAACTCTTTTGGAAGACTAGGTTTTGTTCTTTGGTGAACACTTCCCCTTATTCTTGCCCTGACTGTATGTTGCTGGTTTACAAACTTGCATACTTTTGCATTCACTGCTTGTAGCAACATTTGTTTTCTCTTCACCTATCTTATCCTTTGTTTTAGGGTTTGGTCTGTTTTGGAGCCTTTAGGGTGTCTTCCGAACTTGTTGATTTCCAACCTTCTATGACTTGTTGTCTTTTCCGGTTTCAAGTGTGCTTAAAGTGTTTTAGGCTGATTCATTTCTCAGTCATTGTATTAGTAGGGTGGTTGGTAGCTTGCTTGCCTACCTTTTGCTTGGCATAGTGGTCTTGCTAGGGTTGGATGCTTTGGGTCAGTCCTCTTGTATCTTTCTCCTTTGTATTATCCCCACTTTGTTTCCGAGTATAGAGGCTTTTTCTTTGTAAAAAACCTGTAGGACAAGTCTTTGTTAAGCTAGTGCCTTGACAATTGTAAGCTTAAGAACCATTTTTAGCCATACTTGCACATTGCACACAAGTCTTATTTGCTTTCCATGTTTATAGTTCTTTTTTTTTATAATAACAGAAAAAGCAAAAAATTTGGTAGCTTAAGATTTAATAAGGCTTATATTTGTTACAAGATAGCATAGGTTATTTTGTGTACAATTTCAAAAGAAAACAAAAAAGGAATTTAAGTAGATTTGCTCAGTTTTTTCAGTTTGGAAAAGAATTTTAAATGAAAAAAAAAAGAGTTTTGTTGTCGAAAGTTAGAATTTATGCACTTTTTCTTTTCTGTTGCAACCACACCACACAAACACACTACCTTTTGAGTAATAACAGCCCTAAAAAATCTTTATTACACTGAAATAGAAACAATTTTTCTTTTTTAGGGATACGCTATACCAACTAGTCTTGGTTAGGATCTTGAGTTTAAATCACCTTAAACCACTGAAGATCACACATTACGCAAAAATCGTAGTTCGACTATCACAGGTAAATCCATTTCACTCAAATCTTTCCTGGGATCTATGCGGTAGGTCTTGTGAGATCAGATTGTTGGGAATACTCCTCCTCCTTTTTGTTTCAAGCATATACCAGAATTCGATCGCGTATGGGGACTCTTTTGAGTTTCAGGCTCAGTTACCCTGCCCACGCCTTCTAATTTAACTAGCAAGTGTTCCCCCAGGAGTTTTCAGTGTTGTGGTATCCTTAGTATCTGACCATAGGTTCATACACAGGTGACACCGGAGGGCATCTCTGCTGTACCTAGGACAGACGTGGGAGGAAATCCCTTGCAGGTCTTTGGGAGGGCGGTTGGGTGATTCCAGGGCTTGCACCCTTAGTCATTGTATTGTGGACCCCGAGTAACTGTTCTTCTTCCTTCGTTGATTTGTTTTGGGCCCTCATCATCCCAGACTCTTCTCCGGAAGGCATCTCGTTTGCTTGGTTTGCATACTTATGACTTTTTTAGTTGGCGTACTGTTCGCCCCCTAGTCATAGTGGCCACTAGATTTTCTAGTTTTTACTTATATATATAATCACGAAGAACCAAGAACTTCGTAGATCGAGAAGGCTTTAAAACCTTCTGCCACTTAGAACAGAACCTTTACCGCCAGCTAGATGACAGGGAGTAAACCCCAGTGCTTCTTCAGAAACCATTCCTGAAACAGAACTTCCTGAGGAAATTTTTACAACGAAAAATCCTGAAATAGGAATTCCTGAGGAACTACCACTTGAAGTCGAGTTTCCTGAAGAACAACAAACATCAATAGAAAATCCTGAAATAGAGGTTCCTGAGGAACCACAACCGGGTACTCCAGGTCAGCGACATTTTAGTTTAGTTGATATTGAATATCTTACTTCTACGGAGTATAGCACTCCCTTTAATCCCCCTCTGACCAACCCTAGAAATATTCTTTTGTTTCCCGTTGTTTTTTAGCAGCCTGATTACAGTGCATATAATTTCTTTCCTGGACATTTGATGTCTACTCTAGGAGGTGAATACGGAGTTCCACAAACTCCCACCATAGGTATGAACACTAACAGTGTAAATCCTCCTTTTACTGCTACACCGAGTTCGGCATAGACAACCTCTATGTCCACTCCATCTTTCAGTTTTAATATTGGTACATTAGGTATGCTGAGTTCAACAACTATGGCATCTAACTCTACACCTACTATTGGACCTAGCAGTACAGCCAATTTAGTTCCACCTCCTGCGTTTCAACCATTATATCATATACCCAGTACTTGGATTTCCACACCCGCTTTAGGGCCAAGTGCTTCTGCAATTGTGCCTATCATGAGTACCATGACCGCACCGTCTACATCATCTACCACTGGTTTCAATACCTTTGCAGGTCCCAACATGAATCAATGTAATATGCCTGCAGGTAATGTCCCTTTTTCCTTATTTTCAGGGGAGGGGGTAATATTTTTAACCATCAATATGGCGGGGCTAACACCCAGCCACAGTGGACGAACCCACAGAGCAATAACCCACTTTCATATGGGTGGGGAAATTTCAATAATACTTTCATGCAACAATAGATGGAAGTGGGCAACCCCTACCAACAAGTCGCTGGGGGAAACCCCTATCAACAGATGGTAGGTGGAAACCCCTATCAACAGATGGCCGGGGGCAACCCTTACCAACAGATGGTTGGGGGAAACCCCTACCAGTAGACGGCTGGGGGCAACCCCTACCAGCAGTTCACGGATCAAACTATGGGTGGTTCACCTTTTTCGACCCCATCTTATCAAGTACCATCTTACCGGCCTCGTTTACCATTTCTGGAAACTTTAAATTTGCCAGATCTTTCCAAACTGACCAACGATCCAGTGTATCATAACGCTACATGGCCACCAGTTCCTACCAAGTTACCTTTGGATATTCCAATGTTCGAAGGCAAAACAGGTGAAGACCCTAGTGACCATGTCACTACTTTCCATTTATGGTGTTCCTCAAACTCATTAAATGAAGATTCCATTAGATTGAGACTTTTCTAAAGGACTTTAACCGGTGCTGCAGCCAAATGGTACATTGAGTTACCTACAACTACATTCTCTAATTTTGGGGATCTCGCGACTGTCTTTTTTAATCACTTCCAGCTTCCTGTTCGGTATGATGCCAGAACAGACCTTTTGTCTACATTTAGGAAAAATAAAGCCACTCATTTATCTAACCACATTCAGGAGTGGCGAAGACGAAAGAGGCTCATTAAAGCCAACATACCTCTAGAATTCCATCTTGATTGGTTTTTGAAATCACTCCTTCCTTACATTTCTAAGGAAGTAGCTATGTCTGGAGTGTCTAACGAGGAAGAAGCCATCCTATGGACCCAGCAGTTAGATCTCATTTATGCACAATCCAGGTTACTATATGAGATCATACCTGATGCACCACGAACGAATACCGATCTAAGTAGACATAAACCTGGACCACATGCTGACGGCATAGTGGGTTCAGTTGACTCTGCAGTTTTCGAAGCATTGACCAAACAGGTTCATGCCTTATCTCTCAAACAATCGACTACAGAAGTTTCTTCCGTCACAACCTATCGTTCTACTTCTTAACCTATCAATCAAGTTCAGAACAATCAAAAGGGCCCTCGACAGCCCAATAACAAAAGGAAGGGAAAGAAAGGAGAGGGGAACCATCAGAAGCCCAAAAAAGAGAATGTCGAAGAGGGTAACAAAGAGAAAAAGAAGGTTAAGTTCCCTCATAAACTTTGAAAGCAGGACCAACTTACTCACCAATGCCCTCTGCTTGAAGAAGCCCATAAGCTATTAAGAGAAAAGAATCCTACCGTACTTAAAGATCCATTCCCTAAGGGGCAGAGCTCAGCCTCTGGCACCTCCAATACTAGGAGCACTACACATGCTACGGTTGATCAAAATTTTATTAACATGGTTAATTCAGATGCACTTTTACAAACAAGAGCCAGGAATTATACCCCGGACGCACAGAAAAAGGATAAAGAGATTCTAGAATCCTCCACTTCACTCCACATACCTATGGACCCAATGCCCAAGATCCCGAAAGGTGTCTTGACACAAGCATCGCATAATCCCAACACTCGAGCCGCCTCCAACTACAATGTGGTTGAAGATTTAGCCCAGACCCCTTGTGCCATGTCTACCTTAGAAGTCTTGCAAAGTTGTCCTTTACAACGGAATGCACTTCTGGCAGCTATTGGAAGTATGGAATCCTCTAATATGTCTGCACGATTTGATATGGCTGATATCAAATACTGGTTTCCCTACCACGTTGCTTTTCAGATTGAAGTCGTCCATGGCCCAATGACCATTAGACGAGCTGTAGTAGATGAGGGTGTGTCGACCTGCATAATGTCAATTTTCTGTTGGAAAGCTTTGGGTTCCTCCGAGTTAGCCCCTTCTAACACACTACTTACTGCATTTGATGGCAGGACTTTCCGCCCACATGGGGTTTTTCCATCATTTGATGTCACATTGGCCGGTAAGACAGTTGGTGTAGAAGTAGAAGTTCTGGACGCCCCGCTTGATTAGAACATGTTGTTAGGCAGGAGTTGGACATATGCCATGCGAGCTATTGCATCGGCAGTTTTTTGAGTTGTTATGTTCCCATTTGAAGGTAAGGTCATTACAGTCGATCAACTTTCTTTCACTCAGAGAAACAACCAGAATTCTTCAGAGACCAAAGTCCCCTTAGTTGATCAAACCGCCCTGGTTACTGAGAGTTTAGGAGCAGGACATCACGGGTCATTAATTGGAACTTTTGACCTACCGGCTCCTACCTTATTTGTTGGTTCTGAAGGATGTTCATCATCTGAAGCTTCCATGGTTAGTTTAACAATTGATGCTGGGTTTCTCCCAACTAATTCAAACCCCTCTGCACCCACTCCTATTGTAGAAGTAACCCACTTAGACTCATATCAAACTGCAACATAACATATATTGACTCCATTGGTGTCTGTTGAGTCAAATGTGGATTGTGCTGCTACTCAGTCACCCGATCCGACCCACTCTCTTAACAGTTTGGATACTACTTTACCTTCTGAGGATAAAATTTTAGAAGCCATGACCGACTTGGACCATCCTCGTGAACATATAGATCCTAGGCCCTTCTTGATTCCCTTTCTTAACTTGATAGAGAGAGGCGAGTTTTATCCAACACCTAGTGGAAATAATAATTTCACTTCTACTTCACAAGATGGTTTTATTGAAGAGAATATATTGAATACCTTTCTGGTCAACATTTCCACTGGGTTCACTGGAAACATTTTTATTGAAACAAGATTTTATCTCGATGAGATCATTCTGTATACCAATCTTTTCCGTGATTTCCATGACATCTTTTCCCAACCTCACGAGGAGGATCTAGGCATTGACCCTACCTGAAAAAGTATTACGCTTAGGATGACATACCTTTTCTTGTAACATAACTATATATTTTTGTAAAGCTAGTTTTCGTTATGCTAGTTAGTTAATATTATGTGTTCTTTTTGTTTCGTGTACCAGATGTCAGCCGAACATTTCTTAGGATTTGCTGATGGCGCCAGTCACCACGCCTGTCAGTTGGCTATAGTAGCTTGGGTCATTTACTCACCCGCTGGCCAACTTATCTCTTCGAGGGAAGTTTGTTTGGGTCCTACCACGAATAATGTGGCTGAATACAGTGCAGTTATAGAACTTCTCTGAGATGCTCTCAGTCATGGAATTTCACATTTGGAGGTAAGACTTGACTCACAACTAATTGTATTTCATTTAACAGGTGTCTACTAGATTAGAGATCCTGGATTGCTACGTTGGTTTCTATGAGTTAGACTTTTGGAAAGACAGTTTGATTCTATTATATATGAACACATTCCAAGAAATTTAAACGCGCTAGCTAATTCATTAGCAAACTATGTGTTAGACTGGCATTTGTATCATACACTTTCATAAACAACATTGCACACATAAAATTCAAACACATACATATGTAAATAACTAATATTGTATATAGGCAATACTGTATCAAAAAATATATGAGTTTTGGATCACAAGTCTATCAAGTCATGTCATAAAAATACAAAACTCGGCATAGTAGCCTCAAAAATATATACATAAAACGTATCCCTCTCCTATGGAGAAGGAGGGACCTCATCGTCATCTACTGCATTGCGATAGCATATGACTAGCCTATCTATCTTCCGCAGCACCCTAAGCCATGCTGGGGGCACCCCAACTACATCTTCCTGCAAATCAATTGGTATCTAATCCATACGGCATGTAGGAACTTCATGAGTCAATCGACTCACTTTTCTCTCTATGGTCCCCAACATATCATCTACTGCAGTAATATCAGATGGCCTCACAAAGATGGTAGGATGTCCCTCGGGATGAACAGGCCCAAGATCTGCATATGACACTTGTTTAGCACTTCAAAATTCATTTATAAAAATCAAATACTTGAAAAGTTTGAAAAAATTAAATAATTCTCAAAAAGTTAAAACATACCAATATCTCCCCAGGCTCCACCTGGAGGAAGCACCAGTTCTAGATCATGACGGAAATCCAATCTAGCATATGGAAACTGCTCGAAAGCGGGCACTTGCCTCTCCCACCACCCCCATAAATCATCAGTATGATAACAATAGTGACTTTCCCCACCACCTTGGCGGAGAAATATGTCACCCCAATGGCCTAGTCTAGGCTCATGGGGGTTAAACTGAGGTAGAGGTATCCACAAACTGATAGTGGGTATCCTCTCAAAGAAGAAAGTACACAAAATAATACCGTACCCAAAATTCTTCGTTGTGCCAGATTTACAACCTGTCAATTGAGATTTCATACTCGCCAGTAAACTAGTACACCAATCATATACATGACCGTGTAAGCATTGTACACCAACATGCATAGAGTGCCTGGAAGCTAGGTGTAGTGAGGCACTACCTGTCACTCACTTGATCATACTCACTATCACCTTTAAGGGGAGGCCTTCAATGGTAGAAATCAAGACTTGGCTTCCTGATTTCTTAGCTCCAACCACACAATATGAATTCACATACTCTTTCACAGATCTTATGCCCACATGAGAAGATCCTTTTAGATTTATTACATCTCCCCTCCATGAGAGACCAGTAATGAAATATATGTCATCAGCTGTAAGCTCCAAAGTTTTTCCACGGATGACAAAAGTATTGGTATCCACATCCCAGTACTGAATAAGTCTTTGAAATAATTTGTTTAGGGCCCTCATGTTTACGGTTCGGTAAAACGTCAATAAACCGCATCTTTGGAGAGCATGGAGAGTGGTCAGATCTTGCATGGCCAACCTATCCATGTCCTCATGTTCTCTCTCCCTCCATTGAAGAACCATCCTGCACAAAGAATGACATTCTTTTTAGTCTCGGCACTTGTTTTTAGGTTTTCAGGTTTGAGCGCTACTATGTATACTACACACTTACGTATGGGCGCTACTTTGTTTGAGCATAGTAGCGCTCATCCCCTTTACATGCTATTGCTATTGTTACACAGTAGCGCCCACACAGTAAGAGTTGTGAGCATTGCGTTGCAAGCAATTTTTGGCTCAAAAAATGAAAACTAAACCATGAAAATGCAAGTAGGGAGGATTCTAACTCAGTTGGTGGAAGAAGAACGGCATTTGGATGCTTGATTTGATCGCCACGAAGATTTGAAAATGCCAAAGGTTTCCCTAAGACTTCTCTTTAGATCTTGGTAGAACATCCCAAACATCATTCTTCATTATTGATTGGTATTCCTCAACCATGGCATCCTTCCATTCTTTCTTCTCCGCTGCTTCTTCATAACTGTAAGGCTCTTTGTTCATAATGTCATAGAGTAAAGAAACATAGCTGGTATGTGATCTGGTTCTCTTCTTTCCTCTGTGTTCTTCTTCTGGAATGCCAAATCTTTCTGCATCTTGAATGAACTCTCTAGCCCATGCAGGTTTCCTCTTGTGAGTGTTATCCTCATGGGGTGGATCTACAGGTTCTTGCGGATCTTCAAACTCACAAACAACTTCTGGAACTGCTTCGGTCATGGTAGTGTCTTGAAATCTAGTTTCCTTAGGTTCTTCATAAAATTCGATAGGTGCCTTCCTTGATTTGATGAATGCTGAGTTTTCATCAAATGTTACATCCCTGCTGACATCAATCTTCCTAAACCCTGGAAAGTATATTCTGTAAGACTTCGAGCTTTCACTGTAACCCACAAAGATACCCTTCTTTCCTGAGGGATCTAGTTTAGTCCTCTTTTCCTTTGGGACATGAGTGTATACTGGACAACCAAATATTCTGAGATGGCTGACTTCAGGTTTCTTACCAGAAAATACCTCTTCTGGTGTCTTGTTATCCAATATCTTGTGGGGTGTTTTGTTCTGCACATATACAGCTGTTCTAGCTGCTTCTGCCCATAGATGCATAGGTAGATCCTGGTCATGCAGCATTTCCCTTGCTGCTTCCATGATTGTTCTATTCTTCCTTTCTGCAACTCCATTCTGTTGAGGATTATAAGGAGTAGTCAAGTCCCTCTTAAATCCTGAATCACTACAAAGTTTCTTGAAGTCACCTGAGGTGAATTCTCCACCATTGTCGGATCTAAATGTTTTGATCTTCTTGTTAGTTTGATTCTCCATCAAGGTTTTGAATTCCTTGAATTTATCAAACACCTCATCTTTGTTCTTCAAGAAGTATACCCAAGCCTGTTATAGGTCAAACCTGCACCTCTCCATCTGTGATCACCTTGAGTTGTTGATCACACAAAAGGACAACTTGGATGGAGGAGCATGTTGACCCTAGATGAGACTTTGACTTACTCCATTTCCTGGAAACACTGGAAAAACCCTAAAAAATGTCATTCTAAGATATGAGCGCTACTCTACTTCAATAGACTAGCGCCTGTACCCTACTCCAGTGTGTAATAGTAGTGCTCAAGCCTTATGAGCGCTACTCCTCTTCAGCATAGTAGCGCTCAACTTTCAAAAAGTGATGAGCGCTAGTTTACAAGCACTATAGTAGCACCCTGAACGCTACTTCATTGAGCAATAGTAGCACCCTGAACACTTCTTCACTGAGCAATAGTAGTGTACATCTCAAAAGATGATTAAAAAATAATTAATTTCACGAAGAGGATTAGTTGCAGTTGGTTTCCCAACTTCCCCAACTTCCTCCATAACCATCTCTTGAACTGAACTGCTTCTCTTGTCCTATAAATACAGGGAAGAATAAAGAGAGGGGTTAGAGACATGAATCTTATTAAGAGACTTTTAAAGAGAAGCTTGCATTGGAGGAGTTTATGCTGTAAGATGTCCAAGCCAAAGAAGAGCAGAACCCAGGATCAAGTTGCAGGAGTATGTCACAAAGTTAGGTATATTTTGTAACATCAATTTGAATTTGACAATAAAAGGTTGAAGCTTCTTTCTTGTCCCAAATTAAGTGTTCATTTGAAGTAATATATTTGTTTGGATCTGTTTGGTTAATATTGAATGTTTAAATTGCTTTGTCTTTTTCCATCATTATATATTATCCAAGATACGCTGAGAAAGGTACTTGTATTGTAGGTTTAGTGAACGAGAAGTGGCCTTGAGGATCGAGTGCAAGATCAAATAAGAGCTAGGATCGAACGTCATTCAAAAGGTATGTTCTCAAGGCCTATAACCTATTTCTTTTCATGAACATATCTGTAATGCAGTTAATACGCTTACCTGTCATCCCCTTTCAGTTCATAGTATCAGTTTCCTTACTATAGGGTATTTTTTCCTGCCAACAAAGTCTTCTTGGAGAAGTCATCAATAAATGAGACATAGTAAACATACCCGCTTAGAGAACTGGATGACATAGGACCACAGACATCTGAGTGGATGATTTCCAGGATGTCTTTTTCCTTGCTTTCACTGCTTGGGAAATCCTTCTTAATGTTCTTACCTTTTGCACATCCTTTGCAAACACCTTCATGTTTGGTCTTGATCTCAGGAAGACCCTCTATAGCCTTGCTTGCAATTAGAAGTGCCCTATAGTGCATATGAGCAAGTCTTCTATGCCAAAGTTCACTTGGCTCCATGGATTCATGTACCATGGCATGTTCAGGTTGTCCCTTCAATTTATACAAACCTCCCTCTTGCTCTCCAATCACTATCTATGTTCTTTCCCTTAGGCCACATTAGGACTTGGCCATCCAAAAATGCAACCCTCATACCTTTTGCATCCAATGCAGAGATGGAGAGTAAGTTCTTCTTGAGCCTAGGTACATAAAGGGCTTCTTTCATCTTCAAAGATTTTCCAGAATCTAGGTTGTAGGAGGCTTCACCACTTCCTTTGATTGGGTATTGATAATCATCCCCAATTTTCACCTTATGGGGTGATTAATGTTCAGATAGATTCACAAAAGATTCCTTAAACCCAGTCATGTGTTTGGAAGCCCCACTGTCAATCAACCAATCATTATAACCATGGGAGATAGTACCTGTGAGAGCAGAAATTAGAACATACTCTTGTTCACTTGATGAGTCATCATCACTATCACTTTCTTCCCTAGCCTTCTTCTTTGGGGGTTCATCATCTTCGGCAGTATGAGCATGATATCTTGTTTTGTTATTCTTCTTCTTCTTATTGAAGTTGTTGTTGTTGTCTTTCTTCTTCTTGGGACAATCTGAAGCAAGTGTCCCTTCTCATTGCAATTGAAGCATCTGAGATCTTCCTTATCTTTATGATAATGGTGGTGTGAGAATCTTCTGTTATTTGATGATTACTTCTTGGACTTGCCTTTCCTGGCATGTGTTGTGAGAGCTTGATCTTCATTTCCCATCTTTTCCTCTCGAGCCACAAGCCTAGCTTCTTCTTGAGAGCATTCTTCCCGCAATCTGTTGAAGGAGATCAACTTCTTCCTTGCACAGATTCCTTGAATAAAGGAATCCCATGACTTGGGTAGGCCATTTAGAGTGGTCATCACCACTTCACCATTCTCCACCATTTCATCCATGGCTTCTAGTTGTTCCTTGATCTGGGAGACCCTTGAAAAATAAGATTGAATGGTTTCTCCATTTTGAAACTTTACTCCTTTCCATTGGTTCTGTAGGGTCATCTTCCGATTTATGTTCTTCCCTTCAAATAACTTGGTCAAACAGTCAAACATCTCCTTGGGTGTCTTTAGAGAAGACACATGGGGTATGAGATGGTCTTTGATAGAATCAGCAATGATTCTCTTTGCCTTGACCAAATTTTTCTTATGCAATACCTTAGCCTCTTCATCCTCTCGGATAGGGATGTCTTCTTTTACATATGAGTCCAACTCATTCTCTTCCAGGATTAACCCAATCCTATACTTCCAAGCTCAGAAGTTATCAGCTCCTTCAAGCTTATCCTCAAGCTTGGTGTGGTGAGACATCTTAAAGAGTACTTCAAATGGAAATAGAAAATATTTAGGTCTTACCACTTGAAATGCTGAAAACTGGATCTGGTCCCAGATTAGGGTTTCTCAGAAAAACCCTCAAAATTCAAAATGTGAATTTCAATTTTAGGAAAGGATAGAAAGATGCACCTTAATGAGCTGATCAGCCTAGTGTATTCAAAATTTGGGATTAGCAAAGCTTTACCCTTTAGATTTTCCTTTTTGTCCTCCCTGGTTCACTGGGGAGAGCTCTTAATTAGGGTTTGAGTTTCCCGAAGATCTACCCAGCCAAAAATCTTGATCCAAATCTCTAAATTTCGATGTTTGCAAGGAGCTTCCAACTATGTCTTCAGATTTCAGGAATTCTTGTTTTTGTGGAAACCCTAATTTTTAGGGTCAAATCTGAAAATGCTCAGAATTGAATTTTGATTAGACAGGTAGATTCTCCTTGATGAGTAGAGTCAATCCACTATACTGCTTTTCCAAAATCTGTGGAGAGAAACCTAATAAACAAGAAACTCAAGTTTTTGTCACTGCAAAATGTCTTCTTCTTAGGTTAGCTCTGATACCATGTTAACTTTTGAGCATTAATTCACAATACTCTAGGATCTTCACTAAGAGAATAACATATATAGTATATCAATGCATAACAATCACAATAAGCATGACAAGCATCACAAGAATCAAAAGCATGAGAGACAAGAGACACAGAATTTCCGTGGGGAAAACCCTAAGGTGAAAAACCCCACAACTTGCTCAGAGATAAAGAGAGCAATGGCTCAACCAAAGTACAACCAAAATACACTTGAGATAGTCTCCTAAAAGTAGATGATCCTCCTCCTCACTAGTGCACCACTTTCTGAGTGAGAGAGAGATGACTTTTTGAATGATCTAAATATAGATCTCTTAATCTCTATTTATACTAACCTGTTTTCCCAGTGACCTTATGGGGCCGACTGATCTAGCTAGGTATATCCACAATATAATATATATTTCAGGACCGACCCCACACATGGTGGTCTAATAACCCATCGGCAATTACACACACTTGCGACACTTGTCAATCCACATGATGACACTACCTTATAGAGGAATAACACATCTCTAATAAGGGTACAATAAATATATATGAAATACATTCCGAAGTTACATATACATCAACATACGGTCAAGTACACTACCTTAAATTTGATGAATTCTTGGCTCGGAACATCCACTCTCAGTTATTGAATTTCTACACTTCGATACATTTCATATTCTAGACACACCTGATGAAAATGCTCCTATTTAGCAGTCGAAAAGATTTACATTTCCCACAATCTATGTTTTCAGAAATAGTGGAAGACAATATGTTTAGTTTTATGAATTTTATTTTATCAGAAGTATACAGATTGATGTTTGGAGAAAATTTTCCTAGAGTATTATCAAAGATGAAGACCATGATGCAATTAAGCCCAAACAAAGCAATTGGAGACTGGTTTTTAGGGAAGTAAGATACAGTAATCAGACTTTATGGATTTGTTAGGGAGCACTATATTCTACCATCCTTTTTGACTCCGAGTGTTTTTGCTTTGGAGTTTATCAGACAAAAATTGACAGTAGAAAATGACCATTTTCTACATTTCAAGAAGCTACATATATAAGGTTCCCTTTAAAAATTGGTCCTTTTATCATCAAGAACAAGAATGCTCTCCTTTTTGTATAAAAACATTTAGAAGCACTGAGTTTTACGGAAGCGACAGCTATTAATTATGATCCTTGTCATGTTATTTCTGACAGAAGGAAAGAGAACAAAAATAAAGCCTTTCATCACCAAGAGGTTGAAAGATTGGATAAGATGGCAAATTTACTACAATATGAATCATACACAGAAGTTTTGGGAAGTTCACATGCTAATCCTTCTACCTTGGATAAAGTTTCAGCTGAGTTGGTACCTTAGATGGTACCTACCCTAGGAAAGGTTGAAGCAACAAGTAAAATAATTTTTTATGAAAGTACTGATATGAAGGTGGAGGAATAAAGAGAAGCCAAAAGATTAAAATCAAGCTAGCAAGATGAAGTAGTTGTATCTGACAAAGAAAAGGGAATGAAGAAAGAAAAATACCAAGGGCTAGGAATTCAAGTACAGGAATACAAATTTGAATAGGCAAGAGTTGTAGGTGATTCTAGCAAATTTCATTCAAGAGATGAAATATGTGTAAAATATGGAAAAGAAGGACAAATAGCAGCAGAAGCAATGCATAAGTTGTTTCTAGAAGTCAGGAATGTTGTTGATTCAGAAATTACTCTAATGACTAGCATAGATCGAGACAAAAATACTTTGAATTTGGTCGTATTGTCTGATGATAAGGTCACAAAAATGAAATTGAATTCGCAAAAGATAACAGTCCTTGATAAAGTTCACCTACACAGACAGACTGGAGAGGTGATTTATGCTGATATGATGAAAGCTACTTTATTAGTGGAAAAACTACAGAAAATAGTGAACAGGCTGCAAATCCAGTTGATGAAAGAGAAAACAGAGAACAAAGCTCATCAGCTGCAAATAAAAAGATTGCAAGATGACCTGGTGAAGAGCAATGATGAACCAAATAGAGGAGAGGCAATTAAAAAGATTTTAGCGGAGAAAGAAAAGAATATCCAATTACTTCAGCAAAAGGTTAGAATTCCAGTGACTCGGATAATTCAAGCCTCTGAATTAACTATGTTAGAACAAGAAAAAGAAACTTTATCTCGAGAATTGGATGACAGTCTTGCTAAATTTCTCAAGCTTGAGGAAAAAGAGGAAAGTTGGGATAGAGATAGATCGAGTCTTAACATTGAAATTGACGATCTGAACGTCAAATTGGAAAATATTGCACAAGAGAAGCAAGCAACAGATGAAGGAAACAAAGAAGCAAGCACAGATGATATAGTTCAAGCTATGTCCCAAGTTAGCTTGAAAGAGGTGGAGATCATAGAACTAAAATATAAAAAACAAATACTAGAAGAGGAAAATTAGAGAAAGGAAAATGAAATAAAAGCGTTGACAAAAAACAATAAAGATTTGGTAGGCAGAAATCAAAGGATCATAGGTCAAGTGACAGGACAACTAGCATTGCAAGGTACAAATCGTTTGATTTGCGATTCAATCATCGATGAGGATGCAAAATTGAGGCCTTATTTAGATTTTATGAAGACAAAGGAAGCCTTAGAAAATGATAGCTTACAAAGTTGTAAAGCAATGATAGAAGTTTTAGATAAGATACCAAAAGATACAGCCTAACGTACCATAAGTTTCTTAAATACTTTGACAAAAGGTGATTTGAAAGCAATGGCTATCAAAAATAGGGTAAGAGCCATAACTTGGGCTAGGAGAGTCCTTGGAAAACATTCTCACATTGACAATGTTCAGGCTAGTGCAGAATAGATGAAGGAATAGGTTGAAGCGTTCAAAAAGGGATTTGAAAAGGTAATACAAAAGAGACTGCCTTCTTTTTGGGATGAAAATAATGAATTAATTTTCCAGGACAATTATAAGGATTTACTATATAACATCGGGAGGAACCATGAGCAATTTCAAGGTTTGACTCATGTTCTAACAGGGAAAATTCTACTTAAGAAACTCTCCCTTCACTTTGAAATTCTAAACCAACCGGCCATGATAGCTGAAAAGATTCCTCCAACTTCCATTGCGGAGCACATAGAGATGAAAGTTTTGGTCGAGGAGATGACTAGTTATGAGATAGCTTGTACAGAGCAATGGAAGACAGTTGAAAGATATGGGAAAATGAGGTACACCTTGCACACTTGAAGACTACTGTTTGAGAAAGAAGTCATGTCAATAGCTACAGCCAATAGAAAGATATCAAATGTTATATTCTGAGAAATTTTGGAAATTGTAGTACTTTTGACCGAAATGAAATGTAATAGTTAGTTTATAATTTTCGATTTGTAGTTATGAAGTAGTTAGAGTTATACCTCGAAAGGTTTTACAATGTATACAAGACAATTTTTGGCAATGTAGTAAGTGTTGGAATCCATGAAGAGATATTCGGTTTGTATTGAGCCCTTCAATTTTGAATAAAGATGAACGAGCAGAGTTTATGCATATTTTCAAGACTAAAGATTCCGGTGTTATTTTATTCAAAGGATTAGATGTTGTTTTTGGAGATGTAGTAAGGGTTGGAAATCGTGAAGATATAGTCGTTTTCTATTGAGCCCTTCAATTCTGAAATAATATTCCCAAACAGAGTTGATGCATATTTTCAAGAGTAAAGATTCCTATGTTATTTTATTCAAAGGATTAAAAAGAATGTGACTGTACTGTAAATGATGAGCTAATTAACAAATTAAATTATGACGATAATGAATGCGCTGTGTTTGCAGAATGTGAAACAATATGAATCAAGGAAAGCAATAGACTGGTGCATAACCTGCATATATATCATATGAATGATAAATCAGGCACACATATTTATATGTTTTATGATTTAACAATACAAAACAATGTTATTACATGTATGTATGAAAAACCAAAATGAATCAAGAAAATTTGATGCATATAACAAAAGAAAGTAAAATAGAAACTAACTGAAATTCTTTAAAGATTGTAAAAGATTACAAGTCTCCAAGTACAAAGTGTCTCCAATTCTCTACTTCGATAGTCCCCCCATTCATGAGATTTTCCCACTATTATTTCGATACTAGTTCTAGACTACAGGAAGGGTCGTCCGATCCTTCTTGTGCTCACCATTATGGATACAGGTGAATTGCTGGATATCGGTGTTCTCAATTATGTACTAAATGAAGGGTTGGCCCACCCTTCTTGTGCTTAGGAATTTTCCATTATTGACCATTCTGGTTATACATGAAATTACAGCCTAGCCTTAGTATTTTTCCATGATTGAAGATTCTGATTTTCGGTTGTAAATTTTTTCCAATAATTGGGGATTTGATACCCGCAACCCGCAATTGCGGATTGCGGGAAGAGTATTGTAAATGTTTGCATTCTGTGTTTCCACAACCCATAATGCATATTTCAGAAACTATTTGAATAATGTATTTACGACATGTGTTTCCGCAACCCACAATGCAGATTGCGGAAACTTGGTTTGTTTTCATTTGTAGTTGAATGTCATTAACCAACTCCCCTTTTTTGAATGAGGATCGAGATAAATGAATGAAGGGGTGGCTAACCCTACTTCTGTCCAATATTATTTTCATAATAGTTCTAGAATGTAGGAAGGGTGGTTCGATCCTTCTTGTGTTCACCATTATTGATATAGGTGAATTGTCGTTTATTTGTGTTCACAAATATCTACTAAGAGAAGGGGTGACCGATCCATGTTGTCGGCAATTGGAATCCGAGATAAATTTTGTTTACACGTTATAACATAGGTAATGTCCCGATCCCTACCATATTCTATGGAAGTTGGTACTAGGGAATTGACAGCCTATACTTCGTAGGTTGAATACTTGCACAATTCCCTCATACATGAAGGGGCGTCCGACCCTTCTTCTGCCTAATATTATTTTCATACTAGTTCTAACTGCCAGAATTATCTATAATTATCTACTCAACAAAGGGTCGGCCCACTCTTCTTGTGATTTATATTTTTTCAGTCTTGACGATTCTGGTTATACATGAATTTATCTCTATTTTGGAAGGCCAAAATATCACATGATAGGAAGTGATGACATGGCATGTATGATGACATGGAATCTATGATGACATGGAATGTGTGATGAGGCTAGAAAGATACATGATGGTGTTTTGGTGCCATCTGACATCTTTCGAAAAAATTATGACAAGTTTGTGAAACTTTGGAAATTAACAAAGTATAAAGAAGTAGTCAAAACTGCTTTGAGACAGTGCCCGCCATAATTCACGGTTTGAGAAAAATGCACGCACCATGATATCATGCTATAGCTTGTTGAAGTGGCTATCTAGTTAAAAATGATTGTGCATGTGGGAACTATTTGAATAATGGATTTGCGACATGTGTTTCCGCAACGCGCAATGCAGATTGCAGATTGCGGAAACTCGGGTTTTCTTTTATTTCGAGTTGTAGTCCCGCAACCTGCAATTGCGGATTGCGGGAATGTTGAATATATTTCCAAAAACTTAATCCTCGCAACTTGTCTTCCACATTCCACAGATTAGATCTCAGGTGACGATTTGTCTTAATCTTACGGCCTAGATCTTACCCAACAGTCAGCCAACCCTTCTTGTGCTTAGTATTTTTGCAGTCTTATCCATTCAGGATATACAAGAATTGACATCCTATACTTCGTAGGTTGAATCTTTGCACAATTCCCTCATAAATGAAGGGATGGTTGACCCTTTTTCTTCCCACTATTATTTTCATACTAGTTCTAGACTGCTAGAGGCTTGACAGAGATTGACGATTACAGAAGCTTGATGGAGATCGATAGCCACAAGTGTTGTTCGCAAAGGTAAGATAGGATGGTTTAAGCATGGGCGGAGTGTTGCTAGCCCACGAGCAAGTTGGAAATTAGATCAATGGGCGAAAGGACAGATCTACGGACGATAGGTACTTCGTTAATTTGAGATGTGAGGGGAAATGGCCTTTTCATATTTGAAAAGTTTTGGTAGGGACATCATGTTTCGACGGTGCAGATATGGTGGGGAAAGCCATCAACAGCGGAGGTTTAGTTTGCATATTGAACATGCACGGAGTATCGGCACGTTCCAAATTTGTGAACCTAGGTAAAGGCTGAACCTTTGGATAGTAAGGATGCAGACATGGGCCATATCGACATTTGATAATAACTACACATATCTAAGGTGTGAGGAAGGTGAGGTTTGAGAGATTGAAGACTGTGGAAGGCCGTGGGGCTAAGCATGGAAGAAGATCAAAGGTACTAGATTGATCATGCAAGATGGATAGCTCAGAGAAATTCCTTTATCGTTAGAGGTGCAAGAATGTCGCTAGAGGTACAAGAATGTCGCTAGAGGTACAAGAATGATAGGAAAGGATAGATAATATAAAAAATGGAATGCACGGGGATATGAGTACTACATGATTCGGTTGCCACATTGCCGCCTTGGTTAATTTAGATAGACTCAAATAGACTCTAGCACCTTGTTGACTGCACATTCTATCTAGGACCAAGTCCAAGAAAAGTGATGCAATAACTTAACACTAGCTCAAAGAAAACTTCAAGGAATCAGGTAAGAGAGCTACAATGGAAAGTCACACGACACATATGGAACAAAGTTATAATCATTTTGAATCTTTGATATATAAGCAAATCTAGGGGTTTAAGCTTGATCCAATGCATGCAAGAAAAATTTCCACTTCCAAAGGTATATTCTTCCTCCATGAGATGAAATGAGCTAAGACATTAAAATGGATGAAATTTTATGTAGGCCACACGATAATTTGAAAAGATTTATGGTATTAAAAATAGAATTTACATGCATTGAATAGATGGAAACCTTAATTTACCTACTGTGTGGATTTTACTGCGAGGTTTTACTAGGGGTCGTTTTCACCATTTTTTCCACCTTAAATGAAGGGTCGGCCGACCCTTCTTGTGATTAGTATTTTTGCAGTCTTCACCCTTTAGGATATACATGAATTGATAGCCTATACTTCATAGGTTGAATATTTGCACAGTTCCAACATGAATGAAGGGGCGGCCAACCCTTCTTCTATCCATTATTATTTTTATACTAGCTCCAAACTGCTAGAAGGGTCGTCCGATCCTTCTTGTGTTCACCAGTCTGGATCTAGGTGAATTGCTGGATATTGTTGTTCACAACAATATACTAAATGAAGGATTCGCTGACCCTTCTTGTGATTTATATTTTTTCAGTCTGGACCATTCTGGTTATACATTAATTGATCTCTATTTTGTAAGGCCAAAATCTCACACGTGTGAGCCTCAAAGAGAGAACTGCCATCATAGGAAGTGATGACACTTTGTTTTGTTTTTATTTGGAGTTGTGCTCCCGAAACCCACAATTGCGGATTGTGTACTGCGGGGACATTGTATATATTTCCAAAAAATTAAACCCCTGCAACTTGTCTTCCGCATTCCCCAGATTATATCTCAGCTGTCAATCATACGGCCCAGATGTAACCCGACGGATTTAATAAATATTTTGATTTTGTTTATGTTTTCTTTCATCATTTTCATTTTTAAAAATTGTCTGTTGTGTGGATTTTACTGCCAGTTTTTACCAGGGGTCCTTTTCGGCGTTTATTCGGATTTTACTGCAAGTTTTTACCAGGGGTCCTTTTGACAGTTTTTACTAGGGGTCATTTTCGCGATTTTTTACCAAGGATCGTTTTTGCAACTTTTTACCAGGGGTTGTTTTCACCATTTTTTCCATCTTGTACAGGTTGGCTTCGTGTCCCTTTCTTATTCAATTGTTCGAGGTTTTTTTCTACTTTGAGTTTTTTTTATTATTGGTGTTTATTTATTCATCAGATTTCTCCATTTTTTCAAACATGTCTCTCAACACTCGCTGCAAAACTCCTCAAAAATATCTTTTCAACAAAGACCCAAACTTTGGCATCCTTGTTGACACTAGCGATAAGGTTTCTGAGACATACCAAATGCAATGGTCCAAAATTTACTCCATCTTTGGCAATGATGACCTAATTGATATTCAGAGTGACCGACCTGCCTATGAAAATATTAGGGATTCAAAACTCCACGATATACATGCCAGACCTGATATCCTTCCCTACACTGATGCAGTCAAGTAGATTATAGACCATGCTAGCCCTAAAGACCGCTCTTTCAATGATAGCGCAGGGTCTCGATTGGCTACTTTTCGCCCTGAGGTTTTTACCAAAGCTTATGCCCTAAAACCAACTATTCAACCCCTCAATGTTCCACTCCTTGAGTTGTCAAAGACTACATGCAATTTCAATGAAATGCTAAAGTATTGGATGCATATATCGACAAATTTCATGCCCAGGGATGATAATTTATACCCAATTTCCTGGTTCAAAGAACCTTATTCTCTTCTCGAATCCATGCTCTGCAGACTTTACGGTTTCCCTAATTGTTCAGTATTCAAAGTTGAATGGGCTCCTATCACCCATCATGTCCTAACAATGGGGCAGTCGTTCCCTTGGGCTTCAATTTTATCAACAAAGTTAAAGACAACCATTGAGAAATATCAGAAAACAACAGCTACAAGCAAGCCATACTTCTTTTTCTTTGTGTTTGTAATTGATGTTTTCTATACAGAGTTTCAGTAACCCACCATGGGGTGGATTTGGACAAAGTTCTCACCCCCTGTTTATATTTATTGTTCTACCTTATGGGAAAGCAATTTTGTTCCCTTGCTCTATGACATCTGCGACCATTTCTTTGGTGCAATTTATGTTGATGTATATGTAACTTCAGAATGTATTTCATATATGTATATTATATTCCTATAGAGATGTTATTATTCCTCTATACGGAAGTGTCATCATTTATATTGTAAGTGTCATAACTTATACTTGATGGGTTATTAGACCACCTTGTTGGGTTCGGCCCTGTATAAGTCATGTGGGTCGAAGGGTTATTAGACCACCCTATTGGGGGTCGGCCATGTGGGTCAAAGGGTTATTAGACCACCAAGTGTGGGGTCGGCCCGAATTAGGTTAACCATGGGTTAAGCTAGATATGTAGGCCCCATTAGTTTATTTGGCAGGACCGAACAAGTATAAATAGAGATCGGGAGATCTCTATTTGATCATTCATTCAATCATTTAATACACTCACTCACACTTTGGAGAGTGGCGCACTTGTGGAGGAGGAGGCTCTATTGCTAGGAGAAGACTATCTCTTGTATTCTGGTTGTAACATTGCTCTATCTATCTCTGAGGAAGTTATTGGGGTTTTTCACCTTGATGGTTTTCCCCAAGTAAACTCTGTGTCTCTTGTGTGCTTGCATTATTGTGTCCATGATTGATATGCTGTAGATTTGCTGTACATGTTGTTCTCTCAGTTAAGATCCTAGATCAGATTGAAGTAAATTCTGAAAATTTAACATGGTATCAGAGCTAGCCAGAAAGGAGACATGATATGGCATGTATGACACTTGTTGCACTTACGATACTAGGGCTTGATATAGAAAAAACCAGTCATCGTAGCACTTTCGCTATAAATCTGTTTGGCAAAGTTTTTGGGTCTGAAAATTTTACAGGTCAAAGATCAGATCCCCATGTACCTTGTGCCCAAAGGAAAACGTCTAATTCGTTGTACTTTCTGATTTATGATCTGTACAATATAGGGTTTCTGTCTCTTCCAGATCTGAGTCAAAATCAGGTGACCTTGGGAAAAAGGTCATAACTTGGGCTAGGAAGCTCCAAATGAAATTTCATAAAAAGTGACAGGTAATACACAGGCTGTACTATCTCAAGACAATTTTTCAGAGGCCGAAGTTGAACCAGTGACATGTGGTACGCCGTACAAGTTCGCTCTATTGTTTTATCCCATAAACAGGTCACGTTACGACACTTGGCATAACTCTCTCTCATAGAATCCAATTGAGGTTAGACCTATCGGGATGGAAAGATGACAGGTCGAGCTATCTAAAGAAACATTTTCAGACCCTGTGGATCGAAAAGTTCAAAGTTACACCAGAAACAATCAGGTACATATTTATGTCAAAATAGCATTATTTTTTAGCACCTTCATTCATGGCTTCCAGAATTTAGGGCTTTAGACAAAGTTGGAATTTCTCTAATCGGAGACCACGGCTAGATGCTACTCATCCAAATTGAAATTTAGAGACCAAGATCAAATTTTTTTGTTGGGAAGAAGGTCGGGCTTGATCAAAACCCAGTTCGGGACTTTGATCAGAAAGATGGAAAATTAGGGCTTCTGCAAAACTTGGAATTTTAAAAATCTGTGAGCACGGCTGGAAGCTCCTCAGAAAAATCGAAGCTTAGAGCTTTGAATCAAATCTTTTGGTTGGGTGAAGCTTCGGGAAACTCAAACCCTAATTTAGGGGCCTCCCTAGTGAATCCAGAAATCTAAAAGGCAATTTTGAGGAGTGAAACTTTGCATTTTTCAAATTCTGAACATACTAGCTTGATCATCTCATCAAGGTGCATATTTCTATCCTTTCGGAAGTTTGAAATTCAAAGTTTGAATTTTTGGGGTTTCTCTGACAAACCGTATTCTAGCTCCAGATCCAGTTCTTGCAAATCAAGTGGATTGGGTTAATCCTAGAAGAAGATGGATTGGTTACCTGCATAAGTGAACAAGTTCATGTTTTAGAGGGAGATGAGGTGAAGGCCTTCCATAAGAAGATTACAAGCAATATTGACAGGTATGGCTTACATGTATGTTTCGAATTATGTTCATGGTTAATTTTATAATATGTTTGTCTTCATATCATTACAGTAAAATCTTGATTAATTACTAGACTTGTCGTATCACCTTAATAGAAGATATTCATTGATTATGGTTTTGACACTTATGATTGTACTAATGCATCGTGATTTTGTATGAGGTTTATGTTGTTTGCTAACATAAAAGGTACACCAAGAAAGAAAAATCATGTTCTAGTTCAAGAACATATGATCATGATGCCATGAAGACAAAGATTCATCCATTGTCATGGATCACATAGAAGATCTACTTACAAGGTATGTATAACTTGGTTCTACAATGGTTAACTTATGAGACATGTAGGTTACTAGCACAAGTCATTGAGGAGAACCAGAAGACATTATGTGGGTATGTTAGACATAACTAGCTAGCATGCTAATCCAGGTATGTTTTTCCTATATCAAGCTAGAATCCTACCTTGTGTTAGGATCTTATACTATTGTGTTGTTGATAATGATTATTCATGAAGTCATATGTTTGAATAGTCATGGTTGTATGCATATTATGTTTCTTACCATAATTGATGATATGACTAACCAGAAGAGTCATGAAGGTATAGGTTTGAGTAATCATGGGTTTATGCATTGATGATTTAAATAATCAGAAGAGTCCTATGATCAAATAAGAATCTGCATGAGTAAAAGAAGACTTCCCTGAAACCTTGAATACTAATGTTTATTATCTGTGAATGATCATGACTATACATTTTTAAGATTATTGTGTTTTGATAGTATTAAGATTATACTAACAAATGTGTGATTATGTATGAGACCTCAAGGATAACACAATGATGATACTAATAAGCATGCATAGTGATTAAGGATGGATGTAAGTTCAAGGACAGGTAATCCAGGAAGCAAAGATCAAGAGAGAGCACACTCCAGTTGTTCCTGCAAGAAAGCAAAGGAGCACACTTCAGTAGTTTCTGCAAGGATGCAGATATTTAGAGGGAGTTGACCATCTTTCTGCATTCCACAACAGAAAGGTGTGGAAGAAGCTACTTCAGCAGCTCCTGCAAGGAAGCAAAGACTCAGAGGGAGTCCACCCAGCAACCAAACAAAGATAAGTATTTTTAATTATCATTTCTTGCATATTTTTTTGTTTAAATAAAATTGTTCAATGATGTATATGCTCATGTTCCTAGACTTAGGATATGTATTGTGCATATTAGAATGATTGCATTAATGAATACTATACTACTAATATGCATGTGATGGGTAAGTGGCCTATGGAACTGTACAACATTCCAGTGCTACTTATCTAGAATGAAACCTCTTTGCTGACATGTTGGGAGTAGTGCAAACTCTTAACAATGTTCTGGTAGAGACTAGAAGGCATCTAGAAAGTTGTGGAACATGGATAAATGTTGTATTGAAGCATTGGCTAAGATAATTGCATGACTGTATGACATATTTCTTTATGTGTAACAATTTTTCTGAAAATTATGAGATGTTTCTAATCATGCAATTTAACTTGTTGTGTAGGAAAGATCGTATACCATCACCTACAAAAGAAGGACTACAACATTTGTTCAGCAAAAAAATGATCTATTGGAGATATTGAAGTTCCCAGGATATGGGAAGAATGCCATGATCTGTCAATCATGAAGAATGATGTTTGGGATGTAGTCCCAAGACATGAAGAGAAGTTTGTTATGACTTCCATATGGATCTGTCAAATCAAGCATGCTGCAGATGGAAACATAGATAAATATAAAAGTGATGAAATTGAAGATACACCGGATGGATTTCAAGACAACTTTCTTTAATGGTGTAGTTGAAGAAGAAGTGTATGTGGAGCAACTACTTGGTTCTGAGACACATGACAATGAGTCATATATGTGCAGAACTTGGTATGGTAGGATAGACAACTTTCTATCCAGTTTGGGCTTTACCAAGAATAAAGCAGATTCCAACCTTTACTACAAGGTTGAGGAAGGCAATCTAGTGATACTACTATGTGGATGAACTATTTGTAACAGGTGAGGATAGATTGATTGCCGACATGCAGTGGAAGCTTACTGCCGAGTTCGAGTTGAAGAACTTGGGGATGATGCACTATTTGTTTTTGGCATGGAGGTGTGGCAGAGTGCAGATGGAATCTTCCTTGGACAAGGGAAGTATGCAGTAGAGATCCTGAAGAGGTTCGGGATGATGGACTGCAAGGCTATGGAAACACCTATGGCATCGAACCTAAAGCTTCTATGTGATGCTTCATTTGAGCTGGTTGATATCACTATGTATTGTCATATGATTGGGTCCTTGATGTACCTGACGAACACGAGACCAAATGTTTGCTTTGCGATGAACACATTGAGCCAGTTCCTGATGGATCCGAGGAGTGTTCAACTGGATGTTGTAAATCATATTCTGAGGGGTACAGTTGATTATGGGCTCAAGTATGATGCGAATCAGAAGTTTAACCTACATCATTATGTTGATTCAGATTGGGCAGGCAGTGCTACAGATAGGGATCAGGTGTGATCTCTTGGTTTAGCAGGAAGCAGTCCTGCGTAACACTGAGTATAGCCGAAGTAGATTATGTTGTGATGGATGAGTAGGTTGTAGATGTATTGACCAAGCCATTAGCCAGAGTGCAGTTTGAGTACTTCAGAGAGAGGCTTGGTGCAATTCAGATCGAGGTTCCTTCTAAAGGGAAGTGATGAGTTTGGAAGATGCAGATGCACATGAGCTTTTCTGACATGGTTGATGTGTTCTCCCTTGGTCATGATGTAATTGTTGAGCCATTTTTCACATGGTGGTAGATGTGTTCTCCCATGGTGAAAAAGTAAGGGCTGGAGCCTTCCCTGAATGGTGGTAGATGTGTTATCCCATGTCGGTGGTGTAAGTAATGGATGATGTGCATCTGGGTTGTGCTTCGTGGACAATGAGATGATCTGAAGAGGAGGATGCTATGATGATTAGGAGGATCATGGATGATGAGCATTAGGATGATGCTCCAGTTACTACTTTGTATATGTATATGCATCATGTTGGATGCTTGTTATGATCAGTTGGATCATTGCATCATGTTGGATGCTTGTTATGATCAGTTGGATCATTGCATCATGTTGGATGCTTGTTATGATCAGTTGGATCATTGCATCATGTTGGATGCTTGTTATGATCAGTTGGATCATTGCATCATGTTGGATGCTTGTTATGATCAGTTGGATCATTTATGTATGTATGCATCATGTTGGATGCTGGATATGATCAGTTGGATCATTTGTATGTATTTTGTATATGCATCATTTTGGATGCTTGGACCATGTATCTGTATATGTATCAGGTGGATACTGACATCATGTATGTTGATATGTATCAGGTGGATACATTGTGTGGATCATGTATCTGTGTATGTATCAGGTGGATACATTGTATGATTAGGAAGATCATGTATGATGATATGTATCAGGTAGATACTTGGTATGCATCAGGTGGATGTAGTGTATGATCAGGATGATCATAGATGACGAGCTTCAGGATGTTTCTCTAGATGACATGCAGCAGGATGTTGCAGTGATGATGATCAGGATGATCATGTGTACATCATGATGATATATGATAAGTATCAAGATGATACTTTGTGGCTGTGGATCAGGTTGTGCAGATGAGCATGTCTGGGAGATCCTATAGGTCAGAGTTGAGTACCCGTAACAGCTTGGGATGCTCTTTTGAGACATTGCTCTAGGAGGACATGTAATTTGTGCCCTAGGAGATTTCAGGTCAGAGTTGTGTACCCGTAACATCCTGTGATGCTCTTGTGAGGTTTTCTTCTATGGCATGTAATTTGATCTTGGGAGATCTGGACAGGATGAAAAAGGCCTCAAATGCTTCAGCCAGGTTTTGCCATGACCACATGTAATTTGCTCATGGGAGATCTGGACAGGATGAAAAAGGCCTCAGATGCTTCAGCCAGGTTTTCTGGTGGACCACATGTAATGTTCTCCTGGGAGATCCGACAGGTAGAGTTGTGTGCTCGTAACTGCCTGGGATGCTTCAGCCAGGTTTTGTGGTGAGATCACATGTAATGTGCTCCTAGGATATCCGATAGGTAGAGCTGTGTTCTCATAACAGCCTAGGATGCTTCAGCCAGGTTTTGTGATGGGTCACATGTAATGTGCTCCTGGGAGATCCAACAGGTAGAGCTGTGTTCTCATAATAGCTTGGGATGTTGCAGCCAGGTTTTGTGACGCACGTAATAAGTCCTGAGGATTCCATAGTATGGCTAGTGATGATGAAGACCTGCAGGTGGTGGGCCTACATCCAGTATGAAAAAGGACTGGCTCTGTAGAACTTCCTATGACGAGTAGATTCAGAGATTGATTAAGATAGTAGCAGCAGTGACGATGACGATGATTTGAGGATGATGATTCGCTGATGATGATCCGGAGAAGAATACTTGTGCTAGCAGACTTGAGTCAAGAAATACCTTCCTAGTTAAGAGGGAGTGTTGATGTATATGTAACTTCAGAATGTATTTCATATATGTATATTATATTCCTATAGAGATGTTATTATTCCTCTACATGGAAGTGTCGTCATTTATATTGTAAGTGTCGTAGCTTATACTTGATGGGTTATTAGACCACCAAGTGTGGGGTCGGCCCGAATTAAGTTTACCATGGGTTAAGCTAGACATATAGGCCCCATTAGTTTACTGGGCAGGACAGAACAAGTATAAAGTATAAATAGAGATCAGGATATCTCTATTTGATTATTCATTCAATCATTCTATTCACTCACGCACACTTTGAAGAGTGGCACACTTATGGAGGAGGAGGCTCTGCTGCTAGGAGAAGACTATCTATTGTATTCTGGTTGTATCATTGCTCTATCTATCTCTGAGGAAGTTATTGTGGTTTTTCGTCTTTATGGTTTTCCCCAAGTAAACTCTGTGTCTCTTTTGTGCTTGCATTATTGTGTCCATGATTGATATACTGTAGATTTGCTGTACATGTTGTTCTCTTAGTTATGATCCTAGATCGGATTGAGGTAAATTCTAAAAATTTAACAATTTACCAGCAGATTTTCAGGGAATATGCCCTGCATTTTCTCCTGATGCCAGAACTCTCATCCTTACATTGGGTGACTGGTATGTGGGAGAAGCCTTTTCTTGCATTAGAGTCTAGGGAAGCAATATTGTACATTTTCTACCAAGAGTTGTCCCTGACAGACTGTTACTTGAGGAGATATCTTATCAGACTGTTACAGATGGTGTCTACCTTAAGCTCACTGGTCCCAAAAGGAAGGGATGGCCTAAGTTCCCTTTAAACCTCAGGCCTTTGGTTATCCCAACTTCAACTTGGGCTGCAACACTAGGAGACATGATTGTTTCTTTGAAATTGGGATTTTCTCCCAAAAGAACTCATGACCCCAAAGGATTTCTGGAGGTTCATTTCAAACAGGCGCATATGAAGATTGGTTATACACATCAACACATCCCCGATGACTATATTTATCAGGGAGTTAATATTTTCTTTGAAGTCTTGTTGAGGGAAAAGAGCAAAGAAGAACATATCCATATCTTTCAGTATCAACGGGAGCCTAAAACCAAGGTTTTGAGCCATAGAAGCATGGAACACAAGCTTGATGAGAAAATAAGAAAAGATAGGGAAGAAAAGGAAGCTCACAAAGCTAGTGCTCCATTGATGCTGGCCTACCCATATGGAGACAAAGGAAAAGGCCTTATGGAGGATACTCTGAAGTTGAAGATGAAACACTTCCTTCTGTGATTGTTGTGCAGGAAGAAACTCAAAGTTCTTAGGAAATTGAAGATTTTTTGGATGCCATAGTCATGGATGATCTTGTCCCAAATCAATAGTCTCTTGACACCACTACTGTTGTTGATACCAAAACTTCAGCACTCTTACTTCCATCCATTCAAGTTGTTTCCACTTTATCTTCTGGGGTAACACCACCATCCACCATATCCCAGTTATATCATGCAATAACTTCCATTACTGTTCCATCTCTAACCCTGATAGTTCCACTTTCCATTCCACCATCAATAGTTGCAAAGATCCAATCTTCAACTGTCTCTCTGCAACCACCATCATCTATTTCATCACCACCAGCCAATGATGTCCAAATCCCGGTTGTTCCGTCTTCACCATTAGTTGTCGATGCATATTTTTCAATTCCTGAAGCTTTTACTTCAATCCCTAATCCAAAATATTTACCCTCAGCCAATGAAGTTATCCCTTCTCCACATAACACCTCTCAGGTTACTATGACAACACCTAATACCACTGTTACTCAGACAACCCCAAAAATTGCAATAGGAGATGTCGCTACATCTTTCACCGAATTGGTACCTACTTATGAGGAAGATATTGTAACCTCGCTTGGAGATTATTTCTATAGAAAAAAGGATAAGGAAGTGGTGAAGAAGGGTAACAAAAGAGGCAGAGATCAAGATGTGTTGCAAGGCCCCTTTCCCAATAAAATCATTTGGGCCAAGCAATAAGATGACATACAACAAGAAGCACTGGATACTTCTGCTGCCATGGGTGCTTTTGCAGGTGCCAATTTTGATTCAGTAATCACAATGAATAATGAAATTCATGTTAAGAAGGAGGATATCAATAAAGTTCAAGAGCAGCTGGTTAAGGACAATGAAGAACATGAAGCCGACATTCGTGAACTGAGAAAAGCATTTGAAAATAAGATTAAAGACCTTCAAGAATAGAATGCTTCTCTTCAAGTCCAATTGCAAGATGTTGAAGCTTTGGACACTGCCAATGCTGAAAAGATAGTTGTGCTTGAACAACAACGAAAGGATGCAACTGCAACTGCAACCTCCTCTGTGTTTTCTAGGTTTTCACAGCAAGAGTTCAAGGACCTAGCCAATCAAGTCAACCTGGAGCATCATCAACTTCAAGCTAAGCTATTTACTACCTTGGGTGAAATCCATGAGACTTACATTATGTTTGAAAAAATGGCTCGCACCTTGGGCCAGCACATAGAGAAAACAAAACAGGCTTCTAAAGTTGTAGAAGATGTCATGGATTGGCAGAAGTATATTGAATATAAGCTAGCTAATATCCCTAAGTTGGACAACCTCAAATTCAGAAGGATCCGAATTGTTGTGCGCGCTTCGGAGAATGCTATTGACATGATACAAGATACTATCAACCAGGATCAAGCCCTTTGCAAAAGAAGATGGCATGCCTCAAACAACCTCATGGAGATACTGGCATTCCCTGCAATGGGGCTCATCGAGGGGGCAAATCTGCCAAAATTGATGATAGAACAGGTTGAAGCCCATTGTGATCAAGTCAAGGAGAAAATATTGCAATTTGAGCATATCCAAATTGAAGACGTGGATTGGTTGACTAAGAAACCTATTTCCTTGGAAGCCAATTTCTATATGTTTATCCACACGTGGCATAAAATAGACAAAAATGAGATTGAAGGATTCATGTGTGATGCCCAGTTGGGGCTCAAATCTCCTCATTATCTAGATATAGATGAATTGACAGATGTTTGGGACAAGTTGGTAGATTCCCTCACTAATTAGAATATTCTGATTTTGTAATCCCTGTTTAAGGGGAATTTATCCTTTGTATTATTTTCGTAATTTATTATTTAAGGGGTAGATCTCTCTTAGGCAAGGGATGATCATTTTTGGGGTAGAAATCGACAAAACAAGACTGGAGATGCTATGTTTTATGATGAGCTTGTAATTTCTTACATGCTTTCATTAATACAGTAAAGTTATTCTCTTGCATCATCTATTGTTCATTGATCAAATTTCTTTGGTAAATATTGATTTCTACTTCAGGTTATTATCTATGCTATTTAATCCTTTGCAAATATTATTTCATGTAGAGATTGTTAATCTGGATTTTTCCTTATGTTAGATCTTTGTATTCATTATGTTTTAATTGAATTTCTTCAACTAAAATACTTATCGATTTCTGCAAATGATTTACAATAAATTATAATCTATGTTAATTTTTCAATTGACATATTGGTTACAAGTTAATCTTGAATGAGCTTAAACACTTAATATTGCATTCAGTTAATTTTAATTGATTGATTGTAACTTAAGAAAATAAGGAATTGATATTCTTCACATTTCTGTTAAGTGGATGAATGCACTTATTTATTTTCACATCAAGTTAATATCCATTTAAACAAGACACCTTTTAGAGTAGGTCTAACTTAGCTTAGATTTTCCTTCCTAGGTAGATTTGTTTCAAACTGAACACACTTTGTTTTCCTTCATTGGAAGACAGATCCTTTTAGGATCAACACCACAAGTGCTAGCGGAGGCCTTTCGATCTGTGCGAGATCACCATCCCAAACAACTCGATGATAGGGTAATACTTGTGCAGGATTATCTGAAGCCTCTCGATGGGTTTTCACCCTCTATTTTTAGCTTTGGAACCCACTCCAACACATACACACTCGAGGCATCAACAAATGGCACTAGAAGGAGGGCCTAAAGTAAAATATGCCTAAACATAATACTAGTAAACCTCTTCCAACCTGTCATTGAGCATGCAAAGCAGCCCCGTATATATGACACCTGTCATTTGGCATGCAAAGCAGTCCCTATATATGACAGGTGTCATATATAGGGACTGCTTTGCATGCAAAATGACAGGTGTCATATATAGGGGCTGCTTTGCATGCCAAATGACAAGTGTCATATATAGGGGGTTGCTTTGCATGCCAAGTGACATGTCTCATATTTTTAGGGGGATGCTTGGGGCAACAAACCCAAACTATAAATAGGAGCCATCCCTCCCCATTATTTCACTCAATAATTTTGTATCCTGTTTAAGTCAATGTGAGGTATGCTCTTGAAGTTGATGTGAGGTCTGCTATTGAAGTTGATGTGAGGTTGATGTGAGGTATGTTGTTGAAGTTTATGTGAGGTCGATGTGAGGTATGATGTTGAAGTTGATGTGAGGTCTGTCCATTGCACTAGCAGAATAGCATGTGCAACAATGAACAAAAGATAATAATTGCAATAGGTGAGTAGTATGTGCAGCAACAAAACACAGGATTAGTGAGCAGAGTTCAAGGTTGTCATTTAATTCTGATGTAAGGTGTTACTTCTACTATTAAATTTTATCCTAGCACAACAAAGATGAAGTTTATGATGATGCTGTAATCTGAACCTGATATCTTATATAAGAAAGATTGTTTGGCTATAGTTTTTTCTCCCTTCTTAGGGTTCTCCAGGATAAAATTATTGTTTATAGTCTATACCTTCCCTTTGGGAGAATCCTCTGGCAACAAATCTTGCTTTGTACTTTTCAACACTACCATCATCGGTCGTCACTCGTAGCCAGTCATAGGCATCTACCTCTGAACAACAAATAGTCCCACAACTGACTATAATTCCTGGTACACCTGCACCTCAGCAGGAAAATAAAAAGGATATCCTTATCATATCACCTACTAGAGGACCCCTTTCACTTGAACAAATACTGAAAATTTCTAATTATAGTGTTGCTAGAGTACAACAAAGAATTATTAACCTACAAAGTAGAGGACTAGTAGGAATTCAACATAACACCATTTCACAGACTGATAACCAAGAACACCATGTCACAACCTCATTGATGGATGGATTCCTCCTGTATGTTCTTAGAATAATAGGCATAAGCCTAGTTAAGGAGATGTTAATTAGATGCTTAATAACTTAACTTAGCAAATTAACTTAATATGATGATAATGACTGTTATGTAATTACAAAATGTGAAACAATATGAATTAAATAAAGAATTTTACTGATGCATAACTTGCATATAAACCATATGAGTGATAAATCAAGCACACAGATTTATATTTTTTATGATTTAACAATACAATTTAAACAAAGGTACTAGATGTATGTATGAAAAACCAGAATGAATCAAGGAAACTTTATTCACAGCAAAAGAAAGGAAAAGATAAACTAACTAATTCTTTTAAGATTGTAAAACATTACAATTCTCCAAGTATAGAGTTTCTCCAGATCTCTCCTTCGATGGTTCCCCCAGTCAACTGATTTGCCAAGGGAAGATTCCCACTTGCCCTCTACGAAGGCTAGTTTTTACACATCCAATACTTAATCTTGAAATTTTAAAACAGATTTTAGCAATTTCAAACTCTAATTTTGCATTTTTGGAAACCAAACTCGACACATTACAAGAATTATAATCATAGTGAAATTGAACATACTAGTAAAAACAAACATTCAACTTTCAAGTGTATTATTTAACAAAATACTTTCATTTTCATTTTATTCACAATTGGCCTCACATCGCTCATGCCATTCAGCTACAGCAAGCAAGGCCATAATCGATCTAAAAAAAATGTGTCATTGACATCATCACAAGCATAAGTTTTTTTTATAATATAGTTTCCTTCCTCGTTAGAAACATGTTTTTCTTCGGATTCATCGACAATCAGAGTATTTGTCCGATCCCAACCATGGATTAAAGTGTCCCAAACTATACTCAAAGGCTTGCGAAATACATAAGGATTTCCATCACCCTAAAAACCCTCTCTGGCTACGGAAGAACAATCTTCCAGTGTGTTAAAATTAATCTAATTAGTTCCCTTTTCAATCTTGTTCTTTCTAATAATCTAGGCAAAAACTCGTCAATGTTTTTTCGTTGAGTAGATGTCCATACGCAAACCTCAAAAATAGTAAAGCATTTTTCAAAAAATTCCCTTAAGCTTGTCCGTATAAAATAATACTTTGTTGATGTTTCGATTTCCAGTGGTCGTCACAATCGGGGTTTCTGTTTTCTATGTAATGCGTGTAACAAAATGCCATTGAAATAAAAAAATTATCAATGGTTTACTAGAAACAAATCTTATAGTACCATCTGCAAACAAAACACACACACACAACCCAGTTAATAAAATATTATGGTTCAATGTTTCTAAGTATATTGCTTTCATGTTCAACAATTTTTGAAACACATTACGAGATATATGGTACGATGTCCATGAATAATTATATGGGAACTGTGCAATAAAACTTACATCAATTAAATGCAGGAGTTGTAAAAAATATACAAATCACTAAATGAATTTTTTTTTATATAATACGATGGTCATTTGAAATTCAATGTGTTTAACCAACGCCCCATTTTTGAACGAGCCCTGAGATAATTCTACAGAGAACACAACATTGTTTTTATAGTTATATCTCTCTCTTATGAACCGTCAAATTTCCAACTAGTTGGCATTTTCAAGCGATTTTCCTTGCAATTGTCTGCCGATTGATATTGCAGTTCATCTATAAACAACATGTCTGTTTGTTTATATATATCTCCATATTGGATAAGTACATCCTTGAATGAATTTTTGTATAATAATGTTCTGTACTTCACCAACAATGTTATAGTATGCAGACATTGAGTGATTATAAATAGTACCAAGTTTACATTGCTCTCGACCCCAAAAAAATACAAAATCTTCATTTTTCAACCATTCAAATATAGCAAGGAAATTTGTAATTTCCACGTTGTCGAGCGAGGAAAACCACAAATCAACGTCGAAATGCTCTCTAGCAACACTGATAATTTGGGAGCTAAACATACATGTAAAATAATGATAGCAATTAATATGGACAAAATGAGGTTGACATGTTTGGAATAAATTATCTCCAAATTATGTTGGATAACATCCGAACTCCAAAGAGCAATCCCTCTACTCCTAGGACCAATAGTTTCTTTTGCAGTGATATCCTGACTACATACAAGAACAGTGACTATATATATAACAACAACAACAACGCTTTGTTCATGAAGTTAATGATCACAACCATGCAACTGTACATGAAGATGTTGATTTCCAAATATTAATACAAAAATCACCCAAAATTTCACAGATTCAATTGATTTAATAAAAGCATCACACTAAGCTAATAATATGTTACATTCAAACGAAAATAGCAACATCTCCGGAAAAAAACAGAAAACACATTGAATGATTTGAAATAGGCAATGATAGATTACATCTAGAAAATTTAGGCAATGATAGGTTACATTTGATGGTTGCCACTCTACCAGGATTCAACTGGGAGAAGGCATTGAAGGTTATGATATCAGCTGATTCATGCATTTTACTAAAATGATGCCAAAGTACATGTACCAATTCAGTATCTATCCTAAGGGACAATTCAGTAAAGGGCTTACTCAAAACACAATTTTGAAATGGAAGTGTTTTCTCACCATCACCCTCCAAAACAGTCATTGATGTATTAATTTTCAATGTTCTCATTGGGAACTCCATCCACACACTCTCAAAATTTTGTAAGTAGTGGCTTCCCCTCATTGACACTACAATTAGATGACCAAATCCAAACATTGAATTTGGAAAGAAGTAAATCCAAAAATACAATGGCATTTGATCGTGACTCATATGAAGTTCTTCTATGTTTAAATTCAAATTCACCATTAGTAATCTCTTCCCCCTTTTTTACTCTTTCCCCTCCAACAGTATTTTTTTTTATTTCCTTTTTTTCTCTTTGGAATCATTTTCTCTGGCTCTCTTGCGAAGTAGAAAACCTTCCATTTTTTAATATCAATAACATTTTTGTATGGGGAGGTGCGTAGAAATATTGCTTGTCATTATAATATACTTCGGAATATTTTTTTTTTCTCAATTTAAGTAGAAAATATTCTTTGTCTTTTACCTGTCAATGGCAGGCCAACATTTGATTGGTGAGTAACATCGTTGGAGACATTGCATTTTGACACCAAGCCCTCTCCAGCTTCAATATTTTCCAAGCTCTTGCCTTCTTCATTATTGTCCAAGCTCTCGCCTGGTCCATTATTCTCCAATAATATGATTTGTTGGACAATATCTAGGGGCATCCTCGATGCCAGCTCTGGTTGTGGATGATCCACATGTTGACCTAGAAATTTGCAGGTATACATTTTATATAATTTTTTGCAAGCATTCAAGGTCACTATCCCCTTTCATAATTTAGTTAATTTAACCACGATCTTTGAAAAATATTTTTTTACCTTCTTGTCCCGTTTGTGCTCCTGTTTGGTAGTTCTTAGTGGATTCTCTATCACATTCACTTTTGTCATTGGATAGTACAATTTGATTGGACGATACCTGGGTGTGCTCTTTATTTGAAGCTATAGTAGAATATGAATTTGAAGAAGTTATTGAAGAAAATCAACCGAGAAAAGTAAAATAAAGTCAAAGACACATTCAAATGTTAATAGAAATACCTTGTTTTACACCCAATTCATGATAGAAACTGTTCATAAACAGCTCTTGTTGTACTGTCTCCGCAATAGAAATAACTATTCTTTCTGGAGCCCTCATCAACGAACGAAGAAGCCTACCTCCTGCGTACAATGAAAGAAATGTGCCTTGAGAAGAGACCTGTGTAGAAACTATGTAATCGTAGAATTCCTGTGTCCTTTCTTTTGCAAACACATCGCTTCTCACACTATTGTTGTCAACCTTGGGCCGAGGTAAATCAATCATCGGTAGGCCCTCATCCTTCCAATCCATATCAATTTTAGAAGTAGATAAAGTATCGTTATATTCCCTTCCAATGCTCCAACACTGTATAATTATAGAGAATCCTATAAACAAGACTGTCCCTGGATAATTCTCTATAAACTCCCTTTGTAGGATTCAGTATAACATGTTTTTTTGATTTCTTGTTGAAACTTGTGAAAGATTTAGAAATCATACAAGAGTTTTCCATATAAGTTATAAAAATACAAGTACATGCCTCTTCATTTGTTTCTAAGTAGTACAAAAGTGCAAGCTTCCATGATTGTCTTGTTCTGTCCATGCACTATCACAATTACACATGTCCACAGCAACATATTCACAATTGACTGCTGCACCAAAGAATGGAATTAATCTGAGTGTGTTGACCAAAGATTCGAGATAACAACATTGACAAGCAAACTGTGAACTATTTTCCACGTCGTGAATGGACATACCCATCCTCTCTTTATTGATATATAGATTCAATATTTTCTGAGCATCAATTGGTATTTTCGTACCATTATCCACTTCAAATTCGTTCTTTCTCTTTTTACTCGAAGATTTTGTTTGCTTTCCAGAGCATAAAATACTGCACAGTTGTTGGAGATGGTTTCATTGGTGCAATTTTATATATTTCAATGACCTTATCGTCAGTGACAGTCTGTGATCGATCAATTTGAACATCATTAACTTTGAAATATTCAACGATCGAATGGTTGGTTGACCTCTCGTCCTTGATTCATTTGCAATATCGATTTAAAGTTTCTGTGCAAAAGTTTTTATCGACTTATGTGCTCATCCAAACCGATCCATTGATTATATTGTCTACCACAGTGGTTAATTCACCTTCTTCAAGATCACGCAATGGTCTAAAAAAATAGAACTATAACTCTTTATTTTATTTTGAACAAAATCATCCTTAGTGATGCTCTTGGGCGAGCATGGCAAGGAGCCACTTTTGTAAAGCTCGAATATAGACTGTCATTTGCTCCGCAGTCGATCCGAATCATGTCAAACAAGAGTTAGCTTGTCTTTAAGGCTCTCCTTATTTTGAACAAGAAATATATCCATACATTCATCTTGGAAAGACTGCAAACATATAAAATTGAATATTACAGTTAATTTGCTAATTTCATTATTAACAAAAGCATTAATCTAATGACTTTGATAGATAAGAAGAAAATTTCTATACCTACCAAGCATCACTGGAAATGTTTCTCTTTCATGGGCGGGATGGAGTACCACAGGATATCCATTTCTCCCTTGCTTTTTCAACTTGAGAAATTAATGAAGTGTTTGCAAAGTCCTTGTTTGACAAATTTTGTTGTTTGCATAATTTGTTGATGGTGTTTTGAGGAACGTCTCTATGTAGAATAGGAGCCATTCCACGCCGATACCTTGAATGGAGCTGTTTATATCGATCATCTACAATGATTATTTTTTGTGCAGAAATAGTATGCTACCCATTCAATATATAAAAATTTACTAATGGAAAATTAATTTCTTCTTCATTTCCAGGAAGAAAGGCTAATGTGGTCTCCTTATTGAAAGGCAATAGAATAGCATCTCTCAATGTTGTTGTAAATGTATGGAGAAGAGATACAACCATATTTTGCATGACCTCCTCATCAACCTTTCGATATTGTAAGTGTGGAGGCAGAACAACACATCTTGTTACATCAATGGAAAAACCTTGCTCATTGAACAAAAAGTATTCGATCTGCTGTTGTTGAACTTCTTTTGATGTGTTTAATTTATATGTGTGTGAATGGTAATTGCACATTGATTACTTGGAATACAAGTGTGTGATTGTGAAGAAGAAACCCATAGTTTTACAAATTCGTAGCTAACTGGTGAATACAATAGAGATTCAACGTAGTTCTGTATACTGCGATAGATTCCAAGTGCGAAGTCATCTGGTGTTCTATCCCATTAGTTAGTTGATGTTAAATAGAACGTTATGCGAATATCATAACGACATCTGTGCATCGCCATGGTTAAGAGATTCTTGATTATGCAACCCCCATATTCACTTCGGGTTAGACTTCAACCTATTTACAAGGTGATGCTGAAAGGGCTAGCGAAAGGGGTTTTGTTGTGTATGCATTTATCTCGTGAATGAAGGGTCAGCCGACCCTTATTGTGCTCAGTCTTATTTCATTGTTCACCATCCTTAATATACATGAATTGACACCCTCACCTTCGTAGGTTGAATACTTCGACAAATGTATATGCACGCCAGCCGATAATTTGAAAATATTTCTGGTGTTAAAAATGGAATTTACATGCATTGAATAGATGGAAACCTTAATTAAGCTTGGACAATTATTGGACAATATGTTCTACAAATCATACAGAGATAACAAATAAAACTTATTAAAGAGTATGGATTGGATTATTTCGTATCTCTTCTTTTCAACCAGACCAAAGCATTTTGACTGTAACTAAATGGTACATTGCCTTTGTTAAAAATTCCCATGCAATGAAGGGGCGGCCAACCCTTCTTCTACCAAGTATCCGTTTCATAATAGTTCTAGACTGCAAGAAGGGTCGGCCAAACTTTCTTGTGTTCAACAATCTCGATTCAGGTGAACTCTTGGATATAGGTGTTCACAATTTTATACTGAACAAAGGGGTGGCCGATCCTTCTTGTCGGAGGTTGGAATTCAGGATAAATATTGTTTATATGTTATAACTTAGCCAATCTCCTTTCCTTATTATTTACTATGGTAGTCGGGATTTAGGACTTGTTGTCCCATCCCGCAATCTGCATTGTGGGTTGCGGGATAGTGGAATTGATGGAACGTGTTAAGAAATCTAGGTATCCGCAATCCGCAATATATTTGCATCTTTGGAAAAGGTGATGAAATCCTCATGGGGGTTGCAAGAAGTGTCGGTCGACCTTTCTTGTGCCGAGTATTCTGTTCAAAATAGTTCTAGGCTGCAAGAAGGGTCAGTCGATCCTTCTTGTGTTCACCACTCTGGATACATGTGAATTGTAACATATAGGTGTCTATAGTTGTCTACTAAACGAATGGGCGGACGATTCTTCTTGTTGCAAGTTGGGATAAATATTGTTGATATGTTATAACTTAGCCAATATACCGATCCCAACTATTCATTGTGGAATTTGAAAGTCTGGAATTGTTGTTCCAGCCTAGGCAGGTTGAATATTTTTACAATTCACTCATAAATGAAGGGTCAGCCGACCTTTCTTCTACCCAGTATTCTGTTCAAAATAGTTCTCGACCGCAAGAAGGGTCAGTCGATCCTTCCTGTGTTCACCATTATGGATACAAGTGAATGGTTGGATATAGTTGTTCACAATTTTATAATAAACGAAGGGGTGGCCGATCCTTCTTATCGGAGGTCAGAAGTTAGGATAAATAATGTTTATGTGTTTTAACTTACCCAATCTCCGTTCTAGGATGAATTCTACATTAATTTGGAAGAAAGAACATTGAAAATATTTAAATGTGTGGATTAGATCATATAAAAAGAATTCTAACTTAGATATTACAGTCAACTATGAGGCAAACTGATAAGATGGTGTAGCACGAAATACATTCACAAAAGAGAAATTAAAAGACTAAAGAAAGTAAGAACATATGAATCTCTATTTCGGAGCCAACACCTATTACTTTGTAAAATCAAAATTTATACAAAACATTATTTGAATTCTTCGCTAAAACAAGAAATTTCAAAGAAATCTGTCTGATGTAACACTAGGGCAGTTAACAAAGGAACCACAATGTCATTTAAAATTAGGACACCTGATTATTTATTCCTAGCATAACCTGTGTTTTGGTTTCCCAAATCTTTCAACAATTTTCCATTGATCTTGAGTTGGGATTTCGTAATCCATCATTTCTTTCACCATCACCTCCAATTCTATGCATTTTGTGTAACATACATCTGGCAGACCCTTCTTAATCATTACAAATTGTTTAATTATTTCAAAATAATCGGTCAATTTCTCAATTATTGTCTTTCGAGTTAATCCTTTGACCAAACCTTCAAATTTCGAGTGATCCATACGATCCTGTACTATCAAATTGTGATAAGTTTCTTGAGTCATTAATTTTCCATCGAAACTCCAAAAAGAAGGTAGACCAAATTCAAAAGGCCCTAGAAATAATTCCTTAAAATTCTGAACTTCAAGGACCATCTGTTGTGCCATGTCTTTTACTTCTTTAACACGGTCATGCTTTCCAATAACTCTTCTTGCTGAAATGATGATTGATAGTCTGTCTTTGATTCCAAAACTCTGCATATCTAATTGGGTTAGAGCTTTTAACAAACTGACTGTATTTTGAGCTGTTTCTGAAGGCTTTTTGCGTAATGTTTGGTTTTCCACTTTACACCTCTAGAGAGCTATGTTTTCTATAGCATCTTTATCTGCTATAAAATTCAAATAAGACCAGAATTTGGTGACTTCCACTGATATCGCATCCCATATAAGGTGTTTAGCTCTGTGCAATGGAAGTTGACCTGTCAGTTTATATTTTAATTCATCAACTTTCTTTGGTAGTTGATTTCTCTCACTCAAAGCCTTTATCTTTGCTCCAGAATTTTGAATTACTTCCTCTTTCAACTTCTGGTTTTTCACTTTCAACTCTTCTATCTCTACATCTTTTAGAATAATTTGTGACATAGAACTGGTTAGTTCCTCAGTGGAGGACTTTTCCATTTGTCCTTCATCAGTGCATAGAGATTGACCCCCTTGCTTCTCTAGCGCTTGCACAGTTTCAATCTGATTGGTATTCAACAATAAAATTTGTGACAACAATTCAATCCTTTATTTTTCCCAAGCATGTTTTTCATCTTGTAACTTTAACATTTTACCTTTGTGATCCATCATTTCTTGATATATAGATTCCTTTTCTTGTTGTAATGCTATCAACTCTGGATATTGCACATGTTGACTATTTGGCACCTTCATTTTTTTCTTGAGAATTTGAATGGTATTTTATTTTTCATCAATGAGCCTTTTGGTACACTGGCTATTCCTTGGCTCGGCTCCCATGGTCACAAGGTCCACTTTTAGTCTTTTGATCTGGATTGAATTTGCGTTGTTTTCTTCCTTCTCTTGCCTTAGTTGACTCTCCAGCTTTGCTATCACAGACTGCAATTTAGAAATTTTTAAAGTGAATTGCAATAAATCAGAATACAGGACATCTCCTGTTTGTTTATGAAATTGAATATTATATGGTATATTAATCGCATCAAGAGTAACTTCCATTTCAAAAAATTTCTCATCGTTCACCATTGCAAACCTTATAGAGTCTCTTCCTAGATCCATAGCTGTAAGAAGGGAAACTTTTTGTTCTACCAGCGTTCTTACTTGGGGGTACAATTTTTGAGTTTCTTCGAAAGACTGCTTCCTCTTTGATTTATATTGTGAAATGACATTAGATCTGGAATTATACTGAGAGTTACTTCTGGATTCCTTTATTTTTGCAGGTGGCGGCAACATCAAACTAGTTTTTTCATGAACAATTGAATCTCGTTCCTCCATACTAATAATTTCCTTTTGTCGTTCCACTTTTGATTTCTTCCTTGAAAATTCTTGATCGACATCCATACTATCAACTTCTGGAATAATTCTCTTATTGGTGATATCAGATTTTGCTGGTGTCTAAACCAACATTGCCAAATTTCCTGTTTGTTCCATATTCACCTCTTTATTATCTTGTTCAAATTTGAATAAATTTGCCATTTCTTTCAATCCTTCTACTGTTTGATGATCAAAAGCCTTGTTTCCATTTTGATGTCTCCTTTGCGATATAATTTGATGAGGATCATAATTAATCCTTTCAGCCTCTTGGAAATCCATAATCTTCAGTAATTTTTCTACTATAGAGAGGGTTGCCTTATTCTTAATGATGAATGGACCAACATTAAGAGGGAATTTCACATCCGATGTTTTATTGAAAACACAAAAATGTTCTTCTTATGAATGCAACCTTTGTCTAATAAATTCCAAGTCAAAAACCGTCGTTGTTAAAAAGGATAGCAACAGATATGGTGCTCTAGTAAAACCATACACCCTAAGTATAGTATAATATCTATACAAGAACCAATCACCTGTTTGGCCTTCTGGTGTAGGCCGCAACATTTCTTTCATTTATTCTAACACTCGGAGCATTTCAGCATTAAAAATAATTCTGTAAACTTTTGCCATGATTTTATGGGTGAACTCAAACATATTGACCTGTTTAGGAAGGTCATGAGAAAAGATGGTACCAATAAAGTTGGATTTCGAAATGTTTGAACGCATGAACAACTCCAAGAGATATGACTGATATCTGAAATGCTTCAACTGGTTGAAATTCACCAACTGGCCATGAATCGCTTCAGCTAGGAATTCATCAAAATTAAAACAACACACCGGACTCGACTCTGACTTTGGTGAAATTACTTGGAGAAGGAAACCTAACATAACTTCTGTGATTGACTTATCACTATCTAGACCTAAAATTTGACTCAACAAGGACAAAACTAAATGGTTATCTCACTGAAAGACATCAATACTCAAAGGGAACTATAGGTTTTCATGCAACTGACCATCTTTCAAGACTTGTAATAAAAACTTGTCTTTTTCTGCAGGACTGCAGTTTCTATAAAACTTTGCCAAATTTTATTCATTAAACGACTCAGGGCTTTTGGGAAATGTTTTAGGTAAACGTAGAACCTCACGGACAGTCTGTGCATTTACTCTGCATAGAATTTTGGTCATTTTTTCATTAATGATTACCCTTTGTTCCTGCGAATAATTCGCCGCACACCAACAAACAAATTCAGGGAAGTGTAGGGTTTGTTTGACACAGAAATAGTACACAAAATAACCAAAAACATTAAATACATCCTTTCCCTGTGACTTAAACTCCATTAATTTCTCCTTAGACTGCAAAATACTACACACAGACAAAATAAGGTCGAAAATATCCCTTTCCCTGTCAAATACAATATTCTCATTTTCATTTGAACTTTCATTGAAGGGAAGAAGGTCTTGGGTTTTCTCCATTTCAGACACAAAATCAAAACACTGAGGGTTTCGAGCTACTTGTGAAGTGAGCTTCTTGGGTGTTGTTCCAGTTAACAAAGACAACGACGTTCCCATGGGTTCTTTTCCTCCAGGCAATAAGTGACAATTTTTTTTTTTAAACTTCAAACAAACCTTTTATAGAACATATGCTTAGGTGGTTTCGGAACTTACAATGAGCGGTTTAAATTTAATATCTTTTCATAGCAGACTCTACCAATGCTTTCCACGTGGTTACCAGTTTAATTTTCGCTCCTCCTTTTCCAAGTTTAACCACCATGCACTTTCTAGCATGAGAAGCCATTTCCACCATCTATTTGCTTTTGGGTGGGTCTACATCATAATTCCTCCACGTTGCTACATGTTTGTCTGTTTTGGTGTGAGTTGTCTAATTTTTTAGCGCCTTTTCCACCTCCGCCCTTGGAGTCAGAGATCTTATGTAGAGACGTTAGAATAGTGACAATATTCGCATTGTTCCTCTCTATAAATACTAATAAGCAATGTTATATTAATGTTATAGTAATAAGCAATGTTATATAATAATGTTAAATAACCCAAGAATCCATATAGAATAAATTTAGAAAACATAAAGACAAAAATGCTAACAATATGAAGAAATCACTTGTTTGATCAATTATACCAACTCTAGACATTGTTTGTAGATGGGTTTGTAGAAGATCTAGTGTAACATGGGAAGAAGTCGATGAAGAAGAGGGAGAGATGACCATATTAAGAGATAAGAGAAGTCTAAACAACAAGATCAATCTTCCAAGATGGCATTGAGATGAAACATTAAATTAGGAAAAGAAGGAGAGATCACATATCGTAGAAATAACATCTAAGGTTGGTGTTGTTTTTTTACACAACCCATTTCATATTACTATAGCTGCATAATTCTATTGTTCATCAAGTGTCCCTTTTAAATAAATTTGTTAAAATTGAAATATTGCAATTTTTGGCCAATTCGAACCTTAGACTATTAATGACTCGAATGCTTCAAAATGGCTTCAAATGCTTCTGATTTGGGACTAAAGGTGTTTGAAAGGTATTGGGACATAAAAAGTGACAAAATTTGCATCGTTCCTCTCTACAGCTTTTAATAAGCAATGTCTAACCCAGATAAACTGAGAACCCATATAGAGGAAATTTTAGAAACATAAAAAATAAGTAACAATTAAAAAAAACATTTGAAATATATTCATAACCATTGAGGTGTAATATGAGACATTTATGCACCTATTATACTACTAGGCTTGGAAACTTTCAAAAGACTTCAGCCACTTGCATTTACAAATAGAGAATGAAAGACATAATTACTAGGAAAATCTATGTTGAAGCCCCCAAGGGCAGATGGCTCCAAAAGACTCTTTAAAGGATTTCGAATTGGGTTTGAAAGTATATGAAGGGTATTAAGACATAAAAAGGAACCTCATCAGTGATTGTAGACTAATATAAAAATACTTCTGCAACATCCATTTAACTTTAGGATAAGTTGGGGAATTTTACTAGTCAAATCGACGTTCAAAACCCTCCAAGGGTAGGGGACAAAGATGGCTTCCCAAATGTTGTAATACCTTTCCAAATTTAAGAACAGAGACATGGTACCGATAAAGGAATTCAATGATCTCCCCAATTCATCATCAATTATTTTCTATAGGCGTCTACAACTACCATAAACCAGATGTTTGTATACATGTCTTCACATACTAGTCTAGGGGGAAATGCTAGTAAACTTCACCACTGGTTATGAAATTTGAGATTTAGGTTCCAAGGACTTGTGCAATGTTAATGAAACTTATTCATATATTAAAATTAATGAAACTCCATACATCAACAAAATAAAAAAGATTAACTTAATATACAATTCGAAATAATGTCTCTTCAAGCTCCGACAACAAGATAATATAGGGAAAATGGCACCATTTATGCATTGTTTGGTGTTTCTACATGGTTTCACTTGGTATTTCGAACTTAGATTATTTTGAGCATTAAATTAAGAGTATATATATCATAATACAAATAAATGGATATTCATGGACCATCACAAAAGCTACTCTCCTTCTTTGTTCTTGCGACTTTTATAAACTTCTGAAGTCCTCCATGGGTACATCTCAGGACTGATTACACCGTCTCTGAAAAAACCTATGTACCCCACTGTCACCCCATAATATTTGGATCATATCATCATATTTATATCATCTCATTGTCAATGGAGCACCATCTGCTAGAATATCTTCTGCTATCAGCAACCTCGTCAGCTCGAACACCGTCTGCTAGAACATCCTCATCAACAACACCATTAGCTGGAACATCTTCTGCTGTTAGTAACCTCGTCAGCTTGAACAACATCTGCTAGAACATCATCATCAACAGCACAATAAGCTGGAATATCTTCTATTATCAGCAACCTTGCCAACTGGAATACCATCTACTGGAACATCCTCATTAGTAGCACCATTCATTGGAACACCTACAACAAACATCAGTAACTAAATACTAATACTATCAGTCAGCCAATACTGATCTACCATAACCCTTCGAGAGGCATCCATCCCTACAGAAAGGCATCAGCTCATGAGAGTTGGAACTATCAGTCAGCTAATATTGGTCTTCCGTCCCTCCTGGACATGCATCTATCCTTTCAGATACGATCTCTATCAGTCTTTCTTTCTAGAGAGATCACTGTAGACCACATGAAGATTCAAACTTCACACGAGCCAGAGGCTTAGTCAGCACATCAGTAACTTGTTCCTCTGTAGGAACATAATCGAGCTTCACAGCTCCCTTCTGCACCATATCCCAGATATACTGGAACATACTCTCGATGTGCTTCCATCTATCATGAAACATAGAATTTTCTATCAACCTGATGCAACTATGTTCAATGTCACAGAGTATCTTGATAACATCAATCTCTGCATCGAACAATCTTGTCAACATCTTGCGAAGCCACACTACTTTACCACAAGTTGAGGAAGTTGCTACATGTTCAACTTCCGTTGTATTGAGTGCAACACAGAGTTGCTTTCTACTGAGCCATCAGATCACGTCTGATCCAAAACTAGAGTAACATGATCCCGAGGTAGTCTTTCTGTATTCAGCACTTCCATCCCAATCTGAGTCTGTGTACCCATATAGTATGAACTCACTACCTGAGGCATATCTAAGTCCATAATCCAATGTACCCTTCAGATATCTCATCACATGTTTTGTCGCAATCAGGTTTTATTTATCTAGTCTTGTATAATTCAAATACTTATCTTTTTTTGGTTGTTGGGTGGATGCCCTCTCAATCTTTGCTTCCTTGTAGGAACTAATGGAGTCTCTAGCAGAGACTGTGTTCTTCTTCTTGTGGGAGTTTCTTTTTTTCCTGGGACAATATCCTTCTTATGATGAGGATACTCCCTCTTGTTGTAATTCCTCTTGGTGTGTGCTGTGAGAGCCTGGTCCTCACTACCCATGTTTTCTTATCGAGCTACAATTCTAGCTTCTTCCTAGTGTGAGCATTCCTCCCATAGCCTACTGAATGTGACAGATCTTCTTCCTATCACAAATTCCTTGGATGAAGGAATCCCATGATCTAGGAGGACCATTCAAGGTTGTCATCACTCTTTCTCCATTCTCTATATCTTCTTTAATGGCTTCAAGTTGTTCTTTTATCTGAGAGACCCTTGTAAAGTGTGACTGCATGGTCTCTGCATTTTGTATCTTGACATTCTTTAATTGATTCCTCAAAGTCATCTACTTCCGATTTATGTTCATTCCTTCAAACAGCTTTGTCAAGGCATCAAACATCTCTTTGGGTGTCTTTGGGGATGTCGACACATGTGCTATGAGATGGTCCTTGATAGAATATGCACTGATCCTCTTGGCCTTGACCAAGTTCTTCTTATGTAAGGCCTTAGCCTCATCTCCCTCTGGGACTGGAACCTCTTCACTTATGTAGGACTATCCAATTCATTCTCTTTGGAATTTCAAACTTTTGACTGGACATGGAGATGCATTTGACTAAGGTGAGCAAGCTAGTGTCATAGGTGTCATAGCATCTTCATCATTTTTGTCACACTAGATGCTACGAAATCTAGCCCAACTATCACAATTCTTCTAAGATTCCTCTTCCTCTTCCATGGGACTTATTCTTCCACTCCAATTCGACCTTACATGACTCATGCCATGAATAATACCTCTTAAAATAACCCAAGTATGTTACCCTTCATCTTGAACTCGAATTGGTGAGAGAATCATGCCAAGTGTAGTGGGGAATCTTGCCACAAATGGGTGCCACAACCTCTTAATATGTGTCCTCATGGTCCAATGCACAGTGGCCTCTCCAATTCCCAATTAGGATGGGAATCTTTCACGTGACCCTCTAAATTGGTACTAAGGCAAGTAGAGTAAACCCTCCACAATCTTGGACAAGCTATGCTCTCCAATACACAAATTAATGAGAAATGATCAAAAACCACTCTCCAATGGCTAGATATTATTGGTGATTGTATTGGAATATTCCATGGTAATGATATTGGTAATGATAGGTCTATGATGTAAGGGTTTAAAGGTGAAATAGATGAAGTCTAATGGTGATTATTTCTGGGATTTGATTACACTCTTTGGAGACTCTTTATGGTCTTGCTATACATCTGAAGTATAAACCCCAATTTCATTAAATTTGGACTTATTGCTAGTAGTCTAAATTGGATTTTAAATATGGTTAAGCTACATTTCTACGAGACTTGGTATTATAAAATAATACCCATTTGAGCGAAGTTACTTCCATATTATACTACCAAACTTCATGGAAATGTATCTTAACCTTATTAAAAACCCAATTTAGACTAGGAAGTTACTGCCATTCTTGGACGATAGATTTGGGGCATGTACAAGTTGACATTGTGACATCGATATTTTTTGTGGCCTTGTGACAAGGACAAGGATTGTGTCATTGTGATGAACATGGATTGTGATAGTGACATCAATACAATGATACATGGATAGTGATACAGGTACAAGTAAAACTATTGAGTTGGACTTTACTAAGGTCTGGAGTCCTATCTATAGGTTGGAAATTATGACAACCAAGGGGTTGTGGCTTCGTTCTAGATGGAGCTAGTAAACCAAGGATTTGGAGCTTCCTTAGGTTTCAATCCTCCTTCCAGTTGGTGCAGTTAAATCAGGGAGTCAATTCGTTCAAGAGAGTCTAATAGATGAACCAAATATCTCTAGAACATATGGACGAACATGAAAGTCTCTACTCCGCAGATGGGGTTCGACTGTTCTTAATGGATCAAATTCTAATATGATTGGATTATAAGAATGAGACTCCATTTAAATGCACAAGGTCTTAATATCTGGAAATCTGTTCTAAATTCTTACATCGCTCTAAAGAGACTACAAAAAACTGCATCCATTAAGGAGCTAACAAATAATAATGCAATGGAAATGGATATTGTGTTGCATGGAATACATGATTGATTCATGTGAAAGATAAATTTGGAAGGTGTTCATCATGTGGGACAAGGTACCAAATATCTGCACAAAGGAACCCCATTCTTAGCATTATTTTTGTCCCAAGTACCTAAAAAGATCGGGTAAATAGTTCATGAGCCTTGGATTCCAAAGAAGGCTTAAAAAGTATAAGGGAAGTAAGCTTACTTTAGGGGGCCTACAAAATTAATATGCTAATAGGCCCAAGCACTTAAAATATTAAACAGAGGCGCTAGAGGATCAACTAGACAAGACGTTAGGTGACGATGAGGGCACTATGCGGTAGGTGTTGGTTCATCCAACAATACTAAGAAGGGGGGGGGGGAATCACTATTGCCTTTTTCAACCCTTTTATATAAAATTAGTATTAAGCATTGCCAAGTTAAATAATTATCATTCCCAATGTGAATAGGACAATTAAAAATTTGAACACACTGATTTATCATGGAAACCTCAAAGCTAAAACCAACAAAGCCTTCCTATTAATGAGGTAATCGTATACAAAATTGTTCTAAAAGCACCAACTTAATGGAGAACTTAATCCGGTGGATTCTTCTGCCACTACAGAAAGCATGCTCCTACACCCTTGGTTTTCTACCTACTAAACAGACAAGGATGCCCCACAACCCTAAATCTCTACCCATGACTGGAGGGAGGAAAGAATTCCCTTTGAAGGCCTAAACCTGCCCCAAGAAGCACCCAACAACCCTCTAATTTATAATAGTTTTAACTTGCTTCTGATATGCAATTAATACCAAAACTTCATAGACACCTATGGTCCTCTTCATACATTTGACTTGTATGGTGATATATATTTTCAAAGAACTTTATTAAGGAAAATCATGCCCCGTCCAAGATCGATGGTGGACTTCAAAATTTGCTTTTTCCTAATTATGAACCCTTGCGGTCAATATGTCCGATCAGTTAAATCAAAGGGTAAAGTCTTTCGACCCTTAATGTCCTATAAAACGCTATACCAATCTTTCAATTGTTGTGATCTTCAATTTTGACGGCTCTGTAGATTTACTGCGATCTGTGTTCGGGTTTTTGTTGATCATTTTGGACCTCTGTTGTGAAATTAAATAGGATCTGGTCCTGCTCACTCGAGGTTGCCAAAAATGTTTTCTAAATTAGCTCTCCGTTCGACTCTTTCTCTTTCCACTAGCCCTCATCAACGTCATGCTATTAAAGTTGGAGAACAGGAAAGTCTGAGGATTCTGACCACTGCTCTGCTTAGCGACCACGAGATCCTGTATGAGAATATTTCTTGCAGAAGTTCTTCAGGCATGTATCCTTGTTTAATGATGGAAGGTAGCAGTCGCGGAAGGACTAGCATCACCGATGCACACACCCGCAGACAAGTCGAGAAGTTGGACAAGGAAATGGCAGAGGTTCGACAGAAGTTAGACTCCTTGGAGCAAACCATGGCAAATGACAAAGCCGAAAGGATGGAGAGGAATGCGCAAGACCAAGCCGATAAAGCCGAAATGATGAGGATGTTGTGAGCCCTCCTCCAGGAAAGCGATGAAGCAATTCAAAATCAACCCAAGGGGAGCCTAACTACTTCAGTAGGTTCTAGATAGTCCTGTCCATCCCGTCAAACTGTCAGAACTCCCTTGACTCCCTCAGAGACTCTGTCAGAGGCTCCCTCAAAAACTCCCTCAGAAACTCCCTCAGAGGCAAGATCGACACGATCATTAGGAGGGGTCAAACCAATGGATATCGACCCCTGAGGGAATGATGCAGCCCACCGAAAACGGTCACTTCTTATTTTAGGTTTAGTTTTCTGTTAGTTTAGGCCAGGGCTTTTGTCCTCGACCCTTATGTTAAATTTGTATTGGAAGCTATTTTAGGTTTACTTTTCTGTAAGTTTAGGGGAGGGCTTTTGTTCAATACTGTAAATTTTGAAAAATCATTTAAACTCTGTGCTAATGTCGCTACTATTTGAAGAATATATATCCAGTTTTTTTAATATTAGTTTTAATTAATTTTCTTAATTCTTTGTTCTTCTCAAAATTCTTAACCTCTCTTATTTATCGATTATGTTTGGATTTATGTATTCTACTTCAGTTTACATAAAGTTTTGAATTTATTTTGCATGATAGTTTAAATCATTAAAAACAAAAAATCAAGGCCATCAATTCGACATAGTGATTATTTACTAGAAAAAAACTCTTTTAATTTCAAAAAACTCGATGAAACACATAAACGAACCATAATTTATTTTGTTTTTCAGATTGAGCGAGGAACCATATTTTTCTTGGAAGTGCATTTTATCTATTTTGTATAAGATTTGAAAATGGAGTTGTGTTGATTTTCGAAGTATGAATGTTTGTAAATTTCCTTATTTACTTTGCATAATATACATGGTTATCTAAATATGGCTCAAATTTCTAGTTTGAAAACAATAATTTTTAATAAAACATTATCAATAAGATTATTATAAAAAAAGCATTATCGAAGGTCATGTATTTCTTGGTTTTTCCCTCGATGTTTCTGCTCTTACATTGGAATCACCCAATTTCTACTCTTGCATGGGAATCACTATAACATAAAATGATTCTAGTACTCTTGCATTGGAATTACTATAACTTAAATCCATAGGTTTATATTGAAATGGTACCTTTAATATCCGTAATACTCTTTTAAACAATTGCAAAACCAAATGAAAAAATCAAATATGCCACGTGTCACCTTGGGAACAAGATCTCAACATTTTAACAACAAAATTTATAGAAAGATTCCTCAAAAGAGTTTAATGGCAATTTGAAACTTGTGTTTAGTGAAAGGGTGTTTAGATGCTGAGGAGAAAGAGCGTCTGCTCCTTCCTCCATAGATGTTTTGTAGCACTAGAGAAAGTAGATATCAGTACTTTAAACAGAAATTTCAAACACAAATTTCATAGGAACATTGCTTTGCACAACTTGATTGCAACTGGAAATATTCTCTGAGAAAGAGCGGCCGCTCTTTCTCCAAGTTGTCTAGTTTCACCAATCCCTCACAAAGGAAGGGGTAGCTGGCCCTTCTTCTGCCCATAACTCTATTCATAATAGTTCTAATAATGCAAGAAGGGTTGGTCGATCCTTCTTGTGTTCTCCATTCTTGATATAGGTGAATTGATGGATATGGGTGTTCACAATTATCTACTAATATAAGGGGCATATCCCTACTATTTACAACGGAAGTTGAAAGTCTAGAATTCTCAGATTGGCCTTCATAGATTAAATTGTTTTACACTAATCTTGTAAATGAAGGGTCGGTCGAACCCTTGTTGTGGTAAGCATTATGCCAGTGTTCACTGTTATGGATATAAATGAATTGACGATCTAGCCTTCCTCGGTTGAATAATTTTACATTGCTTCTCACAATTTGTGTGCAAGTGGAAGTATTCTCAGAGAAAGAGCGATTGCTCTTTCTCCAAGTTGTATATTTTTACAAATCCATCATAAAAGAAGGGGTGGCCACCCCTTGTGGTGGTAAGCCTTCTTCCAGTGTTCATCGTTATGGATATAAATGGATTTTACATTGCTTTGCACAATTTGCTTGCAAGTGGAAATATTCTCGAGGAAAGAGTGGCCGCTCTTTCTCCGAGTTGTCTATTTTTACAGATCCCTCATAAAAGAAGGGGCATCCAACCCTTTTATTTCCCATAACTCTATTCATAATAGTTCTAAACTTCTAGGATGCAAGAAGGGTTGGTTGATCCTTTCTGTGTGTGCCCATTTGGATACAGGTGAATTTTTGAATAAGGAGGGTTAAGGCCTCGATTGTCAAATTAGAAGACCCAACGGATGTCTAATGGGATCTATGGATATGAATTTGTAGCACACGAATAAAATAATCAAAGATCCTAAGCTAATTGATATTGAATAAAGTGTGAAGCAATTTTTATATATTGTTTGTGATTTAATCTTAAAAGTTAAGGATCATAACTATTTTTTTAAACCAAAAAATTCTTTTTTTTGTTTTACACAAATGGTTAAAGAGATTTTATATTAAAAGGATGGAACAGATTACATAGCATATAGGAGACTGGTCCCCAAAAACAAGAGCTATCGAAACAGTATCTTCATATTTTAGTCTTTGATCTTCAGAAAAGGCCTTATGCCTGCTACTACTGAAAATTTTAACAAAGTGACCTAAGACAAACTTGCAAGAGTAATACATATGAGAAGGATTACAAAATTATAGCGCAAACAGAGTTGCTAAAACACCAAGACAGGAACACAAAGGAGTCAATTGCCATGATGGGGACGAGTCTTCTTATGCTTTCCTCTTATTGTTGCACCTGCAATTTCATCCTTGCCTCCTGTTGCTGCACTTGTAATTTCATCCTTGCATCCTATTGCTGCACCTACAATTTCATCATCATTGTTTAGTGTGATGGATGGGCTATTTCTTCCACTATGTCTGATAAAATCAACTTTAACCTCCATTATCCTAAGGCTACTATGGAACAAATCAAGCTTGCCCACCAGCTTCTCGAAGTAGTCTTTCATCTTTTCATTGCAAGTCTCAAAGTAGTCTTTCATCTTGACATTGCTAGTCCGGACGCTAGAGTTAGAAATTTGAATGGAGGTAGCGAGGCGAGAAATTGCTTTCTTCATGTCGAAGAAGTCACCCCGAAGAGAACGGACCTGGGCTTCCAGGTCCAGAACTTGTATGAGAATTTTGGGGGAAGGGCTATCCTTCCCACGAGGAGAGTCAGTGTTAAGCAGATCACCATTATTGCCCAATGCATGCTGCCAAGTTTTGTTGCCTCCCAATTCTCTCGGGTAACCACGAAACTACTATGTAGGATTCGAAATAAACCCAGAGCCAAGAGTTGAGAGTGTAGCTACAGTTTTTTCCCTACCTTGTGCAAATGATCACCTACTAAGGAGAAGGGCCTCCATAGTAGCAGTTCAGTAAAACAATAAAACTTGAGAGTAAAACAAGCTAAAATATAAGCTAACACATGCATCAACATAAATAGAAAAACAATAACAATATAATGGAAAATCTTTTTTTGTATTAGGGTATAACCAAAATTACATTTACCTCAAAATTTGAGGTTGGTGGAGCTCTTGCAAAAGTCTAGAAGGCATGCTTCCGTGCTCCAATGGGTTCCTTCTCCTTCTCCAAGGTGTTTGGATAGTGAGACAAAAGGGGCACTCAAATGGGAAGCTAGCTCAAATGGTGAGCTAGGGTTTCAAGAGTGATTTTGGCAGAGTGAGGATAGGATAGATTGTGGATGTGAAATGGGGAGCCTCCATCACCTAGTTATAGGTTTTTTAGTGGTGAAGTGTTTACCCATGGCTTTTGGCACCATATGGTTTAGGTCAATTGTTTTAGGGTTTTTGCTTCCTTTTTCCCTCTTTTTCATCTTTTTTATTCCCTTTTACATGATTTTTGGGAATTTAGAGCCTTTTTAAATGGTGTTTGCTATATTTTGAGGAAATTTAATTATTTGGAGGGGGAAAAAGGGGTTTTTTGCCTTTTGGTGGCCATTTAATGGTTTTTTGAGGTTTTGGAGGCAAATATGGTGGGAAAATAGACAAATGAGTCATGTGGTGAGGGAGATGAGGTAATGAGCACTTTTTAGGTGTTAACAGATTGCCCCTTGATATGTGAGGGTACGAGCTCATCATATGGCTGATAGACATCATAGGTATTTTATGGTTTTCCTGGGGTGTGGAGAAGAGAATAAACAGACTAGAGACCGGAACAGTGGTCCCGAAGCTACTGCAAAAACTGAAAATACATGACCTCAAAAATGAATGAGGCATAATCTCAATATATGGATGAGGTGGGCATACCCATGCTCGTATCAAGATATATAAAATAACAATGAGGCCCAAAAAAGGGGACTTGAAAGATACATGGAAAACTACTGTGTACATCATAAGGTTCCAAAGGGGACATAAATCTGGGACATACTGTCGGTTTGACCATGTCTGAGCTGAAGAACTGATACACTGGAATAATAATAGTGTTGCTAAGTGTGGTACCATAGAAACTGATGAGCTGTTGGATCTGAAGATACCCAATAATGGGGTGCGAACAATGACAGAGAGTCATAGCCTCAATGGTACACTGAGTTGTAGCTGAACTGGGTTCTCAAGGAAGAATACAAGTGGATGGCTTCCAAATACTATCACCAACGCAACCCAGATATCCATGGGAACATATAACGGGGTGTTCCAAAGTGACTCACCAATGTGCTAGAGTCAGGGGAAGTTTGGGGTTTTCGACAAATAACTGAAAGGACTAATACCTATATGAGTTTCAACGATGCGATCAAGGTGTTGATGTCAAGCATGTGAAAAACAATCATTTAGAGAGGCACTAAGGAATCCTTTTGAAATAATCCATAGGCACTCACCAATGATGGTGATGAGTCCAAGGCACAGGGACCTCTGGGTCTATCCTCTAGAATAGATGAGATGGTGTCGATAGAGGGAGACCTGCAACTAGCAAGGCAATGATGTTTCCTTGATAGGAGCACGAGGTGAATAAACAAGAGAGGATAGGACTGCTTGTGAAACTAATATATTGGGGGATTAGGAAACATGGGTTGTTGGGTGAAGGGGACTCAAACTTCCTTTGTTCAGAGTATGATGGCGAGGGTGGTTGGGAAGCATAGGACACTAACTTGGGGGAAGGGGATCATAGCTTAATGGAGCAGGGGATATGATTGTAATGGGAGAGGCTCGGGGGGTCAAATTGACGTATGAGATCCATAAATTCTTAAGGGTGGCATATCGTAGAATACTCTTAACAAAGGCTACCATATTGGGGTTGCTGCCATAATGTGGGGACAAGATATGATCTGTCATGGCACCAAAAGGCACCGTTGCATCCTTCTTCATGGTTTAAGGAGCTCAAAAAAGGTATAAAATGGTACTGTCATGTGGATTTATATGAGCCCAGGATAGTTCATGCTTTTGATTGCTTTCAATTTTTAGGAGTCTGAAAGCGACAAGAAGACTCTGAAAGAATGGAATGGTATTGTCATGTGGATTTATACGAGCCCAGGATAGTGCATGCTCATGGTTGCTTTCAATTTTAGAGAGTCTAAAAACAATAAGAACATTCTAGGGGGTTTATTTTTCGTGTGTTAGTCTCCAAGGCCCGAAAAAGCATAAAAGGATGCAATGGAGAACTCTTCTAGCCGGTGTGACTAGAGTATTCATTTTTTGTAATTAGTCTACTAGGTCCGGAAAAGGGGTAAACTTATACTAGATAGATGCCCTTTCAGGTACTTTAATGAGCATGAAAGGAAGGAAGATTGCTCAACGATCTTTTCATTCTTTTAGGAGTCAGAAAAGAGCTTAACAGAAACTCCCTAAGTGCTTTTTTCATAAAGGACTTGTCCGGCCTAAAAAAGGGATAAAATTATACCAAACAAAAGGAATGGTCAAGCAAGGAGGGAGTGTTCAATCAAAGGACATCAATGAGAACCGAGAGTGAGGGTTGGGGGGAACACTGGTGGTGCCTCCTTGCGAGATGATGAATGGTGGAAAAATAATGAAATAACTGCAGTATGTAGGTAGTGGAATGTTCATGGATATGCTTGAAATGTTAAAGCACGTGTAAAGTGATGGCGGCCGATGTGGCTAGCAGATCGTGGGTGCCCGGTGGACAAACAAAATGTCAAAAAAGGGGTGACTATGACAGCGAGAAATGATCTCAAGCATCATCACGAGTGTGGAAAACTGGATCCGGTGATATAAAAAACGTCAAAAACAGATGACGTCCAAGGTGGTGCCCAAACCGGGATGATTAGGGGCTGGTAAAAAATGTCCAAAAAAACTAGGGGTGAGAGCAAGAAATGATCTCAAGCATCATCATGGGCTCGGAAAACTGAATCCGATGGTATATGGAATGCTAAAAATTGATAACAGCTGATGTGGCATGCAAATCAAGATGGCGAGGTACATGGAAAAAATTCCAAAAAAGGGGGTTTGAGAAAATGAGAAATAGAGTCGACCATTCTGAAGGTCTCGTCATTCTAATTCTAGGGGTGGAAACGGTTTGGAAAATCGACTCCGTATGGGTCCAAAATGGTCGAATTAAGAAAAAGTCAACTGGCTAAAAATAGTAAGTGGACCCATAATGCCAAGTGTCATTTGTACGGTTGACTCTAACAGGAGAGTGTGGTGGGCCAGAGTGGATTTGGCATTTTTGGGCGATCTGACCAGTCGATTTTATTTCTACGAGTTGTAGGTATTTCATTGAAATTCTACCTTTAATCTTTTCTTGATTCGGGTGGGTAGTGGGTCCTCAAGGGGTGTGGTACGGTCCACTAGGGGTGTGGATCACGGGTTTTGGGGTGATGGCTACGGTCATGGATCACAGTTGTGGTCTCCATAGACGCGAGCCGTGACCATGACTGTGGCCTAGATAGTCACAATCTGCAATCGCGACTCTGGCCTAGATAACCGTGATCTATGATCGCGACTGTGGCCCCCACATGTGCGATCTGCAATCACAACTGTAGTCCCGATAGTCACAATTTGGGATTGTGACATTGGGCCCTATAGGAATGATCTGGATCGGGATTATGGAGTCATACTAGGGGGGATGATGATTTATGTGATGATGTTCTAATGAGTTTTTATTGTGGGATTGACAAGATCCCGAGAGTACTATGGCGAGAGCATGAGATACCTGATGATCTCATGGAGTACATACGGGATGATCGACATGTCTAGGGGACTTTGCGGTTGTGCGGGCTGTTGAAGTTTGCACAGGTGCCGCTTATGCATTCAACAGTACTACTGTTGAACAAGTTGGTGGGCTTCTGGGAGCCAGATATGCAGGCCTTCATGGTGCAGGGGGAGGGACTGGAGCTCACCCTAGCAGATGTGTAATTTTTTACGAGACTTTCTTGTTTGGGTAGGGTGGAGGATACCTAGCCACGGGTGTCCGCGGATGTGGACATGGAGGAGATGTTGGATCGGCACTGCTTCCCTATGGCAAGAGTGCATAAGAATGCACTTTTGATTTGTGACTTATAGGAGCCATCAGTTTGGGTGATCATAGCATGTGTGGTCCGAGTGTTGGGATCACAGGCGCCCAACTGGGTGTCGGGGGGGCCATATGCAGTTGGTAGAGCGGGTATTACAGGGCACCTTCTTTGCTTGGGGCCAGATATTCCTCACCTATGTTCAGCAAAAGCTAAGCATGGTGAAGGTATCTCGCAAGGGGTTCTGTTATAGGTCATTTCTGTGTGCTTTCTTCATGGAGTGGGTTCCAACGCTGCGGCTGCAAGTGCCAATCTGGGTTGGGGGGTTGACGGAGCCGCAGATGGTGCAGTGGAGTCAGATGATCTACTGGTGGGGTGGTATTTTATGCAGGAGATCTATTTACACTAGCTGCAGATGCCAATGGTTTTTGATGACTACCCATATCGCAGGATGGACTACCAGCGAGATCTGGAGGTGCCACGACCCCCAAGGCAGGTTTTGGGGCCAGATGGTATGTATCTAGTTTGTTGATTTTTTTATATTGGATGTTTTGATGTTAGAGATATATGATGATGCTAACCATTTGCGATTTGGTTTGATGTAGATGTGAAACCATAGCCATTGTCGAGGCATAGAGAGCGTAGGGGGCACATAACATTGCCAGCCTTGCCAAATCGGGGGGAGGTACGACAATGGGATGCGAACGGGACTTTAGAGTCCTTTTGAGTTACTTTCAACTAGCTACTAGTTGGGGTCTCCGACAAGGGGTGGCAGGAGCTTGATTGAGAGGTGGTCGAGGCCTGTCACGAGGCTCCACAGGATTGGCGGGTGATTCTGATTCGGGTGGCAGTATTGGCCGAGGAGAGGAGGTGTCAGGCTCGATTAGGGGATGAGGAGAATCCAAAGGAGGATTCGGAGGAGAGGCCAGAGGAGGAGCGAGGAGAGGATGAGTCCACAACAGAGGTGGCTGGTATGGAGAGTGATGATGGTTTGGATGGGGGATATGACTCTCATTAGGAAGTGCTGGGGACTCCCCCCGATGCATATGGGAATTCAGGATTTTTTGTATATACGACATGTATTTTATGACAGGGATGCTGTCGAGGCTCCTAAATGTATATTTTTGTATATATGAGTGCTGGGACACTCAGGAAATTTATATGATGATGATATATTTATATAGATATGCACATGGATGCATTTTTTGCGGTGATTATTTTTGTACGCACGTGGATGCACCTGTATCGTTTTGTGTTGTTTATTGCACATGGATGCAAATGATTTGTTATGATAGGCATGTGGATGCCCTTTGTTGTAGATGCAGCCTTTTTGGGATTTTTATGTTTTTGATGTGTTGATAGATGATCATTATGCATGCTGGATCGTTTACATGGTGTGATTGATGTGCTAGTCGAGGATGTTGTTTTCTGTTAGCTGTCATTGCAATAAGATAGCGAAAGTATTTTCTGTACAAGAAAGGTGTCAAAGGTAAGGACCTTCAGTTTGTTCTCTCAACCTAACAAGTCACTATTTATACAGTTTGTGGAAGTCACTATTAACATTATTTGTTCTGATATGTGGATGTTCCCACATTTATTTTGTTTTGCGTCAAGGAAACATAGGTTACTTTTAATTCTGATACATGCAAGGTTAGATAAGTTTTTACATTTCCAAGTACCATTATTATTGTAAACAATTTTTACATGAGGCTCCCATTATTGGATGATATTACTTAAGAAAAATGGTGAAAATTATAGAAATCTATATTAATCCTTTGATATGCCAAATGAGATTTTAATGGGATATCATATCACTTCTATGTGCATTGTAAAGATATTCTACCTATATATCAAGTCCCGTGCTATGTACTATATGACCTATTGTTTAAATGATAACCATATGCAACATAAGGTGTTAACCATACCTTTATAGACTACAAATATTTCTATATTTGATATGTATTATAATCAACAAATAACATGTTAATATAGTAAGGTTACAATTATTACAGTGGTGCGATGCTCAAAGTAATACATTCTATTTCTAATGGTATTATTATAGGTTACATATAGTGCAACTACCATGTGATACGTGTGAATTATGACCTATGCATTATATGGAACAATATATATGGTTGTAAACTATGCAATGGTGGTGGTATAATTGAACATTAATATCATACAAAACCTAGCTATGAAAACTATGCAAACCTAGAAGTATGAAATGTGATACTATGCAAATCGCGCCATTAATGAATGTTGATAGATCTTTTAATGCTCTAGAGTTCCTCGGTGATTGTTGTTATCATACTGAGCTAAGCCTTCTAAAGCTCTCGCCTACTCCATTAGTTGATTACCTTGTTGGCTGTCCAGGTGGTATATGCCACGTGAAGTTTTGTGCGAACGTTGATGGTTTTTCCGACCTGGATGATGTTTAATGGGGTGAACTTCCTTCAAGTTGGACTTGGCATTAATAGAGATATTAATGAAGCTTGTAAGTACTGGGCTTTGAACTTCGTGATCCCCAGCTAGATTGATCTGCTCCATTGATCTAGTTCTGTCCTCGGGTTTGGGTTTTTGACCTAACTACTTCTGGTACTTCTCTTTTGGTATCACTCCTTCACATTCATTTGGAGAGTTTAGACCTAGGGAGAGGCCAACAGACCACATAATAGTAGGGTTTGATATCAAGTTGTTTGTGAACTTCATGCTCAGGTTCGATGGTGGGATCTCTGGTTTTTTTTTTTCCTCAGAAAAAATCGTAATTTTATTTCAAATAGATGAACAAAATTACACTCTGCACATGTAGTAGAATCACTGAGATCCCTACATTGTCACATATTTACTGTCCCATATTGACATCATATCTAATGTCCCATACAACAAATCACTGCTGACCTCAGTTCCCGCATATATCCGAATACATAAGAACTATTACTATAACAGAAAACAAAACCATAATTTGACATAAAAAACTGAGCTATTGCTCAATTATGTGCCTCAATAACCTCATGAAAAGGTCTATGATAATAGCTGAAAGTGCCCCCAGGTGAATGAATAGTAATCCTCCAAATGCCAAGAGCTAATTCCTGCTGCGTTGCGTCCTTGGAGAGCTGATCAGCCATCCCATTCCTCTCCCGATAAATATGTGTAAATGAAATGTGATTGAAGGACTGCTTTAACCGTATCACCTCCTCCAGGATAGGTGATAGTACCATCACATGGAAATGTGTGATCTCCTTAGCCCAGTCAATAACTACCATGGAGTCTCCAAAAATCTGAAGTGATAGGCAGCCTTGTTCAAGTGCAAATAACATCAGTAGTTTAAGTGACATGAGTTCAGCATAGTTATTTGATCCTCTCCCCAAACCAGCTACTAGATGAAAATAATGGGCCTCAGCTTTGTAAAGAATTCCCCCCCCTCCACACACCGATTGGTGGTCCAATGAAGCTCCATCAAAAAATGCCCACGGCATTGATTTATCAATCAGTTCCTCACGCATAGGACGTGTTCTAATCGCCTGGGCAGGTGCCATGTATTGTTGTATCACCGCCACAGCGTGAGCCCCTATAGTCTCCATCGGTACCTTGCGATCATGAAATATGTGCTGATTTCTGGTAATCCAGATCCCCCAGGCGAAAATACACGGGATTGCCTGGATGGATGAAGTTTTGTGTAATGACCACCACCCCTGGAAAGCTGCAAGGACGCTCTCGCCCCACCACCTCATCTGAATATGCAAATAATTGCTAATATCATCCCAAACTGCCTGTGTAAACCGACAATGAACAAATAAATGTGCAATAGTCTCTTCTGCATCCCGACAAAGAGGGCAGATCCCCGGATCCTGGAGGAATCATTTTTGCAGAATGGCCCAGGTAGGTGCCTTATTTTCCAGTATAGCCCAGAAGAGTAATTTTGCTTTACTCAGACACCTTAACTTCCACAGATATTTCCACCACCACACCAATTCCCTGTTATGAACTTCCACATTCTGCTGGATATATCCATTTTTTGGTGTGTAAATACCCGAGGGATGGTGATCCCAGATCAGTTCATCAGCCCTATTGGTCATTCGAATATTCATAATTCTTAAGAGCCGCAGAAAATCCTCCCAAGCCCCCTATAGATCTGCATTGATCTCCAGTCATTGTGCAGAGATCCACCCCTGATGCCAAAGAGTAGATGATCCCGGATATGCTATATCATCCAGAAAATGACAGCCTCTAGCAGCCAAATAATTCCTCAAGACCGCAGGGAGGACATGTTCACCCCTACAGCAAACCTAGGGGTCCATCCCAATACAAATGAGACGTCCATTTCCGATCCTCCACACTAATCCAGATCCGACCAATGAGAGATGATGCACCACCACCTTCCAGACCACAGATCAATTTGCCCTTGACTTATTGCCCAGCCTGATCCATTCAAGAAGAGTAAGAGGAGCAATATATTTATGATATACCACTCTAGTCCAGAGACTTTGTGTATGGATAAGTCACCACGACACTTTGGCCCCCAATGCTTCTGCAAACAGAAAAATATTCTTTAACCCCCATCCTCCCAGTGCTTTTGGAACAACAATTTTTTCCCATCTGACCCACACCAATGCTCGATGCTCACTCTTACCCTTCCAAAGAAAAGCAAAACACAATCTTTGGATCTGCTCTAGGACATCTTTGGGGATCCAAGCAAGAGACATCCAATACACCGGAATTGCTTCCAAAACAGATTTGACCAGGACCAACCTCCCAGCCCGAGAGAGCCATTTATGACTCCATCCATGTAGTCGCTGATCTAATTTTGCTAATAACCAGTGCCAATCAGCCTTCAGATAAGCATTCGGTTTCAAATGAAAGCCAAGGTACTTTAATCCATCATCAATATCCAAAGTCTGATAAGGTAGTTTGTTAGCCAGTCTTTGAATCTCCTGCTCTGTTAAATTCGAGCATGTGATAGTAGATTTGTCAATATTCACTAACATACCCACTGCAACTTGCACTAAATGGAGACCTTCAACATCCTTATCAATATCCTGTCGCGAGCCATCACAGAATATCAGAATGTCATCAACAAAAAGGAGATGTGTAATATACAAAACCTGAGAAATGGATATTCCCCGAAAGGAACCATCAGCTTTTGCATTCAGTATAAATCGGCTGAGTCCTTCAGCAACAAGGAGAAACAACAGCAGAGAGAGGGAACATCCCTGTCGTAGACCCCTTCCCGCATGGAACAATGGACTAGCAGAACCATTGATCAGTACAACAAAGCTTACCGTAGTGATGCAGGCCATAATCCATCTAATAAATTCGTAGCAGAACCCCAGGTGAGTAAGAAGCATCCGGATATATAGCCAGCTAACCCTATCAAATGCTTTAGAGAGATCAATCTTAATCACGGCACCCTTCTGCTTCTACACTTTCAGTGTGTGTAAACCTTCCTGGCCAACTCCAATGGCCTCATGTATTTGGCGATCTTCCAAGAAGCCAAATTGCTCACAAGAAATATGCTGCGACAAAATATTCTTGATTCTCCTCGCCATAACCTTAGATATGATCTTATAGATACAATTGCAGAGAGAGATAGGTCTGAATTCATCAAAGTTGTCAGGCTTGTCCGTCTTCGGAATGAGAGCTATAAAGGTGGAGTTGAAGGGGCCATGGACAAACCCAGCCTTTCGCGATTCTTCCACCACATTCAATAATTCCTCCCCAAAGAAGTCATAGAATCCTAAGAAGAATTCTATAGGCTAGCCATCTGGCCCCGGGATTTTATCTTTATGAAAGGATTGCATGACCAGCGAGAGCTCAATCAGCAACACCTCCTCCATCAACAGTCTGTTATCTTCCTCCCCCACAAAGCGAGGGAAAAGCTGAGTCACCCGAATAAACTCAGCAATGGAGGCTCCAGGTTGAGCAGTGAATAAATCACCAAAATGTCTAACACCCAACTCCGCTAATCCATCAAAGCTGGAGACTGGTTCCCCTTCGTCAGATAGTTCCCAAATAGAGTTGGTCAATTTCCTCCCCTTAGCGTATGCTTGAAAAAACTTTGTATTCTCATCACCACACTGAAGCCATATCGCCCTGCTTTTCATCCTCCACATCTCTTCTCTCTCACACAGAATCACATTCCTACATCATTCCCACTCCATCAGCTCACCTTTCTACTGTTCATCCAGATATCCCATTCCCCGACTGTTAAGAATCTGATCAATATTCTGCTCAGCAGCCCGCAAAGTCTGTTCATCAATCGCCCTTCTATCATGTGCCCAGGAAATAGTGGCCTCTTTGATTCACTTAAGGTTGTGTTGGAAGTGTGAACCTGCATGTATCAGAGAATCAAGAGGTCGATGAACCCACAGATCCTGAACCATCTTAAGATAATCCTCCTCCTTCATCCAACTAGGATTGAATTTGAAAGGGCTGGGAGGTTTTTTCCTACCATCGTAACTCCAGGAAGATGGGGCAGTGGTCAGATATCCCACCTGACCCTACCCACTGCCTGACAACATCAACACCCATTGCCAACACATCGGCCACCAGAAACCTATCCAGTCTTTTAGCCACCCGATGATCCCCTGCTCTCTTATTCCTCCAAGTAGGAGTTAACTTGGATGGTAAAATGTCGAGAAGATCCTTCCTAGCAAAGGCATGAATGAAATAATTTTCTAATGTATCCGGCGCAGCCCGAGGTCCCCACACTTCAGAAGTCCCCAGAGTAAGATTGAAATCCCCACCCAAAATCACATCCCTTCCATCAAAAAGATCCATACATAACAAGGCGTCCCAAAATCCAACCCTATTTAAATAGGGCCCATAGATATTGAGAACCGTGATCATCCTCCCAATCTCAGCATCCCAGACTTCCAAACCGATACCAGAATATATTCCCCAAGAACAATCACATCTGCAACTCTTAACCTTCCACCCCGAGGCCAGCCCTCCAGAGCGCCCCCGAGCATCCACTCCAACAAACTTCCAACCAGGAAGCAAAGTTTCTAATGCTTGTACTACATCCTCACTTCCACCCAGAGTTTCTTGCAGCAGTAAAACATCTGGTTGATTAAAGTCTACCAGCCTCCTAATCGACGATTTTTTAATGGGACTCGCCAACCCACGATAGTTGAAGGACATAATTTTCATATCAAACCCCCTTCCTGGGCTTTCACTGCTCTAAGTGCCCACTCAATAGAAGATTGAGTACCCATCACTAAATCCACTTTTGCCCGGTCTTGTGCTTTAGACAAAAGGGATTTACGGCCCCGACCTTTCCCCCCAACACTATTGGACAATTGAGGGAGTCCCTTCCCCCCCATACCAGCTACAGGGATCTCCCTACTTCGAAGAGCATATCAGATACTACGACCCTCAGAGCAGGTAGAGTGTTTGGTGGATACAATGGGCGTCGAGAAACCACTATCCACATTAGTCAGCACACAAGGAGCTACCAGACATGGAATGACAGTATGGGAAACAGGAGGAGACCCAAGCCTACCGTCCCCCAAAGCATCAGATACATCAAATAATGAAACAACAGGTGAAAATAAATGTGACATACCCGAGGGATTCTCAGCTGAACCCCATCGAGTTATGGATAACTGCTGATGCAAACTAGAGGTAGTCAATGTAGTAGGAGTCGCTGATCCCAAGGGAGCCCCCTCATCATCAGGTTCCGCACTCCCAATGAGCACCTTTCCATTGTTCACCAAAGATGGCAGCAAATCCGTTGATCCATGCCTCCCACAGATATCAGCTGGTACCACAGAATCATAAATGACCCCGCTATTAAAAGCAGGCCCACACCCATCATCCTCCACTGCCTGAGAGTAATCCTTCGACACTGGATCTGCACCTACAGCAGCTATGTCATCAGTCAGTGCCTTACAATTTCGAAACGGTAAAGGACATCTGGCAACCATATGTCCAAGTGAGTGGCAGTGGTGGCACCTAAACGGCACACCCACATAATCCAGGATTTGAACAAAGTCCCCATCCTTGGATTGTACATTGATCTCAGCAGAGAGTCCCAGTCGAAGATCGATATTTACCAATATCTTTGCCACCGTGTACTTGCCAGTCTTAAGATGGGAGGAATCTGAACACACATATTCACCAAGAAAATTCCCAATCGCAGCAAAATGAGATTCATTCCACAAATGCATTGGAAACCCAGTAAGCTTCACCCACAGCGGTTCTTTATCAACCTTCTCCATTTTTGAGTCGAAGAATGGGGACCAGCTTCGCAGGACTAGAGGAACTCCCAACATCAACCAATGTCGACTTAAAACTGCGTCGACCTCCCCTTTGTTCATGAAGATGAAGGAAAACCATCCCTTCGTCAATACCCGGACTTCAGGGGCTGATGACACAATATACTTCCATTGCTCAGCCTCCCAACGCTGAAGGAAACCTCGACCATATCTTCTGCCATAAACATGACCTACCACAGTAGTGAGAGAGAGATTCTTCGCCTCTTCCATCGTAACATCCACCCCTAGCACCAATTGGTCCTGTCGTTTCCGTTCTTTTACCATCTTAGCGGGTTTTTTAAGAAAGTTAGCCTTAGCAAAATTCCCTGTCCGAGGACTAAGCCTTCCTGTCATGGTGGGACCAGAAAAGACCTCAGGCCCCCTGCCAGTCATGGAGGGCCCAGACAACACCTCCGACCAAGTCATCCTAGCATAGACATCTCCATCAGCAATATTCCCACTGTCACCTACCCCGTTACCGGTGTAAACCACGTCCTCTGCCATGCCAATCCCCTGCCAAAAAAAACCAGATCCCGGAAGCCCTCAACCAAAGCTCAGTAACCCCGTTCCATCAACCTGGTTCAAGGACCGACCAACTGTATCGAGTAATGCAAATCACAAATATATATCTATCAAGTTGGCTCAATCAATACAGAATCAGTATTTTCTTGAATTCATATTCGCACTTCATGCAGCCTCCTTCAAATTCAGCCGTCATCATCTTGATTCCATTGATAGTCGACCAAGAAGATCAACCTCAAATCCGTTGCCTAAATAGAGCTTCATCAACTGAAACTTCATTCAATACAGAGTTGGTAATGCTGGCTCATTCAATGCTGCACACCTCCTACATTCAAACAGAACCATGATGATTGTCGATTCTTGAATTCATAACCGCTCTTCTTGCAGCCTCCACTTCATTCAATTTCCATGTCAAACCTTGTCCATGATTTTACCCACATCCTTTGATATCCTTCTTCTATCTTATAATTTTCCTCTTATTCTGCTCATATGTGATAAAAATCTTCGCCTTCTCCCTTAAATTTTCCTCTGATTCAGAATTTATATTCTCCGTATAGTAGGAATCCTTCACCTTCTCGTTCAGAAAAATAGTCAATTATGTATTTTCCTTCTCAATACAGTCGGTATTTCCATCAGAAACCTAGTAAGCACCGTAGAGCTGTCATCAAGTGCATTTTCTATGCGATCCGCCAACATTATGCCTCCGATCGCATGCATTCCCTTCAGCTTTCTTGCAAATAGCGCCAAGATGCCCTCATCTCTGGTTATATTATTGATAGTTTCAAGGTTTTAATGGAGTTGAGTGTTGATAGCCCTGTGGCTTTCATCATTTATTTTGATAGAGGGTTTTCCAGGGTTTTAGCTTCAGGACTCTTGACTAAGAATAAATGTTGAAGTCGTGGAGTCTGAATGCTTTCTTTGTTTTGACTGTTAAGTGGATTAAAAAAATTGATCCAAACGACGTTCCAGCTTCAGCTCCTGCAAACAGAGGTAATGTTTCGACTCAAATGGATAATGTTTTCAATGTTTAAAGTTTGATCTTCGTGCATCTTTCTTGTTTTATAAATGTGTTTAACCTTGTAATGATTTCTATGGAAGGTATTTGCAATCATCTTGGAATTTATAGTGCTAAAAGCTCAATGGGAGACGATAGCTCACTCCACTCAGTAAGCCTCAGTGGCATAACCCTTCGTAGTTTCTCCTGGCATAGCATGTTGATGACACAGCTTGTTCAATACTTGTTACTAGATCCTAGCATCGTTTTAGCAATAAATGTAATGTATTGAATGTAATATTTTAAATGACAGAGGGTGAGCCCTCATCACGTTTTTAGAATCGGCCCGGCCGAGCATTGTTTTGACATTTTGATTAATGTAACGATCTTAGGGAATGAAACCCTCTTATGTTTATATGAATATACAGTGTTATGGTTTTGTAAACAACTGTGGTATAGATTTGTATTTGAAATGTAATATGATGCTGGACTAAATTTTATGGAATTTAAATGAATAGAGATGCCGAAATCCATTAGGCTATATTGGTGAATAGGTCTGCAGTTTTAATCTCTGTGTTCTATACTATTTATAAAAATAATGAAACTAAGTGGCTTGGCCATCGTTTAGGGTAGTTGTTGAGATTTTGAAGTTGATATGAAAGACTGTGATGAATGTTTCCTGATTCAACCACTTTATAATAAATATGGTTTTCGATTTTAAATTAGTATTGAATTTATTTGATTTCTTGCGAAGAGTTCTTCGCTGAAAGGGTATTATCCCTGGGTCGATTGACCATACAGATAAATGTGATTTTGAAATCTCAGTCCTAAATGAAAAAACCTAGAGTGACTCCGTAGTGTAAAAGAAAATAAATATAACAATAAAGAAAGACAAACGAATGAATAGAATGTTATGTACTAGGGTTTTCGGCCATGTATCAAATGTTTGGAAAACTATTTTTAAATGATATTAATAGGGTGTTTATACAGCGATATGTGTAGATCCGTTCATGTTCCTTCATTGGAATCAATAGATACTACACTTGTCTATACTTAATATTTGTAATGAATTTTGAAATAAATTATTGCTGAAGAATAGAATAGAATTATTGCAAGAATTGAAAAGAGGACATAGAAACATAAAGACCCTAGTCTATTCTATGACTGTCAAAAATAGAAATCAAATCAAATACTGAATGATGTTATTTAAGTTGCAGCTATTATTTCAAGAAATGTTTATGAAATAAAAATATAGTAAATCTTAAACCTTAAACTGATGAAAGAAATACATTGAACTTGGAAAACATTAAACTGGTAAAGAATGATAAGAGAAAGACAGAGAATTGTGTTATTTGATACATAATATATTGGTAAGAAAGACTAACAAAATATAACAAGGTTGATCTTCTCATTTACATGACAATGTGCCTATAAATTTATCTACATTAATTTCTTCTTTGTACTAGAGTATGATGTAGATCCATTAGCATGGGAAAAAATGCAGATAATTTTTTATTCAATTTATCATTACTATTCAAAATCCTAATAAGGTTTAGAAACTGGAAAAATAGATGCATCTGAACAAGAATACATTTTGTAAATAGGACTTAAATACTTGCAGATAAACAATTTTAACTACTTAATGACTGATAAACAAATAGAACCTCTATATGAAGATAGGGCCGACAAACACCCAAGGAGGCCTGTTCCTCCCAACGTTCTCTAGAAGAAGCAACCAAACTGCAGGCTTCCTATGGACCCCCAAGCCTACTTACTGAACCACTAAGTAGATGGAATCTATGTAGAAGCAAGGCACTAAGTAAAACTTCTGCACTCAAAATATGCCTTCTGCAATCAACAATGTAATTTCTGCACTCAGCAGTAATGGGCAGACTCACAACATGATAAAAAACTTAGCATATCCCCTCATCAAATATCTTGGGTGCAAGCACACCAAAACCCCAAGGTAAATTTCCTCATCAGGAAAAGTGATGAACTTCAGTTCATAATTTGATGGCTATTATATAGACTGCCTAGGTCTTTAGTGGTCAATTTTTGAATAAATGAGCCTCAAGCTCTAGTCCCACCTTCTAGGGCACTATGACCACATTTCAAGGGAGTTGTCCCATACCAACAGTTAGTTAGTTGCATCATGATGCTGCCACTTGTCCATTTCCTTCTACCCCAAATTCCATTCTGCCTAGTGGGTCAGTAACCACTCTTTCAACAATCCCCTTAGGTGTTTCTCTCCTATTTTATTTATTAAATAATAAAATATTGTGCAAATTATAGTCATCCTTGGACACTTGTCCAACATAAAAACTTTACAATAAAAATTAACATAATGTTTCCAATATTAAATGTTCTTCAACAAAAAGGGTATGTTACAACCGCAGTGATGTAGTCAGTGAACAATGTGGGCTAGAAATATCTAGTGCGGATTACCTTCTGGGCTGTAGCCATCCCAAAAAAATGTCCACTACAGTCGCCAGTATGACAGTCGCTGAGGAGTTGCTCAGCCTCCTCTCATGTGAGACAATGACGGAGGATAGTGTTGACACCGTGTCGGTAGAGGACATCACCCAGAAGGAGGTACCGAGAGGCATGGTGATTGATACAGCGGCGTCTATCACGATCGATATCAGGGTGAAACTTCTGCATGCGAAGGTATATCAGAATGTCACCATACCATGGGTCATCTAATGAGATGATGAACAAATTATTGTCTGGTAACTCATCGGGGATTGGCGGGGACAACAAAAGGGATGGGAGGTCGTTTATGAGTTGGGGAAGCACAAGGGCTTTATTACTTTTCGGAGTTGTGAAAGTCAGGTCGTACTCTTGTAGGATAATTACCCATTTAGCGACGCGGCCTTGCAGAAGGCGACGGTTCAAGAGGTAGATCATGGGGTTGGAGTCGGCGACAACTGTAGTATGACTTAGGAGGATGTAGTGTCACAATTTCTGTATGGAAAAGATGATGGAAATAGCATCCTTTCCTCGTATGGGTAACGTAGGGGTGGTCCAGACAAGGTTTGTATGACGTAATAAATTACATGCTCTAGGCATGTAGCGTCTTCTTGAACAAGGACCCCTGACATGGTGTGATCGGATGCCGAGATGTAAAGGATGAAGTCCTGAGAGAAATCCGGAGGGGAGATCAAAGGGGATTGCATGAGAGATTTTTTAAGGGCTTCGAATGCATCTTGTGCCTGGTCGTCCCAAACAAAGGGTATGTGAGTATGAAGTAGACGTAAGAAACCATGAACTGTGGTGGCATAATCAAGAATGAAGTGGCAGAGGAAATTAGATTTTCCCTGTAAGCTCTGTAGTTGTTGGAGAGTGCGTGGTGCGGAAAGGTCTAATATGGATTGAAGTTTGAGGGGGTCGACAATGATTCCTTTGTGGGAAATAATGAAACCTAACAACCGGCTTGCTGAAATGCAAAAGACACACTTGAGTGGGTTCAAGTGGATCTGATACTTGCGACAATGCAGAAAACCTTGCCAGAGGTCATTAAGGTGCTCGGATCGTTTCTTGGAACGTGCTGTGAGATCATCAAGATAGACTCATAGTATATGAACCAAGTCGTGAAAACAATAGGTCACGGCTCATTGGAAGGTGTCCCCAACATTTTTAAGTTTGAAAGGCATGACCCAATAGGAAAAGGTGCCCCATGGGGTGGTGAAGGAAGCCTTGTATTGATCTTCTTTGCGGATCTGAATCTGGTTATACCCAGAGAAACCATCCATGAAGGATAGGACTTCATGCCCCGCACACACATCGATGAGTTGATCAATAAATGGCATGAGGAAGTTGTCTTTGGGACATGCTCGGTTTAAATCGTGGAAGTCAGTACATACCCTGATGGTGCCTTGTTTTTTGTTAACAGGGATGGGGTTGGAAACCAAAGTGGTGTATGCGATAGGGTAAATGAAAGCTGCTGCACGAATTTTCTCAATCTCTACTTTAACGGAGGGGAGCTTTGATGGGTGAATGGGGCACTGTTTTTGGCGAACGGGGGGCACATCTGGCCACATGTCAATGTGGTGCTCTATGATAGTGGGTTCAAGACCAGGCATTTCAGTGTAGGACTAGGAAAAGACATCGCAGAACTCCTGGAAAAGTTTCTTGTATTCTCCAATCTCATATTCAGTGCAGGAGGCTCCTAACGTAATGCGTTCAGGAGAACTGGCCAGGGCAGAGATATCAATGTGGAACGTAGGTGAGATGTTAGCCATGTTACCTTCCTCAAAGGCATCAGGAGCGGGAATGGGTTCTTTAAACCAGTCGACCTTGGTTGGGAGGAAATCTTTGGACTCAACAGAGAATTGGGTGGCTGTGATGGTGCAGGACTCCTTCGGGAGGAAATGGGAACGATGGTGCATATCCTCCCATGGGTACTCAAGTGTGGTAAGAGCCCCAAGAATTTGCTCATCATTATGGAAATATTTTGTAGTCAAATCGATGGACGAGGGGATGCTAGCAGTAAAGATCATATAAATGGTATTGATCTCTCCTGTTGTAAGAGATTCTGGGGGTGGATTTCTTCAATGGTGGGAGGAGATGTCTCAAGGTCCAAGTTATTCATCTCGTAGAGGGAGGCTCTGTAATCTGGGAGATCAGGGAAGTGATGTGAGTAATGGCCGTAAATATTGCATATTGCACAAGGGTTATTGGTACGCAGTGATTTATCGTGATACTTAGGGGTAAGGTCGAGTTGGACAACTGAGATGTTGGGGTCATCGTCAAGCATTTGCATGTGCTCCTATAGTGTGGGTAATTGTGGACATTGATGTGTACCATGGCCTAACTCATCACACAAAGAGCATTTCAGAGGAGCTCTAAATGATGGAGGGTATTTTACCAGTTTGGGCAGGGGTAGAGTGGTGTACAGTTGTGGGCCTCTACCCCCAGTGTGCTTGATAAGAGGGGATGGATTGGTGGATGAGGAAGGAGTAGTGACATCGGGAGGTGGTTGACTAATAGTGGTAATGGGTTGCACCAGTTGTAAGACGACATTTGGTGTCAGAGGGGAAACAAGAGGTGTGAGATACCATACAGGTAGTCTTAAAGTTAACCCTGGGAGGTTGAGAGTGGCCATAACAGGGGCGCTTGCTACTCCCAAAGGGGGGAATAGGAAGGGGATTGTATGGATGGGTGTAACATCGACATGACTAGGTACCAAAGGTGGTTGGTGCAGCAAGGGTGGTTGATAGTTGGGTGTTTGTGTATTGTGGGAGAGGGTACATAAGTCAAATATTTCAGTCGTTGGTGATGGGGGCGAAATGGATTGGAATGTGGAATTCATCGGCGTATCTAAGTAGATTCCCGGTCCAACTGAGGAAACCAACGAGGTGGATGTACCACGAACAGGTTGTTCAACCATGGGAAGAATGTTTTTCGGTGCAGCAGGGGCATTGGGATCATAATACGTGAGTTGATCAATCTTGACAACTCGTCCTTCATGGGGGAACATCGTGGCATGAAAAATGGATGAGGCAACCGCTTGCATGGCGTACATGTAACTACAACAAAGTAAGAGGTTATAATCAAGTTGCGCATTGATGACCTCTATATCAATAAGCACTGTTTTACTAGCCAACTGGAGAGAGACATTATATAAGAGACCTTGTGGTTGAGCTGAACGGCCATCGTAGGCTCGCAATGCAATGGTAGAGGGATGGAGATTAGGGGATCCCAACTTATGCCAAATGAATGTTGACATAACGCATGTAGAGGAACCCTCATCGATGATGCACCGATGTTTTACAAGATTCCAAATGGATACAAAAATTTGGAATGCTAATGTGGAATGCAGGCGTGGTTCAGATTGGTCCAAATCAAAGGCCATCATTCGTGAATCAGTCAGGTCGATAGCACCAATGGTTGATAACAAAGTCTTGCACTGTGTAGGATAGTTTTTTTAAGACCTCTAACATAGACATGGCTGCGGGGGACTGAGCTAAGTCGTCCACAATGTTGTAATTAGATGCAGTGCGAGCATTGGTGTTATTGTTGATGCGACGAACTGGGAAGTGAGGGGCTTTTAATGGTGCCTGACGTCTCGCGTGCCCTTGGTGGTTGGCATCATCGGTCCAGAGTTGTCGTGCTCGCTCCAAATGTGGGAGAGTGTGTGTTTAATGGCCATAGATGTCACAAATAGAAAAAGGATGGTTCGTTCGCAAGTTAGGGTTTTTAGAATGCTTTGGTGGCCTGTCGGGGTTTTGGTTAGCAGGCGTCGTGTTATTATTGTTTGGGGGACTAGGTGGTTGGATGCCTTGGTCTGGAGGGGTGTTGTTCCCGTGGTTACGTCCTTTTCCGCAATTTTGTTGGCCTTGTTGGCATTGGGTGTTTTGGTTATGCTGCGGATTTTGTTGCGCGTACACTTGCCCTTGGGTGGCAGGTGGGTGCTCCGGTTGTGCAAGTGCGGGAGTAGGCTGTGGCAGATAATAAGTGGGTGGGGATGGTGCAGTTGCTGGACCTTGTGGGGGTTGTTGCTACGTCTATGTGACGGGTGGTTGATTTGCCACAGGTACTGCCTATGGTGGATAATAAGCGAGGTCAATTGAGAGGATACATGAGCGTGCGCGACCTGCGGGTGGTAATATGGTTGAGGTGCCACTGGGGGAACGTAAGCGGGAGATGTGTGGCTGAAGCACTGATGTGGACATGAGGGTCCATGGGAATGGTGGTTACACGCCATGGGAGCATACGAATTGGTTGCTCCAGAGTGGGATGTAACCTGTGAAAGGTCAAGGCCATTACTAGTATGTTTCATGGAAAAGGGATGGTTATGTAATGCCACATGGCCAATGATGCCATCAGTAGCATGGGATGCCCCTAGCACATCGTTTCGGGAGGAATCACTGCGAGGGGAATCAGGTATAATGGTATAAATGTAACTAGACTCGGCGTAGATAAGGTCAAACTATTGGGCTTTTAAGATGGCTTCTTCCTCGGACTGGGGTCAATCGGATGCCACATCCTTGGCAATGACAGGAAGGAGAGATTTGAGAAACCAATCTAGGAAGATATGGTCATCTAACTTGATTTTCCACAGGCTTCGGCATCGATGCCACTCATGAATGTGGTCAGTGATGTGGGTGGCCGTATTCTGTCTGCAAGACAGTAGGATCTCAACTCCCACATCATAGCAGACAGGTAACTGAAAGAACTATAGAAAGGTCAAGGCGATGGAAGTAAAGGTGGCATGGGTCCCATGGGGTTGCTTGATGTACCACTTGGCTGCAGAGCCAGTGAGAGTTCATTGTAATAGATGGAGGCAAACATAGTCGTCCACTATGGAGTTGGAGGAAGACCATAGATGGAAGGACATACTGTGATTTTGGGGGTCTTCACCTACCTTGCCCTCAAACTTAGGGATGTTTGATGGGAGCTTGGTGGGCATGTGAGGCCACGTAGGACCGTGTTTGATGGGATCGTTGGTTAGTTTGGCCAGGTCAGAAAGGTTGAGACTAGCTATGAATGGAAAACTAGTAGAAGGATGTGACATGCTGGTGGTGGTGGCCACGTTAGGGCTAATGCCCCCAAGTGTAGGGGCTGGGTTTATGATAGGGATGTGACCCCCAAACAGGGGGGTGGAGGTGGTATGGGAGGGTCCTGTGCCACTAAGCATAGTGTGAGTCACCAGTGGGGTTGGGTTGGGTATGCTAACCATTGGAATTGGAACAGTGACTAGAATGGTGGGTGTGGGCCCCATCGAGGGCATACCCAAAGTAGGTGTGATGGCTGGGGTGGTTGTGGATGCTCCACCAAGGGTCCCTACAAAGAAAGGGTTGGAATGCATGCCAACCATGGGGCTGGTTGGTGTAGTGTAAGTGGGGTTTTTAAACTCTGCCTCAGAATCACATGTGAAAAAAGGGGCGTCTGAGTTAGGGGACAGAGCTCTATGGCATCGACGAATGGATTCGAGTGACGAAGCTCTAGGTCTATGACAAGTGGTGTTGAGTGATGTAGCTCTACATCTATGACGAGTGATATCAAGTGAACCGTGCTGCGGGGACTCACCTCAGAGGTGTCGAGAGTGTCTCAGGGACTCAATGGTGATAGATGGTGTCAAGTATCTGGGGGTTGTGTCGAGTGAAAAAAGGCTCAAAAACCCTAATGCATCCAAGTGTGTAGAAGGAGAGCACAAAAAAATACGGCACTCAGGCCAACAACCAACTCAAAACACTTACTGTAATAGTTGTGCTACAATAAGCGAAGTAGCAAAAAAATAGTCAGAATACCAACAAGCAAATGATTTCATAAAAATAAAAATGGTGGACTCGCTAGACCAAAAGGAGGTAAGGGAGCATGCAATCACCTAGCTAAATAGTATTTTGATTCAACCAAACATATCCTCTGTAAGGTGATGAATTCCAAGTTAGACAATATGGATAGTAGAACCAAGTGGCTAAAGATATCCCCCTACTAGGAGGGACACCAGGTAAGACAATTCTATAAGAAAGAAAACTAATATACCCTATTCATGACACGTCCTAAAAGGTGAATCTACAGCTCCGGTCCTATCACCATGTGGGCCTAAAAGGAATCACCACATGCAGACCAACAAGTAGGTAGCCTTCGGTTACTGGGTGGATTGCGGTATTCCACTCAGGCCTCCGGAACCAGTCTGGCTACTTCAACCCTCCTAAGGGAGAGGCCCTCTAATAAACTGGTCGTGACCATGTCAAAAAATACTAGGGGATTTTGGTACCCTAAAGGACAACAACTACGTCTCAAGTGTAAGCGACTGAGGGGTGTTATTTGGATGCATATCCCCCTCTGTCCTACCTAACTACAATATTCTTATGTGTTTCCCAAGTGGGTTTAGAATGTTGGTTATGTTAAGTAGTGTTTTAAGGCTCACTTGAATTAGGTGACAGAGTGTGTGTGTGTAACGCAATGAACTCAATCAAAAGTTCCACGCGTAGGCAACTTTTTTAACCAATAATAATGCATAAATTTAACTTGCAATGCAAAATTTTCTTTTTCCAATGTAAATGCTTAAACTTAAAAAATTATTTAAATGGAACAGAAAGAAAACTATAGAAAAAGGCTGTAGGTAACTGTGGCTACAGAGAGAATAGGTGGCTGTGCAGGTGTAGAAAATATTGTAGAAAAATTTTGGGTTCAAAAAGGGTAAAAAATGCAGAAAACAAAGCACGGGTCTGCAACTGAAATGCGCGGCCTGGAGCATGGTTGTAGGGGTGAAACCTGCGGCCAGATCGTCGGTTTGTGGCCAAGAGGTGCGGTCTGGTGTGTGGTTGTAGGGGTGAAACATGCGGTCAGATCGTGGGTTTTTGGTTGAAAGGCGTGGTTTGGGGCGCGACAGAGGGGTGGAAAGCCATGGTTGGATCGCAGGTTTGGGGACAAAATGCGTGGTTTGGAGCACGGAAAAGGGGCATGAAGCCGCGGACGGATCGTGGGTCTAGGGCCAAAATGCATGGTATGGGGTGTGGAAAAAGGACTGAAAGCGGCTATCGGATCGCGGGAAAGAGGCAGAGGGCTATGGTCTGGGCTGTAAGAAAGAGGGAGAAGGTTGTGCTCGGTCACTGAAAAATGATAGGAAGTAGAGGTTTGGGCTGCGAGAAAAGAGTAGAAATTTGTGATCTGGATCATGGAAAAACAACCGAAAGCTGCGATCTGGGTTGCGGCTACAAGGAACAAAACCGCGATCTGTGGCAGAAAACCCAACTAGCCGAAGCCACAACGAACAGGGGAAAACAGAAAAATACTTGCAGAAAATAAAAAAAAATTATATTTTTAACCAGAAATTCAAAGGCCAATAGTGGAGTCGCTAAAACTATAGCTAGGGTTTTCTCCCTAGCTTGTGCAAATGAGCACCTACTAAGGAGAAGGGCCTCCTTACTAGAAGTTCAGTAAAACAGTAAAATTGATAGTAAAATAAGGTAAAATCTAAACTAACATGTGCATCAATAGAAATAGAAAAACAATAACAATATAATGGAAAATCTTTTTTTGTATTAGGGTATAACCAAAATTACATTTACCTCAAATGTTGAGGTTGGTGGAGCTCTTGCAATAGTCCAGGAGGGTTGCTTCCGTGCTCCAATGGGTTCCTTCTCCTTCTCCAAGGTGTTTGGATAGTGGAACAAAAGGTGCACTGAAATGGGAAGCTAGCTCAAATGGTGAGCTAGGATTTCAAGAGTGATTTTGGTAGAGTGAGGATATGATAGATTATGGATGTGTAATGGGGAGCCTCCATCACCTATTTATGGGTTTTTTAATGGCGGAGTGTTGACCCATGGTTTTTTGGCACCATATCGTTTAGGTCAATTGTTTTAGGGTTTTTGCTTCCTTTTTCCCTCTTTTTCCTCTTTTTTATTTTTTTTATTCTCTTTTACTTGATTTTTGGGAATTTAGAGCCTTTTTAAAGGGTTTTGCTATCTTTTGAGGAAATTTAATTATTTGGAGGGGGGGGGGAAAGAGGTTTTTTTGGCCTTTTGGTGGCCATTTAATGGTTTTTTGAGGTTTTGGAGGCAAATATGGTGGGAAAAATAGACAAATGAGTCATGTTGTGAGGGCGATGAGGTAATGAGCACCTTTTAGGTGTTAACAGAGAGGACCTTGCAATTCTTGCTTCCAGAATCAAAACCGTAGATAGAATGCTGGACAAGGCCCATGATTCCCTGACCTTGATCAATTTCGAGAGGAACCCATCTTTTTTCGCTGCCATGGTCCTCAGCTTTGGAATGGCCATGGAAAGCCTTCTTCATCTTTCCACTATGAGAGATTCATTACCGCCAATGCTGTGTCCATGAAAAATATCAGAGACATATCGCTTCAAGCCAACCTCCCCAGAATACCCTTGGGAAGACTTCCTACATTTTTGACATTGCAGAGTAGACAGACACAAATCGGTATCCTCCATATTAAGACGGAACAACAGAATTGGGAGAAAATTGTTGGGAGAACCTTTGCAGAGAGAGACATGCGAGATATAGAGTGCGCCACCTTCATACATGAAATAGCCACTGAAAACCTTGGGACTAGTCCGCATCGATCTCGTGCATGAGAGACAGATGGAGCCTATCAAGGGTGGCTTCCAGTTTAGACGAGGAGACGTTTGAAAGAAGTGAGAGAATCCAGAGGATATTTGGCCATTAAAGGAGTTCATAGAAAGGGGGAGACCCAAGGGTGTAAGGGGGAAGGGATTAGATGGTTTAAGGATATAGCTAAGGGACCCAATTATCAACTAGAAGGAGGTCGTTTTTCATAGCATGACCGCAATTCAAGCCTACAACAATATTATCCATGGTTTTCCATGAAAATTTTCCAATTATCAAGACTACATTGTGGTTGGCATATACTAATTATGAAATTCCTTTTCAAGCAATATGAAAAACTTATAATGACCCATAGTGCCTTTCATTTTGCATATGGATAAAGGGTATCAAATTAACAAGCTTTAAATCCAATTATAGGGAATAAATAACCATTAATTACATGAAATAAAAATAACTAGTGAGAATTGTTGCACCAAAAAAGGTTATATACAACAATTGATTGAGCATTATGAATAATGTTATTGTTATAACTACAATGTTACATGATCCTAGAGTTAATATATAAATACTGATTGAACATTATCAATCATGTTATCATTATAATTATAATGTTACACGATTTTGATGTCGTCAATTTAAAATTGACACAGTATTAATTTGTGTGAAAGTAGAATCACGGGTGATCAAAATAATTATGTATTATAAATTTTATTTTTGACAAAATAAAGGTAAATGCCAAATTTCAACATTGACAAGTTCAATACATAATTTAATTCATGTCTTATCCAGAGGTGCCAGACATAGATATTATCAGAGTTGTGGCGATTCAAAATCAAACTATAAAAAAAAACCCTACCCATTGTAGGGAAACCAGGGTGAATATCAGGAGTAGTCATGGTTATAGAGGCATGCAAAAAACTGGCATTCATAGCCAGAACCAAATCAGACAAAAAGTAAGAGAGACATCAGAAGAACCTTCTCAACCAGTTGCAGAGGGGCCTTGTGCATCAGAAGGTGTCTCCTCCAGAATTGGGCAGTTGTAGTAATCCATGTCCTTCCAATCGCTTGTAGGTGTTGGAGCAGCATTCCAAGGGAGCTTGACCGGCAACGGGGTCGTCCTCCAGGGCATGAAAGGAATGAAACCAGTTGGCTCAATAATGTACGCTTCGATTGGATCGACCCCAAGGTGGATGGCATGGGGAAGGAGGTGTGTGGTTTCTCCTTTCCCTTAATAAGGTTCCTGCTACGTGTCAAAACAGACATGCTACCCCCTGGGTTGGACTTATCCATGACAAGAGGAGTGTCCAGAGTTCCAAGGGTGGCTTCAGCTATGACAGCAGACGTGGTGGCACTAGGTGTATTGTTCCCAGGATGACTGTCACGACCAAAGGGAGGAGTGGAAACATATGAGGCCCAACTGAGCTTGTTCTTGTGTTCTAGTGTGCCGAGGGTGGCAGCAAAGTTTGGAACAGTAGACCGCAGATTTTTGGTTGTGTGGAGAGCAGGGGTCCAATTAGTTTGCATGTCCTCCATAAGCTGGCCTAACATGTTCTTCACAAGCCAATAGGGATCCCAGGTCTGCTCCTGATTCCTATTAGCCAAAATGTCCGCAATTATCCTAGTCTCCTAGTTATCAATCAGTAACCGGACTAGAATGGAGACTTTAGCGCTGTAGCCATGCCTGGTGTGACTCGTCTCCAGAGCTGCATCTTTTTTCTTGGTCTTGGTCTCGGTACCCTTTGGCTTGCCCATGGGAGCCAATGAGAAGATGTTACAGGTGTAGGTAAGTGTTGATGTATATGTAACTTCAGAATGTATTTCACATATATGTTCATTGTATTCCTATAGATATGTTATGATTCCTCTATACGGAAGTGTCGTCATTTATATTGTAAGTGTCGTAACTTATACTTGATGGGTTATTAGACCACCTTGTTGGGGTCGGCCCTGTATAAGTTGTGTGGGTAAAAGGGTTATTAGACCACCCTATTGGGGGTCATCCCAGTCAGCATTATGTTATGTGGTTAAGTTAAGGCCGACCTAGTAAAGGTTATTAGGCAAGTCAAGTCAAGTGTAAATAGAGTGTGGGAGGCACTCTATTTGATCATTCTATTCTCACACACACTCTTTGGAGAGTGGTGCACTTGTGGAGGAGGAGAATCTGCTACTAGGAGATGTGTATATCATATGCTTGGGTTGTATCATTGCTCTATCTATCTTTGAGGAAGTTATTGGGGTTTTTCACCTTTATGGTTTTCCCCAAGTAAACTCTGTCTCTCTTGTGTGCTTGCATTATTGTGTTCATGATTGATATGCTGTAGATATGTTGTACATGTTGTTCTCTCAGTTAAGATCCTAGATAAGATGGAAGTAAATTCTGAAAAACTAACATGGTATCAGAGCTAGCCTGAAAGAAGGTATGCTATGGCATGTATGACACTTGTTTCACTTGCGATGCTAGGGCTTGATATAGCAAAAACTAGTCATCGTAGAAATTTCGCTATAAATTCATTTTGGAAAAAATTTCGGATCTGAAACTTTCATAGGTTGCATATCAGATCCCCATGTACCTTGTTTCCAAAGGAAAACTTCTAAATCATTGTACTTTGTGTTTTATGATCTATCCCATATAGGGTTTCTACCTCTTCCATATCTGACTCATAAACAGGTGACCTAGGAAAAAAAGGTCATAACTTGGGCTAGAAAGCTCCAAATGAAATTTCGTAATAAGTCATAGGTATTGCACAGACTCTATTGTCCCAGGTAACATTTTCAGAGGCCGAAACTGAACCAGCGACACCTAGAACACCGTACAAGTTTGATCTCTTGTTTTATCCCATAAATAGGTCACGTTGCGACACTTGGCATAACTCTCTCTTAGAGAATCCGTTTGAGGTCAGACTTGTGGGGTTCAAAATATGATAGGTCGGGATAACATAGGTAGAAGTATTAGACCCTATGGATTGGAAAGTTCATAGTTACACCAAAAACAATCAGGTACATATTTCTATCAAAACATAATTATTTTTGAGCACCTTGATTCATCATGGCTTTGGGAATTTAGGGTTTCGGAGAAAGTTGTAATTTTTGTAATCGAAGACCATGGTTGAATGCTACTCATCAAAATTGAAATTTAGAGACCAAGATCAGAATTTTTGGTTGGGAAGAAGGTCGGGCTTGATCAGACCCTAGTTTGGGACTTTGATCGGAAAAGTGGAAAATTAGGGCTATTGCAAAAATGGGAATTTTTGAAATCTGTGACCAAAGCTGGAAGCTCCTCAGAAAAATAGAAGCTTAGAGGTTTGGATCGAACCTTTTGATTGAGCAGAAGGGTGGGCTTTATCAAACCCTAGTTCGAGGTCATGTCCAGTAAATCTGAAAGTTTCAAAGTATGATTTGAGGGGTGAAACTTTGCAGTTTTCAAATTCTGAATATATCAGCTTGATCAGCTCATCAATGCGCATCTTTCTATCCTTTCAGAAGTTTGAAATTCAAAGTTTGAATTTTTAGGGTTTCTCTGACAAACCCTAATCCATCTCCCGATCTAGTTCCTGCAAATCAAGTGGATTGGATTAATCCTAGAAGAGAATGGATTGGTCACTTGCATAAGTGAAGAAGTTCCTGTTTCAGAGGGAGATGAGGCTAAGGCCTTACATAAGAAGAGTACAAGCAATCTCAATAGGTATGACTTATCCAGGTATGTTTCAAGATTTGTTCATGATTAAGTTTATGGTATGTTTGTCTTCATATTATTACGGTTAGTACAATCTTGATTAAATTTAGACTTGTCATATCACCTTAATAAAATTATGAATGCATGATAGAAGATATTCATTGATTAGGGTGTTGACACTTATTATTGTACTAATGCATTATGGTGTTGTATGAGGTTTATGTTGTCTGGTAACATGAAAGGTACACCAAAAAAGACAAATCATGTTCTATTTCAAGAACATATGACCATGGTGACATGAAGACAAAGGTTCATTCATTGCCATGGATCACATAGAAGGTCTACTTACGAGGTATGCATAACTTGGTAAACCTATGAGATATGTAGGTTACTAGCACAAGTCATTGAAGAGAACAAGAAGACATCATGTGGGTATCTTAGACATAACTAGCTAACATACCAATCCATGTATGTTTTTCCTATATCAAGTTAGAATCCTACCTTGTGATAGGATCTCTTATATAAGTATACATGGCATGATTGATAATGATTATTCATAGGTTTGAATAATCATGGGTGTATCCATATTACGTTTCTTACCTTAATTGATGATATGACTAACCAGAAGAGTCATGAAAGTATAGGTTTGAGTAATCACGGGTGTAGGCATATTATGTTTCTTACTTTAATATGACTAACCATAAGAGTCCTTGAATACTAATGCTTATTATTTCTATTGGAAATGATCATGACTATACATGCTTAATATTATTGTGTTTTGATAGTATTGAGAATATACTAATAAAAGTATGATTATGTATGAGATATCGAGGATATCACAATAATGATACTTGTAAGCATGCATAGTGATCAAGGATGGATATAAGTTCAAAGAAAGGTAATCCCAGAAACAAAGATCAAGAGGGAGCACACTCTAGTAGTTTCTGCAAGGATGCAGATATTCAGAGGGAGTCGACCACTTCTCACAATCCACATCAGAATGGAGTTGCAAAGATTTAGAGGGAGTCCACCCAACAACCAAACAAAGATAAGTATTTGAATTTTCATTTGTTACATATTTGTTTGTTTAAATAATGTTGTTCAATTATATGCTTATGTTCCTAGACTTAGATTGTGTATTATGCATATTAGAATAATTGCATTAATGAACAGTATACTACTAATATGCATGTGATGGGTAAGTGTCCTATCGCACTGTACAACATTCCATTGCTACTTATCTAGAATGAAACCTCTTTGCTGACATGTTGGGAGTAGTGCAAACTCTTAACAATGTTCTGGTAGAGATTGGAAGGCATCTAGAAAGTTACAAGATATGGATGAATGTTGTATTGAAGCATTGCCTAAAATAATTGCATGACTGTATGACATATTTCTTTATGTGTAAGAATTTGTTCTGAAAACTATGAAAAGTTTCTAATCATCCAATTTAACTTGTTTTGTAGGAAAGATCGTATACCTTCACCTACAAAAGAAGGACTACAACATTTGTTCCAACAACAAAGATATCTATTGAAGATATTGAAGTTCCCAGGATTTGGGATGAAGTAATGGAAAAATACCATGATCGAGGAGTACCAGTCGATCATGAAGAATGATGTTTGGGATGCAGTCCCAAGACCTGAAGGGAAGTCTATTGTGACTTCCAAATGGATCTATAAGATCAAGCATGCTGCGAATGGTAGCATGGAGAAATACAAAGTGAGATTTGCAGCTTGTGGCTTCTATCAGAAAGAGGGGATAGACTATGAAGATACGTTTGCTCCTGTAGCCAGATACACTTCCATCAAATCAGTACTTGCTCTAGCTATAGTGATGAAGTGGAGAATACAACAGATGGATGTCAAGACAACTTTCTTGAATGGTGTAGTCGAGGAGGAAGTCTATGCGGAGCAGCCACTAGTTTTTGAGACACATGACAGGAAGTCATATGTGTGCAGGTTGAAGACAGCCTTGTATGGCTTGAAGCAAGCTGCTAGGACTTGGTATGGGAGGATAGACAACTTTCTATCCAGTTTGGGCTTTACCAAGAGTAAAGTGGATTCCAACCTTTAATACAAGGTTGAGGAAGGCAATCCTGTGATACTATTGTTGTATGTAGATGATCTATTTGTAATAGGTAATGCTAGTTTGATTGTCGATACCAAGAGGAAGCTTGCAGCCGAGTTTGAGATAAAGGACTTGGGGATGATGCACTATTTTCTAGGCATGGAGGTGTGGTAGAGTGTACATGGAATTTCCCTTGGACAAGGGAAGTATGCAGTGGAGATCTTGAAGAGGTTTGGGATGATGGACTACAAGGCCATGGCCACACCTATGGCATCAAATCTGAAGCTTATGTGTGATGCTTCATCTGATCCGGTTGATGTCACAATGTATCGTCAGATGATTGGGTGCTTGTTGTACCCAACAAATACGAGACCAAATATATGCTTTGTGGTGAACACATTGAGCCAGTTCCTAACAGATCCCAGAGGTGTTCACCTGGTTGCTGTAAAGCATATTCTGAGGTACCTGAAGGGTACAATTGACTATGGGCTCAAGTATGATGCAATTCAAAAGTTTAACCTGGAAGGTTATGTTGATTTAGACTGAGCAGTGCTGCAGATAGGAAGAGCACATATAGGTGCTGCTTCAGTATCGGATCAGGTGTGATCTCTTGGTTTAGCAGGAAGCAGTCATGCGTAGCACTGAGTACAGCCGAAGCAAAGTATGTTGCAGCTTGTTCGGCTAGTTGTGAGGCAGTATGGCTCCGAAAGCTACTATCTAAGTTATTTGATCTCTCACTAGAGGCTAATGGTATCTTTTGTGATAACCAGAGTTGTGTGAAGCTGTCTAAGAACCCAGTGTTCCACGATAGGTCGAAGCACATTGAGATCAAATATCACTTTATCAGGGATATGGTTGAGAGAGGAGCAGTGAAGCTCCTGTATGTTGTGACATATGAGCAGATTGTAGATGTGTTGATGAAGCCACTAGCAAGAGTGAAGTTCAAGTACTTGAGAGAGAGGCTTGGTGTTCTTCAGATTGACGACACTTTGAGGAAGAAGTGATGGAGACATTTGTTGAATCCATTCCAAGCATGGTGGAAGGAGGATCCTTCACATGGCTATGGATGTAAGCACTGGATGATGAGCATCAGGATGATGTTTTGGTTTCGGCTCTATATGATCAGTTGGATCCTTTATATGTATATGTATGTGTGCATCATGTTGGATGTTGGATATGATCAGTTGGATAATTTATATGTATATGTATGTACGCGTCATGTTTGATGGTGGATATGATTAGTTGGATCATTTATGTATGTATGCATCATATTGATGCTGGATATGATTAGTTGGATCATTTATGTATGTATACATCATGTTGGATGCTAGATATGATGAGTTGGATCATTTATGTATGCATCATGTTGATGTTGGATATGATCAGTTGGATCATGTGTATGTATCTGTATATGTATCAGGTGGATACATTATATGATCAAGTGTATCATGTGTGTTGATATGTATCAGGTATGATCAGGTGGATCATGTATTTGTATGTGTATCAGGTGGATACATTGTATGATCAGGTAGATCATGTATGATGATATGTATCAGGAAGATACTGTGTATGCATTAGGTAGATGCATTGTATGATTAGGATGATCATGGATGACGAGCTTCAGGATGTTGCTCCAGATGACATGCATCAGGACGATGCAGTGATGATGAATAGGATGATCATGTGTACATCAGGATGATGTATGGTGAGTATCAGGTTGATACTCTGTGGTAGTGGACACATTTTGTAGATGAGCATGTAAGTAGACCTAGGAGATCTAGATAAGATGAAAAAGGCCTCAAATGCTCTTTCGAGGCATTGCTCTGGGAGGACTTGTAAGACCTGGGAGATCCGAGAGGTTGGGCTATGTGCCCGTAATAAGTCCTGGGATGTTCTTTCGAGGGTTTGTCTTGTGACCACATGTAAGACCTGGGAGATCCAAGAGGTTGGGTTGTGTGGCCGTAATAAGTCCTATGATGCTCTTTCGAGGGTTTGTGGTAGTGACTACATGTAAGACCTGGGAGATCCAATAGGTTGGGATGTGTGCCCGTAATAAGTCCTGGGATGCTCTTTCGAGGGTTTGTAGTGGAGATCACATGTAAGACGTGGGAGATCTGTTAGGTTGGGTTGTGTGCCTGTAATAAGTTGTGGGATTCTCCTTCAAGGGTTTGTGATGAGGATCACATGTAAGACCTTGGAGATCCGTTAGGTTGGGCTGTGTGCCTGTAATAAGTCCTGGGATGCTCTTTCGAGGGTTTGTGATGAGGGTCACATATAAGACCTAGGAGATCCGATAGGTTGGGATGTGTGCCCATAATAAGTCCTGGGATGCTCTTGCGAGGGTTTGTAATGCACGTAATAAGTCCTGAGAATTCCACAGTATGGCTAGTGATGATGAAGATCTGCAGGTGGTGGGCCTACATCCAGTATGAAAAAGGACTGATTCTATAGAACTTCCTATGACGAGTAGATTCAGAGATTGATTGAGATAGAAGAAGCAGTGACGATGATGATGATTCGAGGATGATGATTCAATGATGATGATCTAGAGAAGAAGACTTGTGCTAGAAGACCTGTGTCGATAAACACCTTCCTAATTAAGAGGTAGTGTTGATGTATATGTAACTTCAGAATGTATTTCACATATATGTATATTGTATTCCTATAGATATGTTATTATTCCTCTATATGGAAGTGTCGTCATTTATATTGTAAGTGTCGTAACTTATACTTGATGGATTATTAGACCACCTTGTTGGGGTCGGCCCTATATAAGTCATGTGGGTCAAAGGGTTATTAGACCACCGTATTGGGGGTCGGCCCAGTTATCATTATGTTATGTGGTTAAGTTAAGTCCGACCTAGTAAAGGTTATTAGGCAAGTCAAGTTAAGTATAAATAGAGTGTGGGAAGCACTCTATTTGATCATTCTATCTCACACACACTCTTTGGAGAGTGGTGCACTTGTGGAGGAGGAGAAGCTGTTGGTAGGAGATGCCTATCTCTTATGATTGGGTTGTATCATTGCTCTATCTATCTCTGAGGAAGCTATTGGGGTTTTTCACCTTTATGGTTTTCCCCAACAAAACTCTGTGTCGCTTGTGTGCTTGCATTATTGTGTCCATGATTGATATGCTGTAGATATGCTGTACATGTTGTTCTCTAAGTTAAGATCTTAGATTAGATTGAAGTAAATTCTGAAAAACTAACAATAAGCAAGAGCATGAAGAGAAATGGAGCACGAGGAGCCTAGAGTAGAACTAGGTGAGTGCAAATGCATAGCGCAGAGGGCCATGACAGAACATAGTAGCGTGAACCTCACAGCCTGATCTTCGCACACTGGAGAGCCATGTGAATTGCTTCCAGGCAGGATGAGGCGATGTCGAGGGCCGGGGAATTAAACAGCCCAGTGACTTGACATTGCATGGCTGACCTCACAATTAATACATTGATCTGTGGAGGAGACACATGGGTAGGAGCCCCAACGTGGAGGAGTCCACATGTGTGAAGGTGGTTTCACAAATGGAGGAAGGTGGTTTTCCTCACCACCCTTCCAACTTGTGAAATCATGTGGTGCTGCCATGTGGAGAGCGGTTTCAGAGTCCACAACTACCTATCCATCCATCCTTGCGCGCATGTTGGGGATGCGGAACGGACATGGGACCATTGATCTTTTCTTGACCCTGATGGCACCAATTGTAAATGATGGATTGTATCACTCATGTGAATAATCTCATCATGTTTATGATGGATTGTGTTTATGTGTCATGACGTATAGATGATATCCCACCACACTGTGATAATTAATGTCATGGAATTTTATGCATTGATACAATGATGATATCCTGCACACTGCCAACATTGAAACTTAAAGTTCAAATTCTTTGTGTTTTCCAGTTTGGAGCTCTGTTTTCTCTCAAGACAGAGGTTTTATTTTACTAAGCTAGAACCAAGAAGAGTGTTGAGCGGGTAGAGCAGTAAGATTGGTTTGAATAATCGACTACTAGTTTTTCAATTGGTAGGTATTTATATTATTCAAACAATATACTTTTGGGTCTGCTCTTCCTGAGAACGTGGTGAATGATATAACAACTTCTACCTCACCGAGTGTAGCATAGATCAATTCTGGAATAATGAAATCCACATGGCACAATATGAGCATTCCACGTCTCATACTGGAGACTAGATTTTGACATTTGAATGACAAAATTTACAAACGTTTTTCTACAAAGAGTTTGTTGTCAAGTCGAAATTTCATCGGAGAAAGTGAGGTCACTCTTTCATCAGGTTGTTCCATTTTGGGGTGTTGGAAGTAGATACTAAGGAGAAAGAGAGTATGCTCCTTTCCTAGGGATGAGTTTTTTGGAGTGGCTAAAGTAGATATTGGCACTCTAAACACATATTCCGAGTTCTATATTTACAATTCCCTTGTAAAAGAAGGTGCGAACGATCCTTCTTCTCCCCAATATTCTTTTCATTATAGCTTGAGACTACAAGAAGGGTCGATCGATCCTTCTTCATCTTCACCATTTTGGATATCATTCAATTTCTACATAAAGGTTTTCACAATTATCTATGAAATGAAGGGGCGGTCGGCCCTTCTTCTCATGTTCTAGAATGCAAGAAGGGTTGGTAGATACTTCTTTCATTCACCATTCTGGATATAGGTAACATGCTGGATATAGTTGTCCACAATTATCTCCTAAATGAAGGCGTAGCCAATCTTTCTCTTCGGAAAATGGAAGTTGGGACAATTTTTTTTATATGTTAGGACTTAGATGATGTTCGGGTCCCTACTATTTACAGCGGAAAAGAAGGGGCGGCCAATCCTTCTTGTCGAAAAATAGAAATCCAAACAAATAATTTTTATATGTTATAACTTAGCCGGTTGAATAGCTATTCACACATTGAGTGAATATTTTAGACATTAGTCTTTTCACCTCTAAAATTTTGAACATTTAAAAATTAAAATTGCACTTTTCAAATAAAAAATTGCTTTTTTGATTTGAAATTAACACTTTTCAAATCAAAATTGCAATTTTTGAGTTTTTTGCAAAGTCAGGTTCTTTCCGCAACCAGCAATGTGCAATCTGCAATCCGGATTGTAGAATCTTAGTTTTCGGTTTGAAACATTTTCTTTCGGAAACCCGCAATCCGCATTCCGGATTGCGGATGTAGAAATAATCTTCAATAATTGTGGTCTTCTGCATCTGCAACCCACAACCCACAATTGCGGATTGTGGGGAAGAGTCTTAAAATAGCTTTGCACTTTGCATTTCCCCAACCCGAAACCGACAATTGTGGATTACGGAAAGAATGTATATATATATGAAATACAACCCCTCAACCCTTCTTTTCCTTTGTGCATTTTTACGTTTTAACCAATGATTTGTCTTGATCCTGCGGATGAGATTACACTGGTTGATTAAAATGAAGTTTAGCTTACCCATTTAGCTTTGTCCTAGATGAAATTGGGAGGTTCAATTTCTGAAAAGAATGGAGAAAGCCTTGGTGGTCTGAGCAAAAGAGAATCATCTGTGTAAATATTCACGGCCTCAAGGGTGAAATGATCAAATCCTAATCCTGAAACTTTGCAAGGATAATTAAATTGAAGAGGTCTACCTTCAGTTATATATCTGCGCAAATAAACAGTCTAGATCGACAGTGTTGAAGATCTACACTCAGGAAAAAAGAGTGAGGTGTTTTAGATGGAGGTAGGGGGTTTAGCCCACAAGCATATTAAGGAGCATATCAATGGCAAATGGAGCATATCGACGGTCAGGAATTACATCTCTGATACAACATGTGCAGAGCAAACAAATTTTTGGATCCACAAACTTTTGGTAGAGTCCCGTGGGTTTGGACGACATAGATCTGACGAGGCCAAGATCTATGGCCGAGGTTTTGATCACAGATCTAACTTGCATAAAACATCAATGCAATCCAAATCCGTGAAGTTGGTAAAAGTCACACTGTTTGATGGCCAAGATTCATGCAAGATCCAGATCAATGGTGGGTGACTTCCTGTGGTTTTAACTGGCATAAAAGGTGACATGTGGAAGGATTTGAGGCTACCAGGGATCATAGAGTTAGAAAGCAGCGGCGATCCATGGCCTAGAATGGATCAATAAAATAGAGATGCAGGGGTGATAGCAAGGGATAAATAATATAAAAACTTGCCTGCACGGAGAGTTGGATTCCATCTATCCTATTTTGCGTCAGAAAGGGATAGGAGCAAGCTGTGCAGAAATAGATAGGTCAACCAGGTCCCCAAGCCAGCCTTCTACGAACCAGGTAGGTTCTCTGCTCTACATTAAACTATTTAATGGTTGAATTGAGTCATAGAGAACCCCCTGGTTTTGAGCTTCAAAGCATAGAAACATTGTTGATAGACAGAGATGCAAAGGTCTACGACACTATGATGACCGATGACCCCATGGAAATTGTAAAAAAGAAGTTGAAACTGAATAGGGAGCAAGGTATAGATGTGTACCAGGTACACCAGTCCTATTTCCATCTGTTTATAGTCAACGAAACCCCTACGTTTCCTGAATTTGTTGAATGGTGTACCTCTAACTACTCTTCTACCGAGAGGGAAATCATGGATGCTGCCAAGTCCAAAATCCTTTGCAAAATCGATCCCCAAACCCTTAGAAAAACCCTGTTCGTCCTAGAAGAATTTTTCTAGAAAGCTATAGTGTATATCGAGGAAGCCCTAATCCAGTTTTTTAGACAATCTCCTTGTTGAAGTAAAACACAATTTCTACAGGTCCTATGTGAATCCTACTTTCCAAATACAAGAGCAGGCTTTCCCAGCTGAAGCCAGACTATTCACGGAAGAATCCAGAGGTGTTGTTGCCATGATGAGCTAGATCCTAGGTCTAGACTCTAACATGTATGTCACAGAACCTCTAATAAGTTTGTTTTTTGTCCTAGGCACCTGCCCCCTAGAATCATATGACCCAAGCCAGTCTACCCAATGTGCATGCCTTAGGTTTGATGTAGTTATGGCTGAAAGTATACACTCCTAGCTAAAGGATTTCTAGGAAACAAGGATTTTAATATTTCAGTCCAACTTACTAAAAATGTTCCTGGGATTCAATGAGGAAAACTTGCAAATGCCTGAGGTACTACTTACTCAGGATATGTACACATATTGCACCAAGTTCCATGATGAGCTCATGTCTGATGTTTATCAGCTCATTTTTCAAAAGAGGATGCCTAGACTCTTACCAAAAATGCAGGAGTTACTACAACTTTCTCCTGAGAAGACGGTCGGAGATTGGTTCCTTTCAGAGCATGGCACAATCATCAGAGTTTATGGGTTTGCTTATGCACCCTACATGCTACCAGTTTTCCTGACCCCCAGAATATTTGCTTTAGAATTCATCAGACAAAAATTGAAGGCAGAAGCTGAGCACTTTCTAGATCATAGAAAGGGCTCTGATATTGTGTTTCCATGGATTGTAGGTCCATTCTTACTAAAAAAAAGGAGCTCTTAAAGCCATCGAATGCAAGACAAAGGATATGGGTTTCAAAATAGAAGCACCCTTAAACTATGATCCCCACCACATCATTTCCAATAGGAGGAAGGAAAGCAACAAGAATGCTTTTGTGCATTTTGAAATTCTAGGCATGGAAGAAGCTGCAAATTTATTGGAATGTCCTGGAAGGAGCTAGATGGAAATAGACACACCTAAGAGCTCCTCCCTGTTGATAGAAGGGAACACACCCCCAGTGCTTGGCTCTTCTGACCTAGTCCTATCAGTGCCGGCAGACTTTCCTATGGCAACCAACTTAATAAAGTCCAACAAGGAAGATGACAGTGTCCCTATGGACACAAAGGGGAAGTTGAGAGAGCCCCAAAGAGGCAGAAAAATGAGGAATCTGGGCAGTAGCTAGTACCTGTGGGGACTGGTAAAGGAAATAAGAAACAAGTGGATAAGCAACCAGCATTTCAGATCAAAGAGTATGTGTTTAACTCAACATCCACTGAGCCTGTTGCGTTAAGCAAGACTAGAGATGAGTTGATAAATGAATACAAGTTGGAATCAGGGGCAGCCTCAGAGGAGTCCAAGTTATATACTGAAGTAAGGCAAATTTCAAGCAAATAAGTGTCTATAGTGACTAGCACGAGCCTCGCCCAGAACACCCTAAGTTTGGCCTTGGCCACCAAGAGCAAGGCCACTGAGCTAACGATGAATTTAGAGGACGTCCCTATCCCAGATGTAATAAACTTGCACAAAGAAACCGGGGATGTTATTTATACTAAACTGTTGAGGACAGCTTTGGAGCTATCAAAGGTAGAACTCAGTAAGAGTAAGGTTGTCAGTCAGCTCAAACAAGAAAAGATGGAAAAGAAAGCTCATAGGGTAAAGATCAATAAATTTTAGGGTGACATAGTGGCCACTGAGGGCTAGCTTGATAAAAGAGCCAACATTCAAAACCTACTCAACGAAAAATACATCATCAAATCTCTAAAAAAGGGGATGAAAATCCCCTCTATGCAATTAGTAGAAGTCTCTGATCTAACAGAACTGGAGGAAAAGAAGGAGAAGTTGCAGATTGACTTGACAAATTGTAGGGCCAAGCTATTGAATCTTGAAGAGAAGGAAAAACAATCGCAGATAGATATAGCCACTGTGGTAGCAAGTGAGAAAATCTCAAAGGCCAAAGTGGAAGAGCTTGAGAAGAAACTTTAGGAGAAAGAACAAGAAGTAGAAAGCATGGCCACACCATCCGTAGAGGCTGGTAATTTCTCCCTGGTAGGGGCTATAGCCAAAGCTAGTCTGGAAGATGTGGAAATAACAAGATTAAAAAAGCAGAATGTGAATCTGAAAACCCTGAAGGATAATGCAGAAAGAGAAAAGGAGGCTTGGGAAGCCAAGCACCAAGAGTTGCAGGGTAAATATGATGAGTTGGAAAAACAAGCTACAGGGCAGACTTCCTTGCTAGAGGTCAGGCAGGTCATCTGGGATGGCATGATTGAAGAAGCAGAAAAATTGAGGCCCTTCCTAGATTTTGTCTTGGACAAGGAAGCAGTGATAAAATTAGCCAAGAATAGTGTGATAGCAACAAATGAGAAATTGAACAAAAAACCTATAGAGTATACTGAGAATGCCATCGAATTCCTGAGCAGCTTATCTGAGGAGTAGGTTAAGACAACTGGTGTAACAATTAGGGTTTCCATCATCATTGGAGCCAAAAAAGTGATCCACAAGCACCAACAGGTAAAGGTTGTTCAAGCTAAAATAGATGTCATGGCACAGCAGATCAAGTATTTCACAAACATGTTTGACCCTTTGTTCAAGAAAGGGTTACCTCCCTTTTGGGAGGAGGATGGAAAAATGCTTACAAAAGAAGAATATCAGAAGAAATTTGCAGGATGCAAAGTGGATTTTACAGATTTTGCAGGTATGGATAGTTTCTATCAGGGAAGACAGTGGTGGAGAAAATGGCAAAGGATTTTGAGTTAAGGATAATGTTCAAAGAGGCTAGTGCACATCTGTGAAGCTACTCTTATAGGGACCACACTAAGATATGAGTCTTAATGAAGGAGTTGGCCACCTCAAAGCTGCCAGTTGTCGAGCTATGGAAGCTCATTGAGAAATATGGGAAGATAAAGTCGATATTGAGCTGCTGAAGGATTTCTTTATTTTGTGAGAGTCTGTTGTCTTTCGGTAAAAATGCTCAGTAATTTTGTAAAAGGCAATTGACCCAGTTTTTCCAGCATTGTCATTTTGTTCTAACTAATTCATGAGGGTGGCAAACCCATTTGAATAGGTGTCACCGTCAGTGTAACAAATTCCTGTTGAGGCAGCTTGATCCTGAAGGTTCTGAGCATATATATAAGCAATGTATAATAGAACGAGAAAGGGTTGGAAACTTTTATTGGACTCGTGAATTCCCTGTGTTAAGCACTCTGAGATATATTTTAATAAAATATTGCTAGGCCGAGCAAGTTTTCTATCAGAGATTCCTATGTTATTTTTCTTTTATTCTGTTTACTTCTTCTCTTATGTGAATGTTTCTCTCGCTGTTTAATTCACACCATTATGCTTTTTGATGCATGGATAAGTGTTGTATTGGGACAGGCTTCATACAGATCTGTAGCAGGGTCCTGAATAATATATGTCGTAAATGATGGATTGTATCACTCGTGTGAATAATCTCATCATGCTTCAGTCCACATTATGTTTATGTCTTGTCACCAACAAAGTCTCTGAACGTTTTAGATTCTTTTTATATATCATGTATCGCTAGTATTGATATCATGTTTCGCTGGTATCTAGATTCTTATCCCCCATATTTTTGAACACTGTTTAATTTTTGCAATCAATAATCCATACCTTGATCTACAGTTTGGATTTGTCTTTACTCATGATCTATGTGTCTTTTATGTTTTAAGTGAATTTATTTAATTAAAACATTTATCTATTTCTACAAATGAGTAAAATAAATTAATAAATTCATGTTAATTTTTCAATTAGCATTCCAGCTATAGGGTAATCTTGCATGTGCATAATTTTTAAAACTACTATGACTGAATTTTCATTTCCTGATTGTGTCGTGGTTAAACCTGCATTAGTAACCTCACTATACTCAATGTGCCAAATCAAATAAAAAATAGTAACCTCCCTATATTTAATGTGCCAAATCAAATATGCCACGTGTCACAATATGATCTTTCCACGTGTCACTCTAGGAAAAGAAGGGGCGACCGATCCTTCTTGTCATAAAGGTTTTGCAGATTAACTAGGAAATGAAGGGGCGGCCGGTCCTTCCTGTCGTAGAAAGGAAGTAGGGAAAAACCATTTTTATATGATATAACTTCCATGGTGTTCTATTTTTACAAATCCCTCGTAATTGAAGGGTCGAGCGACCCTTCTTATCCCCCATTTTATTTTTATAATAGTTCAACACTCCAAGAAGGGTCGGTCAACCCGTCTTATGAAAAATATTCTTTTAATAATATTTTGACACTGCAAGAAGGGTCGGTTGCTCCTTCTTGTGTTCTCCATTATGGATATAGCTCAATTGTTGGATAAAGGTTTTGACAGTTAACTATGAAAAGAATGGGCGGTCGATCCTTCTTGTCAGAAAACGGAAGTCGAGAAAAACTACTTTATATGTTATAACTTCCAAGGTGTTCTATTTTTATAACTCCCTCAAAATTGAAGGGTCGGATGACCCTTCTTTTTCCCAATATTATTTTCATAATAGTTTAACAATGCAAGAAGGGTCGGTCGATCCTTCTTGTGTTCGCCATTATGGATATAGCTAAATTTGGATAAATGTTTTCACACTTAACTACGAAAAGAAGGGGTGGCCGATCCTTCATGCCGGAAAAAGAAAATCGAGACAAACAATTTGTTTATGTTATAACTTAGCCGATTGACATGTTATTCAAACAATGACTGAATATTTTAGACATTTATTTTCTCACAGAAAAAGGAAGGAAATTTATAGACTAACATAATTTACTGCAAATAACAATTAATAGACAAAGGAAGGAAATTTACAAACTGTCAGTACTTGAAATAATATTTAACAGAGAAAGGAAGGAAATTTACAGATTCTCATTAATGAATAGTTTTGTTGTGAGTTGTACAATTATATTCAACAAATTCCATGTACAATTTTAAAAACAAGCAACACATGCATGCCTTCCCAGACACACCATAATGCTAATTAAAATTTAATAGTAATCAATAGTCATCGAATGATCTTTGAAGTAGTCAAACGAAGGACCTAGTCGGAATATTCTTGCAAACAATGGTAAGCTCTCTGGGCCATATTTAGTTATTTGTTGATGAATAGTGCAAAAAATGTTCGATGGTGATAACAAGTTTAATGCCTGTTAAGTCTGATACTACATCATCCGAGAGTCGCTCAACAAACTTTGAGATATAATGCTCTTTAATTTAAGATGCTGATTCAACCACTTGCATAGTTTCTCACCTTCATGAGGATTGAAGCCTTCTGGTACTAAAACAACATTCCATGACTGTTGCAAGTCTAATGCTGATGAAAGCAACAGTGCATGTTGTCTTAGAGAAAGCACAATCCTTACTTCTACTTACACTACTTTTTCTCCATATTTCCCCTGTTCGTTTCATACCAATCAGTTATTGAAAGAAGAATGATGGAAAGAAAATGGAGGAAAACATGATTGGTGCCAAGGAACATAACGAGAAATCCATGTATTGGGACTTCAAGAGTGCTCGAAATGCCCATATATCATGGTGTATTGGGACTTCGAGAGTGCTCGAAGCCTTCTACTTGACGCAGTTAGAAGAATCTGACAACAGGGTCTGGTATTAAAACAATATTTGAAGACTGCTGATGGGATCTCCATCCCATCATATCCCTTCATGTCTACTCTTAACACCCGAAGATTAGCAAGCGGATAGCTTATACACGGCGATATTGCATCTCTCTCGAATACCTGCATAGCAAACAAATAGCTATTTATCACACTGCCATAAAAAGAAATCATTTCCAACAAATGCAAAAATAATCATTTTATTGCATCCAGGTTAGCGCGTGAGCACACATATTATTATCATGAATAATAAAAACAAAGAAACTATTCCTAAATTTCCAAGTGCACCATAACAGGGGATGGCCAGATAGTTGGTCTGGGCAGCCCACTTAGACAGGTTAGCTCAGAACACTATAGTTAGTGGAAGCAAAGGCATTCAACCAATGAAATATACTTTGCAAATGATAAGCAAAACTGATACTTAAATTAGACATGTATATAATAATGACTAAAAAATTTCTTTCTCACCGAGAAAAAACTTTTGCGGATATGTAGTCCTTCAAGGTTAGGAGCTTGATCCAATTAGTTTAGAAGAGGAAGAGGCTTCGAAATATTGATATCAAGATTGTTCAATGATTTTAGTCTACCTATTATCTCCATAAATCTCTCTACAGGAAAATGGCACATTATGGTCGAATTCCAATTCGAACGAACTGCCATTCCAATTAAATTACTTCCACATTCCATTTTGAGGTCCGCAATTACATGAGAAAGCTTGTGAAACAGTATCCCACTGAATGTAACTTTATTCATACTTAGCACCCCATTGACTCTTACACCATTTTCATGAATTGAAACAAGAGTAAGAAGAAGTTGACAACATGATCTGGAGGCACAGATATTCGAAGATAGCCTAGACATGGCAGTATTTCATCTCTCTCAAATACTTGCATAGCAAACAAATAACTGTTTATCACGCTGCCGTAAAAGAAACCATTTCCCACATTTAATGCAAAAATAATCATTTTATTGCAGCCAGGGTAGTGCATGAGCACACATATCATCATGTACAATAAAAACAGAGAAACTATTCATGAATTGAAACAAGAGTAAGAAGAAGCTGACAACATGATGGTCTGGTACTAAAACAACATTCGATGACTAGTCTGCTGCAAGTGTTGACAACCACAATAGCGCATGTTGTCTTAAAGAGGAAAGCTCCAAGACTGCTACTCTCCCTATGTCCCATCCTCGTTGCATACCCAGGAAAATAATGACAAATCCATGAATTGGGACTTCGACAGTGCTAATATCCCTATGTCCACATATCAGTTTGATGTGATATGGGGCATGGTTAGCCTATATATAGTGAGTGGCCACTGTGTTGATGGATTGAATGGGATGGGAGTCTGGGACAGATGGGGAATGGTAATTATCACAATATGGCGGAATCATGGTGGTCATAGATATCATCTGTAGCCAGTACAGATTTTGGTCGAGTAATCATACACATATCACTCCAATCAAACTACAGATCTGTAATAGGCTCCTGAATAATATTCGTTGTAAATGATGGATTGTATCACTCGTGTGAATAATCTCATCATGCTTCAACCCACATTATGTTTATGTCTTGTCAACAACAAAGTATGATGGTCATAGATATCATCTGTAGCAGCTAGTACAGATTTTGCTAGAGTAATCGTGCACTTATCACTCTGATCGATTCCTTGAAAATCCAATGGCTAACATGCCTACTGCCAATGCATTAAATGGCCTACAGCAAGCTGAATAATATTCACCGTAAGTTTCATCCTATGTGAATCAAGTATACCATTTATTAAATTGTGCAATTACTTCCCATGATTGTGTTTAAGAAGCAAAATAGTTTATGTGAATCAAGTATACCATATATTAACCCTGGATGCAGGCGTTTTTTGTATGATCTCGGTTAGACTTTTTTTTGGTATTGGACATGCCGTTGGAGGCAGGTTTTTTGTATAAGTTCCCACAAGTTGTTCGGTAATACTCTTGCTAGTTTTGTTTTTTTCTCTTACTATAATACATTCATGCATTGATTATGAAATCTAACATGGAAACTTTGATTTGAGCTCTCCTCCCGGCTCGATTTCTGTCAACTTCTGGGTTATACAAAATTTCTTACACCATCTTCATCTCCAACTACTTCTCGTTTCTCCACAAACCGCAAGCTATACTTCTCATTTCCCGCTGATATAACATCCGCCTTGCTGGTTCAAAAAATGCAGGAACTTAAAACAGTCCCCAAACGTTAAATCATACCATTAATATCCTTAATATTCTTTTAAACAATCTTTAAACTAATTTTAAAAATCAAGTATGCCACATGTCACAATATAAGCATTCCACGTGTCAACAAATTCATAGAAGTTTTGCTTCAAAGACTTTGCTGGCAAGTAGAAATATTCTTAGAGAAAGAGAGGCCGATCTTTCTCTAAGTTGTTATATTTTGACAATTCCCTCATCGATGAAAGGTTAGCCAACCCTTCTTATTCCCAATATATTTTCATAATAGTTTGACACTGCAAGAAGGGTCGGTCGATCCTTTTTTTGTTCTCATCATGGATATAGCTGAACTTATGGATAAAGGTTTTCACAATTAACTAGGAAAAGAAGGGGCGGCTGATCCTTCTTGTCGAAAAACAAGGATGGAGGACAAAAGACGACATAAACCATTTTTATATGTTATAAATTACAAGGTGTTCTATTTTTACAATTCCCTCGCAATTGAAGGTTCGATTGACCCATCTTATTCCCAATATTGTTCACATAATAGTTCGACACTACCAAAAGAGTCGACCGACCCTTCATATTCCCAATATTATTTTCATAATAGTTCAACACTGCAAGAAGGGTTGGTCGACCCTTATTGTGTTTTCCATTATGGATATATATGAATTGTTGGATAAATGTTTTACCAATTAACTACAAAAAGAAGGGGCAGCCGAACCTTCTTGTCGGAAAACAAAAGTCGGGACAAACAAAATAAAAAATTACATTTTTTTATTTGAAATTCACACTTTTCAAAGCACAATTTTAATTTTTTGATTTGAAATTCACACTTTTGAAATCAAAATTTGCATTTCTTGATTTGAAATTTTCATTTTTTGATTTGAAATTCACACATTACTTTGAAAGTTTCTTGAATTTTTGAGTATTTTTGTGAGTTACGGAAAGCACTGAGTTTTTCCAAAATTCAGGTTCTTTCTACAACCCGCAATCTGCAATCCGCAATGTGGATTGCGGAATCTTGGTTTTCGATTTTGAAACATTTTCTTTCTGCAACCCGCAATCCTCAATGCGTATTGTGGATGCAGAAATATTCTTCAATAATTGTAGTCTTTTACACCCACAACCCGCAATATCGGATTGTGGGAAGACTCTTAAAATAGTTTTGCACTTTGCATTTCCACAACCCACAGTTCCAGACTCTGGATTGTGGAAAGAATGTATATATTTATGATATAAATCATCGCAACCCTTCTTTTCCTTCCCGCATGCTTATGTTTTTAACCGTCGATTTGTCTTGATCCTGCGGATGAGATTACACTGGGTGATCTTAATCAAGTTTAGCTGGTCCGTTTTCCCCTCTACCATTTTTAAAAATTGCAATTAGGCTGCTAACTGTGATTTTCACCTTCACTCAAATTTGAAGTCATAGTCATTGATCTAACTAATCCATAATGATAAGTTGTTTAGATTTGATATAATTAAAATTGTACTCCATCTTAATGCAAATTTGTTGGCACATGCTATATGTTATTTCGTTACAGATGTGATAATTGCATTTTTCAGACCGAAAGGTTTTGATCATGTCAATTCATTACAGTTTATCATTATGGGATCTTTATTGCTCTTCTCAAACACAAAGAACAATATGGTCAATTTGTTAGTCGTCATATTACATAGAAAAAGTCTTGTTATTCAATTTCAAAATATTTCCTCCTAACATTTACATACTGTGAACAAGATACAGAAAGAACTTAATAAATTCATACATACTTTTTTCTGCAAATGATTAACATAAATTAATAAATTAATGTAAATTTTTCAATTAGCATTCTAGCTACAGGGTAATCTTGCATGTGTCTAATCCTTAACACTACTATCAGTTAATTTTCATTTCTTGATTGTGTTGTAGTTAAACCTGCATTCGTAACCTCGCTATACTCAATGTGCCAAAGCAAATAAACATTAGTAATCTCACTATACTCAATGTGCCAAATCAAATAAAAATTAGTAACCTTGCTATACTCAATGTGCCAAACCAAATAAAAATTAGTAACCTCGCTATACTCAATGTGCCAAATCAAATAAAAATTAGTAACCTCGCTATACTCAATGTGCCAGATCAAATAAATATTTTCATAAACTCGTATCATTTTCAAAAACTTGAATCATCTTGAATGTCCGTGGTATTTTTAACTTTGTTCGAATTTTCGTACAACAACTACTAACACGACCGTATTTTGCTACTATGATATAAACAAAAAAAACAGACCAACTACATGGGAGAAACAACCCCTGATCACTAGAGAGCATAACAACATTACAGTAAAATTTAAGGCAAGTTCCAGAAACAGCCTTGTGCATTTACTTCCCACCCATTCATGGTAGCATCAAGAATACGGAGGCCCGTGGATTGCAGTAAGAAGTCCATCTTCCAGTGCAACTCCCTGGTTTCGTCTTGAAGCGAGTTCTACACAAGATCCACTTTTTGCATATGGTACGTAAGAGCATACCCCACCAAGTTTTTCATTACCCAACAAAGGGAAATAATTCGCTCATATAGGGTTAAACTGCCAACAATGTTCCTCTAGTCCACGACCTCTTGGATTTTCAACTCTCGGATTTTCTTCCTGCAGAGTATATTTACCAAGATGTTCTTCTGGCGTAGTCGTGGTAGCACTAGAAATATGGACGTCCATGTCTTGTAGCAAGAAGTCCATCTTCCAGTTCGTCTCCGTGGTTTCGTCTTGAAGCTTGTTCTGCACCACATCCTCTTTTTGCATATGGTCCATAAGAGCATACCCCACTAATTTTTTCACTAACTAGTAATGGGAAATGGTTCGCTCGTACTGGATTAAAGGGCCAGTGGTGCTCCATGGGTCCGCGACCCAATTTCCCATCTTCTGGCTTTCCTTCTTCAGGGTATCTTTACCAAGATTTTTTCAGAGCTCTCGCTCCACACCTTGGATTTCCGTCTACACTTCAAACGATAGGTCCATTTGGAAAATCCTACATTGCATCCAAACTGTCCTATGAGCCGAAGAGATTCTCTGACTATCCAAAAGGATCTATTCCTTGTTGAGCCTCTTCCTCTTCACCTCTTCCTCCTGACGATGGTCATCCATAATGCTCATCGATGGGAAGTTTACTTGTACAATTACGTTCCAGTTCCTCGCCAATATCACGAAAAGGGATGGAATTTCAAATTTTATGTACTTTTCAATTAAAAATTTGATGACGGTAACATGTTTTTAGTGCCTGTCATTTTATGTTTTATGTAACAATTGTCAAACAATTCGTGTGCAAATGATCATTCTAGGAAAATATGCCAAATCTTTAATATCATGATAATGACACAGCAGTCTAATAATTTGGGGTTTGTCATGGAACCATGGTGGGATCGCCAAGCTCCTTGACATCATAATAAATATGTATCAGCAAGGCATGGCATTAATAGGAAGCCTAGGTCTCCCGATCATCCTATCTTCCCTGCAAACAAGAAAATATAATAACTTAAGAAATGTAATGCCCATATTTTGATTAGGCATATTTATCAGTTAGACACACCATACTTTGTTTTCTTATATATTCTGTTGAGCTCAGCTCGACTGAGTAAACTATATTACGATATGATGGACCTCATTATATGATGTTACATTGTTTTATGATTTCACCATGATTATGATGTTACTATGTTATGCAGTTACGATGTCATGATTATCATATGATTTCTTTATTTTATGATTACAGTATCTGTTTATATGTTTTCATTAATAAGATGTGAAATATATGATTCAGTACGTGGATACCATCTTCTTATATGAATTATTGAAGTGTTATATGTCATATGCATCTATGATGAACTAAAAAGGTTACATGAAATAAAATGATTTTTGATAACAACGATCAATTGGAGATCAATGGGAAATGCTTCTATAAATTTGTACTTTGCGAAATACTAACCTACAGGACACAAGGGCTATGGGATAGCCAGTTACTTGATCTGATATATGGGACACAAAGAAAACTTGTTCGTACAGTAAACCTTTGCAGCCAAAATGATGATACGATAACACAAACTGATAATCCCGATAGCAGCAAAGTATGAGTCGATAAGGGCGTAGGCCCAGTATGTTGAGAGGGATGGATGTGTTTCCCACCCTATGTTTCCATGAGACCCGAGGTCGTGGGAGGGCCGTGCTGAGACACGCTCCCCATGTTGTTGTGATGACGATGGTCGGATGCCTACTAGGGGAGGATAGGTCCGCTATTCAGCCGATGCTATCGCTCTCAAGTTCTATGTGGTCAGGTCGGTGAGTCTGACATCCACTTTTGTACTAGCAGAGGAAGGATAGGGAGGATGCAGGATGTAGATTATGATGGGAGGATGTGTTAGTTAGTATCGTTGAGGGTTGAGTATTCCTTGATTCTGAGTTAGTGGTAGCAGGTACCCTTCCTTATACATGATTGATTAAACTAATGTAAACATAAAGATAATGATGTGAAATCGTAAAGAATTAAATGTTAAATAATTGAGAATGTTGAAGTAATTGTACTAAATATATTATGCTTGTTCTTCTACATGGGGGTAAATACTACTACTAGTTAGCAGGTATGCATAGGCGGGATGGGGTTTGTCTATAGTGCATTTATGATCTATGCAGATGTTGGCCACGCATGCACACCTTGCTCATGTACACTAGTATCGATATACGAACACTTAACAAATTGAATAAATGTATAAGTCGTCATCAGTAATTATGTTAATCAAGCATTGATCGAATTCAGATAAAGTTATTTAAGATGTGTAAAACAAGTCAATTAAGCTATGTATTACTTGTTGGTAAACATTGTGATAAACAATTGAGACAAGTGTCGTCAGTTCACATGGTTGTCTGAGAATTGTTGTAAATAAGGTAATGGTCCTCTCTAATTAATTAGTAAGATTATTTAAGCACTTAAGGGTGCTTTGTTTAGAAGAATGATGATACTATGTAGATGTTAGGGTACTCATGTGATAAACAAATGATTTAAAAGACATTTTTATTAAATTCACCATTTATTATTACTTTGTGGTGATTTAATTAATATTATTACTTAATTAATGTTATTTTAATAATATTACTATCCATGTCATAACAATTGCAATATAGGTAAAAATGTAAATATTGATTAATAAATGATTAAAGTGTGATTATTTCCATTACTAAGTTAAAAATAATAGGATAACAATTCTTGAATGGATGTGATGTGATGGAAAATGGTTATTACTATTTAATTATTCAATATGAATCTTAGAATTTAAATATCAAGATAAGTTACCTTGACGGATGAGGTAGACCATTAAGACACACCATGACCAAGTGAAAAGGTCAAACTATTTATATAATATTTTATTAATTACATTAATAACATTAAATACAAATTTGGTGAATAGACTTGTAATTAATAAACCTTGTCCCGAATGGATAACCTTTGGGTAATGATTCCCACCGTAATAAATACTTACGACCGTCAATCAAAATCAAATAAATTTACCATGAGTGTAATTAATTATTCGGTACATTGAGTGTGAAAAATACATTTTTATAATGAAACGTGTATGAATGAACTAGTGAAAGGAGTAAATGTTTGAGGGGATCGAGAGGGGGAGTTTGGGGCGGTGGAGTAAGCCCAAGGTCTTCTCGAGGAAGGAAAGGTATATAGAGGGGGAGAAAGTTGAAGGTAAGGGGGAGAGCTTGAAGTGGGGAGAAAGGTTGGAGAACAGAAAAGAGTTTGAGAACAGAGAAAGGTGTTGAGAACCTAAGTAAACACTGCTCTCGGGATTATCAGATTGTGAGCTCGGGGGCTTGGAAATCCTTTGATTTCCAAGGGCCAGCAAGATAATAGCTGGTCGGTAGGGTGGACACAAAATCTTGGCTGACTAAGAGAATATAAAACCTGCTACAACCTACGGTCTACTAGCATCAGCATCAGGTAATTTCGTTGTTATTTACGTTATTTGATTATTATGCTAAAACATACTCTAAACATGCATATAACTTGCTATTTACTGATTTACTACTGTGAAACATATTCTTATGCTGGAACAAATTGTTGAAAAGAAAATATTGATATGCTTGTTTATTTTAAAATACGAGTGTATGGTTGAAATTTTACTTAGTGCTCTATTGTAAAAACTAGAGCACTACAGATGGTATCAGAGCTAGGTTCAAAAACTTGGACCTCAAGAGGCCTTTACACACCTAACTATCATAAATTTTATGATGTTTAAACTTACATAATGACATGGAACTTAGGAGAAAACCTTATCTCGAAAATTGAACACCAACAATCCAAAACTTAGTTACGGATTACCTGCAAAATACACAAACATAAACTACATTAGTAAGCTAAAGGAAAAAAATATATATATATATTCTTTCCATTATGCAATTAATAGGAAATATATATATATATATATATATTCTTTCCATTACGCAAATTAATGATGATGTGAAAATTTTCTTTTATTTTTCGGAATTATCAAGTGTATATATATATTATCAAATTTTTGTTAGAATTGTTCTTAAACGATTTAAGATTCAATAAAGGGGCATAATATATATATATCATAATCTTAATATTCTTACTACGAGCTACAAAACTCATTTCCTTAGATTATTAATTTATTAGTCTTTACTAGCACATCATGACATACCCTTTTTGTTTTGGTTTTATTTGAATGCTTTTTATAAAGGTTTTCAATATATTATTTATATTCCAGAGCTTTCTGCCCTTATTATACCATTATCTAAGTATCATGCCTATATGCATATTCCTTTCAATTACAACAAAAGCTTCCTACTTAGTATGGAATTTATAACCCAGTTGTTCTTTCAGTTCTTATGTGATAATAACAAGTGTATCACTACTTGTGGTATTTATATATACATAACAATAAAACTCAGTTGATTTACCCCACTGAACATTTACTTTTCTAACTGAACATTTGTACCTTCTCAGTTTTCTGTAGATAAGTATTTTCCTTGTGGAAGTAATCTGTGCCTTCATATTTAAGTTTTATTTTGCAGAGTGATGAAAGTCTAAAGGTTTCCAATAAACACCAGGGTTTCTACAAGCAACTACAAAAAGAACGAGTCAAAAACTTTTCCATAAATATTAAACAGAATGATATGTAATGAATGAGTGATAAACAGTCAATTTTGAAACCCAGAAACAACAATGGCCTCAATTCAGAAGAAAATGACCATAAATTTACTTTATTTCGCTATCTTGCGGCCAGATCTCAGAGTAGTTACAGTTAATTGCCTTCGTAGATAGAAATTTTGGTCTCTTTCGCGATTCTTTGAGCTAAATCTTACTAAATTTTACAAAATTTCTTTAGATCACATATTTTAACAATTACTTCGACAAAAAAAAAAAAAAACTACTACATCACAAAAAGTATTATTTTCTACGCTGAAACTATCACATTTTATCTTCGTTTCAGTTAATGCACGGATTAAATCATACAATGCTTGCAATATTTCATAGCGTTGACCCTTCTTGCCTAAACTCGTGCAATATTTTTCTAAAATTTCCCTTAAAACCTGTGTGGCCAAGCTCAGATACACGCTTAAGGGATAAGAACAACAAAAACTCACCAGTATCGTATCCAAAGAGGAATCTTCTTATTCCAGCAGCTAGGGTCAAGATAATCACGAAAGGCTTTGAAGAACTTATTTCTGCATTCCTTGATCCATCGTAACTGTTGATATCTAAGCTAATTTTTTTTTAGATTCGAACCTCGACCTCTTCGTTTTGGGGGTGCTGGAGTAGATGGACATTGTCGCTGTACTCCATGGCTCCATCGTTGGACGCGTCGACTCTCTCTCCCTTCTTTGCCATGATAAATAAAGAAAAAAAAAACTTTCTTGATCAGTAAATGAATATTCGGATACGGTAAATCAATCTTTGATTTCTAACATACCAATAAGCTTCCCATGCAATTAAATTAACTCATGCTCTCTGTCATCTGACACTCACGCTTCCTACTACCGTAGATGTTATGAAAGAGAGGGTGGAGTTTTTGCAGAAACTAGACCTCAGCATTGAGGATATAAATGAGTATCCTCTGATGCTAGGATGTAGTGTGAAGAGGAACATGGTTCCGATTCTTGACTATTTGGAGAAGTTGGGTGTTCGCAAATCTGTGCTTCCAGATTTGCTTCAAAGATACCCACAAGTGTTGCATTCCAGTGTTTTCATAGACCTTCAACCTATAGTCAAGTTTCTTGGAGGGCTAGACATTAAGGTGAATGACATCCCACGAGTCATAGAGAATTATCCTGAGCTACTGGGATTTAAGCTCGAAGGTACCATGAGCACTTCAGTGGCATACTTAGGTAGCATCGGTGTGGACCGTACATCTATTGGATCCATCCTGACACGGTGTCCTCATATTTTGGCCATGCGAGTCGGAAGGGTGATTAAGCCGATTGTGGACTATCTTGTAAGCTTGGGGCTTCAGAAAGAAGTTGTAGCTAGAATTATTTAGAAGAAACCATACATTCTAGGTTTTAGTTTGGAGGAACAGATGAAAAAGAATGTGGAGAGTCTCCTCAATTTTGGTGTAAGGCATGAGGCACTGGCTTCTAATATAGTGCAATACCCATAGATTCTTGGTCTTGATTTCAAGCCAAAATTGATGTTGCAGTAGGAACTCTTCAAGTTACATGCGAAGATAGGACCCGAAGATTTTGGAAAAATTCTAGAGAAGTTGCCGCAGGTTGCTGCCCTTACTCAAGATCCAGTAATAAAATGGATTGAACTTTTGAGAGCGTGGGGATTTTCCATAGGAGACATGAAAAAATGGTAGTTACATGCCCTCAGTTGCTTGCCCTCAATATGGATGTTATGACATTCAGTTTCAATTATTTCAGGCTTGAAATGAACAGATCATTAAAAAACCTCGTAGATTTTCCTATTTATTTCACTTATAGCTTAGAAACCAGAATCAAACCTCGATATCGAAAATTATCAAGGAAGGGAATAAAATGCAGTTTATCATGGTTCCTAAGCTGTAGTGATGAGAGGTTTGCAGAAAGACTGGATGCCGAGTACATTGAAATTGAGGAAATGGAGCCATCTTTAAGTTTGGGTGGACCATTAGAATCGGCACAAAAAGAAAGCTTTTCAGAAGACGAGGAGGAGGAAAGTGATTATGGGGAAAAAAAAGAAAAAAAATTGAAGAGGGTTCATTTTATAGGCGTACACTTTCCGTATAGTGCACATTGAGGGCTCAAGGTACCCAAGTCCTTAGGCAATCCAACCACCAAATATTTTGCAGTTCTGCAAATAGAAACTCAGAAAAGTTGTGTTAGGTTTCAGCTTTCAATTTCTAAAAAAAAAACATAGCTAGTTTTTAATTCAACATTCTATTTCAACGAATGGTCGCGTGCAGGCAAGGAAGTGAGAGAAAAACTACCAAATAAAATGAAATCTACCAAATTAAAAGCATGAAGGAAAGGAAAGGAACACTACCAATTTAAATGGAACCAGGTGGAGATTATACCTGAAATCAGACGGAGCTTGAACCACTTTCCATGGCGGAGTTGCAGAGCTAAAACTCAGAAAGAGAAGGGAAAATGGCCACGCCTTGGGGATTGACCCAATTTAGGGTTTTCCCACTTTCTCATGGCGGTGGGTTGCGTGGAGAGTACTCCTTCTCATGGTGGTCAGAGGCACTGTGGGCCTCACATGTATACCCCGTGCATGGAGCTAGACATGTGGAGAGGCCGCGTAAGGTGATAGGGTTTAAAGGATATATGATATTTAAAAAAAAAAAAAAAGGAAAAACTAATTGCTATAATTACCCTATAGTATACGTTTCCCTTATTTAGGTTATTTGATTTTATTTATTTATTTGATTTATTCTATTTATTTCCTTATTATTCTATTAATTTAAATAAAATAATAATAATAATTATATTTAATATTAAAAGTATAAAATTTATCCTAAAGTTTTTATTGAAAAATTAATCATAAATTTTAATTACAAGGTTAATCTTGATTACATTAAAAGTTAAAAATATAATGTTAATACGGATGATAATTATGATAATTATGAGATTTAATTAGATTAAAACCTAAACTTTTAAACTTAAATAAATGCTAGCACCAATAAATTTTTTATTTCAAATGTTAATTTAGATTTAACCTTATGAAAATTACATGAAATCCAATGCATAAATTTATGAAGAGTTATTTAGTAGACTTAGTACAAGATGGCCTCATCAAAACGCACCGAACTATAGCACTCTTTCGGAAATGCATCTCTTCATAATCAACCAACAAACTAGTAATATGATGTTTTATTTCCATAATACAGGACCAATCATGGTAACAACATGCAGAGGTCGAGGTCGGGGTCAAGGTCGACCACCATCACCGCCACCTCCGCCACCGTCATCGCCTCCAACACCGCCACGATCAACCTCAACACCTGAAATGCAAATCATAATGAGGTCTTTGGAGGCTATTATGACCACAATGAACAGGCAGTCGAAAAGGGCCGTCGAGGTGGAAACCACTCAAGTGAGTTGAGAGAATTCTGAAAGGGCACATGGCCCAGGACAGGAACTGCTTCAGGACATATCGAGGGAGTTGCAAAAGATAAAGGTTCCAGAGTTTTTAGGAGGACGACCTGGCAAGCATGCCGAAGCATGGCTGGAAGGCATGAAAAGATGCTTCTCATTGAATGAGTACACATCTAGTTCCAAGGCTAGGATGGCCGTCTTTCAGCTTAAAGGTGATGCTTTGAAATGGTGGTCAGATCTCGAGAAGCAGTTGCACCTTAATCCTCTTACAACTTCTTGGGAACTATTCGAGGAGAGGTTCCACAAGAAGTATTTGCCAAATTATTACAAGGAAGAACAGGTAGGTGCACTCCATGCTTTGGTACAGGGAGACAAGACGGTGGAGGAGTATGAATCTTGGTTTATGGAACTAGTAAAATATGTTCCTTACCTTGATGTAGATGATTGTCAGGTAGAGTGTTTTGTGTATGGACTTAACTACAAGATTAGAGCTATTGTGCGGATGTGGAAGCCAACTTCAGTTGCCATGGCAGTTGAGTATGCTCGTTATGTAGCTGATATGTCAGATGGAAAAGGGAGTAGTAAGTTGACAGGAACCAATCATTATGTTTCAGGGAAGGTGTCACGTCCTTCTTCAGGGGAGGACAATCTAGACCTCTCCCTTATGGTAACAGGTTCACACCGAGGGGTAATACTTCAGTTAACTCAATCTTGCAGGCATCGTCCGCAATCCACCAAAGCCAGGGACGTACACAAGGAAGTTCCTATAGGGGATCAAGGGGTTTTAGAGGACCCAGGGGAAGGAACTCATCTCAGAGGATTCCTCCAAGCAACATGCAAGCCCCTCCCAATCTCTCTTATTGAGGATGCGGAGGTCCTCATTTCCAGCGAGACTGTCCCAAGGGTCAGTCAAGCAGCAGGCACAGAGGAGGAAAAGCAGCCATGGATAGTTCGGGTAACAGTCATTGGATTCATGCAGTGGTTCATAACCACCAAGAAGAACATTAGTCTACCGTAGTAGAATCCACTGGTAAAGTAAACAATGTCAAACTTAAAATTTTGTTTGATCCAGGAGCAACTGATAGTTTTATTTCACCATTTGCATTAGATAAATGTGGGTTGGCAGCCTACGAGCACGATGATTTCAAACTCATTGAAATGGCTTCAAGCGCTAAGCAAATGGTAGGTCTTAAAGTGAGAAGTTGTGAGGTTGACTTAGGAGTGTTCACCACTAAGTTGGATGCTTATGTCACCAATTTGGGGACTTATGACCTCATTATTGGCATGGATTGGTTAGAAGGCCATAGAGATTTCCTAGACTGCTATGCGAAGAAGGTGTTGTGCCTCGAAGACGAGGGAAGGACAATTCAAATCCAAGGCTTGAAGAGGAAGGTATCCCTTCATTTCATCTCTATGGTGAAAGCTAAGCGGTGCCTAAGACAAGGATTCCAGTTGTTCGTAGTGGAGGTCATGAGCAATAGTAAAGGACCTTCCTTGAATTCTTACCTAGTACTTTCCGAGTTCAAGGATGTCTTTCCGAAGGAATTGCCAAGACTACCTCCAGAAAGAGAGCTCGATTTTACAATCGAACTAAAACCTGGTGCAGAGCCTATCTCAAAAAATCCTTATAGAATGACAACTCCAGAGCTCTGTGAGTTACAGATCCAGTTAAAAGAGTTGCTAGATTTGGGACTGATTAGAGCTAGTATCTCACCGTGGGGAGCACCAGTGATCTTCGTTAAGAAGAAGGATGGATCTCTGCGACTGTGCATAGACTATAGATATTTGAACAAAGCCACAGTGAAGAACAGGTGTCCCATACCAAGAATTGATGACCTCTTTGATCAAATGAAAGGTGCGTCAGTCTTCTCAAAGATTGATTTACGATCAGGGTATCACCAGTTGAGTATCAAGGAAGGCGACATTCCTAAGACTTCCTTTCGAACTCGATTTGGGCATTACGAGTTTGTAGTGGTACCATTTGGTTTGACCAATGCTCCAGCTGTATTCATGAGCCTCATGAATGGTGTCTTCCAAAAATACTTGGACCGCTTTGTGAAGGTGTTCTTAGATGATATTCTTATCTATTCTAAGAATGAGAAGGAGCATGAGGAACACTTGCGGTTAGTCCTGACATGCTTAAGGGAACATAAACTTTATGGTAAATTATCAAATTGTTCCTTCTTCCAAAAAGAGATTCACTACTTGGGGCACATCATCTTAGGTGAAGGGATCTCTATAGACCCTGAAAAGGTAAAGGCCATTGAAGATTGGCCAATTTCAAGGAATGCTCATGAGGTGCGCAGATTCATGGGGTTAGCAGGCTATCACCAGAGGTTTGTGGAAGGATTTTCTAAAATTACAAAACCTATTACCACCTTGCAACGCAAGGGAATGCGGTATGAATGGACCGATGAATGTGATGCCGCTTTTACACAGTTAAAGAGATTGTTGACAAGTGAATCGATCTTGTGGGTACCAGACATGGATAAATATTTCATGGTATGCACCGACGCCTCGAAGCAAGGACTAGGAGCGGTGTTGATGCAGGAAGGTGAGGTAATAGCTTATGCATCTCGAAAGTTGAAACCTCATGAGGAGAAATATGCCACGCATGATCTAGAATTGGTAGCAGTAATGTTGGCACTAAAATTATGGAGGCACTACCTAGTTGGTAGAAGCTTCACCCTTAAAACAGACCATCAGAGCTTGCAGTACATCTTTACCCAAAGGGATTTGAATGCTAGGCAAAGGCGATGGAGTGAGTTCATGAGTGAGTATGACTTTGGTATCTCTTACATCAAAGGAAAGGAGAATGTGGTGGCAGACGCTCTAAGCCAAAGACCGAGACTTTTCTCCTTAATTCCCTTGAAGGTTAACTTGAGGGAAAGGGTACTAGGACAACTATTGGGTGATAGTTGGTATCTAAAAGTAACCTTATCTATTCAGAATGGTAAGGAACAGGAATTGAAGTATGATGGATACCATCTTGAGGAAGATGGATTGTTGCGGTATCAGGGAAGGATGTATGTTCCTAAGGAAGGTGATATCAGGAAACGATCCTTAGAGAGGCCCATAGATAACATTACTGTGTGCAACCAGAGGTGAAGAAGATGTATACTGACATGAAGAAACTTTTCTTCTGGCCAGGTATGAAGATGGATGTAGTGGATTTTGTTTTGAAGTGCCTTGAGTGTCAACAAGTTAAGGCAGATCATCGTCACCCGGCCGGTCTCCTACAACCGCATGATATTCCTATGACTAAATGGGAAGTCATTTCCATGGACTTCGTTGTAGGATTACCACTCACATCTATGAGACATAATGCTATTTTGTTGGTAGTTGACAAACTGACCAAAAGCGCTCACTTCATTCCAGTCAGAGACACCTATGATGTGACAGATGTGGCAAGGGTATTCATAAATGAGATTGTACGTCTTCATGGAGTTCCTAAAAAGATAATCTCTGATAGAGACCCTAAGTTCACCTCTAGATTTTGGACAAGCATGCAGTCAGCATTAGGGACACAGTTGAACTTAAGCTCAGCTTATCACCCTGAGACAGATGGACAGACAGAGAGGGTGAATCAAGTGATGGAGGACATGCTTAGGATGTATGTTATGGATCAACAGACACGGTGGGAGAAATATCTTCCTTTAGTGGAGTTTGCATACAACAATAGTCATCACAGCTCCATTGGTATGCTGCCATATCAATCATTGTATGGGAGGCCATGCAGGACACCACTCAGTTCGGACAGGTTAGAGGATCGAGTTTTAAATGGGCCTGAATTGATTCAGGAAATGGAGGAACAAGTGTTACAGATTAGGCAATGGTTGAAGGAAGCGCAGGATAGGCAAAAGAGTTATGCTGATGCACACAGATCAGATAGAAGTTATGGAGTAGGGGATCGTGTATTTATTCGCATCAGACCAAATAAAAGTACCATTCAGTTTGGGAAGGGTACCAAGTTGTCACCTCACTTTATAGGTCCATTTGATATTTTTGAGAAAATCAGACCAGTTGCTAATCGTCTTGCGCTGCCACCCCACTTGCATAAAACTCATAATGTATTTCATGTTTCTGTATTACGACATTACATAGCTAATGAGACTCACAAAATTCATTGGAAGGAATTGCAAGTCTCAGATGAGGGAATCTTCAGGGTCAAACCATTACGTATAGTTGATCGTAGGGTTCGACAGCTCCGTAGTCACCATGTGGACCAAGTTAAGGTCCAATGGGACAAGTATATCCTAGGGTCTGCTACCTGGGAGGATGCAGAGACCATGCATCGAGATTTTTCCCTCACTATTTTGACCATAAATTCGGGACGAAGTTTCCCGAAGGGTGGGTGTATGTAATGCCCATATTTTGATTAGGCATATTTATCAGTTAGACACACCATACTTTGTTTTCTTATATATTTTGGTGAACTCAGCTCGATTGAGTAAACTATATTACGATATGATGGACCTCATTATATGATGTTACTTTGTTTTATGATTTCACCATGATTATGATCTTACTATGTTATGCGGTTACGATGTCATGATTATCATATGATTTCTTTATTTTACGATTACAGTATATGTTTATATGTTTCCATTAATAAGATGTGAAATATATGATTCACTACGTGGATACCATCTTCTTATATGAATTATTGAAGTGTTATATGTCATACACATCTATGATGAACTAAAAAGGTTACATGAAATAAAATGATTTTTGATAACAAGGATCAATTGGAGATCAATGGGAAATGCTTCTATAAATTTGTACTTTGCGAAATACTAACCTACATGACACAAGGGCTATGGGATAGCCAGTTACTTGATCTGATATATGGGACACAAAGAAAACTTGTTCGTACAGTAAACCTTTGCAGCCAAAATGATGATACGATAACACATACTTATAATCCTGATAGCAGCAAAGTATGATTTGATAAGGGCGTAGGCCTAGTATGTTGAGAGGGATGGATGTGTTTCCCACCCTATGTTTCCATGAGTCTCGAGGTTGTGGGAGGACCGTGCTGTGACACGCTCCCCATGTTGTTGTGATGACGATGGTCGGATTCCTACTAGGGGAGGATAGGTCCGTTGTTCAGCCGACGCTATCGCTCTCAAGTTCTATGTGGTCAGGTCGATGAGTCCGACATCCACTTTTGTACTAGCAGAGGAAGGATAGGGAGGATGCAGGATGTAGGTTATAATGGGAGGATGTGTTAGTTAGTATCGTTGAGGGTTGAGTATTCCTTGATTCCGAGTTAGTGGTAGTAGGTACCCTTCCTTGTACGTGATTGATTAAACTAATGTAAACATAAAGATAATGATGTGAAATCGTAAAGAATTAAATGTTAAATAATTGAGAATGTTGAAGTAATTGTACTATATATATTATGCTTGTTCTTCTCCATGGGAATAAATATTACTACCAGTTAGCAAGTATGCATAGGTGCGATGGGGTTTGTCTATAGTACATTTATGATCTGTGTATACACTAGCCACGCATGCACACCTTGCTCATGTACACTAGTATCGATATACAAACACTTAACAAATTGAATAAATGTATAAGTCGTCATAAGTAATTATGTTAATCATGCATTGATTGAATTCAGATAATGAATATAAAGTTATTTAAGATGTGTAAAACAAGTCAATTAAGCTATGTATTACTTGTTGGTAAACATTGTGATAAACAATTGAGACAAGTGTCGTCAGTTCACATGGTCATCTGAGAATTGTTGTAAATAAGGTAATGGTACTGTCTAATTAATTAGTAAGATTGTTTAAGCACTTAAGGGTGCTTTGTTTAGAAGAACGACGATACTATGTAGATGTTAGGGTACTCATGTGATAAACAAATGATTTAAAAGACATTTTTATTAAATTCACCATTTATTATTACTTTGTGGTGATTTAATTAATATTATTACTTAATTAATGTTATTTTAATAATATTACTATCCATGTCATAACAATTGCAATATAGGTAAAAATGTAAATATTGATTAATAAATGATTAAAGTGTGATTATTTCCATTACTAAGTTAAAAATAATAGGATAACAATTCTTGAATGGATGTGATGTGATGGAAAATGGTTATTACTATTTAATTAGTCAATACGAATATTAGAATTTAAATCTCAAGATAAGTTACCTTGACGGATGAGGTAGACCATTAAGACACACCATGACCAAGTGAAAAGGTCAAACTATTTATATAATATTTTATTAATTACATTAATAACATTAAATACAAAGTTGGTGAATAGACTTGTAATTAATAAACCTTGTCCCCAATGGATAACCTTTGGGTAATGATTCCCACCGTAATAAATACTTACGACCGTCAATCAAAATCAAATAAATTTACCATGAGTGTAATTAATTATTCAGTACATTGAGTGTGAAAAATACATTTTTATAATGAAACATGTATGAATGAACTAGTGAAAGGAGTAAATGTTTGAGGGGCTCGAGAGGGGGAGTTTGGGGTGGTGCAGTAATCCCAAGGTCTTCTCGAGGAAGGAAAGGTATATAGAGGGGGAGAAAGTTGAAGGTAAGGGGGAGAGCTTGAAGTGGGGAGAAAGGTTGGAGAACAGAAAAGAGTTTGAGAACAGAGAAAGGTTTTGAGAACCTAAGTAAACACTGCTCTCGGGATTATCAGATTGTGAGCTCGGGGGCTTGGAAATCCTTTGATTTCCAAGGGCCAACAAGATAATATTTGGTCGGTAGGGTGGACACATCATCTTGGCTGACTAAGAGAATATAAAACCTGCTACAACCTACGGTCTACTAGCATCAGCATCAGGTAATTTCTTTGTTATTTACGTTATTTGATTATTATGCTAAAACATACTCTAAACATGCATATAACTTTCTATTTACTGAGTTACTTCTGTGAAACATATTCTTATGCTGGAACAAATTGTTGAAAAGAAAATATTGATATGCTTGTTTATTTTAAAATACGAGTGTATGGTTGAAATTTGACTTAGTGCTTTGCTGTAAAAACCAGAGCACTACAAGAAATAACTAGCAATTTGAGCATGCATTGGCAGAGATCTCTTCTTTCTAAAAGCAATTAAATTACTTAAATTAATGTATGGAGAATTCTCATGTAAACAAGCCTGTCTTTCAAAAATCAACGAAGGCACAATATTCAATAAACAATTATATGAAAAGTAGAGTTCATCCTATCCCTATTGAATGCAACATGCAAAGTCATAGAATATTTCAGCAGTAAAACACAAAGTTCAATCCCATAGGTGGTCACCATATATATATATAAAAGATAACAGTGATAAAAATGGGTCTATCATCCCTGAGAGCCTTTGTCCATGGCATCGTCATGGTAATTTCAGTGCAAACAATGATCCCATACTTTTCTGGGTAAATAAATAAAATATATGGAGGATTTCCAATCTGGCACGCTAAAAGAAAGTGCATCTATGGTAATTTAGTACTTTTCAAAATCATCAATATAGAACCCTTAAGCCATGATACGAAACTTGAAACAATTTGACATACCTCAAGCAAGCTGGTATTTTTTTATTTACATCAAAATTGGTACAGAATTCCACACTACACTTAGGTCACAAATGCATCTCAGAATCACCCTGCATTCAGGTCACAAGCGCATCAAACAACCATAAATCTGATGAAAATTTTCAATCCATTAAACCATGTAAATATTCCCAATCTTAAATACTATACTTCTTAATTGCAACAAGTACCAAACTAGTAATTTTACTACTGTACTAGTAACTGTAATATTTGTTTACGATGGATAAGTGAATTAATTTCAGTGGACGTCGATTTGATGGGTTTAAATTATTCATGCCTATAGACACAGGTAAATTTCTAACAGACCTATCAAATATGTTCCAGTGCAGCAAATACATTCTACACGCCATCAAATATAGTCTCACGAACTGCTGGATAATTGTACAATCACTCGAAAAAATATATAGAGATGATATCTTACTCTAGAAAAATCTACAGAGATGATATCTTACTCGAGCAAAATGTATAGAGATGATATCTTACTCGAGCAAAATCTGTAGAGATGATATCTTACTCGAGCAAATTCTACTGTGATAATTACCATTCCCCATCCATCCCATCCATCTTCATTACTAATTTTGGAAAAATAAATATTTATAAGTTTTAAATCTGTAATAAAAAATTATTAACCTCACTATACTCAATATGCCAAATCAAATAAAAATTAGTAAACTCGCTATACTCAATGTGCCAAATCAAATAAAAATTAGTAACCTCGCTATACTCAATGTGGCAAATCAAATAAAAATTAGTAACCTCGCTATACTCAATTTTCTAAATCAAATAAAAATTAGTAACCTCGCTATACTCAATGTGCCAAATCAAATATGCCATGTGTCACAATATGATCATTCCACATTTCACCCTAGAATACTAGATATCAACATTTTAACAACAAAATTTATAGACGCCGCTGCTCTTTCTCCAAGGAGTTCTATTGTTATAATTCCCTCGTAAATGAAGGGTCGACCGACCCTTCTTCTTCCAAATATTCTTTTCATAATAGTTCAACACTGCAGGAAGGGTCAGCCGATCCTTCTTATGTTCTCCATTATGGCTATAGTTGAATTGATGGATAAAGGTTTTGACAATTCATTACGAAAAGAAGGGGCGACCAATCCTTCTTGTTTTAAAATGGAAGTCATGAAAAAACATTTGTATATGATGTAACTTCCAAGGTGTTCTATTTTTACAATTCCCTCGTAATTGAAGGGTCGATCGACATTTCTTATTCCTCATATTATTTTCATAATAGTTCGACACTACAAGAAGGGTCGGTCGACCCTTCTTATTACCAATATTACTTTCATAATATTTCGAAACTACAAGAAGGGTTAGTCGATCCTTCTTGTGTTCTCCATTATGGATATAGCTGAATTATTAGATAAAGGTTTTCAGAATTAACTGCGAAAAGAAGGGGGGCATCCGATCCTTCTTGTCGGAAAATAGAAGTCAGGACAAACTATTTTTAAATGTTATAAGTTCCAAGGTGTTCTATTTTAACAATTCCCTCAAAATTGAAGGGTTGACCGAACCTTCTTTTTCCCAACATTATTTTCATAATAGTTCGACATTGCAAGAAGGGTCAGTCGATGCTTCTTGTGTTCTCCATCATGGATATAGCTGATTTGCTGGATAAATGTTTTCACAATTAACTATGAAAAGAAGGGGCAGATGATCCTTCTTGTCGGAAACCAGAAGTCGGGACAAATTCACAATTTCCAAATCAAAATTTGCATTTTTTGATTTGAAATTCACACATTTGGAATTGAAATTCATAGTTTTATAACAAAGAACTCCAATTTTAAGGTTCATAAGTAGTAAAAAAACACACTATTTGAATAGAAAAACACACTTTTCAAATCCAATATTGCCACTTTCAGAATAATTTTTTGCACTTTACAAAGGTTGATATTGACACTTTCAAAGTCTAAGTTTACACTTTCTTAGTCCACAACCCAAGATAAGTAAGTAGCAGAGTCAAGAAGACTTCTATTACTCATTGCTTCACTAATGACTCGTAGGTTCACTAACTTACGATACTAACTGACTCGACATGTGGTGATCCACATGACAGTTCGACATGTTCTTTGAATTGGTCGAGCGGAGGACCTAGTTGGGCGGCAAATCACTGGAGTTAGATGAATTAAAGTGCATTGATGACTATGAGCTGATACTCCCTTGGATGGAAATGGGTTTCCATGTCTAGAAACGTGTATGGAGGCACAAACATGATGAACTATGAGTTGATACCAGATACTCCCTTGGCTGGAAATGGGTCGTCATGTCTGGAAACATCTCCATTCACAAAGAAGAAGCTGACAGCATGATCTAGTACTAAAAAACATTCAACCACTACTGCAAGCCTAACATTGAGGACCGCATCAGCACATGTTGTCTTATAGAAGAAATATTCCAAGACAGTGACTTGCATACCAATCGGTTATTAAAAGAAGAGTCACAAAAAGAAGATTGACAAAAATGTGATTGGTGCCAAAAAACATAATGACAAATCTATGTATCGGGACTTCGACAGTGCTCTAAATGCCCATATATCATGGTCTAGTGAGGATTTTCAAGGGAACCGATTTTGATATGCTCATATATCATGAGGAGAATTGGGGAGAGATCATAAGACTCAAGCATTTCTCATAAAAGAACGATAGAGAATAAAGGCAGTAAAGAAAAATGCAATGGCTTTGATTCCTAAAGATTTCAGTTTGTTGTGATATTGGGCATGGTTAGCTTATATATAGTGAGTGGCCAGTGAGTTGATGGATTGAACGGGATGGGACAGATGGGTAATGGAATTATCACAATATGGTGGGATGGTGGTCATAGATATCATCTGCTGCGACAACATATTTTGCTGGAGTAATCGTAATATTACTCATGTGAAGAAAATGATTTCATCATACTTTAGTCGACATTATGTCCTGTCATGAACAAAATATACAGATGTCGCTCATGTTCCATGTTTCACAATATAAGCATTCCATGTTTCACAATCTAATCATTTCACGTTTCACAATCTGAGCATTCCACGTTTCACAATCTAAGCATTCCATGTTTAACTTTCGTCAGAGATTAAACATTTTATTAATCAGATTCTCCTTAGAATCTGCTTAATCAGATTTTATTTTTCACAGGTGGAATATTTTTACAATTAATACCTCTAGAATGCAAGAAGGGTCGGTAGAGGTCTCATGGGGTAGGGGGGGAGAAAATCAATAAAAGAAGACTGGAGACACTCTGATTGATGCAGATATTGTAATTTTTTGCAACTTTAAATTAATACAGTTAGTCCTTATCTTCATTCTTCTTTTGTTAATTGATCAAATTTCTTTGATGAATGGTGATTTTCACTTCAGATTATTTATGAACACTGTTTATTTAATTAAAACATTTATCTATTTCTGCAAATGATTAACATAAATTAATAAATTCATGTTAATGATTAACATAAGCTACAGAGTAATCTTGCATGTGCCTAATCCTTAAAACTACTATCAGTGAAATTTTCAATTAGCATAAACTACTATGTGCCAAATCAAATAAAAATTAGTAAGCTCACTATACTTAATGTGCCAAATCAAATATGCAATGTGTCACAATATGATCATTCCACGTGTCACCCTAGGATATTAGATATCAACATTTTAACAAAAACAATTATAGACGTTTTGCTTTAAAGACTTTGTTGGCAGGTAGACAAATTCTCAGAGAAAGAGCGGGCGCTCTTTCTCCAAGGTGTTCTATTGTTACAATTCCCTTCTAAACGAAGGGTCACCCGACCCTTGTTATTCCAAATATTCTTTTCATAATAGTTTGACAGTGTAAGAAGAGTCGGTCGATCATTCTTGCTTTATCCATTATGGCTATAACTGAATTGATGGATAAAGGTTTTGAAAATTAACTATGAAAAGAAGGGGCGACCGATCCTTCTTGTCGTAAAAAGGAAGTGGGACAAACCATTTTTATATGATATAACTTTGAAGGTGTTCTATTTTTACAATTCCCTCATAATTGAAGGGTCGGTTGACCCTTCTTATTCCCCATATTATTTTCATAATAGTTTGACGCTTCAAGAAGGGTCCCTCGACCCTTTTTATTACCAATATCCTTTTCATAATATTTCGACACTGCAAGAAGGGTCAATCGATCCTTCTTGTGTTCTCCATTATGGATATAGCTAAATTGTTGGATAAAGATTTTCACAATTAACTATGAAAAGAAGGGGTGACCAATCCTTCTTGTTGGAAAATAGAAGTCAGGACAAACCATTTTTATATGTTATAACTTAGTGGATTGAGTTGTTAGACAAACAATGACTTAATATTTTAGACATTGAACTTTTCAACCTTAAAATTTTGAACATTTACAAATGAAAATTGCAATTTTTAAATAAAAAATTGCAGTTTTTTTATTTGAACTTCACACTTTTGAAATCCGAAATTGCATTTTTTGATTTGAAATTCACACTTTTCAAATAAAAATTTGCATTTTTTTATTTGAAATTCACACTTTTCAAATCAAATTTTGCATTTTTTGATTTGAAATTCACATGTTTCAAATCAAAATTTGCATTTTCGGATTTGAAATTCACACTTTTCAAATCAAAATATCCATTTTTGGATTTGAAATTCACACTTTTGAAATCGGAATTTGCATTTTTTTTATTTTAAATTCACACATTTTGAATTGAAATTCATGGTTTTATAACAAAAAACTGCAATTTTAAGGTTCATAAGTAGTAAAAAAACACACTGTTCGAATAGAAAAACACATTTTTCAAATCCAATATTACCACTTTCAGAATCCGTTTTTTCACTTTAGAAAGGTTGATATTGACACTTTCAAAGTCTAAATTCACACTTTCTTAGTCCAAAATTTGCCTAATTTGTCCAAATTTAATGAAATTGGCATTAGAAGGAAGCTCAGAAAAGAAAGGGTATGGAAGCAGAGGAACAATACAAGAAGAAAATGAGCTAGCAAGGAGAAACTTATGAGAATATTAAGGCAAATGGCATAACCCATGCTACTCGTTCTCCCGTGAATATCTCCATGATACATTCTTTTGTGAGTATGGATGGAAAAATATATGTTTTGGTTCTTTTAAGCACTAAAGTTGATGATGCACATCCTGTTTCTACTATGATTTTGAATGTGTATGTTCTTGTTTCCACTTCGCTTCTCCGAAGCACTAGGTAGATTGTGGGTAACTACGGGAGAATATGGAATCAAAATGTGGCTGACCTAAATTGCCTGGTGTAAGGCTGTAGAGATATCGTCACCTCTGTTGATTTGGTGGGTGTATAGGAAGCCACTAAAGTTGAAGCTTGTGCTGGTGAGTGCATTGTATAGATGACTCACAAACCGCCTTCTCACATCATTGCTGCTTGTCACTATATATTTCTTTAACTGACTCGGGTTATGCGTAGTTAGATACCCAGCAAATCCCCTTTTCACCGTCCCATTTGGAAACAACCTGCGAGTAGGCTGAGGTCTCATCCGAGGTAAAGTTATGGAGGATTACAGAAGCAAGTTTTTGTAATTAAGTGATGCGCGGTTACAGGGCTGGATCTGGAGAAGTTATCCCTACTTTGCATATACCTTCAATACTACTTCCCACATATACGACTGCGCACCTCGTAGTTACCACACTATAGACTTTGCTAATTTAGTGTTACCTATGCAACTACGCATTCATCATATTCAGAATTACTTACATATTTAGTTATATGGGTCCAATACTTCACATATTATTCTCATCTTCCATACACATGAAAATACATATAAAAGCATGAACACACATAAACATAAACATAAGAAAGCTCATAGATGCAATCACACTGTTGATGTTTATGTAACTTCGGAATGTATTTCATATATGTATATTGTACTCCTATAGAGATGACATTATTCCTCTATACGAAAGTGTTTGTATTCCTATAGAGATGTTATTATTCCTCTATACGGAAGTGTCGTCATTTATATTGTAAGTGTTGTAACTTATACTTGATGGTTTATTAGACCACCTTGTTGGGGTAGGCCCTATATAAGTCATGCTAGTCGAAGGGTTATTATACCACCCTATTAGGTGTCGGCCCAGTCAACATTATGTTATGTGGTTAAGTTAAGGATGACCTAGTAAAGGTTATTAGGAAAGTCAAGTCAAGTATAAATAGAGTGCGGGAGGCACTCTATTTCATCATTCTATTCTCTCTCACACTCTCAGGAGTGTGGAGCACTTGTGGAGGAGGAAAAGCTGCTGCTAGGAGATGTCTATCTCTTATGCTTGGGTTTTATCATTGCTCTATCTATCTCTGAGGAAGTTATTGGGGTTCTTCACCTTTATGGTTTTCCCCAAGTAAACTCTGTGTCTCTTGTGTGCTTGCATTATTGTTTCCATGATTGATATGCTGTAGATATGTTGTACATGTTGTTCTCTCAGTTAAGATCCTAGATCAGATTGAGGTAAATTCTGAAAAATTAACATGGTATCAGAGCTAGCCTAAAAGAAGGCATGGTATGGCATGTATGACACTTGTTGCACTTGCGATGCTAGGGATTGATATAGCGAAACCTGTTGAGATATTGTAACTTCAAAGAATATTATATTTGTACTTTATTATTCCGGAGATGATTCATTCCTCCGTGAAGATCTTATTGTATATCCGGAGATGTTTATTCCTCCGTCGGAATGTGGTAACTTGGGTTATTAGACTTCCCTAGTTGGGGTCGGCCCTGTATGTGTTATGTGGGTCAAAGGGTTATTAGACCACCCTAGAGGGGTCGTCCCAGTCAGTTATAATGGGGTATTTAACCTAATGGTTAAATACGAGCCTACATGTACTTGTGTAAAATACATATCAGAGTAGTGTATAAATAGAGGAGGTGTGTTCCTCATTATACACATTCACTCACTTGAGGATAACGCACTTGTGGAGGAGAGGTCTGCTATTGTGGAGGAGGAGATCATGTCTCAGGGTTTCATCTTTTTATATTGCTGGTCATCTATATTGAGGAAGCTTTGCTGGGTTTTCTACCCCATGAGGGTTTCCCAGGATAAATCTCTGTCTCTTGTGTTTATGCTGTGCTTGTTGTTTCTTTAGTGATCCTGTATATGCTATTATTGTGAAATGGAATGTAATGCTTCTATTTTCTGTCTTAGCATCTTGAATTTTAACATGGTATCAGAGCTAACCTGAAGGAAGACAAGGTATGGCACTAAATACACTTGCTTTACTTACGACAATTTGAAGGTTAGGGTTTTACATAGCAAAAACCAGTCATCGTAGCACTTTCGCTATAAATCCGTTTTGGAGAAGTTTTCGGATCTGAATTTGTTACAAGACGAAGCTAAAATCTCCAGGTACCTTGTGTCCAAAGGACAACCTCTAATTCGTTGTACTTTGTGATTTATGATCTGTACAATATAGGGTTTCTGCCTCTTCCAGATCTGAGTCAAAATCAGGTGACCTTGGGAAAAAGGTCATAACTTGGGCTAGGAAGCTCCAAATGACATTTCGTGAAAAGTGACAGGTAGTACACAGACTGTACTATCTCAGAAAACTTTTTCAGGGGCCGAAGTTGAATCAGTGACACGTGGCACGCCGTACAAGTTCACTCTCCTGTATTATCCCATAAACCGGTCATGTTGCGACACTTGGCATAACTCTCTCTCAGAGAATCCAATTGAGGTCAAACCTATCAGGATGGAAATATAAGAGGCCGAGCTATCTCAGAAAACTTTTTCAGAGGCCGAAGGTCAAACAGTGACACGTGGAACGCCGTACAAGTTCGCTCTCCTGTATTTTCCCAAAACAGGTCACGTTGCGACATTTGGCATAACTCTCTCTCAGAACATCCAATTGAGGTCAGACCTATCAGGATGGAAAGATAACAGGTCAGGCTATCTCAGAAAACTTTTTCAGACCCTGTGGATCAAAAATTTCGGAGTTACACCAGAAACAATCAGGTACATATTTCTGTCAAAACAGAATTATTTTTTGGTACCTTCATTCATGGCTTCCGGAATTTAGGGCTTTGAAGAAAGTTGGAATTTTTGTAATCGGAGACCACGGCTGGATGCTACTCATCAAAATAGAAATTTAGAGACCAAGATCAGAATTTTTGGTTGGGCAGAAGGCCGGGCTTGATTAGACCCTAGTTCAGGACTTTGATCAGAAAAGTGGAAAATTAGGGCTTCTGTAAAAATGGGAATTTTTGAAATCTGTGACCACGGCTGGAAGCTCCTCAGAAAAATAGAAGATTAGAGCTTTGGATCAAACCTTTTGATGGGGCAAAAGAGTGGGCTTCATCAAACCCCAGTTCAGGGTCACGTCCAGTGAATCCGAAAGTTTCAAAGGCAAAATTAAGGAGTAAAACTTTGCAGTTTTCAAATTCTGAATATACCAGTTTGATCAGCTCATCAAGGTCCAGTTCTTGCAAATCAAGTGGATTGGGTTAATCCTAGAAGAAGATGGATTGGTCACCTGCATAAGTGAAGAAGTTCCTGTCTCAGAGGGAGATGAGGATAAGGGCTTACAAAAGAAGAATACAAGCGATCTCGACAGGTATGACTCATTGAGGTATGTTTCGATATTTGTCCATGATTAAGTTTATGGTATGTTTGTCTTCAGGTTATTACAGTTAGTACAATTTTGATTTTAGATTTGTCGTATAACCTTAACAAAATTATGAATGCATGATAGAAGATATTCATTGGTTAGGGTGTTGACACTTATGATTGTACTAATGCATTATGATGTTGTGTGAGTTTGATGTTGTCTGCTAACAAGATACAGGTACATCACAAAAGACAAATCAGGTTCCATGACCATGAAAACATGAAGACAAAGACTCATCCATAATCTTTGTTCTACTTAAGAGGTATGTATGACTTTTTTATATTATGCTTAACCTATGAGACATGCAGGTTCTAGCTCAGGATCTCTAAATCATTGAAGAGATTGTTTAGGTATGTTGTACATAACCAAGTAGGTATACTAATCCAGGTATGTTTCCCATGAATCTTACCTTGTGTTAGGATCCCTTATATAAGTATACTTGATATGATTGGTTATGCTTATTCATAAAGTTAGTAATCAAGGGTTTATGCATGATTTAATTAACCAGAAGAGTACTATGATCAAACAAGAATATGCATGAGTAAAAGAAGACTTACTTGAAACCCTGAATACTAATGATCATGACTATACATATTCAAGATTATTTAGAATTAGAATGTTTTGAGAATATACTAATGAATGAATGTTTGTGTATGAGATCATGAGGATGACACTAGTGCACACTTGAGCATGCACAGTGGTATAGAATGAATAGAAGTTCAAAGGACATATAGAAGATCAAGCGGGAGGCAACCACACAAACATAAAAGATAAGTATTTGAGTTGTTATTTGAAATAGTAAATGATATTTCTTGTATGCATATTTGTATTCCTAGAACATATCATGCTGAGTGCAAACATTCATAGAGCATTGAACATTATACTACTAATATGCATATGATTGGTAAGTTGGACAAACATTCCATTGTTGCTTGTCTAGAATGAAACCTCTTTGCTGACATGCTAAGAGCTGTGCACACTCTCGATAGTATGTTCTGGTAGAGATGGAAGGCATCTAGATAGCCACTGTATGCATACAGGATATGGGAAAGTGTTGTGCCAAAGTATTGGTCAAGATAGTTGCATAACTATATAAATGATATCTGTATGCATAATAGGTTATCATGATTTCATGATTATGAAGGATTACTAATCATGTACTTAATTTTGTTTTGTAGGAAAGATCATGAAGAATAATGAACACCGAACAAGTGATGGATGTTCAACAAGAATATTTACAAATCAAACAAAATATAGAAGGCTTGTGGCTAGAAGATTCTCTTAGAAAGAGGAAGAGAATCATGATGAGATGTTTGCTCCAAGTGGCTAGATAAGACCATTCTCTTAATGGTGCAATTAAAGAAGAAGTGTGAATCAGGTTCTGTATGGGTTCCCAGGATCGATAGTATATTGATGAGAATACATGTGGGGATTGTATCATCTTTGAACACTAGTCCTAAAGAGAGCCGTAGACGTAAGGTCTCCGAGAATGAAGTCCTTAGTGGACAGTTAAGGGGATTGGATCATCCCTGGACTTTCAGTCCTAAAGAGAGCCGTAGACGTGAGGTCTCCGAGAATGAAGTCCTTAGTGGACAGTTGAAGGGATTGGATCATCCCTGGACTTTCAGTCCTAAAGAGAGCCGTAGACGTGAGGTCTCCGAGAATGAAGTCCTTAGTGGACAGTTGAGGGGATTGGATCATCCCTGGACTTTCAGTCCTAAAGAGAGCCATAGACGTAAGGTCTCCGAGAAGTGGGGATTGTATCATCCCCGGACCTTGGTCCCTGAATTGATCCGTAGACGTATGGTCTTCGAGAATAAAGTGATGGGGATTGCATCATCCCGGAACCACTAGTTCAAAATGTACGTGAGGACTGCATCGTCCATGAACTGGGTTCAAAATGTACGTGAGGACTGCATCGTCCATGAACTGGGTTCAAAATGTACGTGAGGACTGCATCGTCCATGAACTGGGTTCAAAATATATGTGAGGACTGCATCGTCCATGAACTGGGTTCAAAATGTACGTGAGGACTGCATCGTCCATGAACTGGGTTCAAAATGTACGTGAGGACTGCATCGTCCATGAACTGGGTTCAAAATGTACGTGAGGACTGCATCGTCCATGAACTGGGTTCAAAATGTACGTGAGGACTGCATCGTCCATGAACCGGGTTCAAAATGTACGTGAGGACTGCATCGTCCATGAACTGGGTTCAAAATGTACGTGAGGACTGCATCGTCCATGAACTGGGTTCAAAATGTACGTGAGGACTGCATCGTCCATGAACTGGGTTCAAAATGTACGTGAGGACTGCATCGTCCATGAACTGGGTTCAAAATGTACGTGAGGACTGCATCGTCCATGAACTGGGTTCAAAATGTACGTGAGGACTGCATCGTCCATGAACTGGGTTCAAAATGTACGTGAGGACTGCATCGTCCATGAACTGGGTTCAAAATGTACGTGAGGACTGCATCGTCCATGAACTGGGTTCAAAATGTACGTGATGGGATTGCATCGTCCCTAGACATGAGACTTGTCTTAAAGTGATAAGGACTAATCATCCTGTAAGTAGATTGGGATTGCATCATCCCTAGACATGGTGAGGTGTCTTAAAGTGATAAGGACTTATCCTCCTGTAAGTAGATTGGGATTGCATCGTCCCTAGACATGGTGAAGTGTCTTAAAGTGATAAAGACTAATCATCCTGTAAGTAGATTGGGATTGCATCATCCCTAGACATGGTGAGGTGTCTTAAAGTGATAAGGACTAATCATCCTGTAAGTAGATTAGGATTGCATCATCCCTAGACATGGTGAGGTGTCTTAAAGTGATAAGGACTAATCATCCTGTAAGTAGATTGGGATTGCATCGTCCCTAGACATGGTGAGGTGTCTTAAACTGATAAGGACTAATCATCCTGTAAGTAGATTGGGATTGCATCATCCCTAGACATGGTGAGGTGTCTTAAAGTGATAAGGACTAATCATCTTGTAACTAGATTGGGATTGCATCGTTCCTAGACATGGTAAGGTGTCTTAAAGTGATAAGGACTAATCATCCTGTAAGTTGATTCGGGATTGCATCATCCCTAGACATGGTGAGGTGTCTTAAAGTGATAAGGACTAATCATCCTGTAAGTAGATTGGGATTGCATCGTCCCTAGACATGGTGAGGTGTCTTAAACTAATAAGGACTAATCATCCTGTAAGTAGATTGGGATTGCATCATCCCTAGACATGGTGAGGTGTCTTAAAGTGATAAGGACTAATCATCTTGTAAGTAGATTGGGATTGCATCGTCCCTAGACATGGTAAGGTGTCTTAAAGTGATAAGGACTAATCATCCTGTAAGTTGATTCGGGATTGCATCATCCTTAGACATGGTGAGGTGTCTTAAAAGGATAAGGATTGATCATCCTGTAAGTTGATCTGGATTGCATCATCCATAGACATGAGAGATGTCTTAAATTGAGAGGGATTGATCATCCCATAAGTGGATCAGGATTGTATCATCCTTGGACCTATGTAATAAAGTGAGAGGGATTGACCATCCCGTAATTGGATCATGTGTGTTGCAGGGTATGCTGCTGTTGTGTATACTTGTATCAGTGTGGATACTTGTATTGGTAGATGTATTAGTGAGAATACATGCTTTTGATGATATATGTATTAGTAAGAATACATGTTTTGATGATAGATGTATTGGTGAGAATACATACTTTTGATGATACATGTATTGATTAATGTACTTGTATGGTTGAGGATACTTATGTTGTAGATCGAGATGATCCAGATGCTGTAGATCGAGATGATCCAGATGCTGTAGATCGTGATGATCCAGATGCTGTAGATCGAGATGATCCAGATGGTGTAGATCGAGATGATCCAGATGCTGTAGATCGAGATGATCCAGATGCTGTAGATGAGATGATCCAGATGCTGTAGATCGAGATGATCCAGATGTTATAGATCGAGATGATCCAGATGCTGTAGATCGAGATGATCCAGATGTTGTAGATCATGATGATCCAGATGCTGTAGATCGAGATGATCGAGATGCTGTAGATCGAGATGATATGACGATGCTGATGATAGTGAGATGACGATGTTGATGATCGTATGATGACGATGCTGATGATCGTGAGATGACGATGCTGTTGATCATGTGATGACGATGCTGATGATCGTGTGATGGCGATGCTGACAATCATGAGGATTCAGATATTGATGTTGCTGTAGCTGTTTGAGTGCTGCAGAAGATAAAGACTCAGTACTGAAGATGTTGATGTTCCAGTATTGAAGATATTCCAGTAACTGGTTGAGTTACTGATGATGTTGAGAAAGCTTCCAATGATTTATAGATGTATCATGTATGATGTTGATGACTCCTTGCTCGTGCAGATGCTGTTATAATATCCTTCTCGTTAAGGGGGAGTGTTGAGATATTGTAACTTCAAAGAATATTATATTTGTACTTTATTATTCCGGAGATGATTCATTCCTCCGTGAAGATCTTATTGTATATCCGGAGATGTTTATTCCTCCGTCGGAATGTGGTAACTTGGGTTATTAGACTTCCCTAGTTGGGGTCGGCCCTGTATGTGTTATGTGGGTCAAAGGGTTATTAGACCACCCTAGAGGGGTCGTCCCAGTCAGTTATAATGGGGTATTTAACCTAATGGTTAAATACGAGCCTACATGTACTTGTGTAAAATACATATCAGAGTAGTGTATAAATAGAGGAGGTGTGTTCCTCATTATACACATTCACTCACTTGAGGATAACGCACTTGTGGAGGAGAGGTCTGCTATTGTGGAGGAGGAGATCATGTCTTAGGGTTTCATCTTTGTATATTGCTGGTCATCTATATTGAGGAAGCTTTGCTGGGTTTTCTACCCCATGAGGGTTTCCCAGGATAAATCTCTGTCTCTTGTGTTTATGTTGTGCTTGTTGTTTCTTCAGTGATCCTGTATATGCTATTATTGTGAAATGGAATGTAATGCTTCTATTTTCTGTCTTAGCATCTTGAATTTTAACAAAAACCAGTCATCGTATCACTTTCTCTATAAATCCATTTTGGTGAAGTTTTTGGATCTGAAACTATTACAGGTCGAAGATAAAATCCCCATGTACCTTGTATCCAAAGGAAAACTTCTAATTCATTGTAATTTGTGATTTATGATCTGTACAATATAGGGTTTCTACCTCTTCCAGATTCAGTCATAAATAGGTGACCTTAGAAAAAAGGTCATAACTTGGGATAGGAAGCTCCAAATGAAATTTTGTAATAGTGCACGAATTGTACCTTCTCAGGTAACATTTTCAAAGGCTGAAATTGAACCAGTGACATGTGGCATGCCGTACAAGTTCGCTCTCATGTTTTATCGCATAAACAGGTCACGTTGCGACACTTGACATAACTCTCTCTCAGAGGATCGATTTGAGGTCAGACCTATGGGGTTGGAAAGATGACAGGTTGGGATATCACATGAAACATTTTCAGACCCTATGGATCAAAAAGTTTGGAGTCACACCATACACAGTAAGGTACATATTTCTGTCAAAAGATAATTATTTTTTAGCACCTTCATTCATGGCTTCCAGAATTTAGGGTTTTGGAGAAAGTTGGAATTGTTGTAATCGGAGACTATGGCTGAATGATACTCATCAGATTCAAAATTTAGAGACCAAGATCAGAATTTCTGGTTGGGTAGAAGGTCGGGCTTGATTTGACCCTAGTTCGGGACTTTGATCAGAAAAGTGGAAAATTAGGGCTTCTGCAAAAATGGAAATTTTTGAAATCTGTGAACATGGCTGGAAGCTCCTCGAAAAAATAGAAGAATAGAGCTTTGGATTGAACCTTTTGATTGGGCAGAAGGGTTGGCTTTATCAAACCCTAGTTCGGGGTCATTTTAGTGAACCCGAAAGGTTCAAAGGCAATTTTGAGGGTTGAAACTTTGCAGTTTTCAAATTCTGAGTATATCGGCTTGATCAGCTCATCAAGGCGCATCTTTCTATCCTTTCAAAAGCTTGAAATTCAAAGTTTGAAGTTTTAGGGTTTCTCTAACAAACCCTAATCCAACTCCAGATCTAGTTCCTGCAAATCAAGTGGATTGGGTTAATCCTAGAAGAGAATGGATTGGTCACCTACATAAGTGAAGAAGTTCCTGTTTCAGAGGGAGACGAGGCTAAGCCCTTACATAAGAATATTACAAGCAATCTCGACGGGTATGACTCATCCAGGTATGTTTCGAGATTTGTTCATGATTAATTTTATGGCATGTTTGTCTTCATGTTATTACGGTTAGTACAATCTTGATTAAATTTAGACTGGTCGTATCACCTTAATAAAATTATGAATGCATGGTAGAAGATATTCATTGATTAGGGTGTTGACACTTATGATTGTACTAATACATTATGGTGTTGTATGAGGTTTATGTTGTCCGCTAATATGAAAGGTACACCAAGAAAGACAAATCATGTTCTAATTCAAGAACATATGATCATGATGATATGAGGACAAAGATTCATCCATTGTCATGAATCACTTAGAAGATCTATTTGCGAGGTATGTATAACTTGGTTCTATAATGGTTAACCTATGAGATATGCAGGTTACTAGCACAAGTCATTGAAAAGAACAAGAAGAGATCATGTTGGTATGTTAGACATAACTACCTAACATACCAATCTAGGTATGTTTTTCCTATATCAAGTTAGAATCCTACCTTGTGTTAGGATCCCTTATATAAGTATACTTGGTATAATTGGTTAGGTTTATTCATAAAGTTAGAAATGTAAGTAATCAAGGGTTTATGCATTTTATGTCTCTTATCTTGATTGATGATTTAACTAACCAGAAGAGTCCTATGGTCAAATAAGAATATGCATGATTAAAAGAAGACTTCCCTGAAACCTTCAATACTAATGTTTATTATATGTGTTTGAAACGATCATGACTATACATGTTTAAGATTATTGTGTTTTGATGGTATTAAGATTATACTAATGAATGTGTGATTATGTACGAGACCTCGAGGATAACACAATGATGATACTAATAAGCATGCATAGTGATAGATATAAGTTCAAGGACAGGTAATCCAGGAAGCAAAGATCAAGAGGGAGCTCACTCCAGTTGTTCCTGCAAGGAAGAAAAGATCAAGAGGGAGCACACTCCAGTTGATCCTACAAGGAAGCAAAGATCAAGAAGGAGCACACTTCAGTAGTTTCGGCAAGGATGCAAATATTCAGAGGGAGTTGACCACTTCTCACAATCCACATCAAAATGGACTTGCAAAAAAGAAGTAAAGACTAAGAGGGAGTCAATCCAACAAACAAACAAAGATAAGTATTTGAATTATCATTCCTTGCATAAATAATACTATTCATTCTCATGTTCCTAGAATTAGGTTGTGTATTATGCATATTAGAATAGTTCATATGTTGATGTCCTTTGCGTCTCTTGCTTGGCCCTGACGCTCTTCCGAAAGCCACTTGCTCTGACTACGCGACGCTGACTATAACATGGCGCATCCTTTGGACCATCATGTCTCTTTATTTCTTGCTCATGTAGCTCTACAGTCCATCACTTCTTTCTTAATTTCTCCAACTACTACGATGGTCCTCAGTACTTCACATTTACTAAGGGGACAAATCGTTATCTTCCACATCGCTTTGCTCCACGCCCTGCTCTAGAGAATTGCGGAGTTGTTTCTCCCAAAACTTGTTGATGTTAGGCCTCACCTACCAATTAATCCTGCCATAAAAATGTCCTTTGACTTGGACTACAGCATAAAAAATCATTCTAATTGGGCCACGCCCAACATGCCCCTAACACTTACTCGTGGCTCGCCCCTTAGCCACTATGATTGGGCTATTCCATCTATGCACCCTGTGAGATGTTTGATTTTGTAGTGAACTTTTGAAAATTTGTGCTTAACTTCCCAACTATATCCTTGGCCTCTTGCTCAAAGTCCTTGATTTTTTCGAGCATCTCGTCTGAGATGGGTTCCAGAAGTTGCTCCTTCAGAGTATCTTTTGTTTCCTGGAGTTCTTGCAACTTCTACTCAATTTCTTCGGACAACAGAAGAGCTTCTTTCTGTAGTGGCAGCAACTTCGCTGATGCTTCAGCTTCCTTTTCCCTCAATGCTTCCATCTCTTTATGAATCTTCCTCTTCTCTACGAACGTCTGGATTCTTTGCGTTGGTGGAAAATCCTTGATAGCCATATTCAGAGAATCGATATCCTTCTTCCTTTGTTGCACCTCGTCCTAGATTTTCTGCAATTCTGGTTCTTCCTGCAGCGTGGCCCATACTTTAGAGATTTCATCCAGCAGGATTTGACATCTCACCACTTCTACAGAGATGTTTTCTGTCGAAGCCTTCAATGCTTTTGCGCTTGCTTATTTATCTTGCTGTGATGTTCCATATTATTGTCGAGCCTCCAAATCACCAACCTTATCTTTATAGGAAATCTCCATGTCCACCATTTCTGCCTTAATATTGTCCACAGTGGCACCAATCTTAAGTATGGTTGCTTCTATCTCCGACGCTTCATCACATTCAGGCATCTTTGCACAGACTAGTCAAACTGCCTCTTTTAGCTTTTGCTGCTTCTCCTGTGCATACTTGAGCTCCTTAATTTTTAGTACGCATTCATCTTTTAACTCCTATAACTTTCCTCTAGGTTTAGATGCTGGTTATAAGATACTAAGTCTCTATCGCGAATTTCCTCTACAATCTGCGTGTGCATATTATGTAACCCCTCTATGGGTAAGATCCCAACATTGATGTCTAGGTGTGTGAGCTGCTTTGCACTTTCAGCAAGGTCATCAGTTAGAAATATAATATTCATCAGCTTAATTATCACTATCTGAGGTCTCATGTTGAAGGCAGGAGCCTTCCTCTTCCTTTGACTTGATTCTCTTGACCAATCATTAGAATCTGGTTTTTTTACCAAGTCTCCCTGGACTTGTTTGAATCTTGTGACCAGACTCTTCCATTCTGCGAGGCTCTCCATTATGCATGTTTGTGTTCCCTCTTACTTGATTTCTTTCAATGCAAGTGTTTCTTCAATATGCATTGATACTCTGGCTGGGATGCACTCATAGTCATCGTCATGCAACTGCACATCTAGTGGAGGATTAGTATCTTTCATCTTATTCCTTTGTGATCCTTCCAGCACAGCTATGTCATGTTCCTTTCTTTTCTCGCCTAGTGTCGAACCAACATATTGTTGTTGTTCTGCGCCTTGGCTAGGTTTTGGATTCTACACACTTGTTGTATCATCACCTCTGGATTCTGGATCCCCCTCTTTGCTTTCCTTATAAGTGGTGATCAGCGTGGCTGACACATCAACCTTCCATTCTAGTGGCCAATATTCCATGATCAAGTCAATTTTTTTGTGCATCTAGCTGATACAACCCTTCATACCATTCAGGAGGTGTGACTATCACTCATGTTTGTATGTAAATAAAACGTAGTCTGAATTTGAATGTCATCTTCTAGATACAGTGAATCGTTACTTCCTTGGTGATACGTAGAGTCTTTTGAATGACTTCGCATAACTACTCATACTAGGTGAGAAACTATATGTTGTTCAGACTTTGTCGGTCTGGTTTCATTTTTTCCCACATGTTAAGAAACTTCAATCCTCAGCAATCTCAAGGAACACCGAGAGACCCTGTTGGTAGCAAGGATCCTTCCACCCTATAAAGGAAACAAATACCAGTAACCAACTGTATTGGAATGGACCTCAGATTTCCTGTGTGTCATGGATGTCTTCTAGAAACTTGTTCAACAGGTAGCTCACCCAATTGAACTAAAATCCATCCTTAGCCTTCGCAACTAAGAATACTACTGCAGCTGGTACTTCATTTGGTCTGCACTTCCTCAGGATCCTTCCTGCGAAAAGATGAGCTGTAAAGTGCGTGGATTTATGTTTGATTCATGCGGTTATGTAACCATGACTTCCTTTACTTAATCCAAATTCATTCTTCATTCACACAACTAATTCTTTATCCTTGTTTTTCTCGATGACCTCAGTGGTAGGATCGACACCCCTTTTGCATAGGTTTGTGATCCTGACAATGAGGTCAATGTTAATGTACACCTTGCGATCCAACCATAAATACCCCTGGTGCATGCATGATAGTAGCGTGCACACAACGACAATCCAACAATCCAGTAGACTCAACAATCCAAATGGGTTTAATGGCATAGCCCATTCCTGAGGGAGAATTGTTGATTGCTGGGAAACTTCATCATATTTTTTGTACATTTACCGATCTAGCTGGAATTGTGGAAACTTGTCCTGCTGTAACAAATCATGATCGACAAATTTGTAGTTGAGAATTATACCTAGCAAATTCTCTTTAAGCCTCACATGGCTTGAAATAGGCGGCATGGGAATATCATACTGAGGATTCTTTATGAGAAGCATGTCTCGCAAGTCACTTCTCCGTGGAGGGATATACTCTGGAATAAGCCATATTGGTCTCTCCTGGGTCTCTGGTGGTGGAATCGTCTTCTAAGCACTCGCGGCCTTCCACTTTTCCTAGTCAGTGGCCTTGTGCTTATCTTTCTTTTGTTGCGGTTGTTTCCTTGGTGAGTACCTAGATGAGCCACCACGTTCTGGGAAACATGGCTTCATGGATGTCTTCATAACTCCTCTCAAACAAGAATGTCTGAAATCACTCAAAACTTCTTCTAATGTCGACTGCTCAAACATATACTGTCAAGCAACTATCGCTTTCAATTGGTAAACACTTCAGAAATTTACAGGGGGTAAAATTTGAAAATTTTGCTATAAAACTGGTAAGCAAGCGGTCCTTACTATTTATAGGCATCTCAACACTATGGTGTGCCAAAAAATGGATATCTTAGCATTAAATGCTATGTCCGTTGGCCAAATCTATCGTAGATATTGGTCCTTTCCCTTCATTGAATACTTCTTCAATAGAAGAATATGCCTTTATTGTGGAAACATGCAGTTTCCAAAAATACTATATAACGGCTACTTTTTCGATCGACAACTGTAACGGTAAGTTTTCCTTAACTCCACTAGTTGTCATACAATTGTGAGGTTCACTGCGTATTTCTCATTGCTAACTTCTAACTGCGCAGCACGAGCCCTCTTTGCTAGCGAATCTGTGAGTTGTGAGGTCCACTGCACATTTTGCTTTCTTTGATATTAACTTCACAGCACGAGCCTTCTCTTACGTTTCACCCCATCTTGCTATGTGTGCCTTAGAGAACAACTTACATTTGCATGAAAAATTCACATTTTACCAAAATTGCGTGCAGGCTCTTTATTTTGTCATTCGTAGTTTCCAATTTCAACTCCACATGACACTTCGAAAATTTTCTCCTTATTGATCAACTGATGCCTATAGGAGTAGGAATATTCCTTTAGGGATTTAGTCTACTTCCATTTATGAGTCCTGTTAGGTTTTATCCTAGCAAGGTAGCTAGCTGAACTGCACCACCATTAGTAACATGTTTGACAACATATGGTCCTAACCAATGCATTTTAAATTTTTCAGGAAATTTTATGAACTTGCTATCAAAAAAGAGGACAAGATATCCTGCTTGGAAGAATTTGTACTTGATATGCCTATCATGCCATACTTTTTCACTTTCTTTTTGCACTTGTTGGTGAAAACCTGCAATGAAGCGATCTTCCTCCAATCCAACTAAGTGTAGTAGTCATTCTTCCATTGTCTCTTTGTTAGCCATATCTATGAATGCTGCAATCCTCAATCTTGGAACTATCTATTCCATTGGCATAACATCTTCCTATCCATAATATGGTAACCAAAAAGGTGTGTAACCTATCAACTTCTTGCAAGTTGTCCTATATGCCCATAATACCTATGGTATTTGCAGATCCCAATCATCCCTGTTGGTATTGCAAACCGTGGTCAACTCATTTCCTATCACTTTGTTAAAAGCTTCAACAATGCCACTAGCTTGTGGATGATATTGTGTGCTCTTTTGATGGTAGATCTGGAATTATTATGTCAGATATTCAATGGTCCTGTTCAAGAAATGAGCTCCCTGATTGCTCATTAGGATTCTTGGACATCCAAACCTTGTTAATATGTTCTGAAATATGAACTACGCAAGAGTAACTGCACTATAGTCATTCACTAGTTTTGCTTCTTCCCATCTAGTTAGATTATCTGTAGCTGTGATAATATATCTCGAACCAGTTCGCTTTCATGGTGGGTTAATAGGTCCCACAAAATCAATAGCCCACTTATGAAATGCTTGCAAGTTCATTTGTGGCATCAGTGGCATCTCATATCTACGACATGACTTCCCTGTCCTCTGGAAAACATCACAACTTCAACAATGTTCCTTTGAATCCTTGTGTAACATAGGCCACCATAGTCATTCTCTTAAAATGTTCTCCACAATAGATCTTCCTGTGTAGTGGCCCCTAGATACCCCTGAATGTGCTTTAGCAAGTATCGTCAATTTCTCAAGTTCTAGTGCACATCTACACAGTAATTCATCTAGTCCTAGTTTTTATAGTTGGCCTACAATTATAGTGAAATCAACTGCTTTTACAACCAACTGTTTCTTCTACTGCGTAGTAAACTCTATAGGTGCTAATCCTGTTGTCATTAATTCAATGATATCCTTTTAGTATTCATCTTCTATATGGATAACAAACAACTGCACATATGGTAGACTGTCTTCCAAGTTACTATGTTCTTTTCCTGATTCGATTATGGAGAGGTGGTCACGTCCTGAATTCAATCTTCCTGGCTTAACAATGATTTAGAAATCATACTCCTAAAATAGTAATAGCCATTTGCATAGTCTTGTTAAAATTCAATATGCTAAGACAGAAAATAGCAGCATTACATTCCATTTCACAATAATAGCATATACAGGATCACTGAAGAAACAACAAGCATAGCATAAACACAAGAGACACAGATTTATCCTGGGAAACCCTCATGGGGTAGAAAACCCAGCAAAGCTTTCCTCAATAAGATGATAAACCAAAATACAAGATGTGCTCCCTCCTTCTAATCCTCCTTAGCAAATCTCCCAGACAAGTGCGCCTCTTTTCATAAGTGAGTGAGTGTATCAAATGAGGAACACACCTCCTCTATTTATACACTACTCTGACATATATTTTACGCAAGTACATGTAGGCTCGTATTTAACCATTAGGTTAAATACCCTATTATAACTGACTGGGCTGACCCCCACATGGTGGGTCTAATAACCCTAGTTACCACAACTTCTCGAAGGAATAAACATCTCCGGATACATAATAAAATCACCTCGGAGGGATGGAACATCTCCGGAATAAATAATGTATAAATATAATATTCTTAGAAGTTACAACATTCAACACTCCCCCTTAATGAGAAGGATATTATAACAACATCTGCAGGAGAAAGGAGTCATTCATTACATCATCTATATATCATCGAAACCTTTCTTCAATTCATCATCATCAGTAACTTGACTAGTTACTGGAACATCAACATCATCAGAGTTGATAGTACTCAATCATCAGCATCGTCATCACACAATCAACAGCATCATCATCATACGATCAGCAGCATCATTATCACATGATCAGCAACATCGTCATCAGTATCGTCATCACACGATCAATCAACATCATAATCAGCATCGTCATCATACGATCATCAGCATCGTCATCACACGATCATCAGCATCGTCATCATACGATCAGCAGCATCATTATCACACGATCAGCAGCATCATCATCAGCATTGTCATCACACGATCAATCCAGTTCTCTTTAGGACCTATGTCCAAGGATGATGCAATCCAGTCATGTACCTTTTGAACTGAAGTCCAGGGATGATCCAGTCCTATCAATTTTCGGAGACCTCATGTCTACGGCTTAGTTCACAGGACCAAAGTCCAAGGATGATCCAATCCTTACCATACATTTAGGACCACATCCAAGGATGACTTAATCCTCAAGCATACATTTAGGACTACATCCAAGGATGACTTAATCCTCCACAGTACATTTAGGACTACATCGAAGGATGACTTAATCCTCCACCGTACATTTAGGACCACATCCAAGGATGACTTAATCCTCCACCGTACATTTAGGACCACATCCAAGGATGACTTAATCCTCCACCGTACATTTAGGACCACATCCAAGGATGACTTAATCCTCCACCGTACATTTAGGACTATGTCCAAGGATGACTTAATCCTCCCCCGTACATTTAGGACCACTTCCAAGGATGACTTAATCCTCAACTGTACATTTAGAACCACGTCCAAGGATGACTTAATCCTCAACTATACATTTAGGACTACGTCCAAGGATGACTTAATCATCAACCGTACATTTAGGACCACGTCCAAGGATGAATTAATCCTCCACCATACATTTAGGACTATGTCCAAGGATGACTTAATCCTCCACCGTACATTTAGGACCACATCCAAGGATGACTTAATCCTCAACCGTACATTTAGGACCACGTCCAAGGATGACTTAATCCTCCACCATTCATTTAGGACCAAGTCTAAGGATGACTTAATCATCAACTGTACATTTAGGACGACGTCCAAGGATGACTTAATCCTCCACCATACATTTAGGACTACATCCAAGGATGACTTAATCCTCAACCGTACATTTAAGACTACGTCCACGGATGACTTAATCCTCCACCGTACATTTAGGACTACGTCCAAGGATGACTTAATCCTCAACCGTACATTTAGGACCATGTCCAAGGATGACTTAATCCTCCACCGTACATTTAGGACCACGTCCAAGGATGACTTAATCCTCAACCGTACATTTAGGACCACATCCAAGGATGACTTAATCCTCCACCGTACATTTAGGACCACGTCCAAGGATGACTTAATCCTCAACCATACATTTAGGACTACATCCAAGGATGACTTAATCCTCAACCGTCCACCAAGGACTTCATTCTCGAAGACATATGTCTATGGCTCTTCTTTCGGACTGAAGTCCAGGGATGATCCAATCCCCTCACATGTTCATCAAGAACTTCATTCTCGAAGACATACATCTACAGCTCTTCTTTCGGACTGAAGTCCAGGGATGATCCAATCCCCTCACATGCTCACCAAGAACTTCATTCTCAACGACATACATCTACGACTCTTCTTTCGAACTGAAGTCCAGGGATGATCCAATCCCCTCACATGTTCACCAAGAACTTCATTCATGAAGACATACGTCTACGGCTCTTCTTTCGTACTGAAGTCCAGGGATGATCCAATCCCCTGACATGTTCAGCAAGAACTTCATTCACGAAGACATACGTCTACGGCTCTTCTTTTGGACTGAAGTCCAGGGATGATCCAATCCCCTCACATGTTCACCAAGAACTTCATTCACGAAGACATACGTCTACGGCTCTTCTTCAAGACTGAAGTCCAGGGATGATCCAATCCCCTCGCATGTTCACCAAGAACTTCATTCACGAAGACATACGTCTACGGCTCTTCTTTTGGACTGAAGTCCAGGGATGATCCAATCCCCTCACATGTTCACCAAGAACTTCATTCTCGAAGACATACGTCTATGGATCTTCTTTCGGATTGAAGTCCAGGGATGATCCAATCCCCTCACATGTTCACCAAGAACTTCATCAAAACATGTGTCAATCATGTATCCTCATCTTCAAAACATGTATAACAAAACATGTATCCTCATCATCAAAACATGTATCCTCATCATCAAAACATGCATAACATCTATCATCAAAAGCATGTATACATCTATCATCAAAAGTGTGTATACATCTATCATCAAAAGCATGTATACATCTATCATCAAAAGTGTGTAAACATCTATCATCAAAAGCATGTATATCTAACATCAAAAGCATGTATACATCTATCATCAAAAGCATGTATACATCTATCATCAAAAGAAAAAATATAAGATTCCTAAATCTAAATAATTCTAAGTAACTAGGTGCAGTAAATAGGCAACCTCATCATTGATGAGACAGACTTGTTATCAGATACTATGCTACTCCCCCTTTCGAGGATGGTCCTTCTGGACTATACCAAGCTTGTCTTGGAAGTATTCAAACTTTACTCGAGACAGAGGTTTAGTCAAGATATCAGCAATTTGATCCTCAGTGCTTATATACTCAAGCTTGATAGCTCCTCTCTGCACCATATCTCGTATATAGAAGTATCGATTCTCTATGTGTTTTTGACTTATCGTGGAATACAAGATTTTCTATCTTGATGTAGTTTTGAATGTCACACATAATCATAGTGGAATCCATTTCTAAGTCAAACACTCCATATAATAGCTTCTAAAGCCACACTGTTTCACAGCTGGCAAAGCAGACAGCTATATATATTATGCTTCAGCAGTACTGAGAGCCACACTAGATTGTTTCTTGCTGAACCATGAGATCATGGCAGATTCAAGACTATAACATCCACCTAATGTACTCATTCTGTCCGAGGCACTTCCTGCCCAATCAGAATCTGAGTAACCATGTAAACGGAGTTCATGACCTCCAAGATAATATAGACCAAAATCTAATGTACCTTTTAGGTACCTTACTACATGCTTTGTAGCTATTAAGTGAACCTTTCTAGGTTCTACTAGATACTGACTTAGGGTATTTGCAACAAAGCATATATCTGGCCTAGTATTTGTTAAATACATCAATGACCCAATGATTTGTCTATATAGGGTTAGGTCAACTAAATTCGATGAGTCATTAACTAATAACTTCAAGTTGGAGTCCATGGGAGTGGCCATGGCTTTATACTCCAACATATCAAATCTTTTTAGAAACTTCACAGCATACTAACCTTGATTTAAAAGATTCCTTTTGGATCTTGCCATACTTCTAGACCTAAGAAGTAGTGCATTAATCCGAGATCTTTCATTTTCATTTCTGCAGCCATTTTCATGATCTGTTTCTCATTCCTTGTCAGAAAGAGATCATCATCATACAATAATGGTATGATAGGTTCATCATCCACAACCTTAAGGTAAAGGTTAGAATCAGCTTTACTTCTGGTAAAGCCCAAGCTTTGTCATGAAGCTGTCAATTGTCCATTATTCACACTCTGCATTGAGTGATCTTCTGCATATCTATCTGTGCCATCTCTTGTCATATGGGTCTACTAATATGAGCCTAAAAATCATTCAAACTCTGCGGTGAGTTCCTTCTTGCATCCATGTCATATGTGTATAGAAGCCATATTCAACCTTGTAGCAAAGGTTGAGATCCACATTACCCATGATGATCATTAAGATCATCAATTGACTACCAATCCTGGGTACCCATACAGAACCTGATTCACACTTCTTCTTTAATTACACCATTAAGAGAATGGTCTTATCTAGCCACTTGGAGCAAAACATCTCATCATGATTCTCTTTCTCTTTCTAAGAGAATCTTCTAGCCACAAGCCTTATATAGTGTGATTGATTTGTAAAACTTTTGTTGAACATCCATCGCTTGTTCAGTGTTCATCATTCATCATGATCTTTCCTACAAATCAAAATTAAGTACATGATTAGTAATACTTCATAATCATCATATTGACATGATAACCTATTATGCATACAGATATCATTTACATAGTTATGCAACTATTTTGACCAATACTTTGGCACAACACTTTCCCATATCCTGTATGCATACAGTGGCTATCTAAATGCCTTCCATCTCTACCAGAACATATTATCGAGAGTGTGCACAGCTCTCAGCATGTCAGCAAAGAGTTTTCATTCTAGACAAGCAACAATGGAATGTTTGTCCAACTTACCAATCATATGCATATTAGTAGCATGATATATTCTAGGAATACAAATATGCATACAAGCAATATCATTTACCATTTGTAATAACAACTCAAATACTTATCTTTTATGTTTGTGTGGTTGCCTCCCGCTTGATCTTATGTATGTCTTCTGAACTTCTATTCATTATGTACCATTCGTAAGTGGATGAGTCTTTGTCTTCATGTTGTCATGGTCGTGGAACTTGATTTGTCTTTTGTGATGTACCTGTCAAGACTTCTTGTAGTCTTCTTATGTAAGGCCTTAGCCTCAAGTCCCCCCGAAACTTGATCTGGAGCTTGATTAGGGTTTGCTAGAGAAACCCTAAAATTCAATCTTTGACTTTCATACTTCTGAATGGATGGAAGGATGTGTCTTGCTGAGCTATCAAACTAGCATACTTCAATTTTGAAATTTCCAAAATTTGACCCCTCAAAATTGCGTTCAAAATTTCTGGATCTTCTTGATAGGAACCCGAACTAGGGATTGATGAAGCCCACCCTTCTGTCCAATCAAAAGGTTCGATCCAAGGCTCTAAACTCTTATTTTTCTAAGGAGCTTCCGGCCGTGGTTATAGACTTCACAAATTCCAACTTTTGCTGAAGCCCTAATTTTCCATCTTTCTGATCAAAATCCCAAACTAGGGTTTGATCAAGCCCGGTCTTCTACTCAACCAAAAAATTCGATCTTGGTCTCTAAATTTAAATTTTCCTGAGTAGCATTCAGCCATGGACTCCGATTCCAAAAATTCCAACTTTCTCCGAAACCCTAAATTCTGGAAGCAATGAATGAATGTGCTCAAAAAAATAATTTTGTTTTGACAGAAATATGTACCTGATTGTTTCTGCTGTAACTCTAAATTTTTCGATCCACAGGGTTTGAAAAAGTTTCTTGAGATAGCCTGGCCTGTTATCTTTCCATCCTGATAGGTCTGACCTCAATTGGACTCTCTAAGAGAGAGTTATGCCAAGTGTCGCAACGTGACCTATTTATGGGATAAAACAGGAGAGCGAACTTGTACGGCATGCCACATGATGCTATTTAAACTTTGGCCTCCGAAACCTTTTCTTGAGATAGCTCACCCTGTTATCTTTCCATCCTGGTAGGTCTGACCTCAATTGGACTCTCTGAGAGAGATTTATGCCAAGTGTCGCAACGTGACCTATTTATGCAATAAAACATGAGAGCCAACTTGTACGGAGTGCCACGTGTCACTGGTTCAGTTTCGGCCTCTGCAAAAGTTTCTTGAGATATCACAATCTGTGTACTACCTGTCACTTTTTACGAAATTTCATTTGGAGCTTCCTAGCCCAAGTTATGACCTTTTTTCCTAGGTCACCTGATTTTGACTGAGATCTGGAAGAGGCAAAAACCCTAAATTGTACTGATCATAACTCACAAAGTACAACGAATCAGAGGGTTCCCTTTGGACATAAGGTACCTGGGGATGTTATCTATGACCTATAAACTTTTCAGATCCTGAAACTTTGCATAAATGGATTTATAGCGAAAGTTCCACAATGACTGGTTTTTGCTATATAAAACCCTAACTTTCAAATTGTCACAAGAGAAGCAAGTGTCGCAAGTGCCATACATTGCCTTCCTTCAGGTTAGCTCTGATACCATGTTAAAATTCAATATGCTAAGACAGAAAATAGCAGCATTACATTCCATTTCACAATAATAGCATATACAGGATCACTGAAGAAACAACAAGCATAGCATAAACACAAGAGACACAGATTTATCCTGGGAAACCCTCATGGAGTAGAAAACCCACCAAAGCTTTCCTCAATAAGAAGATAAACCAAAACACAAGATGTACTCCCTCCTTCTAATCCTCCTTAGCAAATCTCCCAGACAAGTGCACCTCTTTTCATAAGTGAGTGAGTGCATCAAATGAGGAACACACCTCCTCTATTTATACACTACTCTGACATATATTTTACACAAGTACATGTAGGCTCGTATTTAACCATTAGGTTAAATACCCTATTATAACTGACTGGGCCGATCCCCACATGGTGGGTCTAATAACCCTAGTTACCACAACTTCTCGGAGGAATAAACATCTCTGGATACATAATAAAATCACCTCGGAGGGATGGAACATCTCCAGAATAAATAATGTATAAATATAATATTCTTAGAAGTTACAATATTCAACAAGTCTTCCCCCTAACACTGGTTTATTGACCAGGTACTTCAAATATGAATGTTCAGTAAACATACAGAAATGTGAACCTAGCAGATAGTGTTTGAACTTTTGCAATGCATACACCATAGCCAAGCCTTCTTTTTTTGTCGTGGTATAGTTAATTTCTATTGGATATAGCTTTCTGATTGAAAATGAGATGGGATGGTCGATTCCTCCCTCTCCTGGTTGAGCTAGCACAATTCGCAATGTTATTGATGAAGCATCTACATGTACATGGAATGGTTTACTCTAGTCTGGAAAAACTAGAATAGGAGTAGTGACTATTCTTTCTTTCAATGTCTCCATTCCTTTCTGACTGTCTTCAGTCCAAGTGTACTTCGCTTCTTTCTTTAGTAGTTTCTCCATAGGCACAGTGATCTACACATATCCCTTGATGAACTTCCTATAGTACCATGTGTGTCCCAATGTAGCACGCAACTATTTTACTAAATTAGGTGCTAGTAGATTCACAATAACTATAATCTTCATTGGATCAACCATAAGTTATTGTGAATCTAACACATAAGATGCTTTTCTTTAGGTTCAAGGAGGTATGATGTTGATTCAAACATATCCAGAAATTGTAATTGGCATATCAATCACAGGTGTTGGTTCACTTCGCAATGGGATTCTTGTAGGAATAGGTTTTGAGTTCTGTTAATATTTTCTGGTCTCCATGAAAGCTTCTTTTTCTTTGTTAAGGTTGAAGGCATGCATCTTTCTAGTCTCTTTTATTATCCAAGCCCCTTCAGTAGGATCTTGTTTTACGATGTGGTCCTCAGAAGTCAAAGTTTAAGTTTGTTCATCTCTAAATGTCATAGCTCCGCTTCATGTCACAACATGGATGTTGCGATATTTATTTCGTTTTTCAACTGTGATCATCTAAATTTTCTGATTAAATGCCAATTTCATTAAACTTGGACATATTCTAGTCCAAGTCACTTTGAATATGGGGCTAAAACCACCTTTCTAAACTCCCAAATCAAGCAAAATCTGGTTCCAAAACTGCCAAATCCAGGTTCCAAAAGTGCCAAAACCAGTTCCAAAAGTGCCAAAACTGGTTCTGAAAGTGCCAAAACCGATTCCAAAATTGCCAAAACCGATTCCGAAAGTGCCAAATCAAGGTTCCAAAAGTGACAAAACTGGTTCCTAAATAACCAAAACCGATTCCAAAAGTGCAAAATCCGGTTCCGAAAGTGACCAAACCAGTTCCAAAAGTGCCAAATCCATTTCCAAAAGTGCCAAAATCCAGGTTCCAAAACCATAATTTTTCTTTTGATATTTGTGTCTATATAATATGATGGTCATTAGAAGTTGAATGTCATTAACCAACACCCCATCTTTTAATGAGGCTCGAGCTAAATGAATGAAGGGGAAGCCAACCCTTCTTCTGCCCATTATTATTTTCATAATAGTTCTAGACTGCAAGAAGGGTGGTTCGATCCTTCTTGTGTTCACTGTTCAAAATACGGGTGAATTGTCGGATATTGGTGTTCACAATTATCTACTAAAAGAAGGGATGGCTGATCATTCTTGTCAGAAGTTAGCAGTCGAGATAAATATTGTTTACACATTATAACATAGGCAATGTCCCGATCCCTGCCACATAATGCGGAAGTCAGTAGTGGGGAAATGTTGTCCCAACCTTCATAGATTAATTGTTCTTCATTTATCTTTTAAATGAAGGGTAGACCGACCCTTCTTATGCTTAGTATTTTTGTAGTCTTCGACATTAAGGATATACATGAATTGGAAGCCTATACTTTGTAGGTTGAATATTTGCACAATTCCGTCATAAATGAAGGGGCGGTCGACCCTTCTTCTGCCCAATATTATTTTTCTACTAGTTCTAGACTACCAGAAGGGTCGGCCAACCTTTCTTATGATTTATATTTATCCTGTGTTGACCCTTATGGTTATACATGAATTGATCTCTATTTTGGAAGGCGAAAATCTCACATGTGTGAGCCTCAACGAGAGAACTGACGCCATAGGAAGTGATGACATGGCATGTATGATGACATGGCATCTATGATGACATGGAATGTGTGATGATGAAATGATATTTATGATGATACGACATCGAAAGACACATGATGGTGTTCTGGTGTTATCATTAAGTCAGTGTTGCAATGTGATATCATTCTGGAAAAGTATGGCAAGTTTGTGAAACTTTGGAAATTGAGAAAGTATGGAAAATGTAGTCAAAACTACTCTGAGAGAATGCCCGCCATAATTCATGGTTTCAGAAAAATGCATGCACCATCATATCATGCTATAGATTTTTAAAGTAGCTATAAAGTTATACATGATTGCGGATTCCAGAAACTGTTTGAGTAATGGATTTGCAACATGCGTTTTTGCAACCCACAATTCAGATTGAGGATTGCAGAAACATTGGTTTGTTTTTATTTTGAGTTGTAGTCCCGTAACCCACAATTGCGGATTGTGGGAACATTGTGTTAATTTTTCAGAATTTACTTCAATCTATTCTAGGATATTAACTGAGAGAACAACATGTACAGCATATCCACATCATATCAATCATGGACACAATAATGAAAGCACACAAGAGACACAGAGTTTACTTGGGGAAAACCATAAAGGTGAAAAACCCCAATAACTTCCTCATAGATATATAGAGGAATGATACAACCCAATCATAAGAGATAGACATCTCCTAGTGGCAGCTTCTCCTCCTCCACAAGTGCACCACTCTCCAAAGTGTGTGTGAGAGAATAGAATAATGAAATAGAGTGCTTCCCGCACTCTATTTATACTTGACTTGACTTGCCTAATAAACTTTACTAGGTTGGCCTCAACTTAACCACATAACACAATGTTGATTGGGCCGACACCCAATAGGGTGGTCTAATAACCCTTTGACCCACATGGATGACCCCTAATAGGGTGGTCTAATAACCCATCAAGTATAAGTTACGACACTTACAATATAAATAATGACACTTCCCTATAGAGGAATAATAACATCTCTATAGGAATACAAACACGTCTGTATAGAGGAATAATACCATCTCTATAGGAGTACAATATACATATATGAAATACATTCCGAAGTTACATATACATCAACACTCCCTCTTAACTAGGAAGATATTTCTTGACACAGGTCTTCTAGCACAAGTATTCTTCTCTAGATCATCATCACTGGATAATTGTCACTGAGTCATCGTCATCATCACTGCTACTGCTATCTCAATCAATCTCTGAATCTACTCATCATAGGAAGCTCTACAGATTCAGTCCTTTTTCATACTCGTTGTAGGCCCACCATCTGTAGGTCTTCATCATCACTGGGCATACTATGGAATCCTTAGGACTTATTACGTGTGTCACAAAACCTAGCTGTAGCATCCCACGCTATTACGAGCACACAGCTCTACCTATCGGATCTCCCAAGAGCACATTACATGTTACTATCACAAAACCTTAAAAGAGTCTCTTGACTAGAAATAACCCTAAAGAGCATCTAAGGCCTTTTTCATCCTGTCTAGATCTCCAGGACTTATTACATGTGACCCCCACCAAAAAACCTTAACAGAGTGTCTTGTCAAGCAAGAACCCTAAAGAGCATCTGAGGCCTTTTCATCCTATCTAGATCTCCATGACTTATTACATGTCATCATGGCAATGCCTCAAAAGAGAATCTGAGGCCTTTTTCATCCTGTCCAGATCTCCCAGGTCTACTTACATGACATAGGACAAAACCTCAAAAGAGCATTTGCCAGATCTCCCAGGGAGCTATTATATGCCAGCGGAAAAACCTAGCAAGAGAATCTGCAAACCTCCCAGGGTGCTATTATATGTCCTCCCAAAGCAAAACCTTGAATGAGCATTTTCCAGATCTCCCAAGGAGCTATTATATGCCAGCGGAAAAACCTAGCAAGAGAATCTGCAAACCTCCCAGGGTGCTATTCTTTGCTTATCTGCACAACGTGTCCACGGCCACAAAGTATCAACCTGATACTCACCATCCATCATCCTGATGTACACATGATCATCCTGATCATACAATGCATCCACCTGATGCATACCAAGTATATACCCAATACATATCATCATATACAATGTATCTACCTGATACATACATAGATACATGATCCACACAATGTATCCATCGACATACATGATCTACCTGATCATACAACGTATCCACCTGATACATATTGTTACACATAAATCTTCCACCCTGTGAGCATCAACATTCTTTGGCATGTAGGATCCATTTCAGTGACTTAGATCCATTTTTATCCTTCAATGCTACTAGTTTGGCCTATTTTTGTTCCTATCCGCATGTTGCATCGCTATAGCATGCATACCCGCGAGTTGCAGCACTATAGCCTGCAGGTATCAAGTAAAATGGTAAAAACCACTATTAATTACTTTTTACGCCCAAAAAGTGGTCATTGGGTGACCTTTGGCTCTCCATCTTCCCAAGTAACGTCTCGATGAGTCCTTTCACCTACCTTTGAGAGGACTATATATTGAGCACATATGGCTTATGGATGGGAGGAAGAAGAGAATAGTAAAGGCACTCTAGTGGATTTTTTCCCAATCTTGAATCTACACTTTTTCATCCTTGTAGTTGTGAACCAGTTATGTTCACCTTCCAAACTCCTTTCTAGTTTGAGGTTGCCATTCATGGAGGATTGAAGTGGTGGAGGCACAAGTGGATTGATCTAGATCTTGGTTCAGATTGGTTGTTGGCAAGAGGTCGTATCACTTTGTACTTCTTCTTGTTCATTAATAGAAATAGTCATATTCTCATCCATTCATGGTGTGAATGTCATTTATTATACATTGGGTTGCATTTGCTTATGATATTATGGACCATTGTTATTGATGATGTTAATGTTATTTATATATCACATGTACTTGTAAGATATTTCTTGTCAAGACTAATTTGTAGATTACAAGTGCTTGGATGTGCGTGGATTGAAAGCTCCAATGGGGATCTACATCAAACGTTGGATCGAGGTTGGTTACATTTCTCCATTGTTTTAACATTGTCATTTATAATAGCATTGCTTTGAGAATTGAGTATATTTCTGGTAGTCATCTGTCTGTTGTGGTATTCCCAAGCCATAGTGAGTTTTCTCCAATACAGAAATGGCGACTCCGCTGGGGAAAACATCCATGTTTGGGAAATTTTTTGAGCATTAGTCCATAATTAGAGTTGTTGTTTATCGAAGCTCTGTGTCACTGATTGGCCGTTAAGATACACTGTAGAAAACTTGCTTTTTCTAAGCCTTTGGACTCTTTATTTGACCATTTGCTTTTCCTCACCCGCGGGCTAGCTTAGCTCTGCCCGCGTATACCTGCCTATGTTTACTCTACTTCTCGCGAGTACCCACAGTATTTCCTTCGACAGTAGCGTGTAACTCCGACTTTTGTTGGTTTATGGCTATTGGTTGTTGCTGGGTGAGTTTGGTTGGTTCCTGAATCTTTGTTGGTCTCTCTCTTGACTGTTTCATGCCTTGGTTGTGACCAAATCTCTTTGTTTCTCTTGGTTGAGCCTTCTTGGTTTTTTACCAATCTTTGGTTTTAGCCTCTTGGTTTCTTCCTTTTGAGCTCTTTCCTTTGGATGAGTCTTTCTGTTTAGGATCTGCTGGGTTGTCTTAGTGATCTTGTCGGCACTTCAGTGTCTGAATAGTAGGATTTTGCTTGCATTTTTTCATTTCATTTATATTGAAAAAATACAAAAATATTCATTTAGTTCTTTGCATTTTCCTTCTCATTTATAAGTGAAAATACAAAAATATTTTACTTTCATGTACTACATCTTGCATTGAGTGCTTGTTTCCTTCATCTTAGGTTCTTCTTGTGCATCGAAAAGATAAAAGATTGCATCTTTATTTCGGAATTGTTGGTTGACTATGCATATTAGTGTCATTGTTTTATTGGATAGATGAGTCTAGGATTGGATGATGTTGCATACTATTGAGTCTACACATCACTAGTTTCACGACCATATCCCTTGAGTAATCACAACCACTAAAATTAATGCTTGATCATTAAAATTTATTAGACTGATTTTATTTTATAGGGTACACCAACTAGCATAGGTTTAGAGTCTTGGAATAGATGATTGTGAGTTAACAATCCAAGACTACTAGACAAAACATTATTTGTTTGACCAGGGAGTGGAGAAATCCATGGTATAGATTGGTGTTCAAAGGAAGCTCTACTCAATCCAGAGTTAAGCACGAGGTCATGGGAGGTTGGTTGAGGATATATTCCTCTGATACTGGTTGAACATGGGAGATATATCCAGGATTTGTTCGTATCTGGGGGTACTGGAGGTTCATCCTCTTGTGCTTCGATCTTAGCTACACTTCCCATATGACATGTCCCACCTGCGACTATCCCCCTAAGCATTGGTTATATTGCGGTGAACATAGTTGCCTTACCTAGGTACCACACAGGGTACTTGCATTGGTTATGCTGTTTGTGTCCTGAGTCAGATAGGGATTGGACAACACAGTTGTGTTCATGCAGTGGACTTGACCCTGTCGACATAGTGAAGCCTGGGTGTCTCTATAACTAATTTTGTTACCTCTGGCTATAGTTTGGGAGTCTCAAGCCTCTCCTAGAAGATACATACCGACTCTAGTATCGGGAGCTCATTTAGCCACTCTGTTTGTCTGCTCTTGGCTGTAGTTTCTCTAGGTGTGTTCTTTTGATTTACTATTTTTTGATCGATAGTTGGCCTTTAGGAGACGTTGTGTCTCTCTCTGGACAGAACGTGGCACAAAGCCCTACTCTCCGCCAGTCCCGTCATTTGGCTGGTTTACAGCCACTCGAGGTTATATGCCGTATTGTTAAGGGACGTTGGAGGGATCCCTTTGAGTCTTCGGATTCATACGAGACTTATGTTGAATATTAGATGGCTGCACATCCTGATATTGGGCAAGACCCTTCTACTCCTTCAGGTAGAGTTGAACATACTTCCGATCCCCAGACTCCTCGTGAGGATTGGGGAGGTGATCCACTTGAGACTCAACCTAGTTCTATTTGGCCTAATCCACTTGACCGGGATCTGTTTGATCCTTTGAATCTGGATAATTATCTTTACGGGATGCCCAACCTACCCGAGGATGTAGAACAGGATGAGCCTTTCATTCCTTCATTTCCATGCAATTTTAGATACAAGAGGCCTGAGACTCATGATGATTTCGGCCCTATGTTCAACCCCACTGCACTCTCTTTTGGTATGCCTAGTCACAATACTGTCGAACCTTCCACTATGGTTGGTACTCATGCTGGCACTAGTCAAAGTGTTAGCCATACTATGCCTACTGGGGGCATTACCCTCTTTGGGGGCACTACGTTGTCCACCCACTCACATAGTATGGGTATGGTCAGGTTCCTAACAGTGCTTATGTTGGAGCATGACCACCTCCTAGGAATACACAACCTAGCCGAAATTCTATTCGGAACACAACTCGCCATCCAGAACCTAATACACGCATTGCTACTCATCAACCCAGGACTACTTTTGCACATGATACAGTTCCTCCCAACCACAGGGGTGGACACATACCACATACTTTTTCGTCCACCGCCACCACTAGTAATGCTAATGTAGGGGGTGGGAATATTTCCTATCCACATGGATATCACACTACCAACCCTGCTACTGGTCACACCCATATTGGACCTGGGAATGCTTCTCATGCTACTGGTCACCACACGACTGCTCAAGCTAATCCTAATGTTGGGGGTGGGAACATACCATACCATTACATTCAATACAACATGGTTCCCACTATGAATAGTACATACATGCCCCATAATTATGGTGGCAACCCTTACTACAACACAGTCGGTGTTGGCCCCTAGTATCACCCACCACCCCAATATGGTACTCAAAACACACATATACCTGCTTACCCTCAAATGGGTCAGCCAAGGGGAGGTTATCAATCTTATGGCCATGGGAAAACTTATGGGCCATCAGGTCCTCAATATCAGCAGTTTAATCTTCATGGTCAAGCTTTTGGTCCATCTTATAACACTGTCCCGTTTAACCAAACTTTTATGGGAGCTTATAATCAAGCTTTCCAGCCTCAGCTCCCGTTCCTTGCATGCTTGAATCTCTCAGATATTTCGAAGCTCACGAATGATTCGATGTGTATGGACCCTACTTGCCCTCCGATCCCTACCAAGCTCTCTTCCGATATTCCGAAGTTTGAGGGGAAAAGTGGTGAGGACCCAGGAGATCATGTGACGACGTTTCACCTTTGGTGCTCCTCCAACTCTTTGAATCATGATTCCATTCGATTATGCCTATTTCAATGCACGCTCACGGAGGCAGACACGAAGTGGTATGTGGAGTTTCCTAAAAACACCTATAGGGGATTCAATGAGATTGCTTTGGTTTTCTTAGACCATTTCTAGTTGTCGGTTCGTTATGATACTGGTACTGAGTTGTTGTCCACCTTCTGTCAGAATAAGGCCACACATATTTCTGACCACATTCAAGAGTGGCATCGGTGGAAGAGATTAGTAAAATCCAACATTCCTCCAGAGTTCCTGTTGGAATGGTTACTTAAGCCTTTACTCCCATACATTGCTAAGTATGTTTCGATGTCAAACATTGTGACTGAGGAACAAGCTATCTTGAAAGTCCAACAGTTAGATCTACTTTATTCTCAGTCTGGAATTTTGTATGAAATTATTCCTGATGCATCGAGAACAAGGCATGAGCTCACGTCAGTTCCTGGACCACATGCCGATGGCATTGTGGGGTCCGCATGCACTCACCCAGTAGACGTGGTAGCTAATCAAATGCAAAATTTGTCGCTAAACCAGTCTGCACCCGGACAGGTTCACACCTTGTCCACTTCCACTCCGTCGTCTGATGTACACAATGTACAATCAACGAAACCATCGGGTATCCAACAACCTGGTGGTAAGAAAAAGGTAGAAACAATCATAGGGGTGGAAACAATGGAAGTAACAACAATAGCAATCGTAATACTTGTCATAAAGAGAATGCCAACCCTCCTCGGGATGGCGGTAATGCTGGTGAGGATTGTAAACTTAGGCATAAGGTGAAATTTCCTTGCAAGCTTTGTTGGGAGGATCATCTTACTCACTTATGTACTCGAATTGAAGAAGCATTGAAGCATTTGGAACAGAGCCTAGCTATGTTGAAGGATCCCCTTCCTCATCATCAAAATACGGCTTCGCATGCTCCCACCACTGGTTATTGTACTAATGAAATGGCAACGTCTTCTTCCAATACTAGTGGTTATGGATGTGTGAATATGGTTCAGTCAAAGGTTTGTGTTGCTACTCGTCAACATGATTCTGGTGCACCACAACCGAATTTGGGGAATTAGCCTCCCTTTCCTCCTGATAATTCCTTGCATATCGAGAAGCCTTCTATTATGCCGTGGATACCGAAGGGTGTTCTCAAGCACTCCACGCATAATCCTAATGCTCGATCCAACTAGAACTATTCCATCGTAGAAGATTTCGGCCAAACTCCGTGTGCCATGTCGGATCTTGAAGTTTTGCAACCTTGTCCTTCACAGAAGCATGCCCTTTTGAGTGCGTTAGGAGTTCAGGATGGGGGAAGTCCCAGTGTTATCAAGTTCGATACTACTAATGTCCAACCTCGGTTTCCTTACCACGTGGCTTTTCAAATCCAAGTGGTTTGTCTTAAGAGCTTTGTCAAACGTACTATGGTTGATGAAGGTGCTTCCACGTCAGTAATGTCGTTAACTTGTTGGAAAGCTCTTGGCTCTCCTCCTCTAATCACATCTAGAACTACACTCACTGCATTCGATGGAAGATATTTTAGGTCACATGGAATTATCCCTTCGCTTATTGCCTCCTTGGGAGGTAAATCCGTGTGTATTGAAGTTGAAGTGGTTGATGCGGCCATTGACTACAACCTTTGACTGGGTCAGAGCTGGATGTACGCCATGAAGGTTGTCGCGTCTACTGTATTTTGAGTTATTTGCTTTCCCCATGAAGGCAAGATTGTGACGATCGATTAGCTATATTATGTTAGCATTCCTTCCATAGCATCCGCGGGATCAGTAGTCCCACAAGTTTCTGATTCTCAGTCAGCAATTGGGAACATAGGTGTTGGAATGTACCCCTCGTTGATGGGAACTTTCAACGATTCTGCACATGTGAATTTTATAGGAACCATTTCCGACAGTGTGCCCCCTCCTTCAAATAGTATGCTATTCCGGACTTCCTATTGTGGTGATCCATGGATTTTACCATCCGTGGATTCTATGTCTGGAGATATTGCACATGTCGAGATGCCTATGCCTTTATCTGTAGCAGAGCTCACTTACGATCACACCCAACAAACCACTGTAGATCCGGATCTCTCTTCTTCCCAGACAGTTGAAGAAGATCCCATTACGCTGCCAATTTGGGCAGCCAACCCATCTTTCTCTCACGATTGCCTCGATGATACTTTACCATCCGATCAAGCTATCCTTGAAGCCATGTGTCATAGTGAGAGGCCTTGGGAAGACATGCACCATCGCTCTTATTTCCTTCCCAACCTCGCGCTCATTGAGCAGGAGGAGTTTAGGATGACTCTAGCTGAGATGGTGGGTCACCTTGTGGCTCTTTTGCAGTCGCATGATGTTTTCTTGGAGGGGAAAATGGCCAATATTTCCCCAACCACTTCGATCAACATCTCCCGCACTCCTGAAAAGGTTGAGAATGTTTACGTCGGTGCTGATTGCACTCCTGAGGAGATTTCTATTTACATTGATTTGTTTACCAAACTCCGGTAATCTTTCGCCTGGTCATATGAGGAGATGCCAGGAATAGACCCCCGCATTGTTGAACACAAGATTAGAACGTATCCCGATGCTAAACCGGTTCGACAATGCTTACGTGCTGTGAACCCTAGGAAGGCAACTGCTATTAAGGCAGAGGTGGAGAAACTACTCAAGGATTATTTCATCTACCCCGTTTCCCTTAACGAATGGGTGTCAAACCTCGTTCCCGTGGATAAGAAGTAGGGAACGATCTATGTATGCACCGATTTCAGAGATTTGAACCGTACATGTCCGAAAGACAACTTTCCCCTGCCATTCATTGATCAAATATTGGATGCTTGTGCGGGGAGTGAGATTTTTTCATTCATGGACGGCTTCTCAGGTTATAATCAGATTCAAATCAAACCTGTGGACCAACATAAAATGGCATTTATTTGTCCATGGGAAACCTTTGCGTGCCGAAAAATGCCCTTCGGCCTCAAAAATGCCGGAGCTACTTTTCAGCGAGCCATGACCTATGCCTTTCACGATCCTAAGAAGATTATGGAAGTTTTGTTGCATGATCTTGCTGGCCATTCTCACAAGAGATTGGACCACCCCAAGCACCTCCATATGATTCTTGAACGATGTATCCACTACAAAATTCGATTGAATCCAAACAAATGCATCTTCGTTGTTAGGACTGGTCGCCTTCTAGGATTCATAGATTCAAAGGAGGGTATTAGAGTCGATCCTCTCAAAGTTGAGGCAATACTTCAGTTGCCTCCTATGCGTAATTTGTTACAACTTCAAAGCCTCCAAGGGATAGCTACTTTTCTGCGTCAGTTTATAGCAAACTATGCCAGTATTAATAAAGGTTTTGCATGCCTATTAAAGAAAGACACACCTTTTATCTAGGATGAGCAAGCCCAGCAGTCTTTCGATGCTATTAAGAAAGCTTTGGTATCGGCCCCCGTGCTTAGTCCGCCGGACTTTACATGAGATTTCATTCCTTATGTGGCCGTGTCTCAAGAGACTATTGGCATGGTCTTGGTTCAGATAGATGATGTGCTTGTCGAGCATGTTATCTATTATCTTAGATGAAACTTAGTAGACGCTGACCTAAGGTACACCCACATAGAAAAGCTGGCACTTGTGACTGTTTATGCATTCTAGCGGTTACAGCATTACATTTTGCTTCAAAAAACCACTGTTGTAGCTCATATCAATCCGTTTCAGTTCATGTTATCACAACACCTTATTGGGGGTAAATATAATAAATGGATTGTGATCCTTTAGGAATTTGATCTCGATTTTGCTTCTGCAAAATCAGTGAAATCATTGGTGTTTGCTGAGCTTATGTCGGACCTTCCACGGCTTGATGAGGATGTGATTCATGAAGATTTCTTTGTGAATGAACACTTATTTCTTATCTCGACCGAGGACCCTTGGTATGGGGATGTCATTAGATATCTCCAAAATTTGAAGTTTCCTCCGCATTACTACCGAGATGAGTGACGACGTGTGAGACATCACGCGAAAGATTATACTATCGTCGGTGACACTTTGTATCGCTGAGGAAAGGATTCCATTCTCCATCATTGCTTGACTCACTAATAAGTGGAACAGGTACTTAATGATTGCCATGCGGGGGCATGTGGCGGTCACTTATCCGGGCTTGCTACAGCCCAACGTATCATGCGAGCAGGTTATTTTTGGTCTACCATCTTTAAAGATTGTATTAACACTGTGAAGAGAAGCCACCCTTGCCAAGTGTTTTCTCGGAACATACACTCGCATCCAGCGCCCCTCCATCCAGTTGCCACTATCGGTCCCTTCACTAAGTGGGGGGTAGATTTTATGGGTTGCAAACTAGCTTCGGTTGGGGGGCATCATCATATTATTGTGGCTGTGGATTATTTTTCCAAATGGGCTAAGGCCATGCCTACCGTTAAAGCCGATGGTGCTACTATAGCCCATTTCGAGTTCAACCAGATTATCACTCGATTCGATATCCCGAAAGAGATTGTCACTGACCATGGCAGTCACTTTCAAAATAAGATGATGGAGGATTTGTCTCTCAAGCTTGGGTTTCGTCAAGAACAGTCGTCTTCCTACTATCCTCAAGCGAATGGTAAGGCTGAAGCAGTAAATAAGTCTTTGAAGACCATTCTCCAACATACCATCCAACAAATGAAGACGAATTGGCATATCATGTTATATCCTACTTTGTGGGTGTATCGAACCGTAGTTAAGACTTCCACTAGTTTCTCTCCATTCCAATTGGTTCATGCTGTGGAGTCACTTTTACCAGTTGAATGCGAGATCCCTTAGCTCAAGCTAGCCATAGAGCTCCTCCCTGATACAACAGAGATTGAGCAATGTTTAGTACACCTCGAGCAACTTGATGAGCACTGTCGAGATGCCGCTGTGGCCATTGATGTTAGCAAGCATTGTGTCAAGGTTCATTATGATAGGTTTGTTCATCCCCGACAATATGCTGAAGGTGACTTGGTACTCTTGTATGACCAAGCTAAAGAACCCATGGGGGCAGGCAAGTTCAATCCCATGTGGCACAGTCCTTACATTATGAGGCGTGTCTTGGAAAAAGGAGCTTATGAGTTAGACGATTATGAGGGAGTTGTCTTAAAGGAGCCTATAAATGGGCTCTACCTCAAGCGATATTACACTTGAACCTCTGGTTCAGGCTGATACTTTTGTACACTATTGTATAGTTTTTCTGTACATAGTCTAGGTTGCCTTTTTGTTTGTTAGGTCTACTGATTAGCCTCTGTTTGATTGATAGTTGTCAGTGAGATGTCCTACATTCTTAGGTTTCACGGATGGTGCTAGCCGACATATGCAGCAGCTTGCTTCTGCTGCCTGGGTTATCTTTTCACCTGACCATCTAGTTGTGTCCTCAGGAGGTGCTTGTTTCGGTCCTACATCTAACAGTGTGGCTGAGTATAGTGTCGTTTCTGAGCAACTTCGAGATGTCATTTCACATGACATCCAGTCTTTAGAAGTCTGCCTGGATTCACAACTAGTTGTGTCTCAGCTGAATGGGCAATACCGTGTACGGGACTCTACGTTACTACGGATTTTTCTTAAGGTACGACTCTTGGAGGGACATTTTGTTTCAATTACATATATTCACATTCTGAGAAGTCATAATTATATATCTGATGCATACGTTAACTATGTATTAGATTGGCATTTGTCACATTCATCATGAAGCACATGAATACAAAGACATTCATACATTTGTACCATACACACAGATAGTAGAAACGAGAACCAAAGTTGTATATATATATAAATATGTCCAAAAATGGTAGTGTCATACAAGACTAGAGCCCGTAGTCCTAAAAATATACATATCGATACAAAAAATGATGAGACCCTCGGATATCTATTCCCTCCGAGGAGGTCTAGCTGCCACCTCAATGGGATGTGTCTCATAGTAGTACTATGCTGCATTGGCCATCTGCTGAAGCAATCGAACCAAATCCCCAGGAACACCCACCACCTGGCACTGCATGGCCTTAGGTAGTCGGGCCACATCTATCAGTGGAACTCGAGCAAAAATCTGTGATACATTGTGCAGCAATGTCTGGAGAGTGTGCCCTGCTGCGGCATTTGCTACCACCTCATCTCTACCCCAACGACCATGTCTTGGGAAGCCCTTTGGTCTCACTAGGACTTTGTCTGTGAGCAAACAGTCACCCATTAGCACATTGCACTACCACCAAAAATACTTTTTACATTTCAAATATATTCAAAAAATCCATAAAAATTTAAAAACAAAAAACCAAAAGAGTACTCACCGATGTCTCTGAAAGTTGCGCCTAGTGGGAGCAGCATGTCATGTTCCTCTTTGAAGTCGATCATCGCATAGGGATAGTCCTCTATAGCGATCACATATCAGTTCCACCAGTGGAAGAACTCCTCAGTATATGGTGACACCAGATGGCCACCACCCTGTCGTGTTAGTATCTATTTCTGTATTGGAGAAAACTCACTATAGATTGGGAATACCACAACAGACAGATGACTACCAAAAATATGCTCAATTCTTAAAGCAATGCTATTATAAATGACAATGTTAAAATAATGGAGAAAGGTAACCAACCTCAATCCAACGTTTGATGTAGATCCCCATTGGAGCTTTCAATCCGCGTACATCCAAACACTTGTAATCTACAAATTAGTCTTGATAGCCAATATCTAACAAGTACATGTGATATATAAATGATATTAACATTATAAATAACAATGGTCCATAATATCATAAGCAAATGTAACCCAATGTATAATAAACAACATTCACACCATGAATGGACGAGAATATGAGTATTTCTATTAATGAACAAGAAGAAGTACAAAGTGATACGACCTCTTGCCGACAACCAATCTGAACCAAGATCTAGATCAATCCACTTGTGCCTCCACCACTTCAATCCACCATGAAATGCAAACTCAAACTAGAGAGGAGTTTGGAAGGTGAACATAAATGGTTCACAACTACAAGGATCCATGAGTGCAGACTCAAGATAGGGAAAAAATCCACTAGAGTGCCTTTACTATTCTCTTCTTCCTCCCGTCCATAAGACATATGTGCTCAATATATAGTCTTCTCAAAGATAGGTGAAAGGACTCATCGAGACGTTACTTAGGCAGATGGAGAGCCGAAGGTCACCCAATGACCGCTTTTTGGGAGTAAAAAGTAATCAATAGTGGTTCTTACCATTTTACTTGATACCCGTGGGCTATAGTGCTGCAACTCGCAATTACGCATGCTATAGTGATGCAACATGCGGGTAGGAACAAAAATAGGGCAAACTGGTATCACTAAAGGATAAAAATGGATTTGAGTCACTGAAATGGATCATACAGGCCAAAGAATGCTGATGCTCATAGGGTGGAAGATGTTTATGTAACAGATGCCCCCTAATGTGTGAGGTCAGAGACTGAAAGTGCTACGATGGCCGAAATACATTATAAAACCCAGAAGTGGAGTGATGCCCACTCGTCATAATACAATAATATCTCTGAATACATGTCAATATAGTACAACAATCTGATACAATGGCCATGAATAGGCAGTACATAGGTAAATACATGTAATAAGTGATCATAGCCATGATGCCTCTTCAGTAAGATATGGTCTTCTACTGAAAAGAAGACAACTGGTGCAAAACTGGAGGTACAAAACTGCTGAAATCTGAGAGGTGATATCTCAGATATAAAGTCAAAGTCATATGTAGCATACTGAATGCCACAATCACCTGGGGTCTTCTACACAAGTCTTCAACGATGCAAGTCCCATCAAGTGAATAAAGGGGTTGGGGTCAAACCTGATGAGACATCGTCTGATTACTCGTAAATGATGTATACCATTAACAGATGTGAGATGACCCACCAATAATGAAAATGGGCATCAAGGCACAGAGCACAATCATCAGAGTGTGAATAAATGGGTTGAAGTCGAACACTAGGATGAATCCATTGAGCAGGGGACATTGATGTATTCCCAAAACTGTCGATGGCAAGAGAACCTGCCACTAATGACTGCAAGCCTCAAGGTACTCAATCTAAATCTAAGCCTCAAGTCCCAAAATAAATGAGTTGAAGTCAATGGAACGACACTTGCTGGAAGGAAGGCATTAAGGCATCCCCCATCAACCAGCACAAGGTACTAGCAATGCTGAAAGATTTGGAAGATCTCAGGTGAAACGGACTGACTCAACAAGGATGGCCGACATGCAATAGTCAAGAGATCTAAGGAGTTGCCGACACTGGTTTCAGGACTTCCTTTGAACAAGAGAATGAGTAGATTGATAGACTCAGGCAGCATAGACTTGACTTAAATTGTGCAATGAAGGAGGCATTACAAAGGGCTCCATAATGACTGAAAGCTTAACCAATCAGTGGAGAAAACTGAGAAACATGTACAGCTCCTAAGGCCCAACTATAGTCCCGACTCATAATGTATGGAGTGGAATGAATGCTCTGTTCAAAGGTGACACAACAGCTGCCAACAAGAAATAGTGACCATAATCCCGTCCAACTTTTTGGAATATTTGATTTTTTTGGTCTTTTCCATAGTTGGGAAAAGCTTGAAAAAGAATTAAATTTCTTATAATACAACAAGTGAGGGAACGAGTGTCAAATAGCTAGCAGACTAGTCCCAAGCAGTGGAACATACCTATGCTCAATGCAAGGAAATGCATGCAAGATGTGGACATTCGGGGGTTTGTTCCCTCAGGGTCAAAAGGGCATCAAATTGTGAAGGGAAAATATAATAAGCTCTACGGGGCTCGACAGGGGAAAGTGCTCAGGCACCAGGCTATCAATTGAGTAAGTGGGAGCCAGCACAAGGCTCAAGTGACAAGCAGGATGATGCAATGCAATCACAACATGATATAACTGAGGGGAGTCCTTAAGGGAGATGGACAGCATAAGACAAAGTAGAGTATGAGTCTTCATCGCAATGTCATGGCGTGACTACAAAGGACTCTCAATCCTGATGACAAACAACATCATGGGCACCAAAAGTATAATGGGGTTCTAACTAGGGTACCCATGTTCGATAAATCCCTACCGCCACACGACGACACTTCTATAATAGTGTGAAGGTTCTGTGTCAGTCACGAAGCGGGGTCACACCTAGGGTTTATGAAAAATTATCAATAGGTCAAATGCACATTGCATGTGAAAATGGCATCTATACTATATGCCAGGTGTGGAACGTACCTGTCGTAGTTGTGAAATGGTTCAGAACAATTCTCACCGAGGAAATCTATTGAAAAAACACTACTCCATGACATGATATTAGTTCATAATGGTTCAAAATGGAAAAAACTATAGAAAAGTGGGTCCAGAAAATTATAAATAGTAATAAAAAATTTGTAATTTTCAATTCATTTGCACTATTCACCAATTTGGAGTTTAGTGGTAAGTTTTCACCTAAAACTTCGAGTGTTGATCGTGGGAGTTACAAGCGACCGTTCAGCAAACCATCTGGAGCAGGTTAGTGGTCACTGCCATACCTTTCATTTAAGTGCTTTAATTTCAATTTTGGTCGGTGGGATCTTTTGTTTGGCCAAGCCCTAAATGGCCTTGGCACTACCCGTGGGTTGTAAGTGTATGGGTCATGGGTAGGGCACCAAACGCGCAGTCAAAAAACTAACTGCCCACGTCTACCCACAACTGTCTACAATCTAGCCCATGGGTATGGCCATGAAGAAGTTTTTAAACATGAAATTGACTAAAAAAAATTTTTGCTTTGCACTCCAGGATGGTTCTAGAGTGGAGAGAATGAGAGCATGGCCAGGTAGATGAGGATGTGCAGAATGATTTGCAAGCGTAAAAAGTGTTGCAAGCATGTGGCTTATATAAATATTGGAGTCTCGGGGGCTTAAGGGCCCAAAACCTACTACTCCGTCATCTGATCAACTACTTGGATGTGGATGCTCAACACTTCATTCTCAATGGGAAAACACTGACACTAGATGTAGAGGACATCTATTTTATTACCGGTTTGTCCCATAGAGGGGAAGTGGCTAGTCTTCGGTCACAGACCATGGGCGGTGGGATCACTGTGCAAGATTACATAACACGGTATTGTCCCACCAATACATGAGCAGTGGGAAGCCAAGTTCCACTCAATGCCATAACAGATCTGAGTACAAAGATCATTGTGGCTACTCTGGTGCAGATCATGGGATCCAAAGCACTACATCAGGCATCCAGACTGGTGATGTTCTACGCATCACAATGCTTGCAACCTACTATATTCGACTGGAGTACTACTCTACTGGTGTCTATGAAGACACAACTGATGGAATGCAAAGAGGGAAAGGCCAAAAACTTTGGGTATGGTAGCATCCTCTGTAGTTTCTTCTTTGAGAGAGTTCCGGGACTTAACCCGAGGGTGGATGTCTCTCCTCACAGTCTCCGAGATCCAGCCCTGACCCGGTAGGCTGAGATACTGACACGACAGGGTGGTGGCCGTCTACCATCACCATATGCTGAGGAGTTATTCCGTTGGTGGAATCGGTAGGTGATCGCTATAGAGGAATATCCCTATGCAGGGATCGACTTCAGAAAGGACTGTGACATGCCGCTCCCACAAGGAACAACTTTCAGAGACATCGGTGAGTACTCTTTTGGTTTTGTGTTTTTAAATTTTTATGGATTTTTCTATTATAGTTGAAATGCAAGAAAAACATTTTGGTGGTAGTGCCATGTACTAATGGGTGACTGTTTTCTCGTAGACAAAGGCCCAGTGAGACCAGAGGGCTTCCCGAGACATGGTCATCGGGGTAGAGATGAGGTGGCAGCAGATGCCACAGCAAGGCCCACTCTCCAGACGTTGCGGCACAACGTATCATAGATGTTTGCTCGAGTTCCACTAATAGAGGTGGCCCGACTACCTGAGGCCATGCAGCGCCAGGCAGTGGGTGTTCCCATGGAGTGGGTGCAGTTTCTACAGTGGATGGTCAACACAACACAGTACTACTATGAGACACATTTCGTCGAGGCAATAACTAGACCTCCTCGGAGGGAATAGATATCCTAGGGTCCCATAATTGTTTGTATCGATATGTATATTTTGAGGGCTACAGGCTCCAGTCTTGTATGACACTACCATTTTTGGACATATTTATATATATATACAACTTTGGTTCTCGGTTCTACTATATGTGTGTATGGTACAAATGTATGAATGTCTTTGTATTTATGTGCTTCATGATGAATGTGACAAATGCTAATCTAATACATAGTGAGCGTATACATCAAATATATAATTATGACTTCTCGGAATGTGAATATATGTAATTGAAACAAAATGTCTCTCCAAGAGTCGTACCTTAAGTAAAATCCGTAGTAACATAGGGTCTCGTACACGGTACTGCCCATTCAGCTAAGACACAACTAGTTGTGAATCTAGGCGGACTTCTAAAGAATGGATGTCATGTGAAATGGCATCCTGAAGTAGCTCGACAACGGCACTATACTCATCCACATTGTTAGATGTAGGACCGAGACAAGCACCTCCTGAGGACACAACTAGATGGTCAGGTGAAAAGATAACCCAGGCAGCAGAAGCAAGCTGCTGCGGATGCCGGCTAGCACCATCCATGAAACCTAAGAACATAGGACATCCTGCTGAACCAGAGGTTCAAGCGTAAACCCACTTGAAGTAGAGCCCATTTCTAGGCTCCTTCAAAACAACTCCCTCATAATCTTCTAACTCATAAGTTCCTTTTTCCAAGACATGCCTCACAATGTAAGGACTGTGCCACATGGGATTGAACTTGCCTGCCCCCAAGGGTTCTTTAGCTTTTTCATACAAGAGTACCAAGTCACCTTCAACATATTGCCAGGGATAGATAGACCTATCATATTGAACCTTGACACGATGCTTGGTAACATCAATGGCCACAGCGACATCTCGACGGTGCTCGTCATGTTGCTTGAGGTGTACTAAATGTTCCTCAATCTCTGTCGTATCAGGGAAGAGCTCTATGGCTAGCTTGAGTGAATAGATCTTGCTTTCAACCGGTAAAAGTGACTCCACACCATGAACCAACTGGAATGGTGAGAACCCGGTGGCAGTCTTAACTATGGTTCGATACGTGCATAAAGCAGGATATAACATGATATGCCAATTGGTCTTGCTTTGTTGGATGGTACGTTGGAGAATGGTCTTCAAAGACTTATTTACTGCTTCAACCTGACCATTCGCTTGAGGATAGTAGGAAGACAAGTGTTCCTGACGAAACCCAAGCTTGAGAGACAAATCCTCCATCATCTTATTTTGAAAGTGACTTCCATGGTCAGTGTGTTGGCTGCTTTTTGGACAAACCCGGGTTTTAATGAGGCGCAGCAACAAAACACCCCTTGGCGCACTGGCCCTCTCGGCAACGAGCTGCGTAGCAGCCCGAAGTCTCACTCGAAGTGGCTATGGGGGGGCTAAGGAATCATGCTTCCTTAATGTAAGCGATGCGGAGACTGCAATCTTATCCCTCTCTCTCTTCCGAGAGGATTCCTCAAAGCGAGACTTCTTACTCTTCCGCAGACCTCTCAGTACAACAGTGCTGAAACTCTCGCTTACCAGCCTAGCTGCGTGGTATCTCTGCTCCTGCGCACGAGGCAATTACCCACTCCGTTCGATACACTGTGTATCATCTCTGCTTGCGCGCCCAGCGCAGTAACGCATTCCTTGGCGCTGCGGCGATAGTGCTCTTATCGACTCCTTTGATAGTGCACGAAAATACCTTCCAAGGGAGCTTCAAGGACTTGCTTTATATACTCATTCATAAAGACAATGGAACATTCATGTAAACACAGATAGTAAACCAAAACATGCATTCACACAACATAGCATCATAACAACGAGAATTATGTAGTTTGCCTACACAGGGAAATCACATTCATTGGAACTGTTATCTTATATTATCTCAAAATGGGAATTACACAGTCCTGCTGTGCACACAGATGCAGCCTAGATCTTTCCAGGAAAATCCACGCACACAGCTGGGATCCCTTCTCCTAGATCTACTCTCTTCTTCTACAGAGATTGCAATGACTCATACTTCGACTGAGACTGTCTGCAACTCAGTGACTAGCTCTATAGCTATCACCCCTCCAAAACATCTAATGGCTACATCTAACGTCTAACGTCTAACCTTTACAATTACACATATATATAGGTGGCCTTGACGGTCGCACCTTTACAAAACTGTGGGCCTTTCCCAGTAGTATTCCCCAAAACCTTAACCGCGGACATGGCTAGGTGTACTGTAGGCACCACTTGCAGTTACATCGCCGCTTCGTCATTCACTGCTCTTTGTCCTTCGCCTTCAATGCTTTGGTATGTTGCTCTTCCTTGGTCAGAGCAACCATAACTTCTGTACTTAGCGTTAATGAGGGTAGCTGAGCCCTCTATTCCGTCGCTTCATTTATTATGGTAGCTGAGCTTTCTACTCGGCCACATTCATTCTCCTTTGATGTGTGCGCGCGAGCTCCGCGATTTCTGGCCCGTAATTTGCGTTGAGCTCGTCCATCTGGCACCGTATTGCGCATTGTTCGCTTCTGCCCAAAATTGGTGCTTTTACTCAAAAATAGCACTTTCCCTTCAACACTTGTGCTTTTTCCTCAAAATTTGTAGCTTTACTATAGTTGTGGCCTAGCCTCCAACAGGCCCCTAACACTTACTTATGGCTCGTCCCCAAGCCACTCGCACTAGCGTGTGGTCGCTTTTGCTGTGCGTCTGCCTTTGGTTGGGTCGCAGCAAATGCTTGTTTCCATTGCGCAATAGCGGAGTCCATTTCATCGATACACTCCACAGCTATCGGCACCATTTCTGCAGTGGCTTCTTCTTCAGTTATGCCGTCAACCAACTGTTGAGATTCATCAAATTCTTTGATCTTTGCCTCGGCTTGGGCGGCAAGTTCAGCATACTCATCCATAAATGGCTGAATGCTGTTGGTGAGATTAGCATCTTCATTTCTGAGCTTGTGCAGTTGTTGTTGTATTCTGCGCACTTCGCTCATTTTCCTCATCTTTGTTAATCCTTCTAAGGCCTTAGCCTCTTCACTCAGAACAGTTAGGGACTGTTCTACTGCTTGTACTTGTTCCTAAAGGCCGACTTTGAAAGGGAGCTTCTCAAGCTCAACCCAAGCTTCCATAACTTGCATCATCAGGTTCTCTGCTTCATCTGCTCTGGACTTCATTTGTGTGAAAGCTCTGCGCAGTGCTTCAAATTGTTCCTGCCTATCATCTATAGGATGCGCTGCAACACGAGCTTCCAACTCGGTGATCTGCGTTCTATGGTCTTTAGCCATAGCAACTATTTCCTGCTCTAGGGCTTTCACCCTTCCACCAATAATTTGAACTTTCTCAACCAGAGGAAGGTCTGGTTGAATCTGGCAAGCCGACAGTTCCTGGGCGATTTCATCAACTACGTTTCTTATCCCAGTGTCTTGTGCCTCATAAAGTGCAAGCTTCTCAGAGATGTTCTTATAGCTTGCCTTCAACTCTATTTCCTGCGATTGCAGTCTTTGGTTTGCATGGAATGTGGAGAGCTCTCTAGCTCTCAGCTCAATAGAGACCTTCTCTTGCACTAACTGCAAGGTTTCTATGGGAATCAAAGACAAATTTATTTCAACGGGGCCAACTGCGCTTACCTGCAGTGCGGCCAAAGGATCCGGAAGTGTCATGCTTATAGGCGGGATGTGCACGACAGTATGCCTCTCTGCAAGTACTTCAATTCGCTCGGTACTTGTAGATGCCTAGGGCACCTGCAAAATGGATGTTGGCGCATGGGTCTGTGCAACTCTTCCTGCGAGACCTTTCAACTCCATGAGCTGCAGGTCCATAGCACTTCTGATGTGAGCCTGCGAGGTCCGCAGCTCGTGAAATTGCTCCTTCAAGTACTGGTCGATCCCCAAGGAAATGGTCTCAGATGGATCTTCTGTCGCTTCTGCGGGGTGCGACAACTTCTGCTTCTTTGGGGGTGGTCGTGGCGGACCTTCATCAGTCGTCTACATGGCCTTTTCCTTTCCTTTATCTTTCTCTTGCACAGCAAGGGGTGGCATCGCGGATGCGACTTCGGCGGCCTCCCTCCATTCATCTGGCCAAGACTTCACATTTTCTTCAACATCTTCAGTAGTCATCCTGTAAAGGCCTACGGCCCATTCTTCTTAAATGCCGCAAGGAGGGAGGTAAATTTTCTGCAAGTTGGCAGAGAAGACCAACTTGGTTCCATATATTTGTGTTGTCTCCTCACTCAGCCTCGGCATTTCCTAAATGGTATCTTTGAGGATATGGTAATATTCACATAATACAGCGCGGTTCATCTTGAGCTTCGCGGGATTGCTAGAATCCCAGAGGTTGACATAGCGCATCCCTGCAACCTCTCCTGCGCGGCGCGGAAGGAACTGAGTGTTGGGGGGCTCCTTCCACTCGATAAAGGTGCATCAAATTAAAAGCCAAGAAAAATGGAACAACTGACCGGTGGTGTCATGAACATTTTGGAAATCTTCCAAGAAAGAATTGAGGAGGAAGAGAGACCAGTTGTACTGCTCTCCCTCTGCAGCTGCGATTGCGAGCTCCACGACAGCTCCAGTGACTTCTTTAGGTCTGCACTTCGTGAGAAGTGTGCCTGCAAGCAGACTGCCTATAAATCTAAGTGCTTCATCCTCAACTATAGTGAGGTCATAAGCCCGACCTCCTCTTGTCAATTTGTATTTCTGCACCAACTGTGCAGCCAACTTTTTGTCCTTATCTTTACCAACAAAATGAATATTGGGGTCCTTACCAACCTTAGATAGGCCAGTAATATGATGAATCAAGTCGACATTCAAATCGATTGGCCTCCCCAGCCAAAGGTAACCACCATGAATGTAGGATAGCAGTGCCTTAACAACTGCATTGACTTCATTGCTATGCCCGAAGTGTGGTAGCTTCAACAGGTTCAATAGTCTAGGCCACTCAAGATTTGCGGCAAATTCCTTCGGGACGAATTCATCAATTTTTCTAGTGGGATTATGGACTACAGTCAGATAGCGATCTGGCGCAAACTGAGGATATGTTCTGTAGTCTCCCAAGTTGAAATCAGAAAACTTGACCAGTGGAAGGTGTCTAAGCAGGGACCCTTCTTGTCGCACGACTTCCGCCATTGGTGGGAGCGGAATCAGATACTTGGCATTCTTCAGAATATGCACCTCGGGTGCATCATCTAGACGCGAAGGAAGGTAATTAACCATAGTGGCCAAGGGCTCTGGAATGGGCTCGTCCAGTTGCTGCGGCTGAGACGCCCTTGTGCCCCGAGATTGTTAAGGATCAGTCCAACCAGGGTGCGTGTAAGCCGAGGTCGTCACCGGGGTAGTCATGCCGAAATCTAAGCCTCTGCCCTTAAATTGATGAATAATTTCTTCAGTTGACAGGTTCTCCATCATGAACCGGTATACACAACAGACACTTGAACAGACAAATGGCGGAACAGCGTAGGATACGAACGCTGAAAGCAAAGGGATCAGTTTGCACGACACGGCTCTGAAAACAATAACTTAGATTCTCAAACAAGACACTATGCAACTTGAGAAAAGTAACCCGAAGATATACGAGTGTGGGGTATTTATAGCTAAAGGCGATAGTAAATGCGGACAAGTGCGGCTAATAGCCGTAGGTGCCTATGCATGAGTTGACAACCCCCCTACCCCCGCGCCTCTGCAGTGCATTAATTGCGATGGGCTAGCTCTGACTGCGTTTCGGGAGATGAGCTAAGGCTTTCAGCTCCTTTCTTAAATGCGAATCTTAGGGAGATCAAGCCGAACTTGTCAGAGCAAATACAATTAATTGGCGGGCTTATCCTTCATTAATATTTAGATGCGGTTATAGGACTACCGTAATTCAAATTTTCGGTGGGTCACTTCAGCATAGGTAACTGTGCACATGGAGGGCTCCAGGGAGAGAACTCCTCAAGAGGCAAATTGACATAGGGAACTCCGCAAGAGCGACGGTTTGACAACCCGGGGGAAAACTTTGCAAGAGCGCAAATAGGCTCCCTCAAAACAGACTTTATTGACATGCACGGATGTTTCAAGGAACTGCGCGGGAAGCCAGAGACTGAAAGTGTCTCGCGACTTCCGTGTAGACTGTAATAATGCGATGCCTCTTTCAACTACACTGGACATTTGCAGTACTTTAGCATCCAATTAAGTCGATAGGGCGGAGTGGCCGTTGCGATAAAGCTTGAGCCGACTCTCGTTGATCATTGTGGGCAGCAATTCTCCATTAAGCTTCGCAAGCTGAACTGCTCCTCCTTCTGTTATCTTTATCACCTGAAAAGGGCCTAACCAATGTACACGAAACTTGCCTGGAAACTTGATGAATTTACTATCATAGAGGAGTACCAAGTCTCCTTCTTGAAAGACTTTATTCTTAATATGCCTGTCATGCCAAGCTTTTTGTCTTTCCTTCTGTACTTGTTGATGGAATCCGGCTAAAAGTCTGTCTTCTTCTAAGGCAAGCAATTGTGATAGTCTTTCACTCATAGTATCAGTATCTGCCATTTCTGTAATTTGCGCAATTCTGAAGCTGGGAACAATGTATTCCATGGGCATAACTGCTTCTTGTCCATACACCAAACTGAAAGGTGTGTGACCTGTTAATTTCTTGCATGTGGTTCTGTAAGCCCTTAACATAGCGGTGACTCTAAGGTCCCAATCATCTCTTTGTTGATTACAGATCTTCGTAAGGGCATTCTCAAGAATCTTATTGAATGCCTCCACCGTACCATTAGCTTGAGGGTGGTAGGGTGTACTCTTATGGTGACTAATGTGGAATTCCTCGGTAAGGGCCTCGATAGTTTCATTCAGAAAATGTGTGCCCTGATCACTCATTAGAATTAGTGGACATCCAAATCTAGTGACAATGTTCTCAAAAATGAACTGCGCGGTAGTGGTAGCATCACAGTTCTTAACTGGCTTCGCCTCAGCCCATCTGGTGAGGTATTTAGTAGCTGTGATGATGTATCCTGCACCAGTTCTCTTTCCTGGTGGGTTGATAGGTCCCACGAAATCAATGGCCCACTTATCAAAAGCACGCAGTGTTATCTGGGGTCTTAGCGGCATTTCATCTCTTCTTGAAGGTTTTCCTGTTCGCTGGCACACATCACAACATTTGCAGAATTCCTTAGTATCCTTGTGCAATGTTGGCCACCAAAGACTTGCGGCTAAAATCTTCTGCGCAGTCGGCTTTCCTGCGAAATGGCCTCCTGCGGTCCCTGAGTGCGCTTCTGCGATTATGGAGTTCTTCTCATGCGGTAGGATACATTTGCGCAATACTTCATCGGGGCCCAGCTTATAGAGCTGGCCGGTTATCAAAGTGAAGTCTGCGGCTTTGACAACAAGTTGCTTCTTCTGCTGGATTGAAAACTGAACTAGCGCTTGCCCGATAGTGAGAAACTCAAGAATATCAGAATAATACTCATCAGCTGCTTGAACAGAAAACAGCTGCGCATCGAGCAGATTGTCCTCCAGATTTGTAGGTTCTTCCCTTGACTCTATCCTAGATAAATGGTCAGGTCCTGCATTCAATCTCCCTAGCTTCACAATAACCTCAAAATCACACTCCTGGAAGAGCAGTAGCCATCTACAAATTCTTCCCCCTAGCACTGGCTTATTGACTAAGTATTTCAAAGCAGAATGGTCAGTATACATTTTAAAATGTGCACCCAATAGGTAGTGTCAGAACTTCTGTAAGGCATACACCATAGCTAGTCCTTCTCTTTCTGTAGTGGTGTAGTTCTTCTCAGCTGTAGATAGCTTTCTGCTAGAGTAAGCAATGGGGTGATCAATACCTCCTTCTCCCAGTTGTGTCAGCACAACTCCCAATGCTATGGAAGAAGCATCTACATGAACATGAAAGGGTTTTCTCCAGTCTAGGAAAACTAGAATAGGCGCAGTGATCATTTTTTCTTTAAGTGTATCCAAGCTCTGTTGGCATTGTTCTGTCCATTGGAATTTCGAATCCTTTTTCAGCAATCTTTCCATAGGCGCAGTTATCTTTGCATAACCCTTGATAAATTTCCTATAGTACCCTGTATGTCCCAATGTAGTGCACAATTGTTTAACTGAATTGGGTGCAGGTAAGTTAGCAATGATGGCAACCTTCGCAGGATCCATCAGGAGTCCTTGTCTGCATACAATATGACCCAAGAGAATACCAAAAGGAGCACAGAAGATACATTTTTTCAAGTTAAGGGAAATCGGATACTGTCTACATTTTTCTAACATCATCCGCAGATTCCCTATATGGTTTTTTAGTAACCTAAACACAGTCCAGTCATCAAAATAGACTTCTAGAAACTTATGAATGAATTCTTTAAAAACAACAACAACGACTCTAGAGAAGATAACAGGAGCGTTTTTAAGACCAAAGGGAATTACCGTATACTAGAATGAGCCCCATTCAGTCACAGAAGTGGTCTTATGATGGTCTTCTGGATGGATTTTGATCTGATGGTATCCCGAAAATCCATCAGTGAAGGAGTAAGCCTCTTGTCCTCCAACATTATCAAGCACTTCGTCTGTAAAGGGAGTAGGAAATGGATCATGCGCTGATGCGCCGTTCAGCTTGCGCAAGTCCACGCAGATTCTTATTTCGCCTTTTTCCTTTTTGTCTTGTACCACCATAGGACTAATCCAATCACTTTCCTCTACTGGCTCAATGATACCTGCTGCGAGCATCTTATCAATTTATTCTCTAACCTTTTCTTTATATCGTGGGTTCAACCTGTACGGGCGCTATTTTACTGGCTTGGCATTTGCTTTCAAAGGTATGCGCATAACTCCTAAATCTCCTAGGATGCCTTTCATTTCTCTAAACTTGGTGGGAAAGATATCATGATAGCTACATAGTAAATCTGCAATACTTCCAATAGTTTCATCATCCCAATAATCTCCTATAGAAGCAAACTTGGGTTCGGCTTCTGTACCAATGTTAATCTTCTTGAGCCTGATGTGTTCTGTGATGGCAGGGATATCAAGCTGAGGACCTTGGACCTTGCGCGTCCCTTCTGATTCTGGAATACTAATGTTGCGAGGATCATCTTCCTCTTCACCAGTTGTGAAATTATAGCATTCCAGGGCATGTTCCATCTTGAAAACCCAATCTGGTTGAGAATATTCTGGTACAGGACATGGTTCAAATACCTTCTTTCTAATACATTTTAAAGCATGGTCAATGCTTGGATGTTCTGACTCAAAGTTGAAGGTAAGTTGAAAAATTTCCATCATAAGAGGCCAAGTGATAGTGCCTCTGCGCAATTCTGTTTCAGTGTACTAGTTCCTTGGAACTGTATCCAATGTGTGGATGAATAGGTGAACCCACTCATCTTCTAGAATATCTGACCATTGCTGACTACATGCTTCAACGTGCGAGCTGGGGTCACTCTGTCCATCGTATTTGCGCAACACTTCTACTGTAGTTCCTCTGAAATATGCGCAGTATCAATCTGCGCCAGTCTTTCCATGTGTCAATATTTTCTTTATGCGCACCCCACCATCTTGCGGGTGTAGCGCGCAGTGCTACATCCAATGCTTGTATGCGCTGCTCATCTTGGATCTGTTGTTCATATGTATGTATGAATTCACTTACTTCAGTTAAACCATCAAAAATTGGAGTGCTATTCAATTCTGTGCCAATCCATTGAATGGATTTAGTCATCATGGCGCAACGCCTTGCAGAAACCTCATGTAAGCAATTCTGCCAATTTTCCAGTCCTGCTTCTGAATCTGATGTGCACGAGCTATCGCATCGCCAGCTGATATGTCCATCCGCTGTGGGATTGACATAGTCACTATGACTAGCAGTCATCTGATACAAACTTTCCATGTGGCGCACTTCTTCTTCTGCCCGAATGGGTTCAATATACCGTGGTCCTTGAAGTGGATCGAGTGGTGCGATGACCTTGATCTACTCATCCTCAAAGGTCATCTGTCTTTTCTTCAAATTAATGACAGCCAAATTATCAAATGCCTAGTCTATGCCTAAAAGTGCTGGGTAAGGTCTACTATCATCCAGAATTTTGATTACTTCAAAGTCTGCAGAACTTCTTACTCCTTCAATATCAGTAGGTACATTGGGTAATCTTCCCAATGGAGAAACTCGTTGTTGATTCGCAAGTCTTAGCTGGATAGGAGATCTTGTAAGCTGAGGGCTACCCATCTGTTCCCATGTCTACATGGTGAGAACATTGACTTCTGAGCCTAAATCTAAAATGAATTCGTCCATTTCAAATGCTCCAATCTGCACTGTGAGCCTCATTTCTTTTCCAGTTCTAGTATGACTCCCAATTTGGTGAACAGCACGCTGTGGTGTATTCATCGAAGCAGATTGTTGACACTTATCCAATAGGTGTTGAAGTTCCATAATTGCTTTTTCATTGCGGAACAACTTTAAGCAGTTTCTCAGGAAAGCATGGACACTGCCTAGTGCATCCTCCTCATCATCAGGCCTTCCAGATGTAGTAGCATGTTCTTGCACCAGGTTGTCTTTTCTTAGCACTTGCGATCTGATGTCATTATGCGGAATTGCGACAGAACTTGAAGCTCGCGGGCCTGAGAAATACTCTTGAGCTTGCTTGAATGCTTCTTTTTGCTTCTGCAGGTTGAGCAGAGACGGTTTAATATTAGCACGGCACACCCATTGCATCGCTTGCTTTCTAGTTCCCAACTCTGGCGTACCAGTAGTTGCTCCACTACGCGTCACTATATTAACTGTAGGATTTGGTTCTCTTTTTTCTGCTCCAATCAACTGAATATTCTGATTAACTTGTGGCGTCTTTGCTTGCATCTTAGCCATCAACTAAGGGAATTCTTCAATGACATGATCATAATATTTACAGTATCTGCAGATGGTTGTAGAATTTTGGCAATCCCTTGCATAATGGCCTTGAGCTCCGCAGTTGTAACAAGTGATCTGTCCTCTTCCACGAGCAAATCCTGTTGTGCGTCCACGGCCCCTATAATTTCCTCCTCGGCCTTCGCAAGCTTGGTCATACTGCGGACCTATCGTGGGTCCTTGTGCCTCTGACTGTACTCTATAAACATCATGTTTCCTTTCCATCATAAGGTCATATGCTCTGCAATTGTTCTCATCATGACCTACTGATTTACAGAAATTGCAATATAGATTTTTTTTGAGTTTGTACGTATTTCTGTAACAAGTGACATTCTTGTGGTCGATGACCTCTAGTTCTACATATTTCACACCAAGGCCCCTAGGCCTGTGGTAAAGGGTTAGGTGCTCCAGTTGCAATATACTCTATGAAAACGGGACAATGGTCCGTTGAATGACCTTGCACTTTACATTTTGTACACCAAATTTCTTCTTTAACATCCTTTCCTTTCTTAATATCATGCACTTGCAAGGTTAGGTTTGCTAACTGGTTCTGCAACTGCGCAACATCGTTGCTTGTTCTAGCAATTGGTGAAGCTTCTAGTTTCATAGCCATCTCTAGAGCTTGTTCCTGAGTAGTAAGATTATGTTGCAGAAGAGGAAGTCTAATATGAGGAAGCAGCGTAGCAATGAACCATTCCTTATGCTACTACGGTGCAAACTCAAAGCTTACTTGATCTATCAAGGCTTTGAATTTCTGGTCAAAGTCCCATACTGACTCTGTGGGTAACTGTTTTATGTTTTTGAGCTCGGTTATGCACTGTGATTCTGATTTAGGTTTCTTGAATTCTCTAATCATAGCATTTCTTACATCAGCAAGCGTCCTATGCTATGCTGCTGAGTATTTCATGAACCAAGTTAAGGCTCTTTCTCTTAGTGTGGTTGCCAACTGAACCAGCTTGACAGCATCATCATTAATTTGCTTAATTGTCCAAATGGCTTCACATAGGAACCAGTGCTTCTCAGGGTCTTCTAGCCCCGTTCCTCTAAAAGTTGGTAGCTTCATATCATCGCCCATCCTTCTTGCACTAGGTTGAGGTGGAGGTGCTGTAGCACTGCCTCCGGGATGGTTAAACAAAGGTGGTGCTGAGGTACTAGAAGTATCATGCGGGCTACTAGAAGGTGTTATTGAGGGGTTATACTGAGCCTCGTCTGGCTTTTGCGGTGTAAAAGGGTGATAAGGGATATGAGCACTCCCTTGTCTCTCTATATGGCTCGCTCTAGGAACTTGACTACCTTCTGGGCTAGACTCAAAAAAATGTTGGTCAAGGCCTACTTTATACCATTTTCCACTACAAGTGCAACCAATAAGTTCAGGATCCCTATCAGAATCTGCAGACATTACTTGTCTATGCTATTAATCGGAAGCTATGCATAGTTTTCCTTTTTCATACAGAAGCATTTTAATCCATAAGTTCAGAGAATGTAAGAACTTACCCATGTGTGCTTTGAAGAAGCTCCTATCAGCTTCCCTGAAACTCTTTCTCATATCTACTGCAAACTCGGTGATGAAGCCTTCCAACAGACTGTTCAACCAAAAGTCTACTGCGTGGGACACAAAATTATCTACCCACTTCAAAATGCTAACTAGCTCAAGCGTCCAAGAGACGGGTTGATCAACATGCACAGTGGGTCTCGTATCTGCTAGATTGGCTACCCATGCATGCAACTCAAGTGCCAATGTGACAAAGAAAATTTCATGAAGGTCAGTATAAATATACTTTTGCAACCAGTCTTCTGTCTGAAGCCTAGAGCTTCTATTTTCTCGTTCAGCAAACTCTCTAGCCTTTGAATCAAACCAGTTTTGAATTTCTTTAGCTGTAGGATTCCATTAGCACATTGCCTTCAAAATAATAGGGTTAAAGCCGACGATGAAACCATTTGTTGGCTTAAGCAGTCGCAAGGCAACAAGTCGCACGGCGACGGAACCATTTGTTGGCTTCCTCTTTATCTGGGTTTCGCATCAATCTCACGCGTCACTGAAATAACAAGTCTCAAGGAAACGGAACCATTTGTTGGCTTCCTCTTTATCTGGGTTTCGAATCAATCTCGCGCGTCACCGAAATAACAAGTCTCAAGGAAATGGAACCATTTGTTGGTTGCTTTTTGGACAGACCCAGGTTTTAATGAGGCACAGCAACAAAACACCCCTTGGCGCACTGGCCCTTTCGGCAACGAGCTGCGCAGTAGCCCGAAGTCTCACCCAAAGTGGCTATGGGGGGGCTAAGGAATCAGGCTTCCTTAACCTAGGCGACGCGGAGACAGCAATCTTCTCCCTCTCTCTTTTCCGAGAGGATTCCTCAAAGCGGGACTTCTTACTCTTCTACAGACCTCTCAGTACAACAGCGCTGAAACTCTTGCTTACCAGCCTAGCTGTGCAGTATATCTACTCCTGCGCATGAGGCAATTACCCACTCCGTCCGATACACTGTGTATCGTCTCTGCTTGCATGCCCAACGCAGTAATGTATTCCTTGGCGCTGCGGCGATAGTGTTCTTATCGACTCCTTTGATAGTGCGCAAAAATACCTTCCAAGGGAGCTTCAAGGACTTGCTTTATATACTCATTCATAAAGACAACGAAACATTCATGTAAACACAGATAGTAAACCAAAACATGCATTCACACAACACACCATCATAACAACGAGAATTATGTAGTTCACCTACACGGGGAAATCACATTCATTGGAACTGTTATCTTATATTATCTCAAAATGGGAATTACACAGTCCTGCTACGCACACAACTGCAGCCTAGATCTTTCCAGGAAAATCCATGCACACAGCTGGGATCCCTTCTCCTAGATCTACTCTCTTCTTCTACAGAGATTACAATGACTCAGACATCGACTGAGACTGTCTGCAACTCAGTGACTAGCTCTACAGCTATCACCTCTCCAAAACATATAATGGCTAATACATCTAACGTCTAATGTCTAACCTTTACAATTACACATATATATAGGTGGCCTTGACGGTCGCACATTTACAAAACTGTGGGCCTTTCCCAGTAGTATTCCACAAAACCTTAACCGCGGACATGGCTAGGTGTACTGTAGGTGCCGCTTGTAGTCACATCGCCGCTTTCTGCAGGTTCCATGATTTCCGGCGTAGATTGCAGGTATGGACGCCGCTTCGTCATTCACGGCTCTTTGTCCTTCGCCTTCAATGCTTTGGTCCATTTCTCTTCCTTGGTCAGAGAAACCATAACTTCTGTACTTAGCCTTAATGAGGGTAGCTGAGCCCTCTATTCCATCGCTTCATTTATTGTGGTAGACGAGCTTTCTACTCGGCAACATTCATTCTCCTTTGACATGTGCGCGTGAGCTCCATGATTTCTGGCCCGTAATCTGTGCTGAGCTCGTCCATCTGGAACCGTATTGTGCACTATTCGCTTCTGCCCAAAATTGGTGCTTTTATTCAAAATTAGCACTTTCCCTTCAACACTTGTGCTTTTTCCTCAAAATTTGCATCTTTACTATAGCTGCGGCCTAGGCTCCAACACAGTGACAATCTCTTTCAGGATATCAAATCGAGTGATAATCTGGTTGAACACGAAATGGGCTGCAGTAGCACCGTCGGCTTTAACGGTAGGCATGGCCTTAGCACATTTGGAAAAATAATCCATGGCCAGAATAATATGATGATGCCCCCCAGCCGAAGCTGGTTTGCAATCCATGAAATCTACCCCCCACTTAGTGAAGGGACCGACAATGACGATCGGATGGAGGGGCGCTGGATGCAAGTGTATGTTCCGAGAAAACACCTGTAAAGGGTGGCATCTCTTCATAGCGTTAATACAATATTTAAGGATGGTAGGAAAAAAATAACCTGCTTGCATGATATGTTGGGCTGTAGCAAGCCCGGATAAGTGACCTCCCCATGCCCCCGCATGGAAATCATTAAGTACCCATTCCACTTCTTCGTGAGTCAAGCAACGACGGAGAATGGAATCCTTTCCTTGGTGATACAAAGTGTCACCGATGATAGTATAATCTTTCGCATGATGTCTCACACACCGTCACTCATCTCGTGAATAATGCAGAGGAAACTTCAAAGTTTGGCGATATCTAATGACATCCCCATACCAAGGGTCCTCGGTCGAGATAATAAATAAGTGTTCATCCACAAAGGAATCTTCATGAATGACATCCTCATCAAGCCGTGGAAGGTCCGATATAAGTTCAGCGAACACTAATGATTTCACTGATTTTGCAGAAGCAAAATCGAGATCAAATTCTTGAAGGATCACAATCCACTTATTATATTTACCTCCAATAAGGCGTCATGATAGCACGAACTGAAACAGATTTATATGAGCTACAACAGTGGTTGTTCAAAGAAAAATGTAATGTCGTAACTACTGGACTGCATGAACAGTCGCAAGTGCCATCTTTTCTATGTGGGTGTACCTTAGTTCAACGTCTACTAAGTTTCGAATAAGATAATAGAGAACATGCTCGACAAGTGCATCATCTATCTGAACGAAGACCATGCTAATAGTCTCTTGAGCCGCGGCCACATAAAGAATGAATTCTTGTGTAAAGTCTAGTGGACTAAGCATAGGGGCCGATACCAAATCTTTCTTAATGGCATCGAAAGACTACTGGGCTTTCTCATCCCATATAAAAGCTGTGTCTTTCTTCAATAGGCATGCGAAACCTTTAGTAATACTGGCATAGTTAGCTATAAACCAACGTAGAAAAGTAGCTCTCCCTTGGAGGATTTGAAGTTGTAACAGATTACGCAGAGGAGGCAACTGAAGTATTGCCTCAACTTTGAGAGGATCGACTCTAATACCCTCCTTTGAAACTATGAATCCTAGAAGCTGACCAGTCCTAACAGCGAAGATGCATTTGTTCACATTCAATCGAATTTTATAGTGGATACATCGTTTGAGAATCATATGGAGGTGCTTGGGGTTGTCCACTCTCTTGCAAGAATGGCCAGCAAGATCATCCAAGAAAAATTCCATAAACTTCTTAAGATCATGAAAGCCATAGGTCATGGCTCACTGAAAAGTAGCTCCATCATTTTTTAGGCTGAAGGGCATTTTCCGGTACGCAAAGGTTCCCCACGGACAAATAAATGCCATTTTATGCTGGTCCATGGGTTTGATTTGATTCTTATTATAACCTAAGAAGCAGTACATGAATGAAAAAATCTCACTCCCCACACAAGCATCCAATATTTGATCAATGAATGGCATGGGGAAGTTGTCTTTTGTACATGCACGGTTCAAAGCTCTGAAATCAGTGCATACACGGATCATTCCCTGCTTCTTATCCACAGGAACAGGGTTTGAAACCCATTTGGTAAGGGAAACGGGGTAGATGAAACCAACCTTGAGTCGTTTCTCCACCTCTGCCTTAATACCAGCTGCCTTCCTAAGGTTCACAACACGTAAGCGTTGTCGAACAGGTTTATCATTGGGATACGTTCTAATCTCGTGTTCAACAATGCGGGGGTCTATTCCTGGCATCTTCTCATATGACCAGACGAAAGCTTCCCGGAGTTCGGTAAACAAATCAGTGTAAATAGCAATCTCCTCAGGAGTGCATGTTAAATTTTCAGAATTTACTTCAATCTGATCTAGGATCTTAACTGAGAGAACAACATGTACAACAAATCTACAACATATCAATCATGGACACAATAATGCAAGCACACAAGAGACACACAGTTTACTTGGGGAAAACCATAAAGGTGAAAAACCCCAATAACTTCCTCAGAGATAGATAGAGCAATGATACAACCAGAATATAAGAGATAGTCTTCTCCTAGGAGCAGAGCCTCCTCCTTACAAGTGCGGCATTTTTCGAATGAGAAAAGTGTGTGTGAATGAAATGACCAAATAGAGATCTCTCGATCTCTATTTATACTTGTTTTGTCTTTCCCAATAAACTAATGGGGCCTTCATGTCTACCTTAACCCATGGTTAACTTAATCTAGGCCGACCCCACACTTGGTGGTCTAATAACCCTTTGACCCACATGGCCGACCCCCAATAGGGTGGTCTAATAACCCTTTGACCCAAATGACTTATACAGGGCCAACCCCAACAAGGTGGTCTAATAACCCATCAAGTATAAGTTACAACACTTACAATATAAATGACAACACTTTTGTATAGAGGAATAATAACATATCGATAGGAATACAAACAGTTCCGTATAGAGGAATAATACCCTCTCTATAGAAGCACAAAATACATATACGAAATACATGGGTGAAATACATTCCGAAGTTACATATACATCAACACTCCCTCTTAACTAGGAAGGTATTTCTCGACGTAAGTCTTCTTGCACAAGTCTTCTTCTCTGGATCATGGTCACTGGATAATCATCATTGAGTCATCGTCATCATCACTACTGCTGCTATCTCAATCAATATCTGAATCTACTCATCATAGGAAGTTCTACAAAGTAGTCCTTTTTCATACTAGATGTAGGCCCACCACCTACAGGTCTTCATCATCTGTGCAAACGGTCTGATAGAGGTGGTCTCTCAGGACTAATTTTATGTGCGGATGCAATACTGGAAAGAGCATCCCAGGAACATTTATGTGCCTAAGCACAACCGGTAAAATATCCTAGGACTGATTACATGCATCTCCTTCACAATACCTTTAAAGAGCATCCTAGGAACATTTATTTGCCGCAGCACGACTGGCAAGATCTCTAAAGAGCATCCCAGAACTTATTACGAGCACACAGCTCAACCTCTTGGATCTCCATGACTGATTACATGCGAATAGACAATACCTTTAAAGAGAATCCAGGAACATTTATGTACCATAGCACGACTGACAAGATCTCTAAAGTGCATCCCAGGACTTATTACGAGCACATAGCTCAACCTATCGGATCTCCAAGATTGATTCCATGTCTCCGTAGTAATACCTCATCCCAGGACTGGTTATGAGCACACAGCTCAACCTATCAGATATCTGAGGACTGATTACATACTACATAGCAATACCTCATCCCAGGACTGATTACGAGCACACAGCTCAACCTATTGGATATCTGAGGACTAATTACATGTTATTTGCACAACCTGCCAAATATCATCTCTGACCTCCAAGTATCAACCTGATACTCATGATCCAACGGATCATCATCACACTAAGCATCATCCTGATGCTCATGATCATACTGATCATCATCACTATGCCATCCTGGTACATACCATCTGGAGAAACATCCTGAAGCTCATCATCATGATCATCCTGACCATACAATGCATCCACCTGATGCATACCAAGTATCTACCTGATACATATCATCATACATGATCCATCTGATCATACAGTGTATCCACCTGATACAAATACAGGTACATGATCCACCTAATCGTACCTGATACATATCAACATACATGATCTAACTGATCATACAATGTATCCACCTGATACATATATAGATACATGGTCCAAGCATCCAACATGATGCATATACAAAATACATACAAATGATCCAATTGATCATATCCAACATCCAACATGATGCGTACATACATATACATATAAATGATCCAACTGATCATATCCAGCATCCAACATGGTGCATATACAGAGTAGTAACTGGAGCATCATCCTGATGCTCATCATCCATGATCCTCTTGATCATCATAGCATCGTCCTCTTCAAATCATCTCATCATCCACGAAGCACAACCCAGATGCACATCATCCAACACTTCCACCACCGACATGGGAGAACACATCTACCACCATTCCGGGAAGGCACCAGCCCTTACTTTTTCACCATGGGAGAACACATCTACCAGAATGTGAAAAATGGCTCAGCAATTACATCACAACTAAGGGAGAACACATCAACCATGTCATAATAGCTCATGTGCATCTACATCTTCCGAACTCATCACTTCCCTTTAGAAGGAACCTCGATCTTAAGTGCACCAAGCCTCTCTCTGAAGTACTCAAACTACACTTTGGCCAATGTCTTGTTCAATACATTTGCAACCTACTCATCCATCTCAACATACTTTGCTTCAGCTATACTCAGTGCTACGCAGGACTACTTCCTGCTAAACCAAGAGATCACACCTGATCCCATACTAAAGCAGCACCCAGATGTGCTCTTCCTATTTGCAGCATTGCCTACCCAATCTCAGAATATGCTTTACAACAACCAGGTGAACAATCCTCGGATCCATCAGGAACTGGCTCAATGTATTCACCGCAAAGAAAATATCTTGTCTTGTGTTCGTCAGGTACATCAAGGACCCAATCATCTGACAATACATCATGACATCAACTAGATCAGATGGAGCATCACACAGAAGTTTCAGGTTCGATGCCATATGTGTCACCTGCACTCTGCCACACCTCCATGCCAAAAACAAATAGTGCATCATCCCCAAGTTCTTCATCTTGAACTCGGCAACAAGCTTCCACTGCATGTCGGAAATCAATCTATCCTCACCTGTTACAAACAGGTCATCCACATACGAGAGTAGTATCACTGGATTGCCTTCCTCAATCGTGTAGTAAAGGTTGAAATCCGCTTTACTCTTGGTAAAGCCTAAACTGGATAGAAATCTGTCTATCCTACCATACCAAGTTCTGCACATATATGACTACTTGTCATGTGTCTCAGAACCAAGTGGCTTCTCCACATACACTTCTTCTTCAATTACACCATTCAAGAAGGCTGTCTTGAAATCCATATGGTGTATCTTACACTTCATCACTGCAGCCAAAGCAAGTACGGATCTAATGGAAGTGTATCTAGCTACAGAAGCAAAAGTCTCTATGCTACCACCTGCATCATGCTTGATCTTGTAGATCGTCTTGGAAGTCACTACAGACTACCCTTTGGGGCTGCATCCCAAACATCTTCATGATTGACTAATACTCCTCAATCATGGCATTCTTCCCAGATCCTTGGAACTTCAATATTTTCAATAGATAACTTTGTTGTTGAACAAATGTTGTATTCCTTCTTTTGTAGGTGATGGTATACGATCTTTCCTACACAACAAGTTAAATTGCATGATTAGAAAACATCTCATAGTTTTCAGAAAAAATTCTTACACATAAAGAAATATGTCATACAGTCATGCAATTATTTTAGCCAATGCTTCAATACAACATTTATCCATATTCCTTAACTTTCTAGATGCCTTCCAATCTCTACTAGAACATTGTTAAGAGTGTGCACAACTCCTAACATGTCAGCAAAGAGTTTTCATTCTAGATAAGTAGCAATGGAATGTTGTACAGTGCCATAGGCTACTTACCCATGTATATTAGTAGTATACTGTTCATCAATGAAACTATTCTAATATGCATAATACACAACCTAATTCTAGGAACATACGCATATACATCATTGAATAACATTATGTGAGAAATGACAATTCAAATACTTATCTTTGTTTGGTTTTTGGGTGGACTCCCTCTAAATTCTTGCAACTCCATTCTGATGTGGATTGTGAGAAGTGGTCAACTCCCTCTGAATATCTGCATCCTTCCAGAAACTACTGAAGTGTGCTCCTTTTCTTTCTTGCAGGAACAACTAGAGTGTGCTCCCTCTTGATCTTTGCTTCCTGGATTACCTGTTCTTGAACTAATATCCATCCTTAATCACTATGCATGCTTATTAGTATCATCATTGTGTTATCCTTGAGGTCTCATACATAATCAAACATTTATTAGTATAATCTTTAATACTATCAAAACACAATAATCTTAAACATGTATAGTCATGATCATTCACAGATAATAAACATTAGTATTCAAGGTTTCATGGAAGTCTTCTTTTACTCATGCATATTCTTATTTGATCACATGACTCTCCTGATTAGTTAAATCATCAATGCATACACCCATCATTACTCAAACCTATAACTTCATGAATAATCATAAGATCCTAACACAAGGTAGGATTCTAGCTTGATATAGGAAAAACATACCATGATTAGCATGCTAGCTAGTTATGTCTAACATACCCGCATAATGTCGTCTGGTTCTCTTCAGTGACTTGTGCTAGTAACCTGCATGTCTCATAAGTTAACCATTGTAGAACCAAGTTGTACATACCTCGTAAGTAGATCTTATATGTGATCCATGACAATGGATGAATCTTTGTCTTCATGTCACCATGATCATATGTTCTTGAAGTAGAACATGATTTGTCTTTCTTGGTGTACCTTTTATGTTAGCGAACAACATAAACCTCATACAACATCACAATGCATTAGTACAATCATATGTGTCAAAACCTTAATCAATGGATATCTTCTATTAAGGTGATACGACAAGTCAGGTAATTAGTCAAGATTGTACTGTAATGATATGAAGACAAACATATCATAAACTTAACCATGAACAAAATTCGAAACATACCTGTAAGCCATACTTGTCAAGATTGCCTGTAATATTCTTAGGGAAGGCGTTAGCCTCATCTCCCTCTGAGACAAGAACTTCTTCACTTATGCAAGTCACCAATCCATCTTCTTCTAGGATTAATCCAATCCACTTGATTTGCAAGAACTGGACTTGAAGCTAGATTAGGGTTTGTTAGAGAAACCCCAAAAATTCAAACTTTGAATTTCAAACTTCCGAAAGGATAGAAATATGAGCCTTGATGAGCTGATCAAGCTAGTATATTTAGAATTTGAAAACTGCAAAGTTTCACTCCTCAATTTTGTCTTTGAAACTTCCGAATTCACTGGACATGATCCCAAACTAGGGTTTTATGAAGCCCACTCTTCTACCCAATCAAAAGGTTTGATCAAAAGCTCTAAGCTTCTATTTTTCTGAGGAGCTTCCAGCCGTGGTCACAGATTTCAAGAATTCCCATTTTTGCAGAAGCCCGAATTTTCCACTTTTCCAATCAAAGTCCCAAACTAGGGTTTGATCAAGCCTGGCGTTCTGCCCAACCAAAAATTCTGATATTGGTCTCTAAATTTTGAGTTTGATGAATAGCATTCATCCATAGTCCTCGATTACAAAAATTCCAACTTTCTCCAAAACCCTAAATTCCGGAAGCCATGAATGAACATGCTAAAAAATTTTTTGTTTTGACAGAAATATGTACCTGATTGTTTCTGGTGTAACTCCAAACTTTTGGATCCACAGGGTCTGAAAATTGTTTTTGTAATATCCCGACCTATCATCTTTCCAACCCCATAGGTCTGACCTCAAATGGATTCTCTGAGAGATATTTATGCCAAGTGTCGCAACGTCACCTGTTTATGGGATAAAACAAAAGAGTGAACTTGTACAGTGTGCCACGTGTCACTGGTTAAGTTTAGGCCTCTGAAAATGTTACCTATAAAATTTCAGTCCGTGTACTACCTTTCACTTTTTACGAAATTTCATTTGGATATTCCTAGCCCAAGTTATGACCTTGTTTCCAAAGTCACCTGTTTTTTACTCAGATCTGGAAGAGGAAGAAACCATGTATTGTACAGATCATAAATCACAAAGTACAATGAATTAGAGGTATTCCTTTGGACACAAGGTACACGGGGATCTGATATTCGACCCATAAAAGTTTTAGATTCGACAAATTAGCAAAAATGGATTTATAGAGAAAGTTCTACGATGACTGGTGTTTTCTATATCAAGCCCTAACATCATAAGTGCAACAAGTGTCATACATGCCATACTATGCCTTCTTTCAGGCTAGCTCTGATACCATGTTAAATTTTCAGAATTTACTTGAATTTGATCTAGGATCTTAACTGAGAGAAAAACATGTACAACAAATCTACAGCATATCAATCATGGACACAATAATGTAAGCACACAAGAGACACATAGTTTACTTGGCGAAAACCATAAAGGTGAAAAACCCCAATAACTTCCTCAGAGATAGATAGAGCAATGATACAACCAGAATACAAGAGATAGTATTCTCCTAGTAGCAGAGCCTCCTCCTCAGAAGTGCACCATTTTCTAAATGAGAGAAGTGTGTGAATGAAATGACCAAATAGAGATCTCCCGATCTCTATTTATACTTGTTCTGTCTTGCCCAATAAACTAATGGGGCCTACATGTCTACCTTAACCCATGGTTAAATTAATCCAGGCTGACCCCACACTTGGTGGTCTAATAACCCTTTGACCCACATGACTTATACAGGGCCGACCCCAACAAGGTGGTCTAATAACCCATCAAGTATAAGTTACAACATTTACAATATAAATGCCGACACTTCCGTATAGAGGAATAATAACATCTCTATAGGAATACAAACACTTATGTATAGAGGAATAATACCATCTCTATAGGAGTACAAAATACATATATGAAATACATGGGTGAAATACATTCCGAAGTTACATATACATCAACAGTGCAATCGGCACTGACGTAAACATTCTCAACCTTTCCGGGAGTGTGAGAGATGTTGATCGAAGTGGTTGGGGAAATATTGGACATATTCCCCTCCAAGAAAACATCATGTGACTGCAAAAGAGCCACAGGGTGACCAACCATCTCAGCTAGAGTCATCTTAAACTCCTCCTGCTTAATGAGCTCGAGGTTAGGAAGGAAATAAGAGCGATGGTGCATGTCTTCCCAAGGCCTCTCACTACCACACATGGCTTCGAGGATAGCTTCATCGGATGGCAAAGTATCATCGAGGCATTCGTGAGAGCAAGATGAGTTGGCTGCCGAAACTGATAGTGTAACGAGATCTTCTTCAACTTTCTGGGAAGAAGAGAGATCTGGACCTGCAGTAGTTTGTTGGATGTGCTCATAAGTGATCTCTGCTACAGATAAAGGCATAGACATCCCGACGTGCGCAATAGCTCCAGACATAGAATCTGCGGATGGTAAAATCCATGGATCACCACAATAGGAAGTTCGGAATGGCATATTATTCGAAGGAGGAGGCGCACTGTCGGAAATGGTTCCTATAAAATTCACAGGTGTAGAATGGTTAAAAGTTCCCATCAATGAGGGGTACATTCCAACACCTATGTTCCTAGTTGCCGACTGAGAATCAAAAACTTGCGGGACTATTGATCCCATGGATGCTGTGGAAGGAGTGCCAACATAGTTTAACTGATCGATCGTCACAATCTTGCCTTCATGGGGAGAGCAAATAACTTGAAATACAGTAGACGCGACAACCTTCATAGCATACATCCAATTCCGACCCAATAAAAGGTTGTAGTCGATGGGCACATCAACCACATCTGCTTCAATAGGCATGGATTTGCATCCCAAGGAGACAACAAGGGAAGGGATAATTCCATGTGGCGTAAAAGATCTACCGTTGAATGCAGTGAGTGTAGTTCTAGACGTGAGTAGAGGAGGAGAGCCAAGAGCTTTCCAACAAGTTAACGACATTACTAACGCGGAATCACCTTCATCAACCATAATACGTTTGATGAATCTCTTAAGGAAAACCACCTGGATTTGAAAAGCCACGTGGTAAGGCAAGCGAGGTTGGACATCAGTAGTATCGAACTTGATAATACTAGGACTTCCCCCATCCTGAACTCCTAATGCACTCAAAAGGGCATGCTTTTGTGTTAACACCCAAAAAGTGCTTACTACCTCATCTCCCTCATTACATGACTCATTTGTCCATATTTCCTACCATATTTGCCTCCAAAACCTCAAAAACCCATTAAAAAGCCTCCAAAAGGCCAAAAAACCATTAAAAAGCCTCCAAAAGGCCAAAACCTCCCTTTTTTCCGCCAAAATAAAGTAAATTCCTCCAAAAATAGCAAAAACCCTCTAAAAAGGGAATTAAAAGTACAAAAAAGAGGAAAAAGAGGGAAAAAATGAAGCAAAAACCCTATATAGCTGACCTAAACCATATGGTGACCAAAACCATGGGTCAACACTCCACCACTAAAAACCTATAAATAGCTGATGGAGACTCCCCATTTCACATCCACAATCATCCCTATCCTTACTCTGCCAAAATCACTCCTGAAACCCTAGCTCACCCTTTTGAGCTATTTTCACCTTTGAGTGCCCCTTTGGCCCATTTCCAAAACCCTTTGGAGAAAGAGAAAGGAACAACACTGGAGCTTGGAAGAAACCCTCTTGGACTGCTGCAAGGGCTTCATCAACCTGTACACCTGAGGTATATTCAATATAAAAATCAATTTCTATAATCTTGTCATTTATTTTTATGCACATGCTTAGAGTAATTTACTATTTTATTTACTATTTTCTGAACTGCTACTAAGGAGTCCCTTCTCCTTAGTAGGTGCTCATTTGCACCAGCTAGGGTGAAAACCCTAGCTACAGTTTTGGTGACTCCCCTAGTGTTCCTTTGAATTTCTGGTTATAGTTTTAAACGTTTTTAATTTTCTACAATATTTTTTTTTTTTCCTTTCAGCTATCCCTTTCGGCCGCCGTAAACTGCATCTTTTTCCCCCGCAGTTGCATTCTGACTACATCTTTCAGACTGTTACCTGCGATCCGACCGCGGCTCTCAGAGTGTTATCGACGATCTATCAACGGTTTTCAGTATGTTACCTACGATCAAACTACTGCTCTTAGCCTGTTTCGTGCGATCCAACTGCGGCTGTACACCCGTTTTCTCACGGGCCGCCTACGGCTTTCAACCATTTTCCTGCTATCCGCCTACATCTTTCAGCCTTTTTCTCGCAGTCCACTTGCTGCTTTCAACCATTTTCCTACTATCCACCTGCGTCTTTCGTCCTTTTTCCCGCGGTCTGCTTGCGGCTTTCAGTCATTTTCCTGCTATCTGCCTATGTCTTTGGGCCTTTTTCCCGCGGTCTGCTTGCGGCTTTCAGCCATTTTTCTGCTATCCATCTTCATTTTTCGGCCCTTTTCCCGTAGTCTTCCTACGGCTTTAAGCCATTTTCCTGCTACCCGCCTGTGACTTTCGGCCCTTTTCCCGTGGTTTTTCTATGGCTGCTGACTTGTTTCCCACGGTCCGATGGTGCAAATTTTCCATAGACCTACGGTCTATTTTCTGCACTTTTTTTCCTATTTGAACCCAACACTTTGCTGCAATATTTTCTGCACCTGCACAGCCATCTGTCCTATCTGCAGCCTTACTTCCCTACAACCTATTTTCTGCAGTATTATTTCTATTCCATTTACAACATTTTTTAAAAAATTCAGCTTTTAATTGAAAAGAGAAAATTTTTGCATTTCAAAGTTTAATTTTTGCATTGTTATTTTTAGTTAGAAAGTTGCCCACCCCGTGGCACTTTTACTTGGGTTCATCATCTCACACGCACACACTGTGTCACCTAATTCAAGTGATGCCTAAAGTACTACTTAACACAACCAACATTCTAAGCCACTTGGGGAACACATAAGAATCTTGTAGTTAGGTAAGATCGAGGGGATAGGCATCCAAATAACACCCCTCGGTTGCTTACACTTGAGACATAGTTGTTCTCCATTAGGGAACCAAAATCCCCTAGTATTTTTTGACATGGTTTAAAACCAATTTATCGGGAAGGCTTCTCCCCTAAGAGGGTTGAAGTAGCTAGACTGGTTCCGGAAGCCTGAGTGGAATACCGCAATCCATTCAGTAACCCAAGGATACCTTTCATAGTTCTTGGTATATCACCCGTATGGGGATACAGCGGTAATAGAACCAAACTGCAGATTCACCCAACTGAACGTGTTATGAATGGGTATCTTAGTTGCTTTTCTTCTAGGATTGACTACCCGGTGTCCCTCCTGGTAGGGGGATATCTTTAGCCACTTGGCTCTACTATCCATATTATCTGACTTGGATTTCATCACCTTGCAGAGGATATGTCTGGTTGAGTTAGAATACTATTTAGTTAGGTGTTTGCATGCTCCCTTACCTCCTTTTGGTCTAGTGAGTCCATTATTTTTATTTTTTAGGAAACCTGCTGCTTGTTGGTATTTTGACCATTTCGGTTGATACTCCACTTATTGTAACATAGCTGTTACAGTAAGTGTTTTGAGTTGGTTGTTGGCTTGAGTGCCATATTTTTTGCGCTCTCCTTCTGCACACTCGGTTGCATTAGGGTTTTTGATCTATTTTTCACTCAACACAACCCCCAGATACTTGACACCATCTGTCACCATTGAGTCCTCGAGATATTTTTAGTGCCTCCAGGGTGAGCCCCCACAGCACGGTTCACTTGACATCACCCATCATAGACATAGATCTTCATCACTTGATACCACTCATCATAGATCTCGAGCTTTGTCACTTGACTCCACTTGTCAATGGCATAGAACTCCATCACTTGATCTAGACACCCCTTATTTTACCTCTGATTCTGAGGCAGAGTCTGAGAACCCCACTTACACTGCACCAACCAGCCCCATGGCTAGCATGACATCCAACCCTTTCTTTGTAGGGACCATTGGTGGAGCATCCACCACCACACCAGCTACCACATTCGCTTAGGGTATGCCCTCGATGAGGCCCACATCTACCATTCCGATCATTGTACCCATTCCAGTAGCTAGCATACCCGTCCCCACTCCATCAATGACTCACACTACCCTTGGCGGTGCAAGACAGCCCCATACCACATTCGTTCCTCTACCTAGGGTAAACATCCCAAAGCCAGCCCCTCCACTTGAGGGCATTGGCCCCAACATGGTCACAACCACTAGTATGTCGCATCCTTCTACTAAGTTGCCATTCATGGCTAGTCTCAACCTTCCATACCTAGCTTGACTGACTAACGTTCCCATCAGACATGACCCTACGTGGCCTCACATTCCCACCAAGCTCCCCTCTGACATCCCTAAGTTCGAGGGCAAGGCAAGTGAGGACTCGGAGAACCATATTGTGTCCTTCCATCTATGGTGTTCCTCCAGCTCCATAGCAGATGAATCTATCCACCTCTGTCTATTACAGGGCACCTTCACTGGTTCTGTAGCTAAGTGCTACATCGAGCAGCCCCATGGGACCCATGCCACCTTTACCTCCCTTGCCTCGAACTTCCTACATTTCTTTCAGTTACCTGTTCGCTATGATGCAGGAGTTGAGATCCTATTGTCTTGCAGAAAGAACATGGCTACCCACATCATTGACCACATTCATGAGTGGCGTCACCGCCGCAGCCTCTGCAAAATCAAGTTAGATGACCATATCTTCTTAGATTGGTTTCTAAAATCTCTCCTTCCTGTCATTGCCAAGGATGTGACATCCAAACGACCCCAGTCCAAAGAAGAGGCCATCCTCAAAGCCCAGCAATTTGACCTTATTTACATCCAGTCTGCTTACCTATAATCCATCATCCCTAACACCCCCCATGGCGATTCCTCCCGACACGATGCACCGAGGGCATCCCATGTCACAGATGACATCATTGGCTGTATAGCCTCACATAACCAGCCCTTTTCCATAGCACATCCTAGCCATGGCCCCAACTTTTCACGAGTTACATCTCATTCTGAAGCAACCAATTCGTATGCTCCCATGGCACATCAACACCATTCCCACAGACCCTCATGTGCACCTCAGTCCTTTGGTCATGCATCCCCTGCTTACGCCCCCCTGGTTGCACCTCATCCATATTACCACCCACAAGCTACACCAGCTCCTATATCCTCTCAAGCCCAACCTTCTTATTACCCACCATAGGAAACCCTTGCGACAAACCCACAACCCATTTCGTAGACATATCAGCAACCCCCACAACGTTCAGCACCTGCACTGCCTCCACCTACTTATTATCCACCACAGCCTACTCCCACACCTGCACAACCCTAGAATCCACTTTCTGCCCAAAGGCAAGTGTATGCCCAACAGAATCCATAGCAGAACCAAAATAACCAGCGCCAACAGGGCCAGCAAAACTGCGGCAAAGGCTGTAACCGTGGGAACAACCCTCCTCTGGACCAAGGTGGTCAACCTCCCAATCCCCTAAACAACAATAACGCGGCACCTGCCAACCAAAACCTTGACCAACTGACCAAACAAGCAAAAAATCCTAATTTGCGAACAAACCATCCTTGTTCTATGTGCGGGGTCTATGGCCACTACACATATGCTTTCCCACATTTGGAGCGACCTCGACAACTCTAGACCGATGATGCCCATCGCTAAGGGCATGCGGCTCCTCAAGCACTTCCCAACCCCCCACCACCTCGGCATCAACCCTTGGTGCTACAAAAACCTTTACCGACTCAAGGTGTCGTGAACACTCAGCTATTGGTTCCCCCTCAAGGAAACACGCCCCCACAATAGCAAATCACTTATGTCGCTCCTGATCAACCCATGTTAGACTCATGTACCCATCACTTGTCAATGATGTCACCCGTTGGAACCAATATGCTCCACCCCTGAAGCACCTCCCGTCGACAAAAACATGAATGCTCATCCCACTGATTAGTCATTATGTATACCTCCGGCTCCACTAGATGGCGCCTCCAAAGCACCTCGCTTCCCACTTCGTCGCATCAACAATAACCCCAATGCTCACACTGCGTCTAATTACAACATTGTAGATGACTTAACCCAGTCCCCCACAGCCATGTTTGTGTTAGAGGTCTTAAAAAACTATCCTTCACAGCACAAGACTTTGCTCTTAGCCATTGGTTCTATTAACCCAAATGATTCATGACTGATGGCCTTCGATTTGGACCAATCTGAACCATGCCTGCCTTCACTTTAGCATTCCAAGTTTCTATATCCATTCAGAATCTTGTCATCCATCGATGCATTATCGATGAAGGTGCCTCTAGATGAGTTATGTCCACATTTGTTTCACAGAAGCTGGGATCCCCTACTCTCTACTAGTCCACCACTGCGTTGCGAGCCTACGACAGCCATTCAGCTCAACCCCAAGGTCTCTTAGCTAATGTCCCTGTCCAGTTGGCTGGTAAAACAGTGCTCATTGACATAGATGTCATCAATGCCCAACTTGATTATAACCTCTTACTTGGCCGTAGTTACATGTATGCCATGTGGGCGGTTGTCTCATCCACTTTTCGTACCATGATGTTCCCCCATGACGGATGCGTGGTCAAAGTAGATCAACTCACCTATTATGATCCCATTGCTCCCGCTGCACCCGAAAATGTTCTCCCCATGGTTGAACAACCTGTTCATTGTGCATCTACCTTGTTGGTTTCCTCTGTGGGACCTGGATTTTACTCAGATACGCTGATGACCTCAACATTCCAATCCATTCCACCCCCGTCACCAGTGACCGAAATATCTGACCTATGTACCCTTTCCCACAATGCACAAACACCCAACAATCAACCGCCCTTGTTACCCAAACCACCCTTGGTACCTAGTCATATTGGTGTTACACCCATCCACACAATCCCCTTCCTATTCCCTCCCTCGGGAGTAGTAAGCGCCCCAGTTATGGCTACTCTCAGCCTCCTCGGGTTAACCTTAGGACTACCCATGTGGTATATTTCGCCACCCATTCCCCCACCAACACCAAATGTCGTCCTACAACCGGTGCAACCAATTGCCACTACTAGTCAACCACCTCTCGGTGTCACTACCCCTTCGTCATCTACGAATCCACCCCCTCTTATCAAGCACACTAGGGGTAGATTCCCACAACCATACACTGCTATACCCCTACCCAAAACAGTTAAGAATACCCCCATGTTTGATGCTCCTCCCAAATGCTCGTTGTGCGATGAGTTAGGCCATTCTACTCATCAATGTCCACAATTACCCGCATTACAGGAACACATGCCAATGCTTGATGATGACCCCAACATCCCGGTTGTTCAACTCGACCCAACCCCTAAGCCTCATGATAAATCACTGCGTACCAACCACCATTGTGCATTATGCGGTATTTACGACCATTACTCACATCACTATCCTGATCTCCCAGATTACAGAGCTGCTCTCTACAAGATAAATAATTTGGACCTTGAGACGGTGCCCCCCACATTTGAGGAGATTCACCCCCCAGTATCACCCTCATCTAGCGAGATTAATACCATCTATATGATCTCTTCTACTACCACTTCCTATTCAATCGATTTAACAAATCAAATTTTCTGCAATAATGAGGAGATTCTGGAGGATCTTACTGCCCCGGATTACCCCTGGGAAGACATGCACCATTGTTCCTACTTCCTCCCAGAAGAGTCCTCCTCCACCACTGCCACCCAATTCGCGGTTGAGTCCAAATATTTCCTCCCCACCAAAGTCAATTGGTTTAAGGATCCCATTCCCACTCCTGATGCCTTTGAGGAAGGTAACATGGCCAACATCTTACCTGTCATCCACATCGATATCTCTAACCCACCTGGTGCTCTTGAAATCATTACATTAGGAGCCTCCTGCACTGAGTATGAGATCAGAGAGTACAAAAAACTTTTCCAAGATTTTCGTGATGTCTTTGCCTGGTCCTATACTGAAATGCCTGGTCTCGACCCTGCTATTATAGAACACCACATTGACAGATGGCCAGATGTACCCCCCGTTTGCTAGAAACAACGCCCCATTCATCCCTCAAAGCTCCCCGCCGTTAAAGCAGAGATTGAGAAACTTCACAAAGCAGGATTCATTTATCGTATTGCATATACCACTTGGGTTTCTAACCCCATCCTTGTTAACAAGAAACAAGGCACCATCAGAGTATGTAATGACTTCCGCGATTTAAACCGAGCCTGTCGCAAAGACAACTTCCCCACACCATTTATTGATCAACTCATTGATGTGTGTGCAGGGCATTAAGTCCTATCTTTCATGGATGGTTTTTTCGGATACAACCAGATTCAGATCTGCAAAGAGGATCGGTACAAGACTGCCTTTACCATCCCCTGGGGCACCTTTGCCTATCGTGTCATGCCTTTCGGCCTCAAAAATGCTACTGCCACCTTCCAATGGGCAATGACCTACTGTTTTCATAACATGGTTCATATCCTATTAGTCTATCTCGATGACCATACAGCTCATTCCCGGAAATGACGAGACCACCTTAATGACCTCCGACAAATCTTTCTACGTTGTCGCAAATATCAAATCCGCTTGAACCCACACAAGTGTGTCTTTTGCATTCCGGTAGTCCAATTGTTGGGTTTCATTGTTTCCCATAAAGGAATCGCTATTGATCCCCTAAAATTCCAAGCCATCATAGACCTTCCCGCTCCGACAGCTCCAGAGTCTACAGGGGAGATCTAATTTTCTCCGATGCTTCGTTCCTGATTATGTCACCACCATTCATGGTTTCTTACGCCTGCTTCGTACCCACATACCCTTTGTTTGGGACAACTAGGCGCAAGCTACATTCGAATCTCTTAAGAAAGCTCTCACGCAAGCCCCTCTGATCTCCCCTCCATATTTCTCTCGGGACTTCATCCTTTACATCTCGACATCTGATCATGCCATGTCCGGAGTCCTTGTTCAAGAAGACGCTGCTCGCTAGGAGCATGTCATTTATTACGTCAGCAAGACCTTGTCTGGACCACCCCTATGTTACCCATATGAGGAAAGACTAGCCGTTGCTGTGGTCTTTTCCATCCAAAAATTGCGACATTATATTTTACTCACTCATACCACAGTTGTCGCCGACTCCAACCCCATGGTCTATTTCTTGAACTAGCACCTCTTACAAGGTCGCGTTGCTAAATGGGTAATTATCCTCCAAGAATATGACCTCACTTTCACAACCCCTAAGAGCACTAAAGCCCTCGCGCTTTCCCAGCTCATCACCGATCTCCCATCCCTTTTGCCGTCCCCACAAATCTCCGATGAGTTACTCGACAATCACTTATTCATCATCTCGTCTGATGACCCATGGTACGGTGATATTTTTTTATACATTCACACATAGAAGTTTCGACCCAACATAAATCGTGATGGATGCTGTTGTATCCATCACCAAGCCTCTCAATATCTCCTCTTGGGCGATGTCCTTTACCAGCGAGGGGTTGACACGATTCTCTGTCGTTGTCTTACACACGAGGAAGCCGAACAAGTCCTCAATGACTATCATAGCAGTGCCTACGGTGGACATTTCTCTAGAATGGCCACAGCCCAAAAGGTCATCCACGCCGGATACTTCTGGCCCACACTTTTTATTGACTGCATCACAACGGTCAAACATTGCCATAATTTCCAACTTTTTGCCCCTAAGGCTCGGACACCACCTTCTCCATTACACCCAGTCGTCACCATTGGTCCCTTTTGTAAATGGGCCATTGACTTCATGGAACGTAAACCCTCATCTGCCAATGGCCATAAGTACATCATTGTCGCCGTCGACTACTTCAGTAAATGGGCTGAAGCCATGCCCACCTTCAATTGTAAAGCTAACACCGCTACCTGTTTCTTTTTTAACCATGTTATCACTTGATTCAGGGTCCCCAAACAGCTAGTCTCAGACCATGGTTCACATTTTGAAGATTCCATTTAGTGTGAGTTATCCACACTACTGAAGTTTGAACATCAGTATTCCTCTGCTTACTACCCCCAAGGGAACGGCCAAGTAGAGGCCATCAACAAAATTTTAAAAACCATCCTCCAATGCACTATTGACTGGCATAAGTCCAATTGGCATCACATGCTTTTCCCTGCATTATGGGCTTACCATACATCAACTAAGACTGCCACCAGTTTTACCCCGTTTCATTTAGTTCACGGTGTAGAGTCTATCCTTCCCATCAAGTGTCAAATACCTGCCTTGCACATCGCCGTCAAGCTTCTCCTAGACACCTCCCCACTCAAGCAACGTCTGCTATCACTAGAAGAATCTAATGAAGACCGTCATGCCACCCTACAGACCATTGAAGCTGCCAAGAACCACTCCCAAGCTGGTTATGACAAACATGTCCACCCTCGAACTTTCTATGAAGGGGACCTCGTTCTCTCCTATGACCAAGCCCACGACAAGACTGGTAAAGGAAAGTCTGAATCCATGTGGAAAGGCCCTTACATAGTGCAAACCTGCCTCAGAAATGGGGCATACATTTTAACTAACTCAGAAGGTCACCCTTTGTGCAACCCTCGTAATGGGTTGTATCTTTAACGCTTTTATCCTTAAACAACCCCGCGGCCCCATTGGTCCATATTGTACAATTTGCTTTCTTTTTGTTTTTCACCTTTTTTACCGCAACCTTACATTCATGATTTTTTGCATGGTCACAGATGGACCATCTTCCACCTCATTACATTGGCTTCGCTGATGGAGCAAGCCGCTGGTCTCCAAACCTGGCTTCTGTAGCATGGGTCTTATATTCCCCTTCACATGAGTTGATTCACCTTGATGGAATATGTATAGGCGTTGCTACCAATAACTAGGCAGAGTATGATGCTTTGAACAGTCTTCTGACTATTGCCCTTCAGATGGGCATATGTCACCTTCATGTGTTCCTTGACTCCCAGCTACTTGTCTCCCAGCTCAACAACTGCTACCAAGTGTGTGATCCCTTCCTCTTTATAAAATTCATGCGCGCAAAACAACTCAACCGACAATTTGAATCCATAACATTCACCCATGTCCCAAGAGCTCATAATAGTGTCACAGATCAAATCGCTAACAACATCCTAGATTGGCATATCAATCACACCATGTAAAACATCCATCATGCATCATCATCCCATATCATCTCATAAAAAATATATAAAAACCCAAAAAGATTGCATTTACAACAAGGGGCATCCACGTGCCCATCATCCTACACTACTTGCATCCACGTACAGTACAAACATATAACAAACCATAAGCGCATCCACGTGCATACACTAAATCATCATCACAAAAAGGTGCATCCATGTGCATATATATATCAAAAAATAAACATCAATGTGCTAAACATGTCCTAATTACCTCCATACTCAGCTATACAAAAAAAGTCTATACATCAATAAGACTCATAAGATACATGCCATAGCTACAAAATCAGGGGGGAGTCCTCTATACTCCCCACTGAGAGTCATACCCTCCGTCACTGCCTGCATCAGCTGCCTTTGAGTCCTCACGCTGATCCTCCTTTGGAAGCTCCTCATCCCCTGCAAGCTCCTGTGCCCGACCCCTATCCACCAAAATGGCTACCCAGATCGCAATTGATTGAAACTCCCATGGCACCCTCAGATAGTCCTGAATCACATCCAAAAACACATCCCGCCACCCATCATCAGTCACTCCACCCAGCAAATAATCAAGAAGCATCCATACCACATCCAGAGTCCCCTCAGCATCCCATCGACGCACCTCCCCTCAGCCTGGTAGGGATGGTATCACCACATGCCCCCTGCGATCTACATGTCCTGGGGGTGGTCTTGGGCCAACATCTGCAGATCATACATCAGTCAGTAACAACATATCAATATCTCAAACCTATCATACACAAAACCCGACATCAACAACAATCAAACAAAGAAATACATACCATCTGGTCCCCACACCTGCACTGGCGGCCGTGGTGCCTCTGGATCCCCAGTGTAGTCCATCTCTCTGCATGGATAATCATCCATCTTCAGCGGCATCTGCAACCACTGTAGGTAGAGATCCTGGGTGAAGTACCTGCCAACCTCACCGCCACCCCATCGGTGCATCATCTCTCCCCACCTCACAATGCACGGCTCCATAGGTCATGCTACCTTGATCGGCACCGGCGACCACAGTGTAGGTACCCTCTCCATGAAGAAGGCACACAGAAATGATCCATAACAGAATCCCTTACCAAATTCCTTCACCGAGGTCAGCTGCCGCTGAACACAAGTGAGGAACATCTGGCCCCAGGCATAGTATACACCATCGAGCACCCGCTCCACCAGCTGCATCTTCCCCCCTAACACCTTCTCGGGTGACTGGAACCCCAAAACCTGAACCACACACGTTGCGATTTCCCGTACTAAGGGCTCCCATAGGTCCACAACCCGGAGTGCATTCCTCTGCACTCTAGCCTCCGAACCGCAGTACCGCTCCAACATATCCTCAATATCCACATTTGTAGATACTCGTGGCTATGTATCAGCCACCTTGCCAAGATAGGGCAACCCCGTCAAGAGATATACATTTGCGAGGGTGAGATCCACACTCTCTCCCTACACCCTAAACACATGAATGTCAGGCTCCCAAAACCTCACTAACCTGTAGAGCATTAGTGCTTTTGAATGCATCATGGGCACCTGTGCGAACTTCAGCAGCCCACAAAACACCAAAGTAGACTGCACATGCCGATCCCTTCCGATGACATCCACTATGTCATCCAGTGCCTCCCACTCTCACCACAGCACTAACGGCATCCTGTAAATCACACAAAGCACACTCGTTAGACCCATGTCAAAGAAATAACCCTTACCCCCCCCGAGGAATCCCTAAACCTTGATCCTAATCGTGGCTTTAGGGCCCCTTGTCGCAGTCTTCGACCGCAACTGTCAAGCCTACAGTCGCAGTCTAGGACCACGCATGTAGGAGCCAAACTTGTGGTCCCAAACCGCGAAGTCCCGCCTAGGAACTTGTGGTCCAGGACCGCGTATTCCGACCCAGAACTCGTGGTCCTCGGCTATGTGATCAGCCTTGGAACCTGCGGACCCAAACCGTGACTCCATTCCACAAACTTGTGGTCCACCCCACATGGACCGTACAAAAAAACCCCCTAGGACCCACTTCCCTCGCGAACCCAATCGAAAATGTAGGTATGAGTTTATCAGAATACCTGCAACTCTCGGATCTGCAAATGGTCGGTCAGATTGTCCAGAAACACCAACTCAACTCTGGTCCACTCTGATCTCTAGTCAAAGTCAACAAGTCCAAATGACACTTGTCATGTTGGACCTACTTACTATTTATAGTCCGTTGACTTTTTCTTGTTTTGGCCATTCTGCATCCATACGGAGTCCATTTTTCGAACCGTTTCCACCACTGGAATCAGCACGATGAGACTGTCATGATGGTCGAATCATTTTCTTATTTTTTCTGCATCATTTTTTGAGCATTTTTCTAGACACCACTAGTCATCTCGGTTTGCATGTCACTTTAGCTACTCTCCATTTTCGATATATTTTATATCATCATATTCATTTTTTCGAGCCCGTGATGATGCTTGAGATCATTTCTCGCTCTCATCCCCATATGTTTTGGGTATTTTTTCCATAACACACCCCATCACCTCTGTTTGCATGCCACATCGGTCATTATCCTTTTTTGACACTTTTTATATCGCCGTATTCATTTTTCCACGCTCGTGATGATGCTTGAGATCATTTCTCGCTCTCACCAGGTACAATTTCAACATTGTGTCTGGACACCTTGTTGCCTTAGTTTGCGCACCACATTGGCTTCCATCAGATTGTTCCACATTTTTACATGAGCCATTCACTCCTTTCATACTGCAATTATTTCGTTATTTTTCCACCATCCATTATCTCGCAAGGAGGCCCACTAGTGTTCCCCCCTACCCTCGTTCTTGGTCATTATCAATGTTCCTTGATTGAGCACTTCCTCCTTGCCTGACCATTCCTTTTGGTTGGTATAATTTTATCCCTTTTTCGGGTTGGACAAGTCCTTTATGAAAAAGGCACTTAGGGAGTTTCTATTAAGCTCTTTTTCGACTCCTAAAACAATGAAAAGATCACCGAGCAATCTTGCTTCCTTTCATGCTCGTTAGAATACCTGAAAGGGCGTCTATCTAGTATAAGTTTAACCCTTTTTCGGACCTAGTAGACTAATTACGAAAAATGAATACTCTAGTCACACCAGCTAGAAGAGTTCTTCATTGCATCCTTTAATGCTTGTTCGGGCCTTGGAGACTAACACACGAAAAAGAAACCCCCTGGAGTCTTCTTATTGCTTTCAAACTCTCTAAAATTGAAAGAAACCACGAGCATGAACTATCTTGGGCTTGTACAAATCCATACAATAGTACCATTCCATTATTTTAGAGTCTTCTTATCGCTTTCAGACTCCTTAAAATTGAAAGCAATCACAAGCATGAACTGTCTTGGGCTCGTATAAATCCACACGACAGTACCATTTTGAACACACTTCTTCTAGTTCCTTAACCCATGAAGAAGTTCCCCCCGTGCCTCTTGGCACTATGATCGATCATCATGGCAGCACCCCCAATAAGGTCGCATTTGTTCAGAGTATTATTCACTCTCCTGCCATCTTACACCAACTTGAGTATCACTCATCCCAGTCACTATCCTTGATCCATTACAGCTGTGATCCCTTTCCCACCATTCAGTTTCATTTGCTACCTGATCATCCTCGCCATCATACTCTGAACAAAGGAAGTTTGAGTCCACCCACTCTACTTTTCCATTTATTCCCTACCCCCATAGTATGTCAGTCCTACCATTAGTACTCTCACACTTCAGTTCTCCACCTCATGCTCCTATCAAGGAAACATCATTGCCTTGCTAGTTGTAAGTCTCCCTCTGTCGACGACAACCCATCTAGTCCAGAGGATAGACCCAGAGGTCCCTACTCCTTGGACTCATCACCATCTGTGGTGAGTGCCTACGGACCATTTTGAGAGGAGTCATTAGTGCCTCTCCGCGTGGTTGTTTCTGACATGCTTGACTTCAACACCTTGATCGCATCGCTAAGAATCACGCAGGGTTTATATCCCTTCAGTTATTGGTCGAAGACCCTGAATTTTCCCCAACTCTAGCACATTGGTGAGTCAATTTGGAACACCCAGTTATATGTTCCTGTGGATGTCTGGGTTGCGTTGGCGATTGTATTCAGAAGCCATCCAGTTATATGCTTCCTTGAGTACCCAGTTCAGTTCCAGTTCAGTGTACCATTGAGGGACCGGAGGCCGAGTAGGGTCGTGACACATCGGATCATTCATGAGCTTCGAAAGATCTAGGAGATTCAAGTGTGCAAGGAACGGGAGCTGAGGCTGGAAAGCTTGATTATAAGCTCCCATAAAAGGTTAGTTAAATGGGACTGTGTTATAAGATGGACCAAAAGCTTCACCATGAGGATTAAACTGCTGATACTGAGGACCAGATGGCCCATAAGCTTTCCCATGGCCATAAGATTGATAACCTCCCCCCTGGATAACCCATTTGAGAGTAAACAGGTATATGCGCGTTTTGAATACCATATTCGGGTGGTGGGTGATACTGGGTGGCAGCACCGACTGTGTTGTAGTAAGGGTTTCCACCATAAGTATGGGGCATGTATGTACTATTCATAGTAGGAACCGTGTTGTATTGACCGTAATGGTATGGTATGTTCCCACCCTGTTAACACCCAAAAAGTGTTCACTACCTCATCTACCACATTATATGACTCATTTGTCCATTTTCCTACCATATTTCCCTTAAAATCCCAAAAAATCCCATTAAAAAGCCTCCAAAAGGCCTAAAATGCCTCCAAAAGGCCACAAAACCATCAAAATAGCCTAAAAAAGGCTAAAAAAACCCCCTTTTCCTCCAAAAATAGCAAAAATCCCCTAAAAAGGGAATAAAAAAATATAAAATAATGAGGAAAAGGAGGAAAAAACCCTATACAGCTGCACAAAACCATGTGTTTCCTAAAACCATGGGTCAACACTCCACCACCAAAAAACTATAAATAGGTGATGGAGATCCCTTATTCCACATCCACAATCACAAGCACCCTTACTCTGCCAAAATCTCTCTCGAAACCCTAGTTCATCATTGAACTACTTTCACCTTGAGAGCCACTTTTGGCCCATCCCCACCATTGGAGAAGGAGAAGGAGCATATTGAAGCTTGGAGCATCCTCTTGGACACTGCAAAGGGCTTCATCAAACCTTTACATTAAAGGTAACATTAATAGAAAAAGTCATTCTTTTCATTTGATGTCTATGTTTCATGCATGTTTTAGAAGTAATTTAATTGTTGTTTTAGCTTAATTATATACACTTACTGAACTGCTACTAAGGAGTCCATTCTCCTTAGTAGGTGCTCATTTGCACAGGCTAGGGGTAAAACCCTAGCTACACACCCCCAACATTAGGATTAGGTTGAGGAGGCGTGTGGTGACCAGCAACATGAGAAGCATTCCCAGGTCCAATATGGGTGTGATCAGTAGTAGGGTTGGTGGTGTGATGTCCATGTGGATAGGAAATATTCCCACCCCCTACATTAGCATTACTAGTGGTGACGGTGGATGCAAAAGTATGTGGTATCTGTCCACCCCTGTGGTTGGGAGGAATGGTATCATGTGGAAAAGTAGTCATGGGTTGATGAGTAGCGATGCATGTATTAGGTTCTAGATGGCGAGTCATGTTCTGAACAACCTTTCGTCTAGGTTGTGTATTCCTAGGAGCTGGTTGTGCTCCAACATAAGCATTGTTAGGAATCTGACCAGTCCCCATACTATGTGACTGGGTGGACAACATAGTGCCCCCAATGAGGGTAGTGCCCCCAGTGGGCATAGTATGGCTAACACTTTGACTAGTTCTAGCGTGAGTACCAACCATAGTGGAAGGTTCGATAGTATTGTGACTAGGCATACCAAAAGAGAGTGTAGTGGGTGTTAACACCCAAAAAGTGCTCACTAGCTCATTTCCTTATTCACATGACCCGTTTGTCCACTTTTTCACCATTTGAGCCTCTAAAGCCATCAAAAGGTCACCAAAAGACCTTAATACACCCCTTTTTCCACTCAAAATGAATATTTTTCCTCAAAAAGCATAAAAAACCCTAAAAAATGGTCCAAAATTCCCAAAAATATTAAAAAGGGAATAAAAATATTCAAAATATTCAAAAAAAGAAAAAGGAGGGAAAATGTACCTAAACCATGCTGGTCAATACCATTGGTTCCCTCAAAACCATAATGGTATTCCCCACAACCAAAAACTATAAAAAGGTGGTAGGGGCTCCTCACTTTCCATCCATCCATCATCCTATCCTCATGCTATCAAAATCTCTCATGAACTTTTGACCATTGTAGCTATCTTGGAGAAGAGACCTTTGGAGCTTGGAGCTACTCACCTTGGAAGTTGCTCTACACAAATCCTCACCATTTGAGATATCTTAATACAATACTCATTCTTTTTATTTCGTGTTCTTGAATCGTTTTCAAAAAAAATTATTTGTTATATGCACATGCTAGTTTAGTTTAGATTCAGATTTATAATTGTTGTTTTTACTTTCAATATTTAAAACTGCTATATCTTGTTGATAAGTGCCCATTGCACTAAGCTTGGTTGCAAAACCAAGCCAACAGTTTTTGGTGACTCCGCTGGGTTTGAATTCTTAGATCTTAGTTTTTTTCTTTAGATCTTAGTTTTTGTTAGTTTTAATCAGTTTAAATTCATAGATCTGCCATCATAGACAGCAGTTCCATTGTTGTTCTAGATCTTTTCCCCTTCTATTGCCATTAACAGCCCGAAATTTCCATTTTCGGGTTCATTTTTCGGCATCCGTTTTCGGCTTTCGCCTTGCGGTTTTTTGCCCGACAGTCACGCGGCTCATCGCAACCTCACAGCCTTTTTCCACGTGGTGCGCCATGGCTTCGTGACCATTTTACGCGCAACACATCGTGGCTTCACAGCCATTTGCCGCACTGCACATCACGACTGTGTGATGAAAACCCGCGCAGCACATCGCGGCTTCGCGGCCAAAACCCACGCTTCCCATTGCGACTGTGTGACTGGAATTTGTGCTGCACATCACGGCTTTGTGGCTGAAACTCACGCGGCCCATCGCGGCTGTTTTCCCGAAACTCGCGATGCAAGTTTTTTCAATTCGGCCAATTTTTTGAAAATTATTTTTTGCTGTATTTTTCTGCCCATTTAGCATATTTTATAATAGTAAATTTTCTGCATTTTTACAGCCATATAAATCTTTTAGTATTTAGAATGCTCCTTTAAAAAGTCTTTTTACAAAATTTTCAGAAATTGAAAGAGAGATTTTTCTGCATTTTAGCTAGATCAAGGTTTTACTGTTTATTTGCTTGATACTTTGCCCAAGCAATTTTTAAGAGATCCATTTATTTCTTGAAATATTTATGTTATTTGCTTCCTTTTAAATTACTTCAAAGATCCATTATTTTTGAATAGTTTTTTCAAGCATTTACATTTCAAAAACGCCTTTATTTTTTGCAAAACTGGAAGCATCTTTTCTTTCATATGTAAAATCGCCCAAGCGAGGCAAATCAATTTCAGTTTAAATACCACACTTGCACCCACTCTACCACATAATTTAACTGAGCTTTAAAATTTACCTTAAACTCAACCAACTTTTAACCCCACTTGGGGAGCAATTAAAAGAATTTTGTAGTTAGGTAGAATTGAGGGGATAGGTGTTCCAATAACACCCCTCAGTTATTACATTTGAGACATAGTGGTTGTCCTCTACAGTTTAAAAATCCCTTATAATTTTGACACGGTTATCAACCAATTTATCGGGAAGGCCTCTCCCTTAGGAGGGTTGAAATAGCCAGACTGGTTCTAGAAGTCTGAGTGGAATACCGCAATCCATTCAGTAACCAAAGGATACCTTTCGAAGTTCTTGGTGTACACCCCCTTGGTGTACAACGGTGATAGAACCAAACTGCAGATTCACCCAACCGAACGTGTCATGAACGGGGTATCCTAGTTGCCACTCTTTAGGATTGTCTACCCGGTGTCCCTCCTGGTAGGGGGATATCTAGCCGTTGATTCAACACTCTGTATTGTCTGACTTGGATTTCATCACCTTGCAGAGGATATCGTTTGTTGACTCGCAATACTTCTAGTTAGGTTTTTGCATGATACATTACCCACCTTTGGTCTAGTAGCACCTCTTTTTTCTAGAAACTGTTTTACTTTTGGTATTCTGACCAATTTTTTTGCATCCCTCCACTTATTATAGCACAACTGCTATAATAAGTTCTTTTTGAGGTTGATTTTTTGCCTGAGAACCTTTATTTTCACTCCCCCTTTTTTTGCACTCATTGTTGCATTAGGGTTTCAAGTTTTTTACATCACCACCTTACACTGAAAATTTTTAAAACATATTTCTCACCATTGAGAATTTAAAACAATCTCGTCGTCTTCAGGGTGAACCCCCTTAGTTCAGTCTACTTGGCTCTCCACGTCACCGACGTAGAGCCTTATCCCTTGACTCGACACGTCATCGGCCAAACATACAGTCATCCAATTCTGACACGCCTCACTTCACATCTGATTCTGAGGCTGAATCCGAAAACCCTACTGAATTGTCACCAACCAACCTCATGGCTGGACCACAATACGACCCACTTTTTACCAGTACTATTGGAGATACATCCACAAAACCTTCTACTACTGTGCCATCCATGGTAACAACAACCCCTCTAGGCATTCCTAATATGGGGGACACTCCACCTTTAGGTATGCCCAACATAGGACTACCTCCTATTATGGGTATGCCAAACATAGGAATCACACCACCTGTCATTACCACAACCCAGATCCCAGTGTAACCCATGTTGCACTTGGAAACGCTGGGCCATGCCAAACCACAGCAGTTGGAGCACACATACCTTCAATACCTAGCATACCCTTAGGGGCTACTGGACCACTACATAATGCCACCATGAATAGTTATGTCCCAGTCACTACGCCACACCCATCTGCTAGTTTACCTTACATGGCTAGTCTGAACTTACCAGACTTAGCCAGGCTAACCAACGATCCTATCAGGCATAACCCTACATGGCCATCCATGCCTATAAAGCTCCCCTCGGACATACCCAAGTTTGAAGGAAAACCTGGGGAGGACCCTCAAAACCACATAATGTCTTTTCACCTATGGTGTTCATCTAACTCCATAGTGGATGACTCCATTCGTCTAAGACTGTTGCAACGAACGTTCACTGGCTCTGCAGCCAAGTGGTACATCGAACAACCACATGGCACCCACCATACTTTTACGTCTTTCGCCTCCACTTTCCTTCAATTTTTTCAGCTACCTGTACGTTACAATGCAGGAGTTGAAATATTGTTGTTTTGCAGACAAAACACAACTACCCACATAACGGACCACATCCATGAGTGGCGCAAGCGTCGTAGCCTCTGTAAGATTAAACTGGATGACCGTATATTTTTTCCCTGGTTCCTTAAATCACTCCTACCCCTCATAGCAAAAGACATCGCTTTCGAATGACCCCAGTTAGGGGAAGAAGCTATCCTAAAAGCTCAGCAATTCGACCTAATTTATGCCCAATCAGGCTATCTCTACACCATCATACCAGACGCCCCACGAGGTGATTCTTCATGTGGTGACACACCAGGGGAATCACATGCCGCTGATGGTATTATTGGCCAAGTCACATTGCAAATTAAACCTTTTAGCCTGGTGAGCACCATAAATGCCCTAGACCTCTCTAGGGCTACATCTAATTCTGGGGCGACAACTTCGTACGCTCCAACGAATCAGACTCATCACACTCATGGACCCTCTTGTCCACAACATTGCTATGGGAAAACGCCATCAACATATGTACTACCCACATACTATAACCAACCAACCACCCAGAACCCAATTCAGTTCTCGCCAAAACCAATGTATTACCCATAGCAAGCTACAACGGCTAACCCAACACCTCCAATAGCTCAGGGTTACCAACAACCCCAGCAGGTAATTGGACCACCTCCAGCCCCACCAGCTTATTATCGACCGCAACCTGCTTCCGCACTTGCGGCAAACCAAAATCCTCCCACTACTCAAGGGAAAGTGTACAAAAACGCAATCATCCCCAAAATCAAAACAACCAACGCAACCAGAGTGGACAAAAAAACTGTGGAAGAGGATGTAACCGCAGCAACAACCAACAACATAATCAAGGTCCACCACCTCCAAATCCTCTAAATAATAACAATGCTGCTCCTCCCAACCAGAATCCGGATCGTCATCCCAAGCAGCCCAAAAACAATAACCTGAGAACAAACCATCCATGTTCTATATGTGGAGTCTATGGACACTACACTTATAACTTCCCCCACTTAGAGAAAGCACGTTAACTTGGGGCTGACGATGCCCAACGCCAGGGCCACGCTGGACAACCAGCTCCACTTAATCAACCGCAACCCATGGTATTACAAAACTCCTTACCAACCCAAGGCATAGTGAACACTCAGCCGTTGGCTCCCACTCAAGGCAACGTGCCCCCACAACAACAAATCACTTATGCCGCTCCTGATCAACCCATGTTCGACTCAGGTACCCACCACTTGTTAATGATGTCATCTGCTGATGTCAACCTCCAAACCTGTTGAAACCAATATGGCTCCACCCCTGAAGCCCCTCCCGCCGAAAAAAACACTAACACTTATCCCACTGATCAGATGTTACGTATACCTCTGGCTCCACTCAATGGCGCCTCTAAAGCACCTCGCTTCCCACTTCGTCGCATCAACAATAACCCCAATGCTCGCGCTGTGTCGAATTACATCATTGTAGATGACTTAGCCTAGTCTCCCATAGCCATGTCTGCTTTAGAAGTCTTAAAAAACTGTCCTTCACAGCGCAAGACTTTTCTCTCTACCACTGGTGCTATTGACCCCAACGATTCACATCTGATGGCATTCGATTTGGACTAGTCCGAACCACGCCTGTCTTCCACTTAGCATTCCAAGTTTTTGTTTCCGTTCAGAATTTTGTCATCCATCGGTGCATTATCGATGAAGGTGCCTCTACATGCGTTATGTCCACATTCGTTTGGCAGAAGTTGGGATGCCCTACTCTCCAACAGTCCACCACTGCGTTGCGAGCCTACGACGACCATTCGGCTCAACCCCAAGGTCTCTTAGCTAATGTCCCCGTCCAGCTAGCTGGTAAAACCGTGCTGATTGACATAGAGGTCATCAATGCCCAACTTGATTATAACCTCTTACTTGGCCGTAGCTACATGTATGCCATGCAGGCGGTGGCCTCATCCGTTTTTCATACCATGATGTTCCCCCATGACGGACGCATGGTCAAGGTCGACCAACTCACCTATTACGATCCCAATGCCCCCGCTGCACCCAAAAATGTTCTTCCCATGGTTGAACAACCTATTTGTGGTGCAACTACCTTGTTTGTTTCCTTCGTGGGACCCAGAGTTTACTTCGACAGGCCGATGACTTCTACATTCCAATGCATTCCACCCTCATCACCCGCGACTCACGTATCTGACCTCTGTACTCTTTCCCACAATACACAAACACCCAACAATCAACCGCCCTTGTTACCCAAACCACCATTGGTACCTAGTCACATTAGTGTTACACCGACCCAGACAATCCCCTTCCTATTCCCTCCTTCGGGAGTAGTAAGCGCCCCGGTTATGGCTACCCTCAGCCTCCCCGGGTTAACCTTAGGCTTACCTGTGTGGTATATTTCACCTCCCATTCCCCTGCCGACACCAAATGTCATCCTACAACCGGTGCAACCCATTGTCACTACTAGTCAACCACCTCCCGGTGTCACTACCCCTTCGTCATCTACGAATCCCCCTCCTCTTATCAACCCCATTGGGGGCAGAGGCCCACAACTATACAAAGCTGTACCTCTCAAGACATTTAAACCCCCCCCCTCCCCGTGTTTCGTGCTCCCCCCAAATGCTTGTTGTGTGATGAGTTAGGTCATCCGACTAATCAATGTCGATAATTACCTACATTACACGAACACATGCAAATGCTTGACGACGACCCCAACATCCCGGTTGTCGAACTAGATCCAACCCCTAAGCGTCGTGATAAATCACTGCGTACCAACCACCCTTGTGCAATATGCAGTATTTACGACCATTACTCACATCACTGTCTTGATCTCCCAGATTACAGAGCAGCTCTCTACGAGATGAATAATCTGGACCTTGAGACGGCACCCCCCATAATTGAGGAAATCCACCCTCTCGTATCACCCCCATCCAGAGAGATTAACACCATTTATATGATCTCTTCGACTACCACTCCCTGGTCAACCGATTTGACCACTCAAAGTTTCCGCAATGATGAGGAGATTCTAGAGGCTCTTACTGCCCCTGATTACCCCTGGGAAGACATGCACCATCGTTCCTACTTCCTCCCAGAAGAGTCCTCCTCCACCACAGCCACTCAATTCGCGGTCGAGTCCAAAGATTTCCTCCCCACCAAAATCAACTGGTTTAAGGATCCTATTCCTACTCCTGATGCCTTTGAGGAAGGGAACATGTCAAACATTTCCCCTATTATACAAATCGACATTTCCACCACACCTGGAAAACCTGAGCTCATCTCGCTAGGTGCATCATGCACTCAAGCAGAAACTCAGGCATATAAGAAACTCTTCCAAGAGTTTCATGATGTCTTCACCTGGTCTTACACCGAGATGCCTGGCCTCGATCCCAAAACTATGGAACATCACATCGACGAACATGTCCACCCAAGAACTTTTACTGAAGGGGACCTTGTCCTCGCTTACGATCAAGCTCATGATAAAAACAGGAAAGGAAAGTTTGTGTCCATGTGGCAAGGCCCATACATTATACACACTTGCCTCGGACAGGGGCATACATTCTGATCAATTCAGAAGGCAACCCCCTACGCAACCCACGCAACGGCTTGTACCTCAAGCGTTTTTACCCATAGAAAATCTGATGGACACTTATTTTGTTTATCACAAAAAATTCAAAAAACCTAAATATTTGTCTTCTCTGCATGACCACAGATGGATCATGTTACACTATGCTACGTCGGTTTTGCTGATGGTGCAAGCCGTTGGTCCCCCAATCTATCCTCCGCAGCTTGGGTAATATATTCCCCTTCACATGAGTTGGTTCACATCGACGGAGTGTGTTTAGGTGCCGCCACCAACAACCAAGATGAATACGATGCCGTGATCGGTCTCATGGCCGCAGCTCTCCAAATGAGCATACGTCACCTTATGGTTTTCTTGGACTCACAACTCCTTGTTTCCCAGCTCAACAATGATTACCAGGTATGTGATCCCTGTCTTTTTAGAAAATTCTTGCGCACTAAAAAAATGGTTCGACAGTTTGAATCCATTTCATTTACACATGTCCCAAGGAATCTCAATAGTGTAGCAGACCATTAGGCCAACAACATTCTTGACTGGCACACCAATCAAACCATATCATAAATGACAAAAATGCATCCACGTGCATAACATGTGCCTCCATGAGCATATACAAAAATAAAATATGCATCCACGTGCATAACATGTGCCTCCACGGGCATATACCAAAATCAAAATGTTGCATCCACGTGCATAACATGTGCCTCCACGGGCATACAAAAAATCAAACATGCCTCCACGGGCAAACAAAAAGACAATGAATGCATACATGTGCATATATGACTATATACCAAATCATATATATATATATATATACATCATAATATAGTCACAACATGTCATAGGTGCCCTCAACACCCAATATACAAAAAATACAACAGCCGTACAAAAAAGTGCTTCCCCATATGCTCATCAGCATTTGGGGACAGATTCAATATCATCTAATAATCACGGTCCCTAGGCTCCTCTGGCACCTCCTCCGCTGGCCCTGCCGGATCATGCCGAGCCCGAACTCTCCTCTCCACCGGCCCCACTGGATCATCTTGTAAATGAATCCTCCCCTCCACTAGCCCTGCCTGATCCCGCCGAGCCCCATCTCTCCACTGAGCCACCAACAATGCTTCTCTCAGCAGGATCGAGCGCCACTCACGAGGCGCATGGAAACATCGCTCGACGATGTCCTGATCCAAATCTCTCCACCCATCCTCTAGGAATCCTGCTAGAATCATATCTAGTGTCTCTTGGACACCCTCCATAGCATCATCTCGAGGGCCAACTCCTCGACCGCGAGCCCCAAATCCTCGACCATGGGGAGGAGGTACCGCTACAGGAGGTGGAACAACCACCATCCCCCGTACCCTACGAGCCACATAGTCGGTCGGTGGTACAGGACCAACATCTGCACAATCACACAAGTAACCATCATATAAATATCTAACTATAGTCATAACAAACATATCTAAAAAATGATATAGTAGAGAACAAAACACAAAACATACCATCTAAACCCCAGGCCTGTCCCTAGGCTCGAGGCATCTCCGGATCTCCTCGATAATCCATACTAGCATATGGATAGTCAATCAGCAGGGGGATCAACTCCCACTACTCATACATCTCCTGTGAAAAGAACCCATGGATACCACCACAACCATGGGGCATCATCTGCCCCCACTGCACCATGCACGACTCACTCACCAGACCATCTCAAACCGGTACCCGTGGTCGTAGAGTCAGTACCCGCTCAAAAACAAAACAACACAAAAAGGAGGCATAGCAGAACTCTCCCCCTTCCCGACTGACCTTGTCCAGATCTCTCTGGACACCAGCCAAAAACATCTGACCCCATGCATAGTAGGTCCCCCTCAGCACAGAATCCACCATCATTGTTTGTCCCCCCCGACAAACGATGTGGCGCCGTGGCACCCAACACTCGCAGAACACAAGCCTCGATAGCCCGCATGTCCCACTCCCGCAATGATCTCAAAATCAGAGCGTTGTTCTGCACAATCTCCCCAGGAACACAGAACGTCTCCAGGAGATCCTCCATGTCCACACCTGCCGGAAGCCTCGGCAGAAGATCCCCCACCTCCCCTAAGCGAGGTAACCCGGTAAGAAAATACACATTAGTAAGGGTGATCTGCAACCTCTCACCCCCAACAATAAAGGCACCCTCTACAGGAACCTACCAACTCACCAATTTGTTCAGTAGCAGTCCTATTGAACGCATCAGTGGAATCTGAGCGAACTTCAGGAGTCCACTCACTGCTAGAGCTTGCTGGACCCCCTGATCAGTCTGAACCCGAACCATCAAATCCTTCTCCATCTCTCACTCTCGCCATGACACCAATGGTCTCCTAAACATCCTGCCAAAACACAAAGAAGCTTTTAGCACAAGAGAAAAAATTTCAAAAAATACCATCGCGGCTTTTCCATCAAAATTCGCAATGATCATCACGGTTTCCATACAAGAACTCACGATGAACATCGCGAGTTTTGGCTAGACATTCGCGATGAACATCGCGACTATCTCCCCATACTCGCGATGAAAATTGCGACTTTCAGCCCGACAATCGCGATGGACATCGCGACTGTCAGCCTCAAACCCGCGATGTCCATCATGGAAAAATACACGAAACCCACGATATTCCACGTTGGAAGGCCAACATGGAATTTCATGGCCTTCAGGGGCCCGCCGCTAACCAAAAAAGACATAGTTGAAAAGGCTAAGGCGAATAGGGTTACCTAAAACTCGCGGAATCGAAAACCAACGGTCAAATCTCCCAGAAATCAAGAAAGCACTCTGATTGCTCTGCCAAACTCACACGTAACAATGACACGTCATATGGGCCCCATGCCCTATTTAGAGAAATTCCACCGTTTTTCAAACAACCATTCCGGTGTCATATGACGTCCGTTCCTCAAACCGTTGGTACCGTTGGAATCAGCACAGCACGAACTTCATGACAATTCTTTCCTTTTCCTGTTTTCACCAAGTCCATTTTTTGACCATGTTTTCATGCCCTCATTGCCTCGGTTTGTGTGCCACATCGGTCGTCATCCATTTTTACGAGTCTTATATCACCGGATTCAATTTTCCGCGCTCTTGATGATGCTTGAGATCATTTTTCGCTCTCACGCCCAGATTTTTCGGGCATTTTTCCCATGCCCCCTCATCACCTTGGTTTGCATGCCACATCGACCGTCGTCCATTTTTTACGAGTCTTATATCGCCGGATTCAGTTTTCCGTGCTCGTGATGACGCTTGAGATCATTTCTCGCTCTCATGCCCAGTTTTTTTGGGCATTTTTCCCATGCCCCCTCGTTGCCTCGGTTTACGTGCCACATTGACCATCGTCCATTTTTTATGAGTGTTATATCGTCGGATTCAGTTTTTCACGCTCGTAATGATGCTTTAGATCATTTCTCACTCTCACCCCCCTCATTTTTGGGCATTTTTTCAAAATGCCACTCATAACCTCGATTTGCATGCCACATTGGCCGTCGTCCCTTTTTTAGAATTTTATTGTCACCGGATCTAGTATTCCACACTCATGATGGTGCTTGAGACCTTTTCTCCCTCTCATCAATCCCTTTTTGTTCGGTATAATTTTACCCCTTTTCGGGCCGAGCAATCCATTTTTACGAAAAAGGCACTTAGGGAGTTTCTGTTAAGCTCTTTTCTGACTCCTAAAATAATGAAAAGATCACCGAGCAACCTTGCTTCCTTTCATGCTCGCTAAACGTATCTGAAAGGGCATCTACCTGGTATAAGTTTACCCCTTTTCTGGACCTTGTAGACTAATTACGAAAAATGAATACTCTAGTCATATCGACTAGAAGAGTTCTCGATTTGCATCATTTTATGCTTTTTTAGGCCTTGGAGACTAACTTACGAAAAAGAACACCAATGGAGTTCACTTACTGCTTTCAAACTCTCTAAACATGAAAGCAACCATGAGCAATCACCATCCTGGGCTTGTAAAAACCCACAAGACGGTACTCACAACCACTGCAGAGTCTTCTTATCGTTTTCAGACTCCTTAAAAATGAAAGCACTCATGAGCACGAACAGTCCTGGGCTCACAAAATCCACAGGACAGTACCATTTTCAGAGCACACTTTTATCCCTTCTTGGAGCTCATTAAAACTACGAAGAAGGACCCAATGGTGCTTCTTGGCACCACAACAGATCACGTCTACTCATATGGCAGCTTCCCCATTTTGGTCGCCTTTGTTCATAGTATTCTGCAGTATGTCACCCTGAGAATCCACCAACAACACCCATCAACTCGTCCCCTCAGTTAATACATACCCTTCAGTCCTTAAAAGCTATGATCCCCGCACTTACAAGTCAGTTCCCTACACTGCCAGGTCAACCATGTCATCATGCTCTGAACAAATGAAGTTTGAGTCTACCCACTATATGACCCCAGTTACTTCCCATCCCCACAAGTATGTCAGTCCTACCATCAGTACTACCACACTTTAGTTCTACACCTCGCACTCCTATCAAGGAAACATCATTGCCTTGTTAGTTGCTGGTCTCCCTCTGTCGACGACAACCAAATTTATTCCAGAGGATCGACCTAGAGGTTCCTGTGTCTTGGACTCATCACCATCTACGATGAGTGCCTACGAATCATTTCAAGAAGAGTCCTCAGTGCTTCTCCAAATGGTTGTTTCTCACATGCTTGACTTCAACACCTTGATCGCATCGTTGAGACTCGCACAGGGTATTGGTCCATTCAGTTAGTTGTTGAAGACCCCGGATACCACCTGACTCTTCCACATTTGAGAGTCTACCTATGGAAACAACCATTTACATTTTTTCTATAGATATCCGGGTTACGCATGGCAATAGTATTCAGGTGTACCCTAGTTTTATGCTCCCTTGAGTATACAGTTACATATACTCCTCAGAGATGACTCACAGTCATTGAGTCCCTACAGATGTTGGACACCTTCAGTTTTAGCAGTTCATCAACCCTTCTGAGCCCTTATTCAGAACGGTTGATGCTTTATTCCAGTGTATCAGTTATTGAGATCAGTCATGTTATGATCATGAGTACATCCCAAAAATAAAGTCCCCTCTGGACTATTATGACGTACCAGCAGATTTTTTATGTATTTTTCAGGTCCCCCTACTTGGGACTAATTGTTATATATATGTCTTGATACGAGCATGGGTATGCCCGCCTCGTCCATTATCAGAGATTATTCCTCATTCATATTGAGGCCATGTAATATTGTTTATTTTTGCAGCTTCCAAGGGCTGTGGATCCAGTCTCCAATCGGTCTCTTCTCTTCCCCAAACCCCAGAAAAGAGACAAAAGAACTATGATGTCTATCGACCATACGATGAGCTCCTGCCCTCACACATCAGGGGGCAATCTGTTAACACCCAAAAAGTACTCACTAGCTCATTTCCTTATTCACATGACCCATTTGTCCACTTTTTCACCATTTGAGCCTCTAAAGCCATCAAAAGGTCACCAAAAGAGCTTAATACACCCCTTTTTCCACTCAAAATGAATAGCTTTCCTCAAAAAGCATTAAACAACCGTCAAAATTTGTCCAAAATTCCCAAAAATATTAAAAAGGGAATAAAATTATTCAAAATATTCAAAAAAGGAAAAAGGAGGGAAAAGGTACCTAAACCATGCTGGTCAATACCATTGGTTTCCTCAAAACCATAATGGTATTCCCCACCAACAAAAACTATAAAAAGGTGGCAGGGGCTCCTCACTTTCCATCCATCCATCAGCCTATCCTCATGCTGTCAAAATCTCTCATGAGCTTTTGACCATTGTAGCTATCTTGGAGAAGAGACCTTTGGAGCTTGGAGCTACTCACCTTGGAAGTTGCTCTACACAAATCCTCACCATTTGAGGTATCTTAATACAATACTCACTCTTTTTATTTCTTGTTCTTGAATCGTTTTTAGAAAATTTTATTTGTTATATGCACATGTTAGTTTCGTTTAGATTCAGATTTATAATTGTTGTTTTTGCTTTCAATATTTGAAACTGCTATCACTTGTTAATAGGGGCCCATTGCACTAAGCTTGGTTGCAAAACCAAGCCAGTAGTGGGGTTGACCATAGGGCCGGAATCATCATGAGTCTCAGGCCTCTTGTATCTAAAATCGTGTGGAAATGAAGGAATGAAAGGCTCGTCCTGTTCTACATCCTCGAGTAGGTCGAGCATCCCGTAAAGATAAATATCCAGATTCGAAGGATCAAACAGATCCCGGTCAAGTGGATTAGGCCAAATAGAACTAGTTTGAGTCTCAGGTGGATCACCTCCCCAATCCTCATGAGGAGTCTGGAGATCGGAAGCATGTTCAACTCTACCCAAAGGAGTAGAAGGGTCTTTCCCGATATCGGGATGTGCAGCCATGTAATCTTCAACGTAAGTCTCGTATGAATCTGAAGACTCAGAGGGAGCCCTCCGATGTCCGCTAGCAATATAGAATGTAACCTTTAGTGGCTTTAAACTAGACAAATGACAGGACCAGCGGAGAGTAGGGCTCCGCGCCATGTTCTCTCCAAAGAGAGACATAGCATCTCCTAAAGGCCAACTATCGATAAAAAAACAGTAAATCAAAAGCACACACCTAGAGAAACTACAACCAAGAGTAGACAAACAGAGTGGCTAAATGAGCTCCCGACACTAGAGCTAGTATGTCTCGCCTAGGAGAGGCTTGAGACTCCCAAACTATAGCCGGAGGTAACAAAATTAGTTATAGAGACACCCAGGCTTCACTATGTTGACAGGGTCAAGTCCACTGCACGAACACAACTATGTTGTCCAATCCCTATCTAACTCAAGAGACAAACAACATAATCACTGCAAGTACCCTGTGTGGTAAGGAAACTATGTTCACCACAATATAACCAATGCTCAGGGGGACAGTCGTAGGTGGGACCTGTTGTATGGGAAGGGTAGCTAAGCCCGAAGCACAAGAGGACAAACCTTCGATACCCCCAGATATGAATAAATCCTGGATATATCTCCCACGTTCAGCCGATATCAGAGGGATATCTCCTCAACCAACCTCCCGTGACCTCGTCTTTAACTTTGGATTGAGTAGAGGTTCCTGAGAACACCGATCTATGCCATGGATTCCTCCACTCCCTGGTTAGACACCTAATGTTTCGTCTAGCAATCTTGGATTGTTAACTCACAATGATCTATTCCAAGACTCTAAACCTATGCTAGTTGGTGTACCCTATAAAATAAAATCAGTCTAATTTTAATGATTAAGCATTAATTTTAATGGATGTGATTACTCAAGGGATATGGTCGTAAAATTAGTGATGTGTAGACTCAATAGTATGCAACATCGTCCAATCCTAGACTCATCTATCCAATAAAACAATGATACTAATATGCACAGTCGACCCAAAATTCTGAAATAAAGATGCAATCTTTTATCTTTTCGATGCACAAGAAGAACCTAAGATGAAGGCAACAAGCACTCAATGCAAGGTGCAGTACATGAAATTAAAATATTTTTGTATTTTCACATATAAATAAGAAGGAAAATGCAAAGAACTAAATGAATATTTTTGTATTTTTTCAATATAAATGAAATGAAAAAATGCAAGCAAAATCCTACTATTCAATCACTGAAGTGCCGAGAAGATCACTAAGACAACCCAGCAGATCCTAAAAAGCAAGACTCAGCCAAAGGAAAGAGCTCAAAAGGAAGAAACCAAGAGGCTAAAACCAAAGATTGGTAAAAAACCAAGAAGGCTCAACCAAGAGAAACGAAGAGATCTGGTCACAACCAAGGCATGAAATAGTCAAGAGAGAGGCCAACAAAGACTCAGGAACCAACCAAACTCACCCAACAACAACCAATAGCCATAAACCAACAAAAGCCGGAGTTACACACTACTATCTAAGGAAATCCTGCGGGTACCTGCGAGCAGTAGAGTAAACAGAGGCGGGTATACGCAGGCAGAGCCAAGCTAGCCCGTGGGTTAGGAAAAGAAAATGGTCAAATAAACAATCCAGAGGCTTAGAAAAAGCAAGTTTTCTACAGTGTATCTTAACGGCCAATCAGTGACACAAAGCTTCGATAAACAACAACTCTAATTATGGACTAATGCTCAAAAAATTTCCCAAACATGGATGTTTTCCTGAGTGGAGTCGCCATTTCTGTATTGGAGAAAACTCACTATGGCTTGGGAATACCACAACAGACAGATGACTACTAGAAATCTACTCAATTCTCAAAGCAATGCTATTATAAATGACAATGTTAAAATAATGGAGAAATGTCACGAACCTCGATCCAACGTTTGATGTAGATCCCCATTGGAGCTTTGAATCTGCGCACATCCAAACACTTGTAATATGCAAATTAGTCTTGACAACCAATATCTAACAAGTACATGTGATATATAAATGATATTAACATTATCAATAACAATGGTCCATAATATCATAAGCAAATGTAACCCAATGTATAGTAAACAACATTCACACCATGAATGGATGAGAATATGAGTATTTCTATTAATGAACAAGAAGAAGTAGAAAGTGATACGACCTCTTGCCGGCAACCAATCTGAACCAAGATCTAGATCAATCCACTTGTGCTTCCACCACTTAAATCCTCCATGAATGAAAAACTCAAACTAGAGAGGAGTTTGGAAGGTGAACATAAATGGTTCACAACTACAAGGATCAATGAGTGCAGACTCAAGATAGGAGAAAAAACCACTAGAGTGCCTTTCCTATTCTCTTCTTCCTCTTGTCCAAAAGCCATATGTGCTCAATATAGAGTCCTCTCAAAGGTAGGTGAAAGGACTCATTGAGACGTTACATGGGTAGATGGAGAGCCAAAGGTCACCCAATGACCATTTTTTGGGACTAAAAAGTAATTAATAGTGGTTTTTACCATTTTACTTGATACCCACGGGCTATAGTGCTACAACTCGCAGGTATGCATGCTATAGTGATGCAACATGTTGGTAGGAAGAAAAATAGGGAAAACTGGTATCACTGAAGGATAAAAATGGATCTGAGTCACTGAAATGGATCCTATAGGCCAAAGAATGTTGATGCTCACAGCGTGGAATATTTTTGTGTAAGAGACATCCACCCTCGGGCTATGTCCTGGAACTCTCTCAAAGATGAAACTGCAGAGGATGCTACCATACCCAAAGTTTTTGGCCTTTCCCTCTTTGCATTCCATCAGTTGTGCCTTCATAGAGACCAGCAGAGTAGTACACCAGTCGAATATAGTAGGTTGCAAGCATTGTGATGTGTAGAACATCACCGGTATGGATGCCTGATGTAGTGCTTTGGATCCCGTAATCCACACTAGAGTAGCCACAATAATCTTTGTACTCATATCCATTATGGCATTGATTGGCACTTGGCTTCCCCATGCTCGTGTGTTGGCAGGACAATACTGTATTATGTAATATTGCACAGTGATCCCACCGCCCACGGTCCATGACCGAAGACTAGCCACTTCCCCTCTACGGGACAAACCGATAATAAAATAGATATCCTCTACATCTAGTGTCAGTGTTTTCTCATTGAGAATGAAGTGTTGAGCATCCACATCCCAGTACTTGATTAGATGATGGAGTAGTAGGTTTTGGGCCCTTAAGCACCCGAGACTCCAGTATTTATATAAGCCACATGCTTGCAACGCTTGTTATGCTTGCAAATCATTCCACACAGCCTCATCTACTTGGTCATGCTCTCGTTCTCTCCACTCTAGAACCATCCTAGAGTGGAAAGCAAGAACTTTTTAGTCAATTTCATGTTTAAAAACTTTTTCACGGCCATACCCGTGGGTTAGATTGTAGACAGTTGCGGGTAGACACAGCCAGTCAATTTTTTTACTACACATTTGGTGCCCTACCCGCGACCCGTACACTTACAGCTCGCGGGTAGCGCCGAGGCCATTTAGGGCTTGGCCAAACAAAAGATCCCACTGACCAAAATTGAAATTAAATCACTCAAATGAAAGGTATGGCAGTGACCACTAACCTGCTCCAGATGGTTTGCTAAACAGTCGCTTGTATCTCCCACGATTGGCACTTGAAGTTTCAGGTGAAAACTTACCACTAAACTCCAAATTGGTGAATAGGGCAAATGAATTGAAAATTACAAATTTTTTATTACTATTTATAATTTTCTGGACCCACTTTTCTATAGTTTTTTCCATTTTGAGCTGTTATGAACTAATATCGTGTCATGGAGTAGTGTTTTTTCAACAGATTTCCTTGGTGAGAATTGTTCTGAACCATTTCACATCTACGGTAGGTATGTTTCACACCTGGCATATAGGTTAGATGCCATTTTCACATGCATTGTGCATTTGACCTATTGATCAATTTTCATAAAACCTAGGTGCGACCCTGCTTCGTGATTGACACAGAACCTTCACACTATTATAGAAGTGTCATCATGTGGCGGTAGGGCTTTTCTGAACATGGGTACCCTAGTTATTACCCCATTATACTTTTGGTTCCCATGCCATTGTTTGTCCTCAAGATTGGGATTCCTTTCTAGTTACGCCATGACATTGCGATGAAGACTCATACTCTACTTTGTCTTATGCTGGCCATCTCCCTTAAGGAATCCCCTCAGTTATATCATGTTGTGATTGCATTGCATCATCCTGCTTGCCGCTTGAGCCTTGTGCTGACTTCTGCTTACTCAATTGGTAGCTTGGTGCCTGAGCACTTTCCCCTATTGAGCCCCGCATAGCTTATATTTTCCCTTCACAATTTGATTCCCTTTTAACCCTGAGGGAACACACCCCCATGTGTCCACATCTTGCATGTACTTCCTTGCATTGATCATAGGTATGTTCCACTGCTTGGGAGTAGTCTACTAGCTATTTGACACTCGTTCCCTCACTTGTTGTATTATAAGCAATTTTATTCTTTTTCAAGCTTTTACCAAATACGAAAAGACCAAAAAAATCAAATATTCCAAAAAGTCGGACGGGATTATGGTCACTATTTCTTGTTGGCAGTTGTTGTGTCGCCTTTGAACATAGCATTCATTCCACTCTGTACATTATGAGTTGGGACTATAGTTGGACCTTAGGAGTTGTACTTGTTTCTCAGTTTTCTCCACCAATTTGATAAGCTTCCATTCATTATGGAGCTCTTTGTAAGGCCTCCTGCATTGCATAGTCTATGTCAAGTCTATGCTTCTGAGTTTATCCATCTGCTCATGCTCTTGTTCAAAGGAAGTCCTAATACCAGTGTCGGCCACTCCTCAAATCTCTTGACTATTGCATGTCGGCCATCCTTATTGAGTCAGTCCGTTTCACCTGAGATCTTCCAAATCTTTCAGCATTGCTGGTACCTCATATTGGCTGATGGGGGATGCCTTAATGCCCTCCTTCCAGTGAGTCTCATTCCCTCGACTTCAACTCATTTATTCCGGGACTTGAGGCTTACAGTTCAGTTGAGTACCTTGAGGCTTGTAGTGATTAATGGGAGGTTCTCTCGCCATCGACATTTTTGGGAATACATCAATGTCCCTTGATTGATAGATTCATCCTAGTGTTCAACTTCAACCCATTTATTCACACTCTGATGATTGTGCTCAGTGCCTTGATGCAAATTTTCATTATTGGTGGGTCATCTCGCGTCTGTTAACGGTATACATCATTGACCAATAATCAGATGATGTCTCATCAAGTTCGACCCCAACCCCTTTATTCACTTGATGGGACTTGCACTATTGAAGACTTGTGTAGAAGACCCCAGGCGATTGTGGCATTCAGTATGCTACATATGACTTTGACTTTACATCTGAGATATCACCTCTCAAATTTCAGCAGTTTTGTACCTCCATTTTTGCACCAGTTGTCTTCTTTTCAGTAGAAGACCATATCTTACTGTAGAGGGATCATGGCTATGATAACTTATGACATGTATTTACTTATGTACTGCCTATCCATGGCCATTGTATCAGATTGTTGTATTATACCGACATGTATTCAGAGATATTATTGTATTATGATGAGTGAACCGTTCTTTCCACTTGTGTCTCCATCACTCCACTTATGAGTTTTATAATGTATTTCGGCCATCGTATCACTTTCAATCTCTGACCTCGCACATTAGGGGGCATTTGTTACACAGAAATCTTCCACCCTATGAGCATCAGCATTCTTTGGCCTGTAGGATCCATTTCAGTGACTCAGATCCATTTTTATCCTTCAGTGATACCAGTTTGCCCTATTTTTGTTCCTACCCACATGTTGCATCACTATAGCATGCGTGCCTGCGATTTGCAGCACTATAGCCCATGGGTATCAAGTAAAATGGTAAAAACCACTATTAATTACTTTTTATTCCCAAAAAGCAGTCATTGGGTGACCTTTGGCTCTCCATCTTCCCAAGTAACGTCTCAATGAGTCCTTTCACCTACCTTTGAGAGGACTATATATTGAGCACATATGGCTTATAGACGGGAGGAAGAATAGAATAGTAAAGGCACTCTAGTGGATTTTTTCCCTATCTTGAGTCTGCACTCATTGATCCTTGTAGTTGTGAACCATTTATGTTCACCTTCCAAACTCCTCTCTAGTTTGAGTTTGCCATTCATGGAGGATTGAAGTGGTAAAGGCACAAGTGGATTGATCTAGATCTTGGTTCAGATTGGTTGCTGGCAAGAGATCGTATCACTTTGTACTTCTTCTTGTTCATTAATAGAAATACTCATATTCTCATCCATTCATGGTGTGAATGTTGTTTATTATACATTGGGTTACATTTGCTTATGATATTATGGACCATTCTTATTGATAATGTTAATATCATTTATATATCACATGTACTTGTTAGATATTGGTTGTCAAGACTAATTTGCAGATTACAAGTGTTTGGATGTACGCGGATTGGAAGCTCCAACGGGGATCTACATCAAATGTTGGATCGAGGTTGGTTACATTTCTCCATTATTTTAACATTATCATTTATAATACCATTGCTTTGAGAATTGAGTAGATTTCTGGTAGTCATCTGTCTGTTGTGGTATTCCCAAGCCATAGTGAGTTTTCTCCAATACACATATACAGATACATGGTCCAAGCATCTAACATGATGCATACATACATAAATGATCCAACTGATCATATCCAGCATCCAACATGATGCACACATACAGAAATGATCCAACTGATCATACAAAGTAGAAACTAGAACATCATCCTGATGATCATCATCGAGTGCTTATATCCATAGCCATGTGAGGGATCCTCCTTCCACCATGCTTGGAATGGCTTCAGCAAATGTCTCCATCACTTCTTCCTCAAAGTGTCGTCAATCTGAAGAACAGCAAGCCTCTCTCTGAAGTACTCAAACTTCACTTTGGCTAGTGGCTTTGTCAACACATGTGCAATCTGCTCATCTGTCACAACATACAAGAGCTTCACTGCTCCCCTCTGCACCATATCCCTAATATAGTGATATTTGATCTCTATGTGTTTCAACCTGTCGTGGAACACCGGGTTCTCAGACAACTACACATAACTCTGGTTGTCACAAAATATACCAGTAGCCTCCAGTGGTAGATCAAATAAATCAGACAGTAGCTTCCGAAGCCATACTGCCTCATAACTAGCTGAACAGGCTACAACATACTTTGCCTCGGCTGTACTTAGTGTTACGCAGGACTGCTTCTTGCTAAACCAAGAGATCACACCTAATCCCATACTGAAGCAACACCCAGAAATGCTCTTCCTATCTGCAGCACTGCCTGCCCAATCTGAATCAACATAACCGTGTAGGATAAACTTTTGATTCGCATCATACTTGAGCCCATAATCAATTGTACCCTTTAGGTACCTTAGAATATGCTTTACAGTAACCAGATGAACACTCCTCGGATCCGTCACGAACTGTCTCAATGTGTTCACCGCGATGCAAATATTTGGTCTCATGTTTGTCAAGTACATCAAGGACCCAATCATCTGACGATACATAGTGACATCAACCGGCTCAGATGAAGCATTGCGTAGAAGCTTTAGATTCAAAGCCATAGGTGTGGCCATGGCCTTGTAGTCCATCCTCTCAAACCTCTTCAGGATCTCTACTGCATACTTCCCTTGTCCAAGGAAGATTCCATCTACACTCTACCGCACCTCCATGCCTAGAAAGTAGTGCATCATACCCAAGTTCCTCATCACTCGTTTTGTATTTCTCCATGCTACCATCTACAGCATGCTTGATCTTATAGATCCATTTGGAAGTCACAGCAAACTTCCCTTCAGGTCTTGGGACTGCATCCCTGTTGGCAGGCGGTTTGATGAGGAAAGATCACGGTATTGTTGATGCCGCGACACGTTGGATGAAGGCGCGAAAGGAGTATTTTGTGCCAAAGGATACTGTAGTTGGAGGGTTTTGGGTCACTTGGACCATGTATCTTGTAATATTGAGTCAAGTATACCGCAGTTGGTGGGTTTTGGGTCATGTATTTTGTAATATCGAGTCAACTGTACCGCAGTATGCGGGTTTTTTTGGTCATTAGACCAAGTTAGTTAGTCGATTATCCATAGTGTCAGTTAAGAAAGTGGACAAGTATTGTAATCGGTGGAAGCCTATAAATAGATGAGAATTGTTAGTGTTAGAAAGAAGGGGATGGATGGAAGATAGAAATAGAGCTATATGTAGAGATTGAGAGAAAGATAATGCGGGGAGTTGCACAGAGACTTATGTACTGCTTTTGGTTTGCCACAGTAATATAAGGATGATGATTTGGTGCCATCTGTGTGTAATGTTGCTCGATACTTATGTTATTTTCTTGTCTTAATGCAATTATCCATTTCTGTCACTATGATGTGAATGTCGCAATAATATGTTATAGATATTTGTTTACTGTAATGTTAAATGCTGCGATTAAAGTGATGTGCTATAAATTCTTGATGAATATTTAGAATTGTTGTTGGTATCGTACTACCGCAGCTCGTCTCCTCCCTCGGGGGAAACATGGTTCCCTCTGCTCTTCCTGGATGCCTCGAGTGAGACCTCATCTGCTCTGTGGGTGTTTCTGGGTGGGCTCGAACCTACCTGGGCCGGTTCCCAGGGAGACTGCGGTATGTGTTGACTGTTGGTCAACCCCTGTCGACTATGAGGTTGCGATTTGGTGAACAATCCCAAACATCATTCTTCATGATCGACTGATCATGGCATTCTTCTATTACTTCATCCCAGATCCTGGGAAATTCAATATCTTCAATATCTTCATAGATATATTTGTTGGAGGAATCGGAGAACCCACAGTGTCCATATTTAAAAATCGACGTTTCGAATCCAAAACAGGATCCATCATCAGGACAAATTGCCGAGTTTTGAATGAAGAGCTAAAGATCTGATATATAGTGCTAAGAAATGAAGATTGGAGACAAGTTCAAGGTCGGCTTACGGGGAAAATTTAGGGTTTAGGTTGAAATATTTAATTAATGATAAAAACCCTAAATATTAATTTATTAATTGTTTTTTAGAAGAACCTTATGTTTAAATTGAAAAATTCTTATTATTAGAGTAAATTTTATTAGAGTAAATAAGCACTTAACAAACCAATAGTTATAATACTTTTTAATTATAATTTAAATTTAAATAATTACATTTTAATTTATTTTAATTATTAAATTTTAATTTTTAATTTTAATTATTAAATTTTAATTATTAAATTTTAATTTTTAATTATTAATTTTTCAAAAATCCAATTTATAATTTCCAATTTTAGGAATACTTAATAAAATGATGGATTTTAACAAAAACAAGGGAGAAAATATAAAGGTGGAATGGTTTAAGTTTACACCACAATTTATTAGGAAATAAATTTAGAAAATAAAGGATTTAATAAATCCTTTTATTCATGTAGTTAATTGTTAATAAAATAAACAATTATTAACTTTAATAAAATTTTAATTCAAGTATTTTAAAAATTTTAAAAAAATTTTTAAATATCAATTTTAAAAATTATTATTAATGAAGAGAGGTTGTCTGTTAGGGTTCAAAATGCTTCTTTTAGAGTTTAATATAATCGGTTTTGTTAGGTTAGTTACTTGATCTCTGGTTTAGGATGGAAGGAAGCCAACTGGTGCTAACCTCAAGGCCTCCATCCCTATTTAAATTGATCGGATGTTTGATTATTTCTAGTGCTTCTCTAAATTTCCTTTTGAAATAGTGGTTTTCTTTGGCTATGATTTCAGTGTCCTCTAGACAAATTTGATGTTTGGTTTTGGAACAATGTTCTGCAAGAGCTGAGGTACGGGTACGTTCATTCCTTATGTCCGCTGCATGTTCTTTTAGTCTGGTTTGGAAGGAACGCCCAGTTTCACCTATATAGCACATCTTGCAAGAACATGCAGCCTTGTAGACACCCCTAAGTTGTTTTGGGTCGATAGGATCTTTTACAGATCTCATTTTTTGTTTAACTGTCTCAAGGGGTTTGAATGAGGTTGTAATATCTTTTTTCTTAAGGATTCTAGAGATCTTATCAGTGACTCCTTGGATGTAGGGTAAGTAGGCTCTTGTGTTACAGGTTTGGTTACTAAGAGTGTTGTTCAAATTATCTGAGGTTATATTATTGTTATGGCATCTATTACTAGCCTTATCTAGAGCTTTTTTGATAACCCTAGGTTCGTAACCTATGTTCATGAAGACTTCTTTGAGGTGGTCTTTTTCTTCCTGGAGATGATCGCTGTCTGAAATCCTAGAAGCCCTAATCGCTAAGGTGTTAATGACTCCTATTTTCTGTGAGGGGTGGTGGTGGGAATCTGCATGGAGGTAGCTTTCTGTATGTGTTTTCTTCCTATAGACCTTATGTCCCAAAGTTCCATCTTCTTTTCTAGTTATCAAGGCATCAAGAAAGGGTATGCTACCATTCTCCTCAAGTTCCATTGTGAACTTGATGTCCGCTGAATGATTATTAAGATGTTCAAAAAACCTTTTTAACTCAATTTCACCATGCGGCCAAATTACATTGGTGTCATCCACATATCTCTTCCATCGTGTTGGCTTAAGTGGATAGGAGTTTAGAGCTTCTTTCTCGAACTTTTCCATGAAAAGGTTTGCCACTATGGGTGAGAGGGGGGACCCCATGGCTACCCCAGTGGTCTGCTCATAGAATTCTCCTTGAAAACTGAAGAAGGTGGATTTGAGACATACTTCTGCTAACCTAGCTGTGTCTGGATCAGTTACCTCCTTGATGACTTGGATTGCCTCATCCAATGGTATCTTAGTGAATAGGGATACTACATCAAAGCTTAGGATCATGTCATTCGGTTCTAACTTCTCCTTTTTTATCAGCTCCACAAATTTACTCTAATAATACTCTAAATAAAATTTACTCTAATAATAAGAATTTTTCAATTTAAACATAAGGTTCTTCTAAAAAACAATTAATAAATTAATATTTAGGGTTTTTATCATTAATTAAATATTTAAACCTAAACCCTAAATTTTCCCCGTAAGCCGACCTTGAACTTGTCTCCAATCTTCATTTCTTAGCACTATATATCAGATCTTTAGCTCTTCATTTAAAACTCGACAATTTGTCCTGATGATGGATCCTGTTTTGGATTCGAAACGTCGATTTTTAAATATGGATACTGTCGGTTCTCTGATTCCTCCCGCAAACAACTACCACAGAAGTCTTGCTACAGAAATATCTTTGTTGCTGGAACAAATGTTGTATTCCTTCTTTTGTAGGTGATGGTATATGATCTTTCCTACAAAACAAGTTAAATTGGATGATTAGAAACATCTCATAGTTTTCATAACAAATTATTACACATAAATAAATATGTCATACAGTCATACAATTATTTTAGGTAATGCTTCAATACAACATTTATCCATATCCCGTAACTTTCTAGATGCCTTCCAATCTCTACCAGAACATTGTTAAGAGTGTGCACAACTCCCAACATATCAGCAAAGAGGTTTCATTCTAGATAAGTAGCAATGCAATGTTGTACAGTGACATAGGCCACTTACCCATCACATGCATATTAGTAGTATACTGTTCATTAATGCAATTAGTCTAATATGCATAATACACAACCCAAGTCTAGGAACATATGCATATACATCATTAAACAACATTATTTAAACAAACAAATATGTAAGAAATTACAATTCAAATACTTATCTTTGTTTGGTTGGTGGGTGGACTCCGTCTGAATCTTTGCAACTCCATCCTGATGTGGATTGTGAGAAGTGGTCGACTCCCTCTCAATATCTGCATCCTTGCAAAAACTACTGGAGTGTGCTCCTTCTTGATCTTTTCTTCCTGGATTACCTGTCCTTAAACTTATATTCATCCTTGATCACTATGCATGCTTACAAGTATCATTATTGTGATATCCTCGAGATCTCATACATAATCATACATTTATTAGTATATTCTCAATACTATCAAAACACAATAATCTTAAGCATGTATAGTCATGATCATTTCAAACAGAAATAATAAGCATTAGTATTCAAGGACTCTTATGGTTAGTCATATTAAAGTAAGAAACATAATATGCCTCAACCCATGATTACTCAAAACTATACTTCTATGACTCTTCTAGTTAGTCATATCATCAATTAAGGTAAGAAAAATAATATGCATACACCCATGATTATTCAAACCTATGAATAATCATTGTCAATCATGCCATGTATACTTATATAAGAGATCCTATCACAAGGTAGGATTCTAACTTGATATAGGAAAAACATTTCTGGATTAGTATGTTAGCTAGTTATGAGTAACATACCCGCATGATGTCTTCTGGTTCTCTTCAATGACTTGTGCTAGTAACCTGCATGTCTCATAAGTTAGCCATTGTAGAACCAAGTTATGTGTACCTTGTAAGTAGATGATCCATGACAATGGATGAATCTTTGTCTTCATGTCACCATGATCATATGTTCTTGAACTGGAACATGATTTGTCTTTCTTGGTGTACCTTTCATGTTAGCAAACAACATCGAACTCATATAAAACCATAATGCATTAGTACAATCATAAGTGTCAACACCCTAATCAATGAATATCTTCAATCCCGCATTCATAATTTTATTAAGGTGATACAACAATTCTAAATTTAATCAAGATTGTAATAACCGTAATAATATGAAAACATACCATAAACTTAATCATGAACAAATCTTGAAACATACTTGGATAAGTCATACCTGTCAAGATTGCTTGTAATCTTCTTATGTAATGCCTTAGCCTCATCTCCCTCTGAAACAATAACTTCTTCACATATGCAAGTGACCAATCCATTCTCTTCTAGGATTAACCCAATCCACTTGATTTGCAAGGACTGGATCTGGAGTTGGATTAAAGTTTGTTAGAGAAACCCTAAAAATTCAAACTCTGAATTTCAAACTTCTCAAAGTATATAAAGATGCGCCTTGATGAGTTGATCAAGCCGGTATTCTCAGAATTTGAAAACTACAAAGTTTCACCCCTCAAAATTGCCTTCCAAACTTTTGGATCTTCTGGACAGGATCCTGAACTAGGGTTTGATAAAGCCCACCCTTCTTCCCAACCAAAAGGTTCGATCCCAAGCTCTAAACTTTGATTTTTCTGAGGAGCTTCCAGCCGTGGTCACAGACTTAAAAAATTCCTAACTTTTGCAGAAGCCCTAATTTTCCACTTTTCCAATCAAAGTCTCGAACTAGGGTTTGATCAAGCCCGGCCTTCTACCCAACCAAAAAATTTGATCTTGGTCTCTAAATTTCAATTTTGATGAGTAGCATACATCCGTGGTCTGTGATTACAAAAATACCAACTTTCTCTGAAACCCTAATTCCCGGAGCCATGAATGAAGGTGCTCAAACAATAATTTTGTTTTGACATAAATATGCTCCTGATTTTTTCTGGTCTAACTATTAACTTTAAGATCCATAGGATCTAAAAATATTTTGTGTGGTATCCTGATCTGTCATCTTTCCAACCCCATAGGTCTAACCTCAAATGGATTCTCTAAGAAAGAGTTATACCAAGTGTCACAACGTGACCTATTTATGGGATAAAACAGGAGAGTGAACTTGTACGGTGTGCCATGTGTCACTCATTTCGTTTCATCCTCTGAAAATGTTTCCTGAGAAAATACATTCCGTGCACTACCTGTCACTTTTTACTAAATTTCATTTGGAGCTTCCTAGCCCAAGTTATGACCTTTTTTCCTAGGTCACCTGTTTATGACTTAGATCTGGAAGAGGCAGAAGCCCTAGATTGTACAGATCATAAAACACAAAGTACAATGAATTAGAAGTTGTCCTTTGGACACAAGGTACATGGGGATCTGATATTCGACCTGTAAAATTTTTAGATCCAAAAAATTCTCCAAAATTGATTTATAGTGAAAGTGCTACGATGACTTGTTTTTTCTATATCAAGCCTTAGCATCACAAGTGCAACAAGTGTCATACATGCCATACCATGCCTTCTTTTAGGCTAGCTCTAATACCATGTTAATTTTTTAGAATTTACTTCAATCTGATCTAGGATATTAACTGAGAGAACAACATGTAAAACATATCAGTCATGGACACAATAATGCAAGCACACAAGAGTCATAGAGTTTACTTGGGGAAAACCATAAAGGTGAAAAACCCCAATAACTTCCTTAGAGATAGACATCTCCTAGTAGCAGCTTCTCCTCCTCCACAAGTGCGCCACTCTCCAAAGTGTGTGTGAGAGAATAGAATAATGAAATAGAGTGCTTCCCGGACTCTATTTATACTTGACTTGACTTGCCTAATAACCTTTACTAGGTCGGCCTCAACTTAACCACATAACACAATGCTGATTGGGCCGATACCCAATAGGGTGGTCTAATAACCCATCAAGTATAAGTTATGACACTTCTGTATAAAGGAATAATAACATCTCTATAGGAATACAAACACTTCCGTATAGAGGAATAATACCATCTCTATAGAGTACAATATACATATATGAAATACATTCCAAGGTTACATATACATCAACATGTTGTATATATTTCAAAACAATTAAACCCTCGCAACTCGTCTTCCGCATTCCCCAGATTAGATCTCAGTCATCAACTTGTCTTAATCTTATGGCCAGAATTAAGCCGACATAATTAATAAATATGTTGATTTTCTTTCTATTTCCTTTTATTATTTTTCATTTTCAAAAATTACTTGTTGGGTGGATTATACTGCCAAATCCATTTCAAAAATTACGAAATCCAGGTTCCAAAACCATACTTTTTCTTTTGATATTGCAACTTTTGAAATTGGTTTTTGCGGTGTTATGATATGATAATTATGATGGTCATTTGAAGTAGTAAAAATATACAAATTATCAAATGAATTGGTGTGTGCATAATATGATGGTCATTTGAAGTTGAATTTCATTAACGGATACCCCATTTTGAATGAGGCTCAAGATAAATGAATGAAGGGTCAGCCGACCCTTCTTCTACCCACTATTATTTTCATAATAGTTCTAGACTGCAAGAAGGGTGGTTCAATCCTTCCTGTGTTCACCATTCTGGATACAGGTGAATTGTCGAATATTGGTGTTCACAATTATCTACTAAAATAAGGGGCAGTCGATCCTTCTTGTCGGCAATCAGAAGTCCCGAGAAATATTGTTTAGATGTTATAAATTAGGAAATGTCCCGATCCCTACAATATACTGTGGAAGTCGGTTGTGGGAAATTTTCATGCCAACCTTCGTAGATTTAATATTTTTTATTTCTCTTTTAAATGAAGGATCAGCCAACCCTTCTTGTGGTTAGTATTTTTGCAGTCTTCCCTATTTAGGATATAGATGAATTGACAGCCTATACTTCATAGGTTGAATATTTGGACAATTCCCTCATAAATGAAGGGGCAGCTGAGCCTTCTTCTACCCAATATTATCTTCATACTAGTTCTAGACTGCAAGAATGGTCATCCAATCCTTCTTGTGTTCACCAGTCTGGATACAGGTGAATTACTGGATATTCAAATTTGATTCCCGCAACCTGCAATTGCGTATTGTGGGAAGAGTATTGTAAATGTTTGTGTTCTACCTTTCTTCAACCAGTAATGTGGATTGCAGGAACAATTTGACTAATGGATTTGCAATCAATGGAGTTTTATGCATTCCAGGTTTTGCATGTAACCTAGTATTATTAAGAAAACTTATTCATGTTCGTGTCAGGTTCCTTTTATCTAACAAAGGTTGTAAAATGGTCTAGTAATCTATGGTGTTTTCTAAGGGTGATTGTGTAGGAACTCTATTCAATGTTGATGCATGTATTGTTCAATGTGATAGTTATTCAATTTCTACAGTGAACAATCACTAGGATCTACAACCTCGCAATTAGAACCTGTACATACCTCTAATGTTCATGAATTTTAGGTACCTAAACAATCCCTTGCTTCAGAAATGAAGCTACCTATAAAGGTGAAAAGTCCAATGTCTAAAATATTCACTCATTGCTTGAATAGATAGTCAATCAGTTAAGTTATAACATATAAAAATGCTTTGTCCCGACTTCTGTTTTCTGACAAGAAGGTTCGGCCGCCCCTTCTTTTCGTAGTTAATTGTGAAAACATGTTGGTTATAACTGAACCAGAGGTTTTCTATAAGACCTAGGTTCTTCGTGGTTTCCCTTTGACCAGCAAAACCCCTTCACACCGGCCCTTTCGGCAATAACTTGCGAGCAAGTTGAGGTCTCACCCGAGGTATATCTATGGGGTACTGCAGAATCAGGTTTCCACAGTAAGTGACGAGTTGTGTGGATGGACGTATTGCGCAGTGCAATAGGGGGTATGCGCTGCGAGAGGAGACTTTGCAATGATGGACAACGCTGCGGTCCACACCACTATGTTCTTCTACTGCGGGCCTTCTACTGGGACTGCGAACAATACCACTCAGCTTATACTTGAAGTGTTTGAAAATGCTTAAGGCAGTGACATGAGTGTCACTCATCCACTCATTCAACTACTCAACCGATTATCCATCTACTATTCGTTCATCCACTTGGTATGGTTATGATTTGAGCATGTTCTATTGATACAATCTGATTGTTATGCATTGTTCTACTGTGCATAAACAAGTACTTAAGTGATCTACTTAACCAACTAACTGATTCACTATTTTCAAACATAAGCTAAATGTTCACCATTCATCTATTCATGCAGAACTTAACATATCATATCCATACCTCTTCTGAAGGAAAATGCATAGAACAATTCTCTCATAACAGGATGCAAGGAAACATCGAGACATTCATTTACAGAAACATATATAAGCATTCATCCATAAAACACAATCGCACAACACAATATTTAATGTTGTTCACTCCCCCAGATGGAAAGCTATGTCCATAAGAACGGTTGGTAATATATATCCTTAAAAAGGGATGGGGATAATCGTTCTTAGTCTACGCACTCAGCTGCAGACTCTCCTTCCTCTTAGATAGGTCTCTGCAGACACAGCTGCAAATCCTTTACAATCTTCTCAACTCAACAAGAGATTTTGCAATACAATCACTCGGCTATTCAACAACACTGAGAGAAACTCAGAACCCAACATTGTCACAACAAAAAGTAACCCCATCCCATACAAAATTGTCTTCTTAAATAGACCATGCCCGAAGGTCATGTCTTTACAATTCCAAAGACCTAAACCCAAAAACCCTTAGGGTTTACAAAACTGTGTCGGTTTCCTTAAATCGGCTTGCTGGAATCTGGTAGCGTCTGCTTCATCATGGCGGTTCTCCACGTCTTCATTCTGTCGCTATCAGCCTTCCTGTCGCACGTGTGCGAATAGGTCACTTTCACTAAACCGTTCATCTCTAATGGTGTCTCCCACTAGGCATGTCAAGCCATCGCTTTCCCTGAGCTGTCCTTTCCTTAACAAACTCATTCATTGGACACTTTCCTGATTTGCTCGTGGCCGCCGCTCGACACTTCTAGAGCATCTTTCGAAAATAAGACCACTACTAGTCCATCCTGTACCTGCACCTGATGCTCATCCAACACTTCGCTTTGTTGGCTCCACATGGCCTGACTACTTCGCAGCACTGCTTTTTGGCGGCGCTGGTGTTCGCGGTACTTCCAAAATTTGGATGTTGCGCACAAGTTTGCAGCATGGTCAAAACTTGGATGATGTGCACAACTTCGCAGCACCCTCAACACTTAGACAAAATTACATCTTTTTCTGAGCTGTGCTTAGCTCAGCTTTTCCTGCTTATCAAAAGTGTTACAAAAACTTTGTCCCAACTTGGGCCCAACATGCCCCTAACACTTACATGTTGCTCATCCCTGAGCCACTTGCTGCTTTGGTCTTCTCGCTCTACTCTGCGACCGGTGGAACTAATTTGGCCGCGAACTCATTATATGTGCCGAACAACTGTTCCACTACTTCTCTGGTATCTTGTTCAACTTGTTTTACTGTCTCAAGTAGTGATGTATTTACCTCTTCTCCAATCTCTCCTTATACCTGCTCCTGGTTATCGCGGAGTTCCTTCAGCTTGTCTTCTATCTGCTGCGACACCCCCATGGAATCCTCTAGGACTTGCTGCGACTACTTATCCATCTTAGTCTCTTTTTCTCTTAATGCCTGGACTTCCTTCTTCAAGCCTGATATCTCCTTATACCTCAGCAGCCTCTCCCTGGGTGGCAGAGCCTAGACCTCTGCGTCCAACTTTTCTAGCACAGTCTACTTTTCTTTTACCGCAATCTTCACCTATATTAGCCCTTGTTCCTCTTCAAGGGAAGTGAATTCCTTTGAAACCTTTTCCAAGAGATGTCGGAACTTAACCATCTCACTCGTTATACTCTATGCGGTGTCACTCACCGTTTGCTCTCTTAATTGTTGCTCAGTTAATGGCGTCTGCGTATTCAGTTTTTCCTTCAAGGCTTCAAGCTCGGCCTCATAGAGGATGTCCTTATCCTGCATCTCCATCTTCAAATATCTCACCTTTTCTCCGATCCTCAGAATTGTGTCCATAGGATCATCCTGGAGTTCTAGACCTTCAATATCTTGGGAAACAGTAGATATGGTAGTCTCGAATTGTTGCCGGTGGTCCTGTTCATCACGTAGCTGCATTTCTGGGTGCAACTCGAGCTTCCTGTTTGCTGCGTGCAGCTCCGCTTGTGACTTCATGGACTCTACTGTGCTTTCATGCATGTCATCGATGATCTGCGTGTACATAAAGTGTAAGCCAGGCAAAGGAATCTTGGCCAAGTCAAGCTCTACCTGCTCGACTCCCTTTGTGTCCAGGACGATCTCTTCTGTCATTGGTAATGAAATAGCTAATGGGTCGAAATGGACAACCCTGGTCTTAGAAGGCAACGGTATTGCTAGTTGTGGTGGTGTTTGCTGTGAGGTTCCTACCAACCTCCCTTTAGTTGCTGTGTCGTGCGGAAAGGTTAGGCTCTTCTGGACATCATCTGTTTTCTTCATGAGACCTTGCAATGCGAGCCTATTCTTTTGCTGGTCATCCTGGATGACCTTGTCCTTTTTGTCTTTGTCAGCCATGAGCTCCTGCATTTGTTCTGAGACCTTTTCTGCTATCATCTCAAAGTCATCTTCATTCAGCACTGTCTCAGATTGAGTCTTTGTGGCCTTCATCCTCTTCTATGCCTTCAGCTTCTACGAGGTCTTAAGCTCTTTCCGCTTTCCTGTTTCTTCAATAATCGGGCATGACAGCGGGATTGGCTCAGCTTCTTCAGAGTCTGTCTCAACATCCATGAATTCAACACGGAAGTTGGTCGGCTAATCCTTCATGAGGATGTCAATGTCCTCCTCATACATATGGTAGTTACCCGAGTACCATTCTGGCTTCTTCATTCTCGCTTTGGGTGAAATAAAGATACATCGCATGTCCACCATGAAATCAAGAACGAGAATGTACTTAGACGTTACCTGCTTTGTGATGTGGGCTATATGGGTGATCACATTGCGCAACTGAGTGTAATATTGATAGAAAACTTCAGTTGTTGCATGTTGTCGCTCTGCGTTGATGTTTTCCCAGAGTTTGGCATAACGGAACCCTCTAGGATCATTGCTTTCTGTAATGACACCCACATAGTACTTTGGCTCCTTCCATCCAGAAAAGGCAATGAGGATGATCATCCATGTAAAGTGGAACTGTCCGCCATTCTCCTGGGTATCATTGAGTTCATCCAAGAACTCATTAAGAAGATACTGACACCAATTGAATTGGATTCCTTCAGCCGTTGCGGCACCGAGTAGTATTACGCCCGCAAGAACCTCTGGAGGCCTAACTATTCTGAGTATTTTTCCTGCAAGTAGCTGGGTGACAAATCTTGTCACTCTGTCTTCAATTCCTTTTGTGGGAAAACCTATTTTCCCTTTCACCAATGCATGAGTTTTCTTCAACTTTTTGACTGCATCTTTTTCCTTATTCTTCCCCTGGAAGAACTGCTTGGGATCCTTACCGCACTTGGTTAACCCTGTGATGCGATGGATTAAATCAATGTTTACATTGACATTTATGTCGAGCCACAGATATCCCTTGTAGATTTGCGCCATCAGTGTGGGAACCACCACATTCACTTCTTGTGATCGATGAAAATGTGGCAACTTTAACAAGTTCAACAGTCCTGACTGAACGACGGGTGTCAGTCCGCTTTCGGCAACCAAGTTAAAAGTTCCCTTGGCATCCTTTTTCCAGCACATATACTGGTTAGGCTGGAACTGTGGGTACTTGGGCGCGTGGGGCTCTTCCTTTTGCATGCCTAGGAGGTCAAAGTCTTCCCACTTACAGTCTGCGATCTTTCCGAGTAGGTTCTTAGCAACCTCTACATGTTTTGAAATCGGCGACAATGGGATTTCATATCTAGCATTCTTGGCCAATTTAAAGACTAGGGCATCCAATGCCTATTATGATATATACTCCGCTATCAACTTCAATGGTTCCTTCTGAAAGACCGGCAATCTCAGCACCATCCAGCCCATCTTTTGAGTCTTGCTTCGTGGTCCAGTTATGTCTTTCCCTTTGTCCTGCATGATTGGATTATGGCGAGGTGATAGTTTGGACACTTGACTGGGTTCGAGTATAGTCCTCTTGGCAGGGGTTTTCATTAACTCTGTAATTCCCCCATGCAGAAATATTCAGATTGCTTCTTGAAGTGTAATCTCTTCTTCTCTATCTTGTGATTTGGACATTCACTGGCGAGAGTAGGCAACTATGACTAAGGATTGCTAACACAGGAGTGGACGCATGAAAATTCTAAGTGTCTGGTAATTCCCGTGAGTCCTTATGCGGTGTTATTTATAGGCACAGCTAGGTCCTCCCCGCTTCTTCCAACAGCTAGATGGGCATTTCATGTAGTGTCCATTGGTGAATTTGAGTGAATCCTCCAGTCCCTTCCATCGTCAACGTGTTCAGAACGGCTATCTTTTCGTTAAATGCTGAAGCGGTTCATTGCAACGGTCATATAATGGCTATTTTTCTCAAAACATTTTGTAACGGCTATTTTTCTGAGTCTTGCGCCGATCTGTGTGGCAAGCCATCTGCAATCCTGCGCAGTTACTTCACAGTGCCAAAAATTCTCAACTGTGTGGTTTCAAATTTTTTTATTTTTTTTCCTTCTACGCAGCTTCAACAGTGCTACGCAGTACACACATTGTTCTACTTATCGTACATGTACAGGCTCCTTTACATTTCCAGTGTCCAATTTCAACTATTTTTGACACTTAGAAATTTCTCCCTCTGCTTATCATTCAAGATTGTGCGAAGCAGGGCAGACATGGTACAGCTTTAGCCTGCTTCCATTTATCAAAGTTGGTAGGGTATCGCCAGCTAAATTGGATAACTAGACTACACCAGTGTTAGTAACATGTATCATAGTATATGGACCAAGTCAATGCATCTTAAATTTACCAGGAAACTTCATGAATTTGCTATGATACAGGAGGACTAGGTCACCTACCTGAAAGCACTTATTCTTTATATGGCGATCATGCCAAGCTTTCTCACGGTCTTTCTGAACTTGCTGGTGGAAGTCGACAATGAAGTGATCTTCCTCCAACCGAGCAAGGTGTAGCAACCTTCCTTCTAATGCTGCGCAGTCTGCCATTCCTATGAACGCATCGATCCTTAAGCTAGGGACAATGTACTCCATTGGAATTATAGCTTCCTTCTCATAAGCCAACTAAAAAGGTGTATGTCCTGTCAATTTCTTGCATGTAGTCCTGTATGCCCATAACATAGAGGAGACACACAGGTCCCACTCATCTCTATTCACATTGCAAACTTTAGTCAGTGCATTCACCAGTATTTTATTGAAATCCTCAATAGTTCCATTCGCCTGTGGATGATATGGAGTACTACGCTGATGATGAATGTGGAATTCCTCTGTGAGTTCCTCAATGGTCTTGTTTAAAAAGTGAGTACCTTGGTCACTCATCAAAATATTTGGACAACCAAATGTTGACAGTATGTCTTCGAAAATGAACTGCATGGTAGTACTGGCACTGCAGTCCTTTACTGTCTTTGCTTCCACCCATCTGGTGAGGTAATCAGTAGCAGTAATAGTATACCTCGCACCAGTTCTTTTTCCTGGTGGCTTTATAGGACCCACAAAATCAATTGCCCATTTTTCAAATGCCTGCAAGGTCAACTATGGGTTCAATGGCATCTCATCTCTTCGCGAAGGTTTCCCTATCTTCTGATAGACATCACAGTTCTTATATTGTTCTTTGGAATCTTTGTGGATCGTGGGCCACCATAGCCCTACGTGCAATATCTTCTGTGTGGTAGCCCTTCCTGCATAGTGACCTCCCGCGATCCCTGAATGCACGTCTGCTAGAATAAATGGTTTCTCATGATCTAGTACGCATCTATGCAGGACTTCATCTGACCCGAGTTTGTATAACTGACCTACAATTATAGTGAAGTCTGCGGCGCGCACCACTAACTGCTTCTTCTACTAGATAGATAATTCTTGTTGTGCCAGTCTTGTTGTCAAAAAATTAATGATATCCTTATAATAATCATCAAAAAATTGTATAGCAAATAGTTGTGCATCAAGCAGATTGGCTTCAATGTTCGTCGGCTCTTCTCCTGACTCAATCCTTGACAGATGATCAGGTCCCAAGTTTAGTCTACCTGGCTTAACAATAATCTCAAAGTCATATTCCTGGAACAACAGTAGCCATCTGCATCTATGTCCCCCTAACACTGGCTTATTGACCAAGTATTTCAACGTAGAATGGTCAGTGAACATAAGGAAGTGCACACCAAGCAAGTAATGTTTGAATTTCTGTAGGGCATATACCATCGCAAGGTCTTCCCTCTTTGTAGTGGTATAGTTTTTTTCTGTTGTTGAGAGCTTCCTGCTTGAGAATGCAATAGGGTGGTCAATACCTCCTTCTCCTGCCAGATCTAATACGATTCCCAAGGAAATGCATGATGCGTCAACATGGACATGAAATGGCTTCATCCAATCTGGAAAGACTAGAATCAGCGCAGTCACCATCTTTTCTTTTAGTGTATCAAAACCTTGTTCACATTTCGCGTTCCAAATGAACGGTGCCTCTTTCTTTAGCAGCTTTTCCATTGCTGCGGTTATCTACGCGTAACCCTTTATAAATTTCCTATAGTATCCAGTATGGCCTAAGGTAGAGCGCAACATATTGACTGAATTTGGTGTTGGCAAGTTCACAATTATTGCGATCTTCGCAGGGTCCAGCATCAATCCTTTCTTACAAACAATGTGCCCAAGTAGAATCCCATAAGGAACACAAAAAATACACTTCTTTATATTTAAAGAGATCTGATGCTGTAGACACTTCTCAAGCATCATTCTAAGGTTTGCGCAACGATTCTTCAATAGAGAAAACACAGTCCAATCATCAAAATACGCTTTGAGAAACTTATGCATAAACTCTTTGAATACTGCAACGACCACTCTGGAAAATATGGAAGGTGTGTTCTTTAGGCTAAAAGGCATTATTGTGTACTGGAATGACCCCCATTCTGTAGCAAAAGTCGTCTTATGCCTGTCTACGGTATCAATCCTTATTTGATGATACCCCGAGAAACCATCAATAAAAGAATAGGCCTGATTCCCTCCAACATTATCAAGCACTCCATCTGTAAATGGAGTAGGGAATGGGCCGTGCATGGAAGTATCATTCAATTTTCAGAGATCCACACAGATCCTGATCTCACCCTTCGCTTTCTTGTCTTGAACGACCATGGGACTAATCCACTCTGATTCCTTGATAGGTTCAATGATCCCTACTTCAAGCATCTTATCCAACTCTATGCGTACTCTTTCTTTGTAGCACGGATTTAGTCTGTACGATCTCTACTTCACGGGATTTGTGCCTGGCTTCAAAGGTATTTTCATGACTCCTAGGTCTCCTAGAATTCCTTTCATTTCTGTAAATTTTGTTGGAAACAACTCTTGATACTCATGCAAGGTGTCTGCGATCTCTGTGTAAGTTTTAAACCTTAACAGTGAAGTACAAACTTATATCGATTCTTAAGCATTAACAAAAAATACACAATGGCACACACATTACACAGAGATTTTCACCTGGAAACCCTTAACCGGGAAAAAACCAGCAAAACTTAGAGCCGCACAGCTCCTTTTCAACTTATATGTTTTATTTAACCATGTATAATACAATAAATGGTATTCCGCAGCATCTAAAACCCTAATTCGTTTACCCGAAATTAGGTTACAACCCTAATCCCTTTTACTGGGATTAGATAGAGCACAATGGGTCAAAAATCGCGAAAAAGTAAAAAGCAACCCAAAAAATTTTGCGCCCCGCGCGAACTCTGGGGGCCTAACGGCCCCCTCCGTGTCGTTTCGGAACCTAACAGTCCGAAACGAAGGGGGTGGGCCCTGTTGGGCTACCCCCCCCTCTAAACCCCCCCGTAGGAATCGTGTTGTACACGCAGCGACCATGTGAAGATATATAACATACCCAACACTCTGCAACAGTCTGATCGTCCCAATAGTCTCTGATTGCTGTGAACTTCGATTCTTCACTTGTGCCAATATTCACCTTCTGTGTTTTTACTAGTCTGCTCATATCTGGGATTTCTAATGGAGGTCCTTCTACATTGCGTGCACCCTCCAATTCTGGTATGTTTATGTTGCACGGATCATCATCATCATCTTCCTTGCTATCACCATCTTCTTCAGCTAGGTTATAATAGTCTATGGGATGTTCTTCATGTTCCTTCCATTCCGAGTGTAGGTTCGTAGGAATGCTATCTGCCTCAAAGAATTCTTCCCATGTAGTATCTTCACAAAGACAGTCTCCCCTAGATATGCATTGCTTAATTAACTGCAATGCCTCATGGATCAGTGGGTTCTCATCCTCGAAGCTGAAGTCCCTTTGGAAGTTCGCAATCAACCTTTCCCAATCAGTGGTTTCCCTACCCAACTACAGGTCTAGGTACCGTTTCTTTTAAATGCCCTCATCGAGCATATGTACAAATAGAAGCACCCATTCTTCATGTGGCCTTTCCAGCCATGCCTGCGAACAGACTTCAATGTGCTTACTAGGATCTATTTTTCCATTAAACGTTTCAAAGGGTAAAGTAACCCAATCAACAAACCGAATCTGCATGTTAATTCTGCATTGATCCCACGTGTTCAATGTCTGCTTGTGCGCATTCCACCATCTGGTGGGTGTGTCGCGTAGTGCCATATCCAATGCTAGTAATCTATGCTCATATGCAATAGTTGTAGTGTATTCTTGGATGAAAGTGTAAACATTAGTAGAACCATCATATGTGGGAATAGGACTTACCTCCTTTCCAATCCAGCGGAGTGATTTCGTAACCTGCGCACATCTTCTTGCTGATACTTCATGCATCCGGCTTTGCTAATTTTCCAGCCCTACCTTCGAATCAAAGATGCAGGAGCTATCACATCTCTAGCTGAGTGTACCATCTGTAGTAGGATTAATGTAATCTTCCTAGTTCGCTGTGAGCTGGTATAGTCTGTCCAAGTCTTGAGCCTTGGATTCCTCCTGGATCGGCTCACTCTATCTGTCACCATCTGCAGGATCCAACGGTGCGATGACCCTAAGATGCCTTCCTTCAAATATCATCTTCTTTGTCTTTAGATTTATGATAGCCAAGTTATCAATAGCCCAGTCAATTCCTAGCAGTGCAGAAAAAGGCCGGCTATCATCCACAATCTTGATAACCTCAAAGTCTGCATGACTTTGGACTCCATCGATGTTGAGTATCACGTCAGCTAACCGGAAAAAAGGTATGACCTTCTCTTGGTTAGCCATTCTCAGCTAGATGGGTGACCATGACAACTTTGGTCGACCCATCTGATGCCATGTCTGCTTAGTCAAGACATCTACTTCAGATCCCATATCAACGATGACTTTATCCATTTCAAAATATTCAAAATGCGCAGTAAGCCTCATTTCTCGGCCTGTTCTTTTATGCTTTCTTATGTGATATACTACGCTCTTCGAAGTTTCTGTTCCTGTCTGTGGTTCATATTGGTTTACGAGCTTCTGTAGCTCTACTATGGCATTTTAACTTTTTAGTAACTTTATGCAGCTTCGCAGGAACTGCGCAATAGAGGTGCTGACATCTGTTGCAGTGCTTGTTTTGTCATAGGTCACTGCCATGTATTCAACATGCAGCGCTTCACTGCGCAGCGGGATCCTCTATGATTCTGTTGTCGGCTCTATGAAGGTATCCCGCACGTCGATAAAGACTTCCTTGTTCTTTCGTATTTCGAGAGCAGGTATTTTTCCCAGAGCTTTCCTTATCCATACTGTCTCAAGAGGGATCTGCTTTGTGTGATCCTCCCCTAACGTGGAAGCTTCTCCTCCCCTATCGCGGCCTGTCTCAGTGCCACTGCACATGATGACATTGATGCTTGGGTCTACTAGTCTTCTCTCCACTGCGATCCACTAGATGTTCGTGCTTGGTTCATCCATCCGTCTTCTTTTCTGCATTTCCACCTCTAGCACTGGGCAATATTCAATAACATGCTCAAATGATTTACAATAATTGCATGTAGTGCATGGGTTAACACAATCTGTAGATACGTGACCTGTTTGGTCACAGTTATAGCAAATAACCTGAACATGGCCTCTTCCCTACGCCGGGCCAACATTTCTTCCTCTACCACAGTATCCAGCACCAGGACTTCTGTATCCTCCTTGGTCATATTATGCATTCTCTTGTTTTGGCTGGTTATCTTCTTGTACGCGGTACAAGCTAGCGCCTCTCATTGAGTCCATATCTCATTTTCTCTCATTCATTAGCTCTGATGCGCGGCAGTTGGATTCATCATGTCCAACTGATTTACAGAAAGTGCAGTATAAATTTTTAGGTGTTTTCACATATTTCTGTATAAGATAACAGTCTTCAGGTCAGTGTCTTGTGGTTCTACAAATTTCACACCATGGGGCCTGATTCTGATTTATTGGGTTGAGAGCACAACTATTACGATAGTTGTGGAATAAAGGGCAATGATCTCGGTCATGGCCTTCTCCTTTACAACTTGTACACCAGACCTCATGTCTAGGTTCATACCTTTGTTCTTTGCCATTCTTCATGCTTTGCAGTTCTAGTGTCAGGGTGGTCAGTTCATTCTGGATCTGAGACATTCCAAAACTAGTCTCACCAATCGGCGAAGCCTCTAGCTTCATTGCGATCTCCAAGGCCTCTGCCTGCAACATAACCTTCTGCTGCATCAATGATAATATAGTATGAGGCAACAACAGAATAATGAACGATTCCTTATGCTGTTTCGGGGCTATAACAAAGCTCACTTGGTCTAATAGCGTTTTGAACTTCTGATCAAACTCCCAAACTGTTTCAGTCGGTTTCTGCTTTATTTCTTCCAACTCGATTATACACTAAGATTCAGATTTGGGTTTCTTAAACTCTGCCACAATCACAACTTTAATTTTTGTGAGGGTTCTCGGCTGTGTGTTAGAGTACTTCATGAACCAATGTAAATCTCTGTCCCTGAAATTGGTGATGAGCTGTGCTCTCTTCACGGCATCATCTTGGATTTTTGTTACACTCCATACGTCTTCGCAAAGGAACCAATGTTGGTTAGGGTCTTCTAGGCCAGTTCCTTTGAATATTGGCAGCTTCATATCTGTGTTTTCCATTGTCCTATTAGGTAGTGGGGCGCCTAGATTAGTGCGCGGATGCTGTAAAGGGCTCTATGCAGTGAAAACAAATGGGCTTATCGAGATAGACATGGTGGGTTGAGTATTCTGTGGGGTGGGCTATGTAGCGGGTGGGTTTTGAGATAAAGGTGGTGAGGTTTCTGCAGTTGGTGGGTTCTCAGGGGTAAATGGTGGTGCAGCTTCATTGTTAAGGTCACAAGGAATCTCAGTATTGATATGGAGTCTAGGACCTCCAAGATTCTTATTAAATTTATACCTCTTACCACTTTTAAGATTATGGGTATCTTCGTCAGAATCACTATATATACTATTTACCATGACAAACTTAAGAATATTACTGCATTCTTAAAACACCTTTCTCAGCTAACATCATCTTAATGTATAGACTGAGATTGTTCAACAACTTACCTTGGAATCCTCCGAAAAAATATGCTTTTGCTTGGCTGTAGTATTTGAGTGTGTGTACAGCAAATTCTGTTATGAAGCCTTCTAGCATATGATTGACCCAAAAATCAATTGCGCGTGTCAACGGGCTATCTATTGCTTTGAGCTGCGCTATGAGCTCAAGAGTCCACTCTGTAGGAACTCCTCCTTGAAAATAGGTTTTCTTTTCTGCGAGCCACGAGATCCACGTGTGCAACTCTTTTGGAAATGATTCCCAGAAAATCTCATGAATATATTTCCACAGATATCTATCCAACCACTGTGTGTCACATAGATGTGGATGTCTATTCTCTTTCCTTGCAAAGTCTCTTAACATCTTGTCCCACCAAGCTTGGATTTCTATCTTTTCAGGATGCCAGTTGTTAGAGCCTTTCGAGAACTGGTATTCTTCGTCACACATCATGATTGCAACTCATCACAGATTCTAGCATGACAACAGAACCATTTGTTGGTTATAACTTACCCATAGGTTTTCTATAAGACCCAGGTTCTTCACGGTTTCCCTTTGACAAACAAAACACCTTCGCACCAGCCCTTTCGGAAATAGCCTGCGAGCAGGTTGAGGTCTCACCTGAGGTGTTTCTATGGGGTACTATGGAATCAGGATTCCACAGTAAGTGACGACTTGCATGGACGAACGTACTGTGTAGTACAACATGGGGTATGCGCTACGAGGGGAGACTGCGCAGCAATGAACAGTGCTGCAGTCCACACCACTATGTTCTCTACTACGGGCCTTCTACTAGGAATACGAACAATACCACTCAGCTTATACTTGAAGTGTTCGAAAATGCTTAAGGCACCGACATGGGTATCACTCATCCACTCATTCAACTACTCAGCCGATTATCCATCTACTATTCATTCATCCACTTGGTATGGTTACGATTTGAGCATATTCTATTGATACAATCTGATTGTTATGCATTATTCTACTATTCATAAAGAAGTACTTAAGTGATCTACTTAACCAACTAACTGATTCACTATTTTCAAACATAAGCTAAATGTTCACCATTCATCTATTCATGTAGAACTTAACATATCATTTCCATACCTCTTCTGATGGCAAATGCATACAATAGTTCTCTCATAACATCATGCAAGGAAACATCTAGACATTCATTTACAGAAACATAGATAAGCATTCATCCATAAAAGACAATCGCACAACACAATATTTAATGTGGTTCACTCCCACGGATGGGAAGCTACATCTACAAGAATGGTTGGTAATATATATCTTTAAAAAGGGATGGGGACAACCGTTCTTAGTCTGCACACTCAGCTGTAGACTCTCCTTCCTCTCAGATAGGTCTCTGCGCACACAGCAACAGAGCCTTTACAATCTTCTCAACTCAACAAGAGATTTTACAATACAATCACTTCGCTATTCAACAACACTAAGAGAACCTTAGAACCCAAAATTGTCACCACAAAAAGTAACCCCATCCCATACAAAATTGTCTTCTTAAATAGACCATGCCCGAAGTTCATGTCTTTACAATGCCGAAGACCTAAAACCAAAAACCCTTATGGTTTACAAAACTGTGTCGGTTTCCCTAAACTGGCTTGCTGGCATCTAGTAGCATCTGCTTCATCGCGGTAGTTCTCCACATCTTCATTCTATCCCTATTGGCCTTCCTTTCGCATGTGTGCCAACATGTAACTTTCACTGAACTGTTCATCTCTAACGGTCTCGCCCACTAGGCATGCCAAGCCATCGCTTTCCCTGAGCTGTCCTTTCCTTAACAAACTCGTGCATTGGCCTCCTTCCTGATTTGCTCGTGCCCATCGCTCGACACTTCTGGAGCATCTTTCCAAAATTAGACCACTACTGGTCCATCCGGTACCTGCACCTGATGCTCATTCAGCACTCTGCTTTGCTCGCTCCACGTGGCCTGACTGCTTCATAGCACTGCTTCCTCGCAGCACTGGTCTTCGCGATACTTCCAAAATTCATATGCTCTGCATAAGTTTTTAGCATGGTCAAAACTTGGATGTTGTGCACAACTTTGTATCCCTCTCAACACTTAGACAAAATTACATCTTTTTCTGAGCTGCGCTTAGCTCAGCTTTTCCTGCTTATCAAAAGTGTTACCAAAACTTTGTCCCAACTTGGGCACAGCAAAATATTTATCCAGCAATTCAGATATATCCATAATGGAGAACACAAGAAGGGTTGATCAACCCTTCTTGCAGTTTCGAACTATTACGAAAATAATATTGGGAATACGAAGTGTCGGCCAACCATTCAATTATGAGGCAATTTTCAAAATAGAACACCTTGGATGTTTTCACATATAAAAATCGTTTCTTTCGACTTTTGTTTTTCGACAAGAAGAATCGGCCACCCCTTCTTTTCGTAGTAAATTGTGAAAATGTTTATCCAACCATTCATCTATATCCATAATATAGAACACAAGAAGGATTGACCGACCCTTCTTGTGGTGCCAAACTTCTATGAAAAGAATACTCGGAATAAGAAGGGTCAGTCGACCCTTCATTTATGTTACAACGTAATCTTCCACCTTATGAGAATCAACACACTTTGGCCTAGAGGATCAATTTCACTCACTCAGAACCACTTTATATGCTTCAGACACTACTTTTCCGTATTTTTTCCCTTATACGCTTGCTGCATCATTACAGTGGGCGTACCCACGAGTTGCTTCACTATAGCCCGTGGGTAGCATGTAAAATGGTAAGAATCACTAGTTTATTACTTTTTACTTCCAAAACGTGGTCGTTGGGTGACCTTTGACCCTCCATCTGCCCAAGAAACACCTTGATGTGTCCTTTCACTTACCTTTGAGGGGACTATATATTGTGCACATATGGCTTATGTACGGGAGAGGAGAAAGAAGAGCAAGATAAATCTAGTGGATTTTTGCCCTATCTTGAGTCTACACTCATTGATCCTTGTAGTTATGAACCCTTTATGTTCACCTTCCAAACTCTTACCATAGTTTGAGTTTTCCATTCCATGGAGGATTGAAGTGGTGGAGGATCAAGTGGATTGACCAAGATCTTGGTTCAGATTGGTTGTTGGCAAGAGGTCATATCACATTGTACTTCTTCTTGTTTATTAATAGAAATACTCATATTCTCATCCATTAATGTTGTAAATGTTGTTTATACTACATTGGGTTGCATTTACTTATTTTATCATGGGCGATTGCTATTGATGATGTTAATGTTGTTTATATATTATATGTACTTGTTGTATATTGGCTGTCAAGACTAATTTGCAGATTCAAGTGCACGGATTGAAAAAGCTCCAGCGGGGATCTACATCAAACATTTGGATCGAGGTTGGTTATACTGTTCATTATATTAGCATTGTCATTTATATAGCATAGCATTGGAAATTTAGTTGATTTTTGGTAGTCAGCTATCTGTTGTGGTCTACCCCAAGCCATAGTGAGTTTTCTCCAATACAGAAATGGTGACCATACTGGGGAAAACATCCATTTTGGGGGATTTTTTAGCATTAGTCCTTAATTAGAGTTGTTGTTTGTTGAAGCTCTATGTCACTAATTGGCCATTGAGATTCGCTATAAAAAACTGGTTTTTTCTGAGCCATTAGACTCTTTACTTTCCCGTTTTCCTTTCCTTACCCGTGGGCTAGCTTAGCTTTGCCCGTGTACACCCGCCTCTATTTACTCTACTGCTTGCGGGTACCCATAGGTTTTCCTTCGACAGTAACGTACAAATCCGGCTTTGGTTGATTTATGACTTTTGGTTGTTACTGGGTTGGCTTTGGATGATGCTGGGTCTTTGTTGGCCTGTTTCTTGACTATTCCATGCCTTGGTTGTGACCAGAACTCTTCTTTTCTCTTGGTTGAGCCTTGCTAGTTTTTTACCCATCTTTAGATTTAGCCTTGTTGGTTTTTTTCTTTTGTGCTCATTCTGTTGGCTGAGTCCTACTGTTTGGTATCTGTTGGGTTGTCTTAGTGATCTTCTTGGCATATTAGTGACTAGATAGTAGGTTTTCACTTGCATTTTTCATTTCTTTATATTGAAAAATACAAAAAATATACATATAGTTTTGCATTTTCCTTTTGTTTATAAGAGAAAATACAAAAAAAAAATTTGCTTTCATGTACTGCATCTTGCATTGAGTGCTTTCTACATTCATTTAGATTCTAATTGTGCATCGAAAAATATTAAAGGATTGCATATTTATTTCGAAACCGTTAGATTGATTTTGCATGCTAGTGGCATTGTTTTTGGTGGATAGATGAGTCTAGGATTTGGTGATTTTGTATACTATTGAGTCATACACATAATTATTTTCATGACCATATCCCTTGAGTAACCACAACCATTAAAATTAATGCTTAATCTTAAAATTGATTAAATCAATTTTATTTATAGGGTACACCAACTAGCATAGGTTTAGAGTCTTGGAATAAATCATTGTGAGTTAACAATCCAAGACTACTAGATAAAACATTAGGTGTCTGACCAGGGAGTTGAGGAATCCATGGTATATATTGGTGTTCTCAGGAAGCTCTACTCAAGCCAGAGTTAAGCATGAGGTCACGGGAGGTTGGTTGAAGAGATATCCCTCTGATACCAGCTGAATGTGGGAGATATTTCCAGGTTTTGCTCATATCTGGGGGTACCAGAGGTTCGTCCTCTTGTGCTTCAGTATTAGCTACCCTACCCATATGACGGATCCCACCTATGACTATCCCCTTGAGCATTGGTTATATTGCGGTGACCATAGTTTCCATACCTAGGTATCACATAGGGTACTTGCAGTGGTTATGTTGTTGGTGTCCTGAGTCAGATAGGGGTCGGACAACACAGTTTTCGTTGTATAGGGACTTGACCTTGTGCACGTAGTGAATTTTGGGGGTCGTTATAACTGATTCTGTTACCTCTGGCTATAGTTTGGGAGTCTGAAGCCTCTCCTAGGAGAGACATACTGGCTCTAGTGTCGGGAGCTCATTTAGCCACTCTGTTTGTCTGCTCTTGGTTGTAGTTTCTCTAGGTGTGTTCTTTTGATTTACTATTTTTGATCGATAGTTGGCCTTTCGGGGACGTTTTGATTTTACATTCTCTTCAGAGATATCGTGGCATGGAGTCCTACTCTCCGTCGATCTCATTGGTTGGCTGGTTTAGAACCTGGCGAGATTTCATGCCACATTGCTAGGGACGCCAACGAGCTCCCTCTAAGTCTTCGGATTTTTACGAGACATACGTCGTAGACATCATGACTGTTGTACATTCCGATACTGAAGAAATACCTACAAATCCATGGGGTAGAGTTGAACACACTTCAGACACCCCTACTCCTCGTGAGGTGTGGGGGGGTGATCCACCTGAGAACCAATGTAATTTGTTTGGTCTAGATCCACCCGAGGATGACCCATTCGATCCTTCGTTTCCACATAATTATATACACAGGATGCTAGAGTTACATGATGACACTGGTCCTATTGTCAACCCAACCACATTCTCTTTTGGTATGCCCAATTATAATACAGTTGATCCTTCCACTACGTTCGGTAGTCACGCTGGCACTAGTCATAGTGTTAGCCACACTACACCCACTAAGGGCAATAACCTCGTCGGGGGCACCACATTGTCCACCCATACACATAGTATGGGGACTGGTTGTATTCCTCATAACAATTCTAATGTTGGAAGGTGACCACCTACTAGGACTACCCAACCTAATAGGAACACTGTCTGCAACACTACTCACCATCCACCACCTAATACACATGCCGTCACTCATCAACCCAGGACTACTTTCGCAAATGTTAATGCTCCTCCTAACCATGGGGGTGGACATATACCGCATACTTTTGCGTCCACTACCGCCACTAGTAATGCCAATGTAGGAGGTGGGAACATATCCTATCCACATGGACATAACACCACCATCCCTGCTACCAGTAAGACCAATGTTGGGGTTGGGAATACATCTCATGCTTATGGTCACCACACGACTACTCAAGTTGATCCTAATGCTGGGGGTGGGAACATTCCATACCATTATGGTAATCACAACTCAGTTCCCATTTCGAATAGTACGTATATGCCCCATACTTATGGTGGCAACCCTTACTACAACACAGTCGGTGTCGGTCACTAGTACAACCCACCCCAATATGGTGCACAGAACACGTACATACCTACTTACTCTCATATGGGTTAGGTCGGAGGAGGTTATCAACCCTATGTCCATGGTCAAGCTTATGGTATGTCAAGTCCTCATTATCAGCAGTTTAATTCTCATGGTAAAGCTTTTGGTCCATCTTATAATTCGGTTCCATTTAACCAACCTTTTATGGGAGCTTATAATCAAGATTTCCAGCCATGGCTCTCATTCCTTGCACGTTTGAACCTTCTGGATCTTTCAAATCTCATGAATGATCCGGTGTGTCACGACCCTAATTGGCCTCCGGTCCCTACCAAGCTCCCTTCGGACATTCCTAAGTTTGAAGGGAAAGGTGGTGAGGACCCGGGTGATCATGTCACAACATTTCACCTTTGGTGTTCCTACAACTCATTGAATTGCGATTTTGTTCATTTACGACTATTTCAATGCACCCTCACGGGGGCAGCCACGAATTGGTATGTCGAGTTTCCTAGAAATACTTATAGGTATTTTAATGAGATCGCTTTGGTTTCCTTGGATCATTTCTAGTTGCTGGTTCGCTATGATACTGGTACTGACCTTTTGTATACCTTCCGTCAGAACAAAGCCACACATATTTCTGACCATATTCAAGAGTGGTGTCGGCGGAAGAGGTTAGTGAAAGATAACATTCCTCTAGAGTTTCTGTTTGAATGGTTCCTCAAGTCTCTACTCCCATACATTGCTAAGGATGTTTCGATGTCCGACATTGTGACTAAGGAACAAGCCATCTTGAAAGTCCAGCAATTAGACTTATTATACTCTCGGTCTATCATTTTGTATGACATTATTCCTGATGCACCGCGAACACGCCATGAGCCTCAATTAGTTCCTGGACCGGATGCCGATGGCATCGTAGGATCCGTAAGCACTTGCCTTATAGATTTGGAAGCTAATAAAATGCAAAATTTGTCGCTAAACCAGTCTACTCCCAGACAGGTTCACACCTTGTCCACTTCCACCCCGTCGTCTGATGTACACAGTGTGCAATTGACAAACCAATCAGGTAACCAACAACCTAGTGATAAGAAAAAGGGGAGAAACAATTGTAAGGGTGGAAACAATGGGAACAACAATAGCAATCGAAATACCCCTCGTAAGAATAATGCCAACGCTCCCCGAGAAGGCGAAAATGCTAGCAAGGACCGTCAACCTAACCGTAAGGTGAAGTTTCCTTGTAATCTTTGTAGGGAAGATCATCTTACTCACTTATGTCGTCAAATCGAACAAGCATCGAAGCATTTGGCATAGAGCCCAGCTGTGTTAAAGGATCCCCTTCCTCATCATCAAAACATGGCTTCGCATGCTCCCACCACTGGTTATAAACCTACTGAGACGACAACATCTTCTTCCAATACTGGTGGTTATGGATGTGTGAATATGGTTCAATCAGAGGTTAGTGTTGCCACTCGTCAACGTGATTATGGTGCACCGCAACCTAATATGGGGAGTGAGCCTCCCCCTCCTCTTGACAATTCCTTGCATATAGAGAAGCCCTCTAATATGCCATGGATACCGAAAGGTGTTCTTAAGCACTCTACGCATAGTTATAATGTTCGAGCCGCCCATAACTACTCCATCATGGAAGACTTGGGCCGAACTCCATGTGCCATGTAGGCTCTTCAAGTTTTGCAGGCCTGTTTTTCTCAAAAGCATACCCTTTTGAGTGCGTTAGGAGTTCAGGATGGGGGAAGTCCCAGTGTTATCAAGTTCGACACTAGTGATGTTCAACCTCACTTACCTTACCACATGGATTTTCAAATCTAGGTTGCATGCCTTCATAATTTTTTCAAATGTATGATGGTTGACAAAGGTGCCTCTGTGTCAGTAATGTCGTTAACTTGTTGGAAATCTCTAGGCTCTCCTCCTCTACTCACGTCTAGAACCATGCTCACTGCATTCGACGGTTGGTCATTTAAGCCGCATGAAATTATCACTTCCCTTGTTCTCTGGTTGTGAGGGAAATCTATGCCTGTTGAAGTCGAGGTGGTTGATGCGCCCATCAACTACAACCTTTTACTGGGTCGGAATTGGATGTATGCTATGAAGGCTGTCGCGTCTACTATATTCAAAGTTATCTGCTTTCCTCATGAAGGCAAGATTGTTACCATCGATCAGCTAGATTTCGTTAATTCCCCTTCCACAGCATCCACGAGATCCATAGTCCCACAGGTTACTCATTCTCAGCCGGAAACTAGGAACATGGGTGTTGGTATGTACCCTTCATTGATGCGAACTTATGATTTTTCCGCACCTATGAATTTTATTGGAACCATTACCGACAATGCATCTCCTCCTTCGTGTAATATGTCGTTTCGGACTTCCTATTTTAATGATCCATGGACTTTACCATCGACGAGTTCCACGTCTGGAGACATTACACATATTGGGATGTCTATGCCACTATCTATAGCTGAGCTTGCTTACCAGCATATTCAACAAGCCACTACAGAGCCGGATCTTTCTTCTTCTCAGATAGTCTAGGAGGATCCCGTTACGCTGCCCATTTGGGAATCCAACTCGTCTTGTTCCCACGACTGCCTTGATGATACTTTTCCTTTAGATGAAGCTATTATGGAGGCCATGTGTGGTAGTGAGAGACCTTGGGAAGATATGCACCATCACTCCAATTTCCTTCCCAACCTCGAGCTTGCCGAGCAAGAAGATTTTAGGACAACTCTAGGAAAGATGGTTGGTCACCCTGGGGCTCTTTTAGAGTCGCATGATGTTTTTGCGGAGGGGAATATGGCTAACATTTCCCCCACTACGTAAATCAACATCTCTCGTGCTCCTAGAAAGGTCGAGAACATTTACATTGGTGATGATTGCACTCCTAAGGAGATTGCTATTTACACTGAATTGTTTACAGAACTCCGGAAAGCTTTCTCCTGGTCATATGAGGAGATGCTAGGAATAGACCCCCGCATTGTTGAACATGAGATTAGAACATATCCCAATGCTAAACTGGTTCAAAAATGCTTATGTGTTGTGAAACCTATAAAAGCAGCCGCTATCAAGGCAGAGGTGGAGAAACTTCTCAAGGTTGGTTTCATCTACCTCGTTCCCCTTACTGAATGGGTGTCAAACCCTGTTCCTGTGGATAAGAAGTAGGGAATGATCTGTGTATGCACTGATTTTAGATATTTGAACTGTGCATGTCCGAAAGACAACCTCCCCACACCATTCATCGATCAAATCTTGGATGCTTGTGTGGGAAGTGAGATTTTTTCATTCATGGATGGCTTCTCAGGGTATAATCAGATTCAAATCAAACCCGAAAACCAGCATAAGACAACTTTCATTTGTCCTTATGGAACATGTCCATATCGAAAAATGCCATTCATCCTTAAAAATGTCGGAGCTACATTTTAGCATTCCATGACCTATGCCTTTCACGATCTTAAAATGATTATGGAAGTTTTATTGGATGATCTTGCCGGCCATTCTCGCAAGGGGATGGACCACCCCAAACACCTCTGCATGATTCTCTAACGATGTATACGATACAAGATTTGATTGAATCCTAACAAATGCATCTTTGTTGTAAGTATGGGTCACCTTCTAGGCTTCATAGTTTCAAAAGAGGGTATTAGAGTCGATCCTCTTAAAGTTGAGGCAATACTTCGGTTGCCTCCTCCGTGCAATTTGTTACAACTTCAGAGCCTCCAAGGGAGAGCCACTTTTCTACATCATTTCGTAGTCAATTATACTAATCTTACCAAAGGTTTCACATCCTTATTGAAGAAAGACATACCCTTTATCTGGGATGAGCGATCCAAACAGTCTTTCGAAGCCCTTAAGAAAGCTTTGGTATTGGCCCTCATGCTTAGTCCACTAGACTTCGCACAAGATTTTATTCCTTATGTGGCCACGTCTCAAGAGACGATTGGAATGTTCTTGGTTCAGGTTGATGACGTGCTTGTCGAGCATGTCATCTATTACCTTAGTCGAAATATAGTAGACGTTGAGCTAAGATACACTCATGTGGAAAAGATTGCACTTGCGATTGTTCATTCAGTCCAGCGGTTATGACATTACATTTTTCTTAGAACAACCACAATTTTCATGCATATCAATCCATTTCAGTTCATGCTATCACGACGCCTTATAGGGGGGAAATACAATAAATGGATTGTGATCCTTCAAGTGTTCGATCTCGATTTTGCTTCGGAGAATTCAGTGAAATCTTTGGTGTTTGTTGAGCTTATGTCGGACCGTCCTAGACTTGATGAGGATGCCATTCATGAGGATTCCTATGTGGATGAGCACTTCTTATCTCGTCCGAAGACCCTTGGTATGGGGATGTCATTGTATATCTTCAAACTTTGAAGTTTGCTCTGCACTATTCACGAGATGAGAGACGGCATGTGAAACATCACTCTAAAAATTATACTATCGTCGATGACACTCTGTATCACCAAGGAAAGGATTCTATTCTCCATCGTTGCTTAACCCAAGAAGAAGCAGAGCGAGTGCTTAATGATTGCCATGTGGGGGCATGTGGCAGTCACTTATCCGAGCTTGCTACATCCCAATGTATCTTGCGAGCTGGTTATTTTTGTCCCTCAATTTTTAAATATTGTGTTAACACTGTAAAGAGATGCCACCCTTGCCAGGTGTTTTCTTGGAATATACGCTTGCATCCAGCGCCCCTTCTTCCAGTCATCACCGTTAGTCCCTTCACCATGTGGAGGGTGGATTTCATGGATTGAAAACTAGCTTCGGTTGGGGGGCATCACCATATTATAGTGGTTGTGGAATAAATTTCCAAATGGGATGAGGCCATGACTACTGTAAAAGCCGATAGTGCTACAACATCCCATTTCGTCTTCAATCAAATTATAACTCGGTTCGGTATTTCGAAAGAGATTGTCATTGACCATGGCAGTCACATTCAGAACAAGATGATGGAGGATTTGTCTCTCAAGCTTGGGTTTCTTTAAGAACATTCATCTTCTTATTATTCCGGCATACCATCCAACAAAGCAAGACCAACTGGCACATCATGTTTTATCCTGTTTTGTGGGCATATCGAACTGTAGTCAAGACTGTCACTGGGTTCTCACCATTTTAGCTAGTACACAGTGTGGAGTCACTTTTATCGATTGAATGCAAAATCCCTTCCCTTAAACTGGCCATAGAGATCCTCCCTGATATGATAGGTCTTAAGAAACATTTAATCCACCTTGAGAAACTTGATGAGCAGCATTGAGAAGTCATCATGGCTATAGATGCCAACAAATGTTGTGTTAAGTTTCAGTATGATAGGTCTGTCCGTCCCCTGAAATATGTTGAAGGTGACTTGGTCCTCTTGTATGACCAAGCTAAAGAACCCCTGGGGGCAGGCAAGTTCAACCCCATGTGGCATGGCCCTTACATCGCGAGGCGTGTCCTGTAAAAAGTAGCCTATGAATTAGAATACTACGAGGAAACTATCTTGAAGGAGCCTAGAAATGGGCTCTAACTCAAGTGGTATTATGCTTGAACCTCTGGTTCATGCTAATACTTTTGTATACTACTGTATAGTTACTTCTGTACATAGTTTAGATTTCTTCTGGTTTTCAAGTCTGCTAGTTAGCTTCCGTTTGATTGACAGATGTCAGCTGAGTTTCCTACGTTCTTAGGGTTTGCGGATGGTGTTAGCCATCATACGCAGTAGCTTGCTTCTATTGCCTGGGTTATTTTCTCACACGACCACCTAGTTGTGTCCTCAGGAGGTGTCTATCTTGGTCCTACATCTAACAATGTGGCTGAGTATAGTGTCGTCATTGAGCTACTTCGGGATGCCGTTTCACATGGTATCTAGTCTTTAGAAGTACGCTTGGATTCACAACTAGTTTTGTCTTAGCTAAATGGGAAGTACCATGTGCGAGATCCTACACTACTACAGAAATTCCTAAGGGTAAGACTCTTGGAATGACATTTTTTTTTAATTACATACATTCATGTTCCAAGAAGTGTTAATCATATATCTAATGCATACACTAACTATGTATTAGATTGGAATTTGTCACATTCACAATGAAGCATACAAATAAAAGAAGACATTCACACATTTGTACATACACACATATAGTAGAACCAGAGAACCAAAGTTTTTATAAATAATATGTCCAAAAATGGTAGTATCATGATACAAAATTGGAGCCCGTAGCCCTAAACAATATACATATCGATACAAAAAATGAGATACTGAGATATCTACTCCGTACAAGCATGCCTAGCTGCTGCCCCGACAGGATGCGTCTCATAAAAATAATGCACTGCATTCGTGACACGCTACAGTAGTCGCACCCAGTTGTTCAGTACCCCCACTACCTAGCGCTGCATAGCCTCTGGCAGCTATGCAACCTCTTCCTATCGTACCTTGGCAGTCATCCATGATATGTTGGACCGCAAAGTCTGTAGTGTCTGCTCTGCTGCAACACCTACCATATCATCACCCCTGCCCCAATGACAACGTCTCGGGTAGCCATCGCGTCTCACTGGGCCCTTGTCTTCAAGCAAACAATCAAACATTAATACATGATACCACCCCCCAAAAGATTTTTGCATTTACGTCTATAATAAAAAATCCATAAAAATTTAATACACAAAAAAAACCTAAAAAGAGTACTCACTAATGTCTCTGAACGCTGCATCTAGTGGGAGAGGCATGTCTTGATCCTGCCAGAATTCTATCCCTGCATAGGGGTAGTCATCTATCGCTATGATATGTCAATCCCACCAGGAAAACAACTCCTGTGTATTTGGTGATGCCTGACGGCCACCACCCTGTCGTGTCAAGACCTTAGCCCACTGGATCATGGCTGGGTCATGGAGACTATGAGGAGGGACCTAAACCCTCGGACTAAGTCCTAGAACCCGCTCGAAGAAGAAGCTACACAAAATACTCCCATACCCGAAGTTTTTTGCATCCCCCTGCTTGCACTCTATCGACTAGGTCTTCATGGACCCCAGTAGCGTAGTACACCAATCAAATATCATACATTGCATGCACTGTGATGCATAAAACATAATTGGCCTGGATGCCTAGTGAACAGTTTTGGATCTAGCGATCTGCACTAAAGTGAGCACGACAACCTTCATATTCAAGATGACTATGGCTGGGATGGGCAGCTGACTTCCCACTGCCTTAGTATTTGAAACACAATATCTCTCTATGTAGTCGGGGATGGTGATCCCACCACCCATATTTCGAGACCGAAGGCTTGCCACCTCACCTCGGTGGGACAAACCTGTGATAATAGATATCTTCCACCTCCAGTGAAAGTATTTTCCCATCTAGGTTGAAGTTCTGTGCATCAACATCCCAATAGTCTATCAAATGCTGGAGCAATACGTTTTGGGCCCTCAAACCCCCTATGCTCCAAACTTTGTATAAACCACATGCTTGCAGTTCTTGCTATGCACGCACGTCGTTATGAACAGCCTCATCTACTAAGTCATGCTCCCTCTCCCTCAACTCTAGAACCATCCTGGAGTGAGAAAAAAAAAAGATTTTAGTCAAATTCATTTGCAAAATCAACTTCACGGCTGTACCCATGAGCAAATTTGCATACAGTGGCAGGTACCGCGGTCAACGTGTGTGATGAATATGATTATGATGCCCTACCCGCTACCCACATAGTAGTAGCCCGTGGGTAGCGCCGAACCCATTTAGGGATTGGCCAAATTAAAAAACCAACCAATGAAATTTGAAATAAAAACATTAAAATGGAAGGTGGGGATGATATGACCAACCTACTCCTGACAGTTTGACGACCAAACACCTGTGGCTCCCAGAATCAGCAACTGAACTTTGAGGTAAAAACTAACCACAAAACTCCAAATGGGTGAATAGTAAAAATGAATTGTAAATTGTAAATTTTTATTACTATTTATAATTTTCAAGACCCACTTGTATATAGTTTTTGCCATTTAATGCTGTTATGGACTAATACAATGTCATGGAGTAGTGTTTTTAACCAGATTTCTTCGACGAAAGTTGTTTCTGAACGTTTCACACCTACGGTAGGTACGTTTCACACTTGGCATATAGGTTAGATGTCATTTTCAAATGCATTATGCATTTGACATTTTGCCCACTTTCATAAACCCTAGGTGCGACCCCGCTTCTTAACTGACACAGAACCTTCACACTGTTACATAAGTGTCGTTATGTTGCAATAGGGATTTTCCAAACATGGGTACCCTAGATAGAACCCCTTTTTGCATTCTAGTGCCCATGCTATTGTTTGTCTTTAGGATTGGGAGTCCTTCGTAGTTATGCCATGACATTGTGATAAAGACTCATACTCTACCTTGTCTTCTGCTGGCCATTTCCCATAAAAAGTCCCCCGTTTATATCAGATTGTGATTACATTGCATCATCCTGCTTGCCACTTGAGCCTTGTGCCGGCTCCCACTTACTCTGTTATTAGCTTGGTGCTTGAGCACTTTTCCCTGTCGAGCCTTACAAAGCTTATATTTTCCCTTCACGATTTGATGACATTTTGACCCTACGGGAACACACCCCCCGAGTGTCCACATATTGCATGCACTTGCTTGCATTGATCATAGGTATGTTCCACTGCTTGGAACTAGTCTGCTCACTATTTGACACTCATTCCCTCACTTGTTGTACTATAATCAATTTTATTCTTTTTCAAGCTTTCACCAAATATGAAAAAGACCAAAAAATCAAATATTCCAAAAATCCGGATGGGATTATGGTTACTACTTCTTGTTGGTAGTCATTGTGTCGCCTTTGAACAAAGAATTCATTGCACTCCACACATTATGAGTCAGGATGATAGTTGGCCCTTAGGAGCTGTACTTATTTCTCATTTTACTCCAATGATTGGTTAAGATTCCAGTCATTATGGAGCCCTTTGTAATGCCTCTTTCATTGCACAGCCGATATCAAGTCTTTGCTACCTGAGTCTATCCATCTTCTCATGCTCTTACTCTAAGGAAGTCCTGAAACTAGTGTCGGCCACTCCTTAGATCTCTTGACTATTGCATGTCTGCCATCCTTATTTGAGTCAGTTCATTTCACCTGAGTTCTTCCAAATCTTTCAGCGTAGCTGGTACCTCGTGGTGGTTGATGGGGGATGCCTTAATGCCCTCCTTCCAACGAGTTGCGTTCCATCGACTTCAACCCATTTATTTTAGAACTTGAGGCTTAGAGTTTGGTTGAGTACCTTGAGGCTTGCAGTCATTAGTGGAAGGTTCTCTTGCCATCGACAGTTTCTAGAATACATCAATGTCCCCTGATCGATGGATTCATCCTAGTGTTCGACTTCAACTCATCTATTCACACTCCTATGATTGTGCTCTGTGCCTTGATGCCCATTTTCATTATTGGTGGGTTATCTCACGTCTGTTAACGGTATGCATCATTGACCGGTAATCAGATGATGTTGCATCAGGTTTGACCTCAACTCCTTTATTCACTTGATGAGACTTGCACCATCGAAGACTTGTGTAGAACACCCCAGATGATAGTGGCATTCAGTATGCTACTTATGATGATGACTTTACATCTAAGCTATCACCTCACATATATCAGCAGTTTGTATCTCCAGTTTGCATCAGTTGTTTCCTTTTCAGTAGGAGACCATATCTTACTACAAAGGGATCATGGCTATGATCACTTATGACATGTATTCACTATATACTGCCTATTCATGGCCATTGTATTAGATTGTTGTACTATCGACATGTATTCATGGATACTACTTTATTATGAAAAGTGAGCTTCTCTTTCCACTTGGGTCTCCATCACTCCACTTCTGAGATTTATAAAGTATTACGACCATCGTAGCATCAGTCTCTGACCTCACACATTAGGAGGCATCTGTTACAACGTAATATTCCACCTTGTGAGAATCAACACTCTTTGGCCTAGAGGATCCATTTCACTGACTTAGAACCACTTTATATCCTTCAGACACTATTTTTCCCTCTTTTTTCCCTTGTATGGTTGCTGCATCATTATAGTGGACGTACACTTGAGTTGCATCACTATAGCCCATGGGTAGCATGTAAAATGGTAAGAATCACTAGTTTATTACTTTTTAGTCCCAAAAAGCTATCATTGGGTGACCTTTGACCCTCCATCTACCCAAGAAACGCCTCGATGTGTCCTTTCACTTACCTTTGAGGAGACTATATATTGAGCACATATGGCTTATGGACAGGAGAGGAGAGAGAAGAGCAAGAGAACTCTAGTGGATTTTTTCCCTATCTTGAGTCTACACTCATTGATCCTTGTAGTTGTGAACCCTTTATGTTCACCTTCCAAACTCCTACAATAGTTTGATTTTTCCATTCCATGGAGGATTGAAGTGGTGGAGGCGCAAGTGGATTGACCTAGATCTTGGTTCAAATTGGTTGCTGACAAGAGGTCATATCACATTGTAATTCTTCTTGTTTATTAATAGAAATACTCATATTCTCATCCATTAATGTTGTATATACTACATTGGGTTGCATTTACTTGTTATATCATGGGCCATTGCTATTGATGATGTTAATGTCATTCATATATTATATGTACTTGTTGTATATTGGTTGTCAAGACTAATTTGCAGATTCAAGTGCACGGGTTGAAAAAGATCCAACGGGGATCTACATCAAACATTTGGATCAAGGTTGGTTATATTCTTTATTATCTTAGCATTGTCATTTATATAGGATAGCATTGCGAATTGAGTTGATTTCTGGTAGTCAGCTGTCTGTTGTGGTCTACCCCAAGCCATAGTGAGTTTTATCCAATACAATTTACAAGGGAATTGTAACAATAGAAGACCTTGGAGAAAGAGCGGCCGCTCTTTCTGTGAGAATATTTCAACTTTCTAACCAATCCTTTGAAGTAAAACGTCTATAAATTTTGTTGTTTAAATGTTGATATCTAGTATCCTTGGGTGACATGTGGAATGATCATATAGTGACACATGGCATATTTGATTTGGAAAATTGAGTATTAGAAATATAGTTTAATTATAGTATTGACTCGTATAGAATATTTTCTCTTCTGAGCACCACTGAATCGATGGTACGTTTTATTCTTTATTAAGCACTATGTTTTAAATAATTGCTTGGGCGAACTGCAAGAGGAAGTGAACAATTATAGTAGCATTTACGGTCTCACAGTATCACTGCCTCTCTAGCTGCCGGTACACGCTATTATCTTGATCATTCATGTTGAATCATCTAGATACTTGCAATCGTTGAGACTTATGGATTGGAAATATTGACACCTAAATCCTCCAAAAAGAAAGGTATCAAAGGCAAAGACCGTGTTTTGATGTTCTATGCCTATGTTTCATGCTCTAATTGGCCATCAAACCCAAATGGTTTCATGCGCCCAGCTTATGAGATATTGAAAAATATAAATACCTGGAAATTGTAAAACTAGATTTATGGTTTGAATAATATAAATACCCGACAATTGAAATGTTTTGTTACAAATTTAGATAGAAATATAAATACCTGGCAATTGAAATGTTCTATTACAGATTTATTATTAAGACATAAAAATCAGTAGAAGTTATTCTTGGCAATTGAATTTACTTTGATTTTTCAACTTTTACAGAGCTTAGGATCTTAATAGCCTTCACGACTAGTACAAGCTTGAGCTCACAAACACAGACTCTTCTACTACATAATTTATATTAAAAAATTTCTTACTAAGAAATAAAAATTAGTAGAAGTTATTCTGGGTTAAAAGATTGCAACTTCGCCGCATTACATAGAGATGAAATTTACTTCGATCTTTCACCTTTTACAGAGCTTGGGCTCTTAATACATTTCAGGACTACGAGATTGAGCTCACAAACACTGACTCTACTACAACACACTATACTATAGAGAAATTACACAGACTTAATTTTTGCTTCAACTAGAAGCTATACTTTATCTTTGCTTCAACTAGAAGCTTCAACTAGAAGCTATACTTTATCTTTGATTCAACTAGAATCTATGAGTGACATTAGCGACAAATCTTGGTCTTGGGGATTCGACAGTCCTCGAAATTCCCATATATCATGGTGTGGTGAGGATTTGTCGGGGAACTGCTGCTGAAATGCTCATATATCAAGAAGAGAGAAACCATAAAACTCAAGTATTTCAGATAAAACAACAAAGGAAATGGAATAGAGGCGGTAAAGAAGAGTTCCATGACTTCCCAAAGATTTCATTTTGCTGTGATACTGGGTATGCTTTAGTCATTATATAGTGAATTGGTGAATTGACTTGGATGTTACGGATGGGGAAGGATAATTATGACAGTATGGTAGGATGGTGGTCATAGATATCATCTGTACCAAATGTAGATTTTGCTGGAGTAATTGTACATGTATCACCCCAATCGATGCCTTGAGAAAGGAATGTATGCTGACATGGCGATGGTTTATATGATGAAATTCTAAAATGGCGGTTATCCTGACGGTGCTAATGGTGAATGATGGCTTGTATCACATGTGTGAAGAAAATAATCGCATCATGCTTTAGTCAAAATTATGAGTTGTCACAAACACCAAGATCACTGCCATCATTTACCATTAGCGCCATCGGGACAAACATTTTTTATATGTTCTAACTAAGCTTGTGCAATATTATTTTATATTATGTTAATTGTAATGTTGTGATTTCTCTGTTATTTAATTCTATAATATGTATGTTTGAAAAGTGAACACATAAAATTTTGAGAACTGTTTGGAAAGAAAGAATACATAAAATTTGAATATTTTAATGCCCCTGAAAGGGATTTAGACTTTGAAAGCGTGAATTTAGACTTTGTAAGTATGAATATCAACCTTTCTAAAGTGCAAAAACGGGTTCTGAAAGTGGCAAAATTGGCTTTGAAAAGTGGGTTTTTCTATTCGAATAGTGTGTTTTTTTACTACTTAAGAACCTTAAAATTGCAGTTTTTTGTTATAAAACTATGAATTTCAATTCAAAATGTGTGAATTTGAACACTTAGCCAAGTTTTTGTTCTTAATATGAAAAACAGAACAACCTTTTTCTCATTTTGGTAGGTTTGTATTTCACCCATGTGAACTCCAGAAGCAACTCTGATCCTATAAATAGATAGCCAGTTCATCACTTAGCCATGTGAGTTGAACACTTAGCCAGATTTTTTTTCTTTATATTTAAAATACTTTTGTTCTTAATATGTAAAATGCTTTTGTTCTTAATATGTAAAATACAATGACTTATATTCAGAAATATATATTCATCATTTAACCATATTTCTCTAGAAAATACTTCTCTATAATTATATTGAAGCATATAGATGGATTTATTTAGAAGGTTGTGCATAGCCATTCTTTACAAAAAGGAGATCTTGGGAGCATGAATAGCTTTCCCGGTATCACTCCGTAAATTTAACAAGATGATGCACAAAAAATTCCAAAATTGATGTAAAAACTAATCCAAGCAAGGATCTCTTCTACAAAAAATTCTATCGTTGAACAGAGGTTTCCTCGGCAATTCTCATGTCCACGGAGGGGGATTCCTGGCAGTGGCTGCACTATGACATCCTGGTAGAGGCTGCACTGTGACATCCTAACTATCTTCAAAATTTCATCTTTTATAAAATCCTCTGTCCCCATAAGTTCAATCTGATTCCATTCCAAATCATTAATTCTGGAGTCGTAACAGGTTAATTGTTTTATTTTAAATAGAAACATTATTTCTTCTTGTTCGTTTAAATCGAAGCATTATTTTTTTTTCTTTTCTTAAATAGAATGAATATCATAAAAGGGAGAACACAAGAAGGATCGACTGACCCTTTTTGCAGTGTTGAACTATTTTAAAAATAATACTGAGAATAAGAAGGGTTGCTTGACCCTTTTGTAGTGTTGAACTATTATAAAAAAAATATTGGGAATAAGATGGGTCGGACGACCCTTCAATTACGAGGGAACTGTAAAAATAGAACAACTTGTAAGTTATAACATATAAAAATGGTTTCTGAGTAATTTTGTTTTTGATCCTTATTTTTCGACAAGAAGGATCGATTACCCCTTCTTTTTGTAGTTATTTGTGAAAACCTTTATCTAGACATTCAGCTATATCCGTAATGGATAACACAAGAAGGATCGACCGACCCTTCTTGCAGTGTCAAAATAATATTAAAAGAATATTGGGAAGAATAAGAGTCGGGTGAACTTTCATCTACGAGGGAATGGTGAAAATAGAACACCTTAGAGAAAGAACGGCCGAGACGACGCTCTTTCTCTGAGAATATTTCTACTTGCCAGCAATGTCTTTGAAGCAAAACTTCTATAAATTTGGGGACACGTGGAATATTTGATTTTTAAAATTAGTTTAAAGATTTTTTAAATGAGTATTAAGGATATTAATGGTATTAGCCATGTTGGCCGTACGGTTTTCAAGTAATCGATTGGAGTAATAAGTGTACGATTACTCCAGAAAAATCTATACTCGCTACGGATGATATCTATGACCACCATGAGCCCTGATCCCGCCATACTGTGATAATTACCATTGATATAAACATTATGTGGACTGAAATAATGATGAGATTATTCACACAGGTGAAACAATCCATCATTTACAACGAATATTATTAAGCCTACTGTAGGGCATTTAATGTGCTTGTAGCAGGCATGTTGGCCATTGGATTTTCAAGGAATTGATTTGAGTGATACGTGTACGATTACTCCAGCAAAATCTATAGTCGCTACAGATGATATATTTGACCACAACGATCCCACCATAATGTGATAATTACCATTCCCCATCAATCCTAGACTCCCATTCCATTTAATCCATCAACACAGTGGCATTTCACTATATATAGGCTAATCCATCAACACAGTGGCCACCAACAGCAAACTGAAATGGAATTTTTCAGTTTGTTTGCCTTATGTTCCCTGGGTATGCATTGATTCATCATTATGTTCCTGCAACCAGGAGGGGACATAGGGAGATTAAGAAATGTTCTCATATAGGTAGATGAAGAAACGTTCTCATATAATGGATCTAGTACAGCATTTTCCTACAGAGAAATTTGTGGAGATAATAGGCAGCTTGAAATTATTGAAGAATCTTGATATCCATTTTCTGAAGCCTCTTCATCTTATCAACTTATTGGAGCAACTTCCTAACCTTGAAAGACTACATATCCGCAAAAGGTTTTTCTCGATAAGAAAAAAATTTTGTAGTCATTATTATACACACATCTAATTTAAGTGTTTTCTTATCATTTGCAAAGTATATTTCATTGGTTGAATGCCTTTGCTTCCACTAACTACGGTGTTAGGAGCTAACCTGTCCAAGCGGGATGCCTAGACAAATTGTGATAGGAGCTAACTCATCCAAGAGGGATACCCAGACCAACTATTATGGTGCACTTGGAAATTTAGGAATAGTTTCTCTGTTTTTATTGTGCATGATGATATGTGTTGACGCGTTGGCTGCAATAAAACGATTATTTTTGCATTTGTTGGAAATGGTTTCTCTTTACGACAATATGATAAACAACTATTTGTTTTCTATGCAGGTATTTTAGAGAGATGCAATACCGCCGTGTCTAGGCTATCTTTGAATCTATGTGCCTCCATATCATGCTGTCAGCTTCTTCTAACTATGGATAATTTGTTTCACTCATTTTAAATATGTGCACCTCAACCATTTCCACTACATTTTATAGTAAATCCCATGACAGTTGGAAATGTCGAGACTTTCCAGCTCCACAGAATGAAAAAACAGAATGTTATCAATCGTTTCTGTTTCTTCCTTAATGAATTTCAGATCACCAAAGTTCAGCTCACCAACTTAATTCCATGCATCATTTCTCTCCTTTGTTCATTAGAAAAAGAAACATATCACTTCACTTCAATTAAACGGTCCTCGGGAAGGTGAGATGCAATACCTCCATGTCTAGGCTACCCGCTTGCTAGTATTTGAGTGTCTATGCCTCCAGATTGTGCTGTCAGCTTCTTCTAATTGCGCCAAGTAGAAGGATTCACTCCTTAGGAAGGTGAGAAACTATGCAAGTGGTTGAATCAACATTCTATCTCAAAGTTTGTTGAGCGACTCTCGGATGATGTAGTATCAGACTTAACAGATAGTAAACTTGTTATCACCATCGCACATTTTTTGCATTATTCATCAAGAAATAACTACATCTAGCCCGGAGAGCTTACTAGTCTTTGCAAGAATATTCCCTTTGTAGATGAAGGTGGGAAAATCATTAGGGTAGGAGGCTTTCTAAAGTTTCTCCAGGCGCCTGCAACCAAGAGTATCTAGGCCAAGTTAATGGGATGGAAATTGGAATCCTTGGATGACTATGGGATTTTCAACACTTTTTGAAGGTTACCTTATACTACCACATTGTGCAGGAGATATGATGTATTCAGTGAATGATTTGGTTTCATTCTTTCAAAGACACTTGCATCAGTCATCGAATGTTTTTTTAGTACATTCCTTCATGCTTGGAATGAGTCTAGTGCTTCTAAGTCTACAAGTCGAAGCTCCAATAGAAGTTTAGTCTTTTATTACTCCTTCAAAGCATATGATTTGATTAAGGATAAGGAGAATCTAAAACGTTCAACAACTTTAAATTATTCTGAAGTTGAATTTAAAATAAAAAAATGCAATTGAAAAGGACCTTCTGAAAGTGGCAATATTGGCTTTGAAAAGGGTGTTTTTCTATTGGAATAGTGTTTTTTTTTACTACTTATGAACCTTAAATTGCAGTTTGTTGTTATATAACTATGAAATACAATTCAAAAGTGTGAATTTAAAATAAACAAATGCAATTTTCGATTTGACAAGTGTGAATTTCAAATCAAATAATGCAATTTTTTATTTGAAAATTGCAATTTTCATTTGTAAATGTTCTAAATTTTAAGGTGAAAAAATCAATGTCTAAAATATTCAAGTCACTTTGAAGACGGGTCAAAAACAACCTTTCTAAACTCCAAAATCAAGCAAAATCCGGTTCCAAAATTGCCAAATTCAAGTTCCAAAACTGCCAAAATCGGAACCAAAAGTGCCAAAACCGATTCCAAAATTGCCAAAACCGATTCTGAAAGTGCTAAATCAAGGTTCAAAAAGTGACAAAATCGGTTCCTAAAGAGCCAAAACCGGTTCCAAAAGTGCAAAATCCAGTTCTGAAAGTGACCAAACTAGTTCCAAAACTGCAAAATCCGTTTCCAAAGTGCAAAAATCCAGGTTCCAAAACCATACTTTTTATTTTGAACAAGGCTCGACATAAATGAATGAAGGAGCGGCCGACCCTTCTTCTGCCCACTATTATTTTCATAATAGTTCTAGACTGCAAGATGGGTGGTTTGATCCTTCTTGTGTTCACCATTCGGGATATAGGTGAGTTGTCGGATATAGGTTTTCACAATTATCTACTAAAAGAAGGGGCGGCCAATCTTGTTTGTTAGCAGTCAGAAGTTGGGAAAAATATTGTTTACATGTTATAACATAGGCAATGTCCCGATCGCCGCCACATACTGCAGAACGGTAGTGGGGAAATGTTGTCCCAACCTTCGTACATTAATTGTATTTCATTTCTCTTTTAATTGAAGGGTTGACCGACCCTTCTTGTGCTTAGTATTTTTTCATTCTTCACCATTCAGGATATACATGAATTGATAGCCTATACTTCATAGGTTGAATATTTCCATAGTTCCCTCATAAATAAAGGGGCCGTTGAGCCTTCTTTTTCCCAATATTTTTTCATACTAGTTTCAGACTACAAGAAGGGTCGGCCGACCTTCTTTTGATTTATATTTTTTCATTCTTGACCATTCTAGTTATACATGAATTAATCTCTATTTTGGAAAGGGAATATCTCACACGTGTGAGCCTCAAAGAGAGAACTGACGCGAAAGGAAGTGATGACATGGCATCTATGATGACATGGAATGTGTGAGGAGGATGGAAAGTCACAAGATGGTGTTCTGGTGCTATCATTTAGTCAGTGTTACAATCTGACATCATTCTCAAAAAGTATGGCAAGTTTGTGAAACTTTGGAAATTGAGAAAGTATGGAAAAAGTAGTAAAAACTGCTCTGATATAATGCTCACCATAATTCATGGTTTCAGAAAAATGCATGCATCATCATATTATGCTCTAGATTGTTGAAGTGGCTATCCAGTTATACATGATTGTGGATTGTGCGAACAGTTTAAATAATGGATTTGCGACATGCATTTCCGCAACCTGCAACCCGCAATGTGGAATACGGATTGCGAAAACTTTGGTTTGTTTTTATTTGTAGTTGTAGTCTCGTAATCCACAATTGCGGATTGCGGGAACATTGTATATATTTCCAAACAATTAAACCCCCACAACTCGTCTTCCGCATTCCCCAAATTAGATCTCAACCGTCGACTTGTCTTAACCTTACGGCCCAGATTTAACCCGACGGAATTAATAAATATGTTGATTTTGTTTCTATTTCCTTTTATTATATTTCATCTTCGAAAATTACTTGCTATGTGGATTTTACTACGAGTTTTTTCCAGGGGTCATTTTCACCATTTTTTCCAACTTTAATGAAGGGTCGGGCAACCCTTCTTGTGCTTAGTATTTTTGTAGTCTTCACCATTCAGTATATACATGAATTGACAGCCTATACTTCGTAGGTTGAATATTTGCACAATTCCCTCATAAATGAGTTGGGAGGAATTATTCCCCGAGAATGGGGTAGCTCCCCAGTTATAGATGGAGCAGAGAGAATGCGGAAGATCCCCAGTAGACAAGGAGTAGAGAGAATGGGACTTCTTTGAATGCGTAGAGGGTCGAGGTACTAGAGTTGCAGTCAACTAGCCGGTGAAGGGACCTGCGAGCGAAGAATTGAGAAGGAGCCATAAAGCCACACATGTGAGGGAAGGCAAGTGGAAGCTAGGGATGTGGTATATTGCATGAGGCACGTGTGCCATGTTATGGGTTCCTGAGTTGAGGCTCCTCCCCCACGTGCCCTCCTCTTATCAGGCACGTGGACCCTTGTGTGTCATGAGTCGGCCTGGAATTTGATGTCGTACAGGACATTTTTTTTCATTCTAGCATGTATTTGATAGATAAATTTGGAATGGACACGTCAATTGTGACAACTACCAAAATATTCAAAACGTCTATTAGACATCCATGAATTTACATTTCTCATTATAAATTTTAATGCTTGTTGTACTATACCATATACCCTCTACTTCTTAGTAATTAATCTTGGCCATTATGTTGTGCCGCTCTTGCATTGCTCGTTTAGTTTGGATGAAAATATTTAGTTTCCAAGACATAACATCGTAATGTTTCTTTATTAAGACATTATAGGACATTAAGTATAGTATGACTGAAGAGCAGTGCAAGAGCGGCACAACATAATGGCCAAGATTAATTACTAAGAAGTATAGGGTAAAGGGTATAGTATAACAAGCATTAAAATTTCTGAGGGGAAATGTAAATTCATGGACGTCAAATAGAACAATTCAACTATATTCATAATGGTGAACACATGAAGGATCAACCGACCCTACATGCAGTGTCAAAATATTATGAAAAGAATATTGGTAATCAAAAGGGTCAACTGACCCTTCTTCCAATGTCAAACTAATATGAAAATAATACGGGGAATAAGAAGGGTTGGCTGACCCTTCAATTACAAGGGACTTGTAAAAATAGAGCACCTTGGAATTTATATCATATAAAAATGGTTTTTCCTGACTTCCGTTTTACGGCAAGAAGGATCTTCCGCCCCTTCTTTTCATAGTTAATTGTCAAAACCTTTATCCATTAGTTCAGTTATATCCATAATGGATAATACAAGAAGGATCGACTGACCCTTCTTGTAGTGTCGAACTATTATGAAAATAATATTGGGAATAAGAAGGGTCGGCCGACCCTTCATTTGGGCTGGAATTGTAACAATAGAACACCTTGGAGAGAGAGCGGCCTCTCTTTCTCTGAGAATATTTCCACTTGCCAGCAAATTCTTCAAAGAAAACGTCTACAAATTTTCTTGTTAAAATGTTAATATCTAGTATCCTAGGGTGACATGTGGAACAATCATATTGTGACACATGGCATATTTGATTTGGCACATTGAGTATAGTGAGGTTACTAATGCGGGTTTAACCACAACACAACCAGGAAATGAAAATTAACTCATAGCAACATTACCCTATGGAAATTGAATAGCAACACTTTTTCTATGGAATATGACAACTAACAAATTTCCCATATTGGTGTTTGTGTTTAAGAAGAGCATTAAAGATCCCATAATGATTAACTGTAATGAATTGCCAGGAAACTGATTAGAATCTTTGGATATGAGAAATGCAATTATTACATCTGTAACAAAATAACATATAGCATGCGCCAACAAAATTTGGATTAAGATGAAGTACAATCTTAATTATATCATGTATCATCATTTGATGTCAAATCTAAACAACTTATCATTGATCTTCATCTGTCTCGCATACGGGATGATAATGTGGACTAGTACCAAGGTTTGCAGAGGCTATTTCATGCACGAAGGTGGCACATTCTATATCTTGCATGTCCCTCTTCGCAAAGTTTCTCCCTGGGATTTTCTCCGAAGTTGGTCATTTTGTCTGAATATGGAGGAGAGAAATTTGTGTCTGTCTGCTCTGTAATGTCACGAACGTAGGAAGTCTTCCCAGGGGTAGTCCGGGGGGGTTGGATCGAAGTGATACCTCTCGAATCTTTTTCATGGGAATAGCACTAGCAGTAATGAGCTCTCTCATGGTGGCTTTACAAAGCATGCTGACAACTCTGGCAGCGGTAAAAGATGGGTTCTTCTCGACTTTGGTCAGGGTCAGCGAATCAGGGGCTCGGTGCAGCATTCTGGCTTTGGTTTTGATTCAAGAAAAAGGAATTGGAAGGTCCTCTTGACTCCTAAATTTGGGTTTATCTCGACCCCCTATGAAGCTGGCCACAATCAAAGTGGTCCTACGCATCAGTTTCATGGTATTAGCCTAGGAAATTGGTAGCATGCATTGGGCAATAATGGTGGTTTGGTTAACATTGATTCTCCTCGTGGGCAGGACATGCCTTCCCAAGAAATTCTCTTGCAACTTCTAGACCTGGAATCCCAGGTCTATTGGTTACTGTTACACCCAAAATCTACTCATCATGAGATTCAATGTATACACCCCTGAAGATACTTGGACTAAGTAATCATCCTGGGAGGATTTGTACCCAATGGTGCTCAATTTTGAAGGGTCATCGCAGGTTGCACACTAGCAACATGCGACATCACACCTTGCTCCATTATAGGGTGCGACAAAGTCAGTTAAGTGGAAAAAATAGCTTCTTCGAGGTCCATATCGAAGCTTGTTGAATTGGGACCCTATCCCTGACCTCTTGCAAGAGCTGGCACTCAGTTCCTAAACCTTTGTAGAGATCCCTTAAGCCTCTCCTACCATCTCTCAACATATCCTATCCATACCCTATCCATTTAGTCCTATATAAATGAAGCTCACTCCCATCCCAAAGGGATGAAGGCTATGGTATCTACATGCTGGTGAAATCATTCTTAGAACACCTCCACTCGCCTATTGGAGAACTCATACTTCCTTGGAAGGATATCGTAATCAGCATTGTCGGAGAAGGGCTATGGCGTTAATCCTTGGTTGTGGTTCTATATCTCTATCATGTACTCCTCTATTTGCAGTAATACAAATGCTTTCCACCAATGTTGTTCATGTGTGTAATGATATTGAGTAGTTTACCTACTTAACTGTTTACTTAGGTCTCTTATTGTATAGATGTCTTTTACTAGTTTCTCTTGTTTCTTGTCTTGACAGGTCTTGCAGCTTGGATCTAACGACCGTGGGACGTGGATCAGCATTCAAGAGAAAGGATTGCGAAGTGAAAGGTAAGACATATAGTACTTGATTCTTAAGCAGATCTAGGAAATGCATTAGTAGTCTGTTCTATTTGTTATACACTCACATTGAGCTAGGGAGATCCAGGTTGTGTCCAATCAAGTGGATTGTCCGATAGCAAAGCTGGCGACCATACTGGGGAGTATAGAAATTGGTCAGTAGTTGTCAATTTGAGAGTCATTTTCAGTTGATTACTTGACACACGCCTTTTTATTTTTGTCGTTTACTTCTTGGAGTTGATATCACTACCAGATCTTCGTATTGAAGACTCTGATCTACTTCCTCTGAGTTTGTACAACTCATTCCCAAACCATTCCATGGTTCATTACTAAGAGATCTGATTCATTTTTGAATTTATACCCTGCCTGTCACACCTGAGTAGTGAGAATAGAGCGACACTGTGTCATTCTGGGTCTTTGTTCTTTACCTGTTAGTTACTCGTGGCACCCCTTGCATTGGCAAACTGTGACATCGTCGCACTGCCCGTGTAAGCAAATTGCGACGTCGCACTATGTACAAACATAGAGTGCGCCAATTTGTCAAATTTTGACATGCAAGCATCTCTTCTCTATTTGACAGTTTGGACTTTGGTTTGCTATATGAACTCTCTCTGTGCTGCAACATCTAGCCAAGGTTCCCATTTATGATTTGTGTTTTGAGTGTTTAGTTATGTTTGGATTTATATTGGGTTCCATTTTGGACGAGTTTGAATACCGGTAGTGGTGGATACTTTTGTCTCTTTCACCTTCATCCACTCACCCTTGCATTCCCTTCTTTCCATCCCTGATCTGATCAGTACATTAGATCAGCTTCTAGACCTCATTTACATTTGTTTTGAGCTTTGCTTGCTTAGTTTGCTTACTGCTGCTTGATTTTGAGTTAAGTGTATCTTTTAGCTTGGTTGAGTGCTTGTCTTTTCTTGAGTTTTCTGAATGCGCTAGTGCTACAAGTAGTGTTTTCTTTTCAGTCATTTAGATCTGAAAGCTCAATCGCTAACAAGTTTATTATTTGGTGCATACATTGAAAAGTTAAAAAGTGCTTCTTTCCCATCATTTCTTGAATTTTATTGAAGAAAATTGTTGTGCATTGGAAAATTCTCATTTATGTTTTGGAAAAGTTGAATGAATGTATGACCTATTGTGTTTTTCTCAAACTATGAATCGCTCATTTTCTTGAAAGACTCAAAGTACGCTTCGATTTTTGCAAAATTGATTCCATGCTAAGGAAAGATAGATGCATTTTTAATTTTTGTTGCTTTTAGACTATTGAAAGTGAAATTGAAAAGCTTGCATATTCCATTTTAGAATCCTCTTTTCTCATTACCTAGTGTTGTTTTGATTTGAAAAGAAAAAGAAAAGGAAAAATGATTTGATTTGGATAGTAGTGTTGTGATTTTTTGTGTTTCGTTGAAAAAAGGAAAAGAATACTTTCATTGTCAAATTTGTTTGAATTGGGATTGTGTTGCATTGAGTTTGTTTTGGCAATACTATTGGAAAACGATTTCTCCTTCCCATAGCTAGAATTCATTGAAAGAAAATAATATTTCGTGCATGTAGCTAGGGATTTCATTATGCTTCCGATTATGTACTCACCTCATGCATTCACCTAACCTTCCAAGATAAAATTAATGATAGAACTAGGTAAAATTTTTAGAAACTTGTGTGTAAGTTAGAGACGTGTTTCGACGTCATTACGCATGGTGAATGTCGTTATTTGCCAGCACTGTATCGCAGGGGTATTGTAGTCTTCCACGTACTTATCAGTATATCGAGCTCCTTCCCGTACCCACCAAGTACCATAATCCGTACTTGTCATATATCAAAGGGTGTATCACGTACTCGGTAGTATATCAGAAGGTCTCTTGCTGAACGGATGTGCATTAGATAGCACAACTACGGATTTGAGCTCCCACGTATGTTGCGTATATCGGGAGACACCACTAGGATTCCTGAAACCAACTGAGTTAACCATTTGGTCGTCTTGGCAAAGCAATACACTAAGAACAAGACTCAGGGAGATTAGCACGCATGTACTGTATAGGTAACATGGTATGCAGGCAAGGGTACGGTCCCAATCCTCCTTGTCGTGTCATATTGTTGGACCCTGCAGTATATTGCGGTTTGCGATGCCTTGATAATCCCATGAGATTACAGACTTTTAAATCCACTCTGTCACATAAGTTTGCTTGTTGCCTTAGATTGAGTAGGTTTTTCTGGACTGCTTTTCTTTTCGCACACCCTTAGTAGAAACACTGTTTTAGCCATCCTGGCTGATCATCCTGACGCTCTGGTAGATTTTCCCTGGAGAAGGTCCCGTAGGATCTTAAACTTATCACCTGAATATCCCCTTAATCTGGAGGTTATTTTGAGGGTAATAATGGATTAGCGTAACACAATCATAGTTACTAAAGTGGAAAATCCCACTCTGAATGTTGGAGGACTTTTGTTTCCAAAAACTCCTCCGGATTCACCTGCTTCTCATCCCTCGCAGGATGAAAGAGCACAAACCCCCGCTTCACAGGACCTTTCTCCCATCATCCTGTTGGATATACAATGCTGACCAGAGGTTTTATGAAGACCTAGGTTCTGTGCGGTTACCTTAAACCAACAAAACCCTTTCACACTGGCCCTTTCGGCAATAGCCCGCAAGCAGACTAAGGTCTCACCCGAGGTGTTTCTAACGGGACACTGTGGACTCAGATGTTCACAGTGAGTGATGAGTTGATGGCTATGATGAAGTTCACGGCAGCACACTGGCTATGTGTTGCGAGGGTCGGACTACGCGGAAATGGCCAACACTGCGGCCCGCACCACTACCTTCTTCCTTACTGTGGTGTTTAATACTACACTGCGAACACAGCCACTTGACTTCCTATACTAAGACTAAGTGCAAATTGCTTAAGGAAGTGAGCTGAATACCACTTATCAACTTAGTCATTCACATGACTATCTTACTACTTAATGCTCATAACACACACTTATAATGTTACTATTTTAAGCCTAACCCTCAGGTGTGAAATGACTGTTATACATTCATCGAATGCATCCATCGAAACACGTAAACAACTTTCTCCATACTCAAGCAAATGATAGATTCACTGTCCTTAGAAGCAAATCCAATACTAACCATACATCCATTCATGTAGAGTTAACATATCATTCCATACTCTCTTGACGGTGAATGCATATAAAATCCTTCTCATAACGGACTGCAAGTCAATATTCAGACATCCAACTACAGAAACAGATAAATATAAACACACATATAAACATTCAGTCACTCAACACACTATTTAACGTCATTCACTCCCCAAGATGGGAAGCTATGTCTACAAGAACTATGTTTGATATTTCTTTTTAAGGAAGGGTTCACAGTTCTTAGCCGCGCACTCAGGTGCGGCTCTCTTCTTGCTCAGTTAGGTCTCTGTGCACTCAGCTACAGAGTCTTTACAATATTTGCTTGACTCAAAAGATATTACAATACAATATGGTCTTAATGACCAGTCTTTCTTGTCTTGAGCAACTAACCAAAAAATCAACAACCCCTAACTTACAACAAAAACCCTTCACCAACCCTTCCTATACAAAATTGTCTTCTTAATATAGATCACACCCAAAGGTCGTGTCTTTACAACATTGAAGACTGAAACCCTTAGGGTTTCCAAACCACTACGGTCCCTCTGAATCGTCATGCAGGCTTCTGGTAGCGATTCTGTTGTCGTGGCAATCCTCCACGCCTTAGACCCGTCGCTTTCAGCCTTCCTAATGTGCACACACCAACATGTCATCTGTTTTGAGCTACCCTTCCACTAACGGACTCGTGCGACTGGCTCAGATCCCAGTCGTTTTTCCTATAGGCTATCCGTCCTCTAACGACCGCGTACATCTTGCTCAGATCCAGTCATTGTGCATCCACTGTTTTCCTTTTAATGGTCATGTACTCTGCTGTACACCAAACTGTCACTTTCCCAACCTGTCCTCTGCTTAACGGACTCATACAGTCGGCCTCCTTCTTGATCTACTTATGACCTCAACTCGGCATATTTCTAGTAGTCTTACCAAAAGTAGACCATTGCCGGTCTATCCACTCTATCTGGCCATCCTCCATCTAGTACACAACTTTACTGGCTCCACGTGGCCTACTACCTTCACAACCCTAAACCTGTTTAGCGCTGATCTTTACGACATTCTTCAAAACTTAGTACTACGCACATCTTCGCAGTACCCCCAATACTTAGCCAAAATTTACTTATTTTCTGAGCTATGCTCAACTCAGCTCCATATAGCCTCAAAAATGTTATAAAAAATGGCCCTGTTGGGCCAAGCCCAACATGCCCCTAACACTTACATGCGGCTCATCCCCGAGCCACTTTCTGCTATAGTTGTCTCACTCTGTTGCGCGGCCGGTGGAACTAGTTTGGCTGCAAACTCATTATATACACTGAGAAACTATTCCACTGCTTGTTTGGTATCCTGCTCAACTTGCTGAACTGTTTCAAGCAGCGTTGGGGTTATCTTTGCTCCAATCTATCCCTGTACCTGCTCCTGGTTGTCACATATTTCTGGCAGCTTGTCCTCTATCAGCTACGACACTGCTGTAGCATCCTCCACGAGTTGTTGTGACTGATTTTCCATTTCTATCTCCTTCTCTCTCAATGACTGGACTTGCTTCTTCAAGCCTGATACTTCCTTATACCTGGCCAGCCTCTCACGTGGTGGCATAGGTTTGACCTCTGCGTCCAATTTATCCATGGTGGTCTGTTTTTCCTTTACCGCGGTCTTCATGTTCTGCAACGCTTGATCCTCTTCAAGTGCAGTGAATGCCTTGGAGACTTGTTCCAACAGCTCTTCACACTGAGTGATGCCGCTCATCATGTTCTACGCAGTGGTACTGACGACTTGTTCTCTCAGCTGCTGCTTAGTTAATGGTGTCTTCTTATTCAACTTATCCTTCAATGTGGCAATATCTGCCTCATAATAAATCTCTTTATCCTACATCTCCGATTGCAAGGATCTCACCTTATCTCTGATCGTCAGAACTGTTTCTGCAGGATCATCCTGGATTCCTATGCCTTCAATTTCCTTTGCAACATTAGATATGGTAGTCTCCAAGTTCCGTCGGCAGTCCTATTCATTTCATAGCTGCATGTCTGCGCGCAACTCGAGCTGTCTATTTGTTGTAGTGATCTCCGCTTGTGACTTCATCGATTCTACTGTTCGGTCATGCATCTCCTCGACGATATGCATGTGGATGAAGTGCAATCCTGGTAAGGGGATTTTTTCCAAGTCGAGCTCTACTCGCTCAACTCACTTTGTGTCTAAGGACAACTGCTCTTCCATTGGCAGTGCAACAACCAATGGGTCAACGTGGAGAATTCAAGTCTTCAACGGCAGCGTTATTGCTAGTTGTGGTGGTTCTTACTGTGAGGCCCCTGCCGACCTCCCTTTGGCTCCTGCTTCTAGCGGCAAGGTAAGGATTTTCTGGACATCGTCCATTTTCTTCATCAGGCCTTGCATTGCAAGCTGTGTCTTCTGCAGGTCATCCTGGATGGCCTTATCCTTCTTATCTTTAGCTTCCATGAGCTCCTTCATTTGTTCTGAAACTATTTCGGCTGTCATCTCATAATCATCTTCATTCAGGATTGCCTTACATTGAATCTTTGTAGCCTTCGCGTTCTTTCTTTCCTTTGTCTTTTGCAGAGTCTCTGGCTCTTTATGCTTGCCAGTTTCTTCAACAATCGGACATGCCAGCGGGATTTGGCAAATCCTTCATGAGGGATTCAATGTCCTCCTCATACATGTGGTAGTTACCTGGGAAACACTCTAGGTTCTTCATTTTTTCCTTTGGTGCAATGAAGATACATCGCATGTCTGCGCTGAAGTCCAAACCGTGAATGTACTTTGACATTATCTGCTTTGTTATGCGGGGTGTATGGACAATCGCATCATGCAGGTGAGTATAATATTGGTAGAACACCTCAGCTGTCGCATGCTATCGCTCTGTGATGACATTTTCCCAGAGGTTGGCATACCGGAATTCTCTGGGATCATTGGTTTCTATGTTAATACCCACATAGTCCCTTGGCTCCTTCCATCCACAAAAGGTGATGAGGATGATGAGCCATGTGAAGTGGAACTGTACACCATTTTCCTGGGTATCATTGAGTTCATCCAAGAACTCATTCAAAAGGAATTGACACCAATTGAACTCGGTGCCCATAGCTGCTGCGGCACCAAGTAATATTGCGCCCGTAGGCACCTCCAGAGGCCTAGCTGTTCTAAGGATTTTTCCTACAAGTAACTGGGTCACAAATTTTGTCATTCTGTCCTCAATGTCTTCTATGGGAAATCCTCTTTTCCCCATTGTTAATGGCTGACTTTTCTTCATTTTCTCAACAGCTTTTTTTCTTTGCTCTTCCCTTGGAAGAACTGCTTAGGATCTTTACGGTGCTTGCTGAGACCTTTTATGTGGTGGACCAAGGAAATATTGACATCAATTTTTTTTATCTAGCCATAGGTATCCTTGGTGGATTCGCGCACATGTACTGGTCAGGTTGGAATTGTGGGTACTTAGGCATGTGGGGCTCTTCCTTTTGTATGCCTAAGAGGTCAAAATCTTTCCACTTGCAATCAGGAATTTTTCCAAGCAGGTTCTTGACAATGTCTACATACTTTGAGATCGACGACAACGGGATCTCATACTTAACACTCTTGACCAATTTGAAGACTGGGGCGTCCACGCCCAAGGTGATATGTATTCTTGTGTGAGTTTCAGTGGTTCTTTATGAAGGATTGGCGATTTTTGTGTCGACGAGCCCATCTTTATTATCTTTCTTCGAGGTGCAGTTACATATTTTGCTTTATCTTTCCCTTTTTCCTACATGATCGGATTATGACGAGGTGATCTTCGGGATGCTTGAACTAGCTCGATTACAACCTTCTTGGCAGGGGTTTTCATTAACTTTGTAATTCCCCTGTACTGAAAGATCTCAAGTGCTTCCTCAATGGTCAACTCTTCTTCTCTATAGGAGGGTTTGGACATTCACTGGTTAGCTAAAGGTTGTGATAATCATATGATAAAAGAATACTAGCTCAGGGAGTGATCACAAGAAAATTCTAACTGCTAAGTAACGCCCGCGAGTCCTATAGCGGTGCTATTTATAGGTGCAGCTAGGTCCTCCTTGTGCCTCCCAATGGTTATATCTTCATTTAATGAGTTGTCTGTTGGCAAATTTGAATAGATCCTCCCATCTCTTCTATCATCAGTGTGTCAAGAACGACTATCTTTCCTTTAAATGCTCGAGCGGTTGCTACAATGGTCATTTCAATGGCTATTTTCTCAAAAGCCATGCAATGGCTATTTTTCTCTGAATGCTGCATAGCAAACCATTTCAACTCCTGCATAGTTTCTTCACACTATTGATATTTGAATTGTGTGGTTGTTTTTCCACTGTTGTTTTCCTCGTTCCTGTGTTGCTTCAGCAGTGCTGCGCTGCTCATACATTCTTCCTTTATGATCCATGTACATACTCTATACATTTCTAGTGCCCAATTTCAACTGTACTTGACACTTAGAAATTTCTCCCTGCATTTATCTTTCTGTGTGCTGCGAAGCAAGACTATTGCGGTATAATTTAAGTCTGCTTCCATTTATCATAGTGGGTAGAGTATCACCAGCTAAAGTGGCTAACTGGACTCCACCATTGTTAGTGACATACATAACAATATATGGACCAAGCCAATGCATTTTAAACTTACCAGGAAATTTCATGAACTTGCTATCATAGAGGAGGACTAAGTCACCTACCTGAAAGCATTTGTTCCTGATATGGCGATTATGCCATGCCTTTTCACAATCCTTCTGGACTTGCTGTTGAAAGCCTGCAATGAAACGATCCTCTTCCATGCTGACTAAATATAACAGTCTTTCATCTAATGCTTCACGATCTGTCATTCCGGTGAATGCAACAATCCTCACACTGGGGACAATGTACTCCATTGACATTATTCCCTCATGCTCATAATCCAACCGGAAGGGTGTCTATCCCATCAACTTATTACATGTTGTTTTGTATGCCCATAGTACAGACGAGATGCATAGTTCCTAATCATCCCTGTTTACGTTGCACACCTTTGTCAGTGTGTTTTCCAGTATCTTATTGAAAGCTTCAATAGTTCGATTCTCCTGCGGATGATATGGTGTACTGCGGTGATGCCGAATGTGGAACTCTTCTGTTAGGGCTTCAATGGTCTTATTCAAAAAGTGAGTGCCCTGATTACGCATCAAAATTTTTGGATAGCCGAATCTTGACAAAATTTCCTCAAAAATGAACTGTGCTGTAGTCCTTTATTGGTTTAGCTTCTGCCATCTGGTGAGGTAATACATGGCAGTAACGATATACCTCGCACTAGTTCTCTTCCCTGGTGGGTTTATAGGTCCCACAAAATCAATTTCCCACTTCTCAAAATCATGTAAGGTCAACTCCTTGTTCAATGGCATTTCATCTCTCCATGATGGCTTCCCTATCCTCTAATAGACATTGCAGTTCCTGCAGTATTCCTTAGAATCTTTGTGGATAGCGGGCCACCATAGCCTTGCACGCAATATCTTCTACGCAGTAGCCCTTCCTGCATAATGACCTCCCACGATCCCTGAATGCGCATCTACTAGAATATATGGTTTGTTGTGGTCGAGTACGCATTTGCGCAGGACTTCGTCTGGTCCGATTTTGTATAACTGACCTGCAATGATAGTGAAATCTGTGGCGTGGACTACTAGCTGCTTCTTCTGCTGAACAGAAAATTCTTGCGGTGTCAGCCATGTTGTCAGAAAATCAATGATATCCTTATAGTAATCATCTACAACCTATATAGCGAACATCTGCGCATCAGGCAGACTGTCTTCAATGTTCGTTGGCTCCTCTCTTGACTCAATTCGAGACAAGTGGTCAGTTCCCAAATTCAGCCTACCAGGTTTAACAACAATCTCGAAGTCATACTCCTGAAATAGCAACACCCATCTACATATATGCCCCCCTAACACTGGCTTATTGACTAAGTATTTCAATGTAGAATGATCGGTGAACATAAGGAAGTGCGCACCAAGTAGATAGTGTCTAAACTTCTGAAGGGCATATACCATCGCAAGTCCTTCCCGCTAAGTAGTGGTATAGTTCTTCTCTGCTATCGATAGATTTCTACTAGAAAATGCGATGGGGTGGTCAATACCCCCTTCTCCTGGCTGAGCTAGCACAATACTGAGGGCAGTGCATGATGCGTCCACATGAACATGAAACAGCTTTGCCTAGTGTGGAAAGACTAGTATCGACGCGGTAACCATCTTTTCTTTAAGGGTGTCAAAACCCTATTCGCATTCTTCATTCCAAACGAATGACACATCCTTCTTCAGCAACTTATCCATTGCTGCAGTGATCTGCGTGTAACCTTTAATGAACTTCCTGTAATAGCCTGTATGGCCCAAGGTAGAGTGCAGCATTTTAACTGAAGTTGGTGTAGGCAAATTTACAATGATGGCAATCTTTGCAGGGTCCACAATCAATCCCTGTTTGCAAACAATATCTCCCAGTAAAATTCCATACGGCACACAGAAGATGCACTTCTTTAAATTCAATGATATTTGATGCTAGCGGCACTTGTCAAGCATCATCCTTAGGTTCACGCAATGGTTATTCAACAAACCAAAGACAATCCAGTCATCGAAATATGCTTCCAGAAACTTATGCATGAAATATTTGAATGCCGCGATGACAACCCCGGAGAAGATGGCGGGTGCGTTCTTCAGACCAAATGGCATGACTGTATACTGGAATGACCCCCATTCTGTAGTGAATGTCATCTTATGCTAGTCTGTGGGATCGATCCTGATTTGATGATAACCGGAGAAGCCATCAGTAAATGAATAAGCCTTATTCCCTTAAACATTGTCAAGTACCTCATCTGTAAACGAAGTAGTGAATGGGTCATGCATAAAGGCATCATTAAGTTTTCTGAAATTGACACAAATCCTGATCTTGCCCTTCATCTTCTTGTAGTGGACAACCATAGGACTGATCCATTCAGATTCCTCGACAAGTTCAATGATTCCTGCCTCTAACATTTTGTCCAACACTGCGTAGACTCTCTCTTTATACCGTGGATTCAGTCTATATAGTCGTTGATTCACAAGTTTAGCGCCTGGATTCAAAGGGATTTTCTTGACTCCTAAGTCACCCAATATTGCTTTCATCTCTATAAAATTGGTTGGAAATGGCTCCTGATATTCATGTAAAGTGTCTATAATCTCCACGACAGTTTGATCATCCCAGTAGTCTCCAATAGATGCAAACTTTGGCTCTTTACTCATGCCATTGTTCACCTTCTGTGTCTTAACCAATCCACTCATGTCTGGGATTACCAATGGTGGTCCTTCTATATCATGTGCACCTTCTGACTCTGGTATATTGAGATTGCGCAGATCATCTTCATCTTCTTCTCTTCCATGCTCATCATCTTCAGTTAGATTATAACACTCTATTGGATGTTCTTCATGTTCTTTCCATTTTGAGTATATGTTTGCAGGGCTGTCATCTATGCTGAAGAATTCTTCCCATGACATGTCTTCGCGAGCACAATCTTGTCTGAATACACATTCCTTGATTATCTGCAGTGCCTTGTGTATTAAAGGGTTCTCATCCTTGAAACTGAAATCTCTCTGGAAGTTCACAATTAATGTATCCCAATCTGTGGTCTCCCTGCGTAACTCCAGGTCTACATAACATTTCTTCGGAATATCCTCTTCCAAAGTACGCATGAACAAGTGCACCCACTCTTCAGGTGGACTTTCTTCCCATGCCTGCAAGTAGAGTTCCAAATGCTGACTAGGATCTATCTGCCTATTGAACTTTTCAAAGGGTAAGGTAACCCTTGCTGCAAACCGAATCTGCATCTTTGTTCTGCATTGATCCCAAGTGATCAATATCTGCTTATGCGAAGCCCACCATCTAGCGGGTATGCCACGCAGTGTAATATCCAATGGTGGCAACCTGTGCTCTTCTAGAACTACAGCAATATAGTCTTGAATAAAAGTATAAATGTTAGCAGAACCATCAAATGTAGGGATCGGGCTTACCTCCTTTCTAATCCAATGCAGTGATTTCGTGACTTGCGCACACCTTCTAGTTAACACTTCGTGCATGCGATTCTGCCAGTTTTCCAGTCCATCATCCGAGTCAGAAATGCAGGAGCTATTGCATCTCCAGCTGAGTGCACCATCCACCGTAGGATTATTGTAATCCTCTTGGTTCGCAGTCATCTGTTACAGCCAGTCCAAGTCCTGAGCCTTAGATTCTTCCTGAATCGGCTCACTATATCTGTCCCCATATGCAGGATCCAATGGTGCGATAACCCGCAGATGCGTGCCTTCGAATATCATCTTCTTTGTTTTCAAATTTATAATGGCCAAATTGTCAATAACCCAGTCAATTCCTAGCAGCGCAGGAAAGAGATGGCTATCATCAACAATCTTGATGAATTCATAGTCCGCATGGCTTTGTACTCCGTCAATATCAACCACAACATTGGCTAAGCGGCCAAATGGTATAAATTTCTCTTGTTTGGCCATTCTTAGTTGGATAGGTGACCATGACAGCTTTGGTCGACCCATTTGCTGCCATGTCTGCTTGGTTAAGAAATTTACTTCTGATCCCGGATCAAGGATAACTTCATCCATCTCAAAGTCTCCTATCTGCGTGGTGAGCCTCATCTCTTAGCCCAACCTCTTCTGTTTCTTTATATGATGTAGTGCGCCATCAAAAGTTTCTGCTTTTGTTTGTGGTTTGTATCGATTTATTAGCTTCTCCAGCTCTGCTATCGCGTTTTCATTTTTCAGCAGCTTCATGCAGCTTCTTAGGAACTGCGCAATAGAGGTGCTAACATCCGTTGTGTGTCTTGTCTTGTCATACGTAGCAGGTGTGTCTTCAACACATGGTACTTCGCTGTGCAGCAGGATCCTTGGTGATTTAAGTGCTAGTTCTCTAAAAGTATCCCGCGTGTCAACAAAAGCTTCTTTGTTCTTGTTTAGATCTAGAGAAGGAGTCTTTCCTAGGGCTTTTCTTACCCATATTGTTTCAAGAGGGCCTTGCTTTGTATGAGCCTCTCCTGAAATGGAAGCCTCTGCTCCCGTATCACGGCCTGTCTCCACGCCACTGCGTGTGACTACTTTAATGCTAGGATCCGCAGGTCTATTCTTTGCTGCCATCCACTGGATGTTCGGGGATGGTGCGTATGTCCTTCTTCTTTTCTGCATCTCTACCTCTAGCACCGGGTAATCTTTATCACATGCTCAAATGATTTACAATAATTACAGGTGGTGTAGGGATTTACACAGTCTCTGGATAAGTGACCTGGCTGGCCACAATTATAGCAGATGACCCCACCATGACCTCTTCCTTGTGTCGGGCTAGTATTTCTTCCTCTACCGCAGTATCCACCACCACGGCCTCTGTAGGAAGATTTATCATAATGTGTGTTTTCTTGCTTTGGTTGTTTATCTTCTTGCAGTCTGTACAAGCCAGCGGCTCTCATTGAATCCATCTTGCACTTTCTTTCATTCATTAGTTCACAGGCACGGCAGTTGGATTCATCATGTCCAACTGATTTACAGAAATTACAGTATAGATTCTTAGGTGTCTTCACATATTTCCGTATTAGGTAACAATCTTTAGGTCTATGACCATTAGTTCTACAGATCTCACACAAAGGTGCCTAGTTCTGATTGATGGGGTTAGGTGCACCACTGCCAAGGTAGTCGCGGTATAGGGGACAATGTTCACGGTCATTCGCTTCTCCTTTGAAACTTTTGCACCAGATCTTATGACGAGGTTCATATCACTGCTCTTTTCCATTCTTCATGCTCTACAGCTCTAGTGTCAGGGTGGTAAGCTGTTTCTGAATCTGGGTCATCCCAGAACTAGACTCTCTGATCGACGAAGCCTCCAACTTCATTGTGATCTCTAAGGCCTCTACCTGCGATGTAACCTTCTGCTGCATTAATGGTAATCTAATGTGGGGTAACAGTGCAACAATGAACCATTGCTTGTGTTGATTCGGAGCTATAACAAAGCTTACTTGGTCTAATAGGGTCTTGAACTTCTGATTAAACTCCCAGACCGATTCAGTCTGTCTCTTCTTGATTTCCTTCAGCTCAGTTATACACTGAGATTCAGACATTGGTTTCTTGAACTCTGCTATCAGTGCAGCTTTAATCTATGCCAGGGTTTTGGGCTGCATGGTAGAATACTTCATGAACCAGTGTAGCGCTCTATCTCTTAATGTGGCAATTAGTTGGGATTTCTTCTCATCATCATCCTGGATCTATCTGACACTCCAGATAGCTTCACAAAGGAACCAGTGCTGATCAGGATCTTCTAGACCCATCCCTTTGAATATAGGTAGCTTCATATCCATATGGGCCATGGCTCTAGGGGGAGGTGTAGCACTCGAGGGGGCACCTTGAGGTGTTCCCTAAGGGGTGCTAGGGTGTCGTACAGGACTCTATGCAGTCAAAACAAATGGGCATATAGGGGTAGACGTACTAGGATGTATATTCGACAGGGTTGGCTCTACAAGTGGAGGATTCTGAGGGGTAAATGGGGGTGCGGCTTCGTTTTCGATATCAGAAGGAATATCAGTATCTACGTGGAGTCCAGAGCCTCCAGTATTCTTATTGAACTTGTATCTTTTCCCACTTCTTAAGTTGTGAGTATCTTTGTCGGAATCGCTATAAGTGTTATTTACCATGACAACTTGAAAAATATTATCGAATTCTTAAAACGCCTTTCTTAGCTAATAGCATCTTAATGTATAGACTTAGATTGTTTAGGAATTTACCTTGGAAACCTGCAAAAAAGTGTGCCTCTGCTTGGCTGTACGATTTGAGTGTATCCACAACAAACTCTGTGGCAAAGCCTTCTAGCATATGATCAACCAAAAAATCCACTGCGCCCATCAATGTGCTATCTATTTCTTTGAGGTGTGATATGAGCTCAGGCTTCCACTCTGTAGGAACACCTCCTTGAAAACAGGTTTTTTTTTCATCAAGCAGCGAGATCCACGCATGTAGCTCATTCGGAAATGTAGCCCATAAAATATCGTGAATGTTGTCCAATAGATATCTATCCAACCACTATGTGTCGCTTAGACGCGGATGTCTTTTCTCTTGTCTTTTAAAGTCTCTTATGGTCTTATCCAACCAAGCCTGGATTTCTGTCCTCTCAGGATGCCAGTTCAATGAACCTTCCGGGAACTCAGACTCTTTGTCACTCATCACAACTGGAACTCATCACAGATTCTAGCACGGCAACGAAACCATTTGTTGGCTATACAATGCTGACCAGAGGTTTTATGAAGACCCAGGTTCTGCACGGTTACCTTAAACCAACAAAACCCCTTTGCACCGGCCCTTTCGGCAACAGCCTGCAAGTAGGCTGAGGTCTCAGCCGAGGTGTTTCTAATTGGGCACTACAGACTCAGATGCCCACAGTGAGTGATGAGTTGATGGTTGTGACGAAGTTCACAGTAGTGCACTGGCTGTGTGCTACGAGGGTCGGACTACGTGACGATGGCTAACACTGCGGCCTGCACCACTACCTTCTTCCTTACTGTGGTGTTTAATACTACACTGCGAACATGGCCACTTTACTTCCTATACTAAGACTAAGTGCAAATTGTTTAAGGCAGTGAGCTGAATACCACTTATCCACTTAGTCATTCACGTGACTATCTTACTACTTAATGCTCATAACACACACTTATAATGTTACTATTTTAAGCCTAACCCTCAGGTGTGAAATAACTATTATACATTCATCGACTACATCCATCCAAACACATAAACAACTTTCTCCATACTCAAGAAAATGATAGATTCACTGTCCATAGAAGCAAATCTAATACTAACCATACATCCATTCATGCAGACTTAACAAATCATTCCATACTCTCTTGATAGTGAATGCATATAAAATCCTTCTCATAACGGACTACAAGTCAATATTCAGACAATTTACTACAGAAACAGATAAATATAAACACACATATAAACATTCAGTCACTCAACACATTGTTTAACATGGTTCACTCCCCTGAATGGGAAGCTACATCCACAAGAACTATGTTTGATATTTCTTTTTAAGGAAGGGTTCATAGTTCTTAGCCATGCACTCAGCTGCAGCTCTCTTCTTGCTTTGTTAGGTCTTTGCGCACTCAGCTGTAGAGTCTTTACAATATTTTCTTGACTCAAAAGATATTACAATACAATATGGTCACAATGACTAGTCATTCTTGTCTTCGGAAGCTAACCAAAAACTCAACAACCTCTAATGTACAAAAACAACCCCTCACCAACGCTTCCTATACAAAATTGTCTTCTTAATATAGATCACGCCTGAAGGTCATGTCTTCACAACAATGAAGACCGAAACCCTTAGGGTTTCCAAACCACTACGGTCCCTCTGAACCGTCATGCAGGCTTCTAGTAGCGATTTTGCTATCATGGCAATCCTGCCTTAGATCCGTCGCTTTCAGCTTTCCTTTTGTGCGCACACCAACATGTCATCCATTTCGATCCTCCCTTCCACTAACGGACTCATGCGACTGGCTCAACTCCCAGTCGCTTTCCTTGTAGGCCTTTTGTCCTCTAATGGCCATGTACAACTGGCTCAGCTCCAGTCATTATCCATCCGTTGTTTTCCCCTTAATGGTCATGTACTCTACTGTACACCGAACTGTCACTTTCCCGACCCATCCTCTGCTTAACAGACTCATACACTCAGCCGCCTTCCTGATCTGCTTATGCCCTCAACTTGGCCTCTTTCTAGTAGTCTTACCAAAAGTAGACCATCGCTGGTCTATCCACTCTATCTAGCCATCCTCCATCCAGTACACAACTTTACTGGCTCCACTTGGCCTACTACCTTCGCAGCACTGAACCTGTTTAATGCTGATCTTCGCAGCATCCTTCAAAACTTGATACTATGCACATCTTCACTATATGCCCAATACATAGCCCAAATTTACTTATTTTCTGAGCTGCGCTCAGCTCAACTCCATCTAGCCTCAAAAATTTGATCAAAAATGGCCTTGTTAGGCCAAGCCCAACACATCCCGGGAGAACCTAAATCGTTGGAATGGATAAACCGACCCCAGGACAACCCTACTGCAGCTGTTGCAGCTTACTGGACATCTTCTATAGACCACCCAATGGCTCATTTTGCCTTCTCATCCTCACCTAGTGGGACTACTGCAGATGACACTCTAGCCTACTTCCGTGGTCAATTAGCTCACTTTCATTCCATGGCTGAAGAGTGTTGGCAGTCAAGTCCCCAACGGCCGGTTCAAGACCCATCGTTACACCCTTATCGACCCATCCCAGATCATCCGCTATCTTTCAGATCACTTGAAGCACCTCACCATGAGACCACTAATAAGAATGGTCAACCCTCACAAGAGTCCAGGCCTACACCTCAGGTGAACGAACCGGTGGAGGGACAACATTCCAACACACCCATTACCACAACAGTTACTTTACCAATTCCTCCCTCACCTCAAAATTCGAGGGGAGGGTATTCCATTCCCTGGGGTTATCTTATTGGTAATGTTATTACTATGGTAGCTAGTCAACAACCTACGTTGGTTCAACTTTTGAATAGTGGTCAACCTACTGTGGCTAGGGGGAAACCACCGTTTCCTAACCAGAACATACGTGGTGGAATCCCCAACGGACTTTCTATTGGACCTTCCCAACCCGCTCGACCATCCACCATGGGATTATCTCATGTTGAGGGGTTGTCCAATGTAACTCAAACCTCATGGAGTCAAGTGTATCCAGGTCCTATTAACCTTGTGTCGGGCCAATCTAATCCCAGAAATGCACTATACGGGATACCCTATCCAAGGAATACATACACTCTACGGAGGAAACAACCTGTGTTGCAACATGGACCCCAACCGGCTATCCCTCAAGTACCACCACCCCCGATCGGCCCTCCCCCACCCCCTGCTGGACTTGGCAGGTCCCCACCTAGCCTTGGTGGAGGTCAACCTCATTTTACCAACGATATCCCTCACCCTTCCTGTTAACACCTAAAAAGTGCTCACTACCTCATTTCCTTATTCACATGGCCCATTTGTCCACTTTTTCCACCATCTAAGCCTCTAAAGCCAACAAAAGGTCACCAAAAGACCTTAATACAACCCTTTTCCCACTCAAAAAGATTATTTTCCCTAAAACCCAAAAATTTAAAAAGGGAATAAAAATATTAATTTTATTCAAAAAAGGAAAAAGGAGGGAAAAGTACCTAAACAATGTTGGTCAATACCATTGGTTTCCACAAAACCATAATGGTATTCCCCACCACCAAAACCTATAAAAAGGTGGTAGGGGCTCCTCATTTCACATCCATCCATATTCCTATCCTCATGCTGCCAAAATCTCCCTTGAGCTTTTGGCCATTGTAGCAACCTTGGAGAAAGGACCCTTTGGAGTTTGGAGCTGCTCACCCTTGGAGCTTCTCAACTATTTTCATCACTTGGAGGTATTGTTATTGCAAGCACTTGCTTGCCCCCATTTTCAATACAAAATTATTTCTTATATTTCTTGTTCTTGTTTTTTAATTCAAAAATGCACATGCTAGTTTAGTTTAGATTTAGATTTAGTTTATTGTTTTTGCTTAGTATTGAAACTACTGCTACTAGTTAGCAAATGCCCATTGCACTAAGCTTGGTTGCAAAACCAAGCCAACACTTCCGACGGTGGCTGGAATGGTCCACCACCCCCTCTCGACGGAAGCGGCGGGGAACCACCCTATAATGGTAAAGGAGGACATTTCCCTTCAGGTGGTGGAGGTGGTCCACCACCCCCTCCAGGAGGAGGCGGTGGAGGACCTAATTACTACGGTGGTGGTGCTGGTGGTGGAGACCCTCATTCTTCCAGTGGTGGAGGTGGTGGGGGCCCCTATCCTTTTGGCGATGAAAGTGGTCACCCACCCCCTCCAAGCGGAGGTGGTGGTGGGACACCTTATTATGGTTATGGACCCCCACCTCCTCCTGGTGGTGGGGGTGGACCTCCACCCCCTCCCAGCGGTGGAGGTGGACCCCCACCTTATTGGAATGGACCACCTTATTGTGGCAGACCTCTTTATGGTCCGAGCGGCACACCCCCCCATAGTCAGTTTCCTCCTGGTACACCTTACGGTCAGTTTGGTCCTTACACGCCTTATCCGTATTATCAATACGCGCAACCTAACCCACAGCTGCCCTTCCTAACTACTTTGGACTTGCCTGACCTATCCCATTTAACTAACGATCTTATTTACCATGGATCTAACTAGCCATCGATTCCGGTGAAACTTCTGTCTGATATCCCCAAGTTTGACGGCAAGCCGGGTGAAGACCCTAAAAACCATGTCATGACATACCACTTATGGTGTTCATCTAATTCCTTAATGGACGATTCAATTTGTCTTAGATTGTTTCAAAGGACTCTCACTGGTTCGACTGCCAAGTGGTACATTGAGTTGCCACCAAGGACGAATTGTTACTCTCGACCAATTAGATTTTTGTACACCAGCCGCTACTACTCATCCTGGTGACCATATTCCTTCCATTGGACAGATGTCCAAACAGTATGAGAGTATAGGGTTTGGCCTTTTGAAAGATTCATCTCTCATGGGCGTTTCTCCAGCCATGGACCCCCCTAATCATGTTGCTATGGTGAACATGAACTCCACAGAGATTTTATCTCACTCTACCGATGCTTGGCTTGTACCGGATGAAGCCACAACACACCTGCTTGGAGATATAATGCCTCTTTCACCCATTGAACGTATTTACAAGGCTATCCAATCAGCACCAGAAGACCATTTAAGAGTGGCCCCTCCATCTTGTTTTCTACGAGAGACGTCATCTCTACCTGATCTCTTACTTCGGACTTTTGATTTAGATGAGTCCATCATGGAAGTTATGAATGTTGACGACGGTATGTGGGATGATATCCACCACAACTCATCTTTTCTTCCTCCTTTGGAGTACATAGAGGACAACATCCATACCGTCTTTTCACCATATATATACTTGTTCCCTCATTCCCCCATCCTTACATGTGTTACGGACACAGAGGGAAACTTGGCCAACATTGATCCAACCACCCGGGTAGACATCTCGGTGAAACTTGGTATAGTGGAACACATTTGCATAGGCTAGAAGTGTTCCCCTGAAGAAATCGCCGCTAACACAACCTTATTCAAGTAATTTCGAGACGTATTTTCTTGGTCCTATGAGGAGATTCCTGGGATAGACCCCGCAATTGTTTCTCACGAAAGAAAAACCTATCCCAACATCAAACCTGTACACCAAAAGTTGCGACCGGTACACCTCCGAAAGACTGCGGCAATTAAGGCAGAAATTGAAAAGATCTTCAAGGCTGGTTTGATTTATCCTGTCCCATTAACGGATTGGGTCTTGTTGATGCCTCGGATATCGTAGCATCAATCAGAAAGGGATTCTCCCCGAGAGATGGTCCCAATTAGACTGTCTCCCGTTTGGTGTAGGGAATCCGTCCGGTTAGCGGTTCCGGCAACCGTGGGTTTGGAGTTTAAATCCGATTCTACCGGTTATGGCTCGATCCACCTTTCTTTTGGGTTTTATGTCTTTTATATGAGATGCAAGTGCCTAAATTATACTTAATCTAAATGCAATTAGAACAGATCTAAGTCTAGAAACTGGAATAAATCTATCTATCCCTGCAGGGAACACGCTTAAGGGAGGAGCAATTAGCTGTAACAAATATCGTACGGAAAGAGCAGATAGCTGTTAATTCTCACAAGCAAAGCTACAGCAAGATAAAGATCTTTAGAAGATAGCTTCTAATTCAACATGGAACGCATCTATTGCTCATAAAACAGAAGAAAGCAAAATTATTTAATCTACGTAGCAAGAATAAAGAAACATATCTAAATGTAACAAACTGAAATGAAAATTAAAGATCCCTGCAAGGAGCAATTTAAAGGCATGAACAATGAGCCACATGAGTTATCCTGAAGAAAGAACAGTTAGCCATTCGATCTAGAAGAGAAATCTACAGCAATGATAAAGGCATCAGCAGGTAGCTCCTGATTTAATATGAAACGCATTCATTGTTCACAAAATAGAGAAAATCGTGTGCACAGGGAGGAGAAAAATCATTAATGCAAAGAAATAGTTCAGATGTCAAGAATGATCTCACATTACAGAACCGCAGTCATTAGAATAGTCCAATATACAGCAATCCAACATCCCATGCAAAACGTCCATCTCCCGTGGCTTCTATTAGAAATTTCAATTTTACAGGCCCGATACAAGATAGCTCGTATGGGTTTCAAAATTTCCTTCCCTGCCAAAAGTCCTATCTAATCCTTCCTAAATTCTATTTATATCTACCCATTTACCCTTTGGGATGACACCTAGCATCCTCCACCTGTCATTTACAGGAATTTCCCCTATCGTCGACTACCAAAATAATTACTTCTTTTACAAGATTGTTCTGACAGACATAGGGACAGCTGTCCCATGGCTTACGCCTTACATATTCAAAATATACATAGCAGAAAATTGGTTAACATCAAAGCTTTCCCTGCTGGGCACGTGTTTGGCTGAAGAGAGTTGTTCAACTGAATCCAACCTCTTTTACTCCTGTGCGTGAGCTTCTGCTGGCAGAGGGTCGCCCAAGTTAATTGTTACTGATGCTACCTGGGAAGAGGCTCTTGAATCCCCTGCTGATGCTGCTTCTAATTGAGAAGGGGGGATTGAACTGGCCATACTTTTTGCCATTGCTGGGGAAGAGGCTGCTGGGAGAGAGGCTGCTGGGAGAGAGGATCCTGGATCTACTGATGCTACTGCTACTGCTGCAGCTTTCCTGTCTTCCTCTGCTATGTAGCTGTCCCACACACCTGTGTCCCTTATGATTACGTTTGCTGCAGCAGGAAACAAGATTTTCTGAGAGGTCACGTTCTTCCCGAGCTCTGTTTTAATGCTTCGCACTTCTGCTACGGCGGCTTGATGCACTTCCGTCAGCAGATGGTTGTGAAGTGATGATGAACCAATATAATGCTGGAGGTCATCCATAGCCAGGACATCAATCCTTTTCACATATTCCATTTGGATGCCTAGCTCTTCCTTTAGCTGAGACAACCGCTGCTCCTTTTCTGGGAAGTCTTCTAGGGTCTGAGGGAAACTCTATGTGCAGTTGTCATGGACTCCTTTGAGCTTTTGGTATAGGCTGTTAATTCTATCTGTTGTTCTTTGCACACTGGTTATCAGTTTATTGGCACAGTTCCTGCCAAACTCCAGCAAGGCTATATCTTCATTAAAATCGTCCACAGCCTTAAAAGGAAGATGCGGGGGGAAACCCCCTTTACCTTCTCTCGATGCCATCCGACTTATGACGTTTGCCTTGACACGGGTATTCTTAGCTTTGAGCCTGTGGGCCTCCGCATTAATCTCTTTTAATCTGACTATCATGGCCTTGAGCTTGCAAACCTCGTCAGTGATCAGCTCCTGCGTGTCGTTTATTTGCTTCAGAATGCTGCAGGACAGCTCGTGGAAAGGAGACATGTCCACCGTCTTGCTCTCAGCCTGCTCTAACTGCTCAGCTAATGTTTGCTTGTCTGCTTCTAGCTGAGAAGCCTTTTCTTCTACTCCATTCTTCTCCGCTTCTACAATCATCATTTGGAGTGTTAGCTGGTCCTTTTCCTCCTCCAGCTGGCTGTACTTGTTTGACAGCTCTTTATGTTCAGTGTACAAGCAATTATACTTGTTCACTGCCAGATCTCTTTGGGCTTGCTCATTAGCCACAGTTTGTTGTAGCGTACGAGATTTCTTCCTTGTCAATTCACTATCTCTTACCATCACGCCTACATTGGCCAAGGATGCTTTTGCTGTTGCTACAGCTGCGGTCGCCATAGCAAAGGGATCTTTATCCGTATTTTGCATGATAGTGACCTCCCGGTGGGTAACGATGTCTTCATGAAAGGGACTTTTGATCCTCTCTTCTGATTTGAGGACCATTGCTTTTCTTTTCTTGTCATAGACAAACTCATTCCACTTGGACACCGTACGCTTTCCCGATGGAGTGTACGGGACAATTGGTCGGTTTATGATGTGTATGTCTTCTTCTTCTGGTGGGGTCCGGACTTCCTGAGCAGGGTCTCCTCCTTTATCTTGAGCACCAGAGCCACCTACTTGAGAGGTGTCTATTTCCATGTCCTGTGTACCGGATCCACCTGCCTTGGCATCTTCCCTTGTCTTCAATTCTTCTTCCGCCCTCTTTTCTGCCTTAGCCTGTTCAGCTTCAGCCTGTTTCTGCTTTTGGGCTTCCTCAGCCTCTTTCCGCAGTCTTTCATTTTCAGCTTCCTGCTGCTTTCTTGCTTCCTCAGCTTCCCGCTGTAACCTCGCTTCTTCTCTTAACCTAAGCTCTTCCTGAGCTCGGGCATCCTCAGCTTCTTTCTCCTTTTGCTGGCTGGTCGTCTGGGCCTTGGTTGAGCTAGAGCTTGCTCCAGTGCCTTGGCGACAGATCCGTAGTTCAGCCATGTTGCTGATGCCTCTGAATGCCTCTTCCTCGGCATCAGGGTAGTGGGAGTATTCGAAGTGGGCATAGATATCCTTGCAATGCTCGGCCACTTTACCCTTTCTGTCGTTCCTATGGAAGATAACCTCACCAAAGTGGAAGGCCTTCAACTCTTGAACAAACTCCTCAGCTGAGGCAACCCCCGAGAATTTGTAAGCGCCGATGCAGAAAGGTAGGGGGGGAAAGGAAGCCTTATGTTGCTTGTGGAGCATTGCTCCAATCCCATCCAAGAAGAGTTGTCTTACTGCTTCTTTGAGAACCACATAGTCTGTGGCATACTGCAGCAAGATGTATGGGGGCTTAGTCCCTCCAAACATTCTCAGGTAGGTACCTTGCTCCGAAAAGTAAAAGTCCCCATAATCCTCAAGGACTTCCAAAGCATTTTCTGACAGGCAGTTTGGTTCTTCCTTGAACATTTTCTCGTATAGGGGCATGATGAACCCCTCACAGATGAGTTTGTAGCTGGGCTTGTAATTTTGAGCCCACAACATCTTGAATGCAATATAGACCGGGGCGGTAGCCCTATCCCATGTGCAGCCCAATTTGGGGAATTCTATCTTGGCCAAGATACAATCTATCAGATATGAAGACATGAAGAATTCAGCCTTCTTCAAGGCTAGTCCTTCCCTTGCAGCTACTATCATTGAGGCCAGACTATCTGACAAGATAGTGGCCCAGTCAAACACAGTTCCCTGAAATGCCACATAGTGAATGATAGGGGCCCACTGAATCTTGTATACTGTGCCATCGGGCATGCCGAAGATTCTGCAGAGCATCAGGGCAATCAATCTAAAAGGAGCTCTTAGATTCTGTACGTCATACTCATCATTCCCCTTTTTTCTCAAATGCTTTCCCGCTATTAGCAGCTTTTTGGCCATCTCGACGTTATTCATTTGGCCCAACCATTCGTCAGTCAGAGCTTGTTGGACACGGGGAAACCTGTAGGCTACCGCAATATACGCAGGTTGAAATGAGGCAATAGCCACTTTTCCGCTATCATTTATCACTCTTCCTTCAGCATCGGCATGTTGGAGTATCCATCCGATCACTTCAGCACAGGGGAATAGCTCAGGGCGGGTAGCGGCTCTCGTTATGCCTGAGGCTCTGATATTGAGATAGATTGGTGCTTCCTCAAGCAACATATCTGGGATTTCTTGGTCCCGGATCATTTTGTAGATGTCACCCCATCTGATTTCTGGAGAGACACCATTGGTGCACCTAGTGTCTTGGAGTGAAGCTTCAGTTTTAAGAGGGGCAAGTTTCTTTTCTGTCATCTTCGCCTTCTTCTTACCGGTTTTCGGCATCTTGACTTATCCCTGATAACATCCATATACAAGCCACTTTGAGCAACATACTGTGAGGTTTTAACAGAGAGCATCATTGTCTTAATAATATATCAAATAAGATAAGTACAATGAAGCTGTATATTTAGGAGGCAAAACACTATTTCAACATGAAACATAAATTGAAGCATGTGAATCTCTTAAAAGGATGGGTTTGGGATGCTCCTGAGGGGATAGGCAATGTCGCGGACGCATTTCGTTTTCGGCTCGATAGGCGAGTCGCGGGAGAAATGGGCTTTCGGTTCAGCCCTGGGGAAGAAAATATCTTTCGTTATCACTGCGGCTGGAAAGGCTAATGGTGGGGAGACTCGGGTTGGAGAAACACTACGACGGAACTGGAAGCCATTTTTGCAGTTACGACCCGGCGAGGGCTCCGAACGCTAATTTTATGGCACTGGCCGAAGTAATTTATGGGAAGTTTTAGTTCGAGTGAGGGTGATGGCGCCGGAGACCCACGGACGAAAAAGGTTCGGGTGGCTATAGTTTCGTGTTCTAGCTGGCGTAACTTAAGTGCTCACGGGGTTTGAACAGGGGCCATGGCACCGGTCCTAAGACTAAAAAAGGGCCGAGGTTACGTTAGAACCGAAGTTTTCAAAGAGGCCCGGGGTTTTATGGCTCAATCTTTCGGTCGGGGACATGCGACGTCCATGGGGCTTCGGCATTTTCCCTAGACGACGAGGCACGCAGACCGGGAGAACAAAAAATGGAACACGTTTAACCGTCTACACACCAATTTCATCCAGTTTCTACTTTATAGACGAGAAGAACCCGATTCGACCGTATTTGACGGGCAAAATCGCCCGTGACAGGCGTTTTGCTTGTCAAAACCCCACCAATGCCCATCATTTCAAAAGAAAGCTAACCCAATAGCAAAAACGACGCATAGGGGGACAGATTTACAGTTGAGATCCTACCTGGCACCGACGAAAATGCTGACTGTGGTGGCCGTGAGCGTGGTTGAGCAATCCGAGCTGGAGCGGTTCGCGCGGCGTCCAACAAATCATCCAGATTGGAAAATTAACAATGCGTTGGCTCGTACCCCCACCGCTTATTTAAACCGAACCGGCACGTGCGAGCATTCAATTTGGTGGGTGGCGCGATTAAAACGTGGCTTAAATTCTTCGCCCGTAGCGGTCATGTCAAAAGATCTCGATTTCCGTGCGACCATCATTCGCGAGATCGTCTTGCGAGTCACAACCGCCGTTGCGGAAGGATGGAGGGGAAGTTTTCGCTATTTCGGGACGCGCTACGGAAGGGAAACTCCAAGCCTTCCGCCGTTTCGGGAGCTATTTGTGAAGGGAAACTCGAAACCTTCCGCAAAAGAGACCCACGTTGCGGACGTATAACGCCAAGGCTTCTGATGTTTCGGGCACTATTTGCGAAGGGCTTCCTCCCATCAAAAAGTTTCTAAGTCTTGCGGGGTCTCGGGACGATATGGCGAATGCTCCCGGTATTTTTGGAAAGCTTTTGTGAATGGCTTCCGCCGTTTCGAAAGGATTTCATCAAAACCTTGCGCGATTTTAACAAACCAATCCGACTTTTCGGGCGTCTTTCCCAAGTTCTTCTGCTGTTTCGGAGGGTTTTCCACAAATTTTCAATGAAAGCTTCTAAGTTCTTTTCTGAGTTTCGGAAGGGTTTCACGAACTGTTCCCGCCGTTTCGGAATGAAAACTCCAATCTCTCCGCGAACGGTCAAAAATGTTCTAAGTTTTCTTTCGGGAGAGTAAGGCGAATGAGTCCTGCCATTTCGGGATGAAAACCAGAACCTTTCCGCGGTTGCGGAAGGCTTGAGTGAAGGGCTCCGCCATTTCGGGAGCAGAGTCGTTTCGGGAAGAGAACTTGAACTGTTCCGCAGAAGCAAATGATCGAAAATTTTCCAAGTCATTTTACTTCGGAAGGCTTAGACGGGCAGTTTATGAGATTGGCCTCCGCCGTTTCGGAAGGGTAGCCCGAAAGCTTCCGCGGTGTCGGGGACATAAGCTGAATGATTCCGCATGGTTTCCCTGGGGCGTTCCGCAACCTTTTCAAAAAAGAATCTAAGTCATTTTCACAGTTTCGAAAGAAGCTCGTGAATCTCTCCGCGCTATTTCGGGGAGCTTTTGTGAATGGCCTTCGCCGTTCTCGGGAGGGTAACCCGAAGGTTTCCGCAGATTTTCAACCAAAAATTCCAAGTCCTCTTCGGGAGTCTAAGGCGAATGAGTCCCGCCATTTCGGGAGGAAAACCATGTAAAATCTCAAGCACAGCTGAATCTAGCTACTGTGGATTCCTCACTGGTGAAAGATTGCACAACATTTGCAAGAATGGCATAAAAAAATTTAAATGAATGAAGAACAATTACACATGAAATGGTGAATAATGTCAATATTATTAACTGTCCAACCTTAACAAAGGTTAAGAACACCCATATATACAAATCTGGAAGAATTCGAATCCATCTGGTGTGTTCACACTGATCTAGCTTAGAAAAAGCTCAAACCCCCCTAGGTTGACCAAAATATCCCAAACCATCCCAAACTGGTTCGAATCTGCAGTGTGAATGCTGGGAATGACTGGACAGGCCCATGTGACCTCACACATGTGAAGAAACTGGTTGGTTAGAGGTTTGGAGTCTAAAATTGGTCAAAAATGTGACAAACCAAGGCAAGATTGTCCACAAAGAGAGCAAATGCGCCCTAGGTAGAAGAGAAGCATGCTGAGTGCATTAAATGACCTGAGGAGGGCGCTCTAGGCATGCTGAGTGCATTAATTGCCCTGGGGAGCGCTCCACATAGCTGGTTTGACTCAGCACTTGTTCACATTGCTAACTAGTTCAAGACAGTTTGACCATTTACCAATCTAATCAACTTAGGGATGTAATCATTAATCACTTGGGCTAATTAATCATCATTAATAAATGATTAATGTACATAGGTGGAAAAATGTTCTAACACCCCCCCTTAAGCTAGACTTAGTGAAATATCAAAAATTAAGGCCTTGGCAACTAGGCTCAAGTCACCTTTTACATCATAAAATTTATTTGTCCATGTAAAATGAGGAAAGAGGCAAAACCACATGGGAAAAATCCTCCCTCAAGAATGGACATGATACAGAGATGATCAAAAGGTCTTCAACAGGTCTTGTTCTTCACTTGAATGAGTTGAATGAACAACTTCTTGCTGAAATACTTGGTGAAGATGTTGTGGATGTCATGATCATGCACCAATTCTTCAATGTTTTGTAGGAAAAAAACATGTTGGAAGGCTCCTTGAATATCATCATTTGATGATGGGGGAGCATTATAAGAATGCTTCTTGCTGCATACATACTCTGATATGAATACATGATCAATAATGGAAAAGATATCTCTGCAAAATCCTTCCCAAAGAACATCAAAAATCTCAACAAAATCTGCATTTTGAGGAGCTTCCACATGGCAAATCAAACCATGAATCTTCCTTCCGAACTGATGTAGCACTTTCCCAAATCTGTAATAGAGATCATGTGGCTCTGATATATCAGAATAGGAGCCACATGGAGCAGCAAAAACTAGAGGTATAATGTCTCCATGATCGAATGGTTTTACAGTAAGAGAAGTGTGTGTAACTGGATCACACTGACAGTTGAGCAAACTTGAAGGGTCTGGAGACTTGAGTTTTGAACCATAGGTGGTAAGATCAGGTCCAGACATGTGGAACAGCAGTCCCATGATAGCCAATGACATGGCTGTCCAACCAAGGAATGATATGCAAGACATAAAACCAAGATAGATCAGTGACACAGTTTTGGAAACAATAAAATTGTGAGATTTTCCAACTGTAGAACTTGGGGTTTGTGTGGTCTTTTGGGCATCCAATGGTTGGGGAAATGGTTTGATGGCTGTCATAACCTGTATATCAGCCTGCATATTATCTTCCATATCAGAATATGAAAGATCTGATTGAAGTGGGAAAGAGCTTTCAGAGGGCATGTCAAAAACTAGTGAAAAATTACTAGTATTGGGAGAAAGCTTCGGTGAACTGGATGGAGATTCTTTCAGGGAAGAGATTGAATTTTCTGAATCTGATATATCAGAATGTAAATCAGAAACAGAGATATCAGAAAAATATTTGGCTCTTTCACCCAAATTATAGAGCTTTTTACCTTTGCATGTGGCATAGAGGCAATGATCTTGTTCCAAAGAGAGCTTGGCTTCTTCTCTTCTTGCAAAATCTGGAACATCAATGTTATGTTCTTCAAGTAGCTTGGTTAGAATGTCTATCTTCTTTCTGAAACATGATTTTTCATTGTGAGAACCTCTGCAATAACCACATTTGGGCTTCTCTTTCTTGCTCTTCATCTTCTTGACTTTTGAATCTTCATCACTTGAACTTGAGCTTTCATCACTTGAATGCTTCTTCTCCTTCATCTTCTTCTCTTGAGGTTTCGGCCCCTTTGGTTTTTGCTTGCCTCTTCCATATTTCGAATCTCCAGCTGCAAGAACTTGGTCTTTTTGCTTGATGGAGCCCATCAAGACCAACTTGTCTTGCTCTTGAGTTAGCATCTCCATGAAGTCAGCCAAGGATGGCATCTTCCAACCTCTAACTGTGAGCCTTGTGGAGTTGAAGGAAGACACAAAAACTGAGTATTCAGAACCCAGTTTGGAGAGAATGGACAACACCAACTATTCTTCTTTCTTCTCTATGCCACATTGTCTGATCTGCAAGACCAAGTTCTTGAACTTGGTGAAGAATTCCTGGATGGAATCAAAATTCCCTGGGCTCAGTGAGACAAGCTCATTTTCGAGCTGGTGGCCTCTCATCTCATCAGTCTTTCCAAACAGTGTCTCAAGCTTGAGCCACACTTCATTTGGAGTTGCTAGACTTTCTACATGAAACAGGAGGTCTCTCGAAATGCTGAGACAAAGGAGGCCAAATGCCTCATCCATTCTGTTAAAAAACTTGGATTTCTCCACAGCTGAGTTTGGCTCAACCTCAGTGCCCATCGTGATTCTGTAGAGACCCTTGGATCTCAGCAAAATCACCATTTCTGCCTTCCAATCGAAATAGTTGAAGGGTGTGAGCACGTTTGGGTGAGATGGCTCCATTCTCCTCTGCTGCAATTCGCACTTGCTGACAATGCTGAACTCCAATACCTGCAAACAACTCTCAAATCACTCTGGAGGGATCTACACTCACAGATTCGAACCCTGTATGGATAGTGGGTGCATTCGGGAGAGCATCACACCTGAGAGGAGCCACTAGATTTCTCCAGTATGCTCAAGGCAATGGCCTCAGGAATTATGTGGTTTCTCCACTGTTTCTGGCAATCCACTACAACAGTCTGCTGGTTCGAATTCTAGCTCCAAGAGCTCTGATACCATGTAAAATCTCAAGCACAGCTGAATCTAGCTACTGTGGATTCCTCACTGGTGAAAGATTGCACAACATTTGCAAGAATGGCATAAAAAAATTTAAATGAATGAAGAACAATTACACATGAAATGGTGAATAATGTCAATATTATTAACTGTCCAACCTTAACAAAGGTTAAGAACACCCATATATACAAATCTGGAAGAATTCGAATCCATCTGGTGTGTTCACACTGATCTAGCTTAGAAAAAGCTCAAACCCCCCTAGGTTGACCAAAATATCCCAAACCATCCCAAACTGGTTCGAATCTGCAGTGTGAATGCTGGGAATGACTGGACAGGCCCATGTGACCTCACACATGTGAAGAAACTGGTTGGTTAGAGGTTTGGAGTCTAAAATTGGTCAAAAATGTGACAAACCAAGGCAAGATTGTCCACAAAGAGAGCAAATGCGCCCTAGGTAGAAGAGAAGCATGCTGAGTGCATTAAATGACCTGAGGAGGGCGCTCTAGGCATGCTGAGTGCATTAATTTCCCTGGGGAGCGCTCCACATAGCTAGTTTGACTCAGCACTTGTTCACATTGCTAACTAGTTCAAGACAGTTTGACCATTTACCAATCTAATCAACTTAGGGATGTAATCATTAATCACTTGGGCTAATTAATCATCATTAATAAATGATTAATGTACATAGGTGGAAAAATGTTCTAACAAACCAGAACCTTTCCGCGGTTGCGGAAGGCTTGAGTGAAGGGTTCCGCCGTTTCGGGAGTCATTGCCCAATGGCTTCCGCAGCTTTCGAAAAATTCTAAGTCTTTCGGGCGTCTTTCCCACGTTCTCCCCGCCGTTTCGGGAAGAAAAACCAAAGGTTTCTGTACTTCTTTCTCACGGTCTACGATTTTGACAAATAAAAACCAAGTTCTTCTTTCGGAAAGGTTGGATTTTGGCTCCCGCAGTTTCGAGAGGCAGCCCGAGAGATCCCAAAACGTTGGGAAAAATCCTAAGTTCCTTTTTGGCCCTTTGGGGAAAAAATGGAAGGATTGATGGCAAGATGTTCAAGTGGGAAACAAGATTTTATGTTGAAAACACAGCTGACGGCTGGGATGGCTCCTTAGGCAAACTTTCTACAAAAATGAAAGGAGGGGCCCCGATATGTACAAAATTTTGGGGAGGGGTGTTGCTGCAACAACAATGGCGAGTCGCTGGCGAACACAGATCTCTGAAAAATTTCTCTTCATGGTCCGAAACCTCATTAACACATCCACCTTGGGTGCACTACTCAGCTGAGCATTTTAGACTCATGTGGGGGGAAGGAGGCACTTTCCATGCTAGCCATTGGGGAAAGGGGAGCTTTGACCGAGACATCTTCACCACTCTCAGAGGGCCAGCATATGAGATTCATTTTAGGAGGGTCATCTCTTGAATGGCCACTGCTGCCGGACTCCACAGGATTTGCAACACTTTCTCATGGACATTATTGCTCTTGTTCCTCATTCCCATGCTGCTGGCATCCTTTGGGATGCTTGTACTTTGGACAGCTTAGCTGTTTGAGCCTTCCAGGGATATTTTCTTTTGGACATGATCTTTGATTTAGGCTCCTCAATCCATAATGTCCTTTTGTGTGAGTTAGAAATTTTATTGATTTGATTTGATCAAACTTCACGGACGGAGAGGAGCCCATTTTGAGCTGGGTCTTTTGGACAGCCTTCTAGATTTTACATGTCTTTTGCTTTTGTCTCAGCCATGCTTTAATTGAGACGAGAATCCCTGGAAAACAGACTCTTGAATGTAGGCCATTTTGGCTGTTAAATCTGCAGCATGGAGTCATCTCAATACCCTATGTCCTCGAGAGGTGCCACTTTCCATGGGTCCAACTTTGGTAACCTTCTTGAGATGCCTTTAAAGTGTGAGGGTGGGTGGAGCCCAACGATAGTAGTGAAGATGGTCATAGGTTTCTGCTATTAAACAGGATTAGTGTGACTAGAAGGATAGGCTTCCCCCTTTCTGAACATTTCAGCGAGAGCACAACAGACCGGATTTACTGAGCAGAGTTCCAGACTCATGGGTTGCCAGTTTTCTTTGAGAGAGCTATCTTCCACGGGAAACTCAACCAACAGGGTATTCAGAAAACAACACTTGTCGAAAAGTTCAAATAACAAAGAGAGAGACAACATGGCCGAAAAATAAAATAAAATAAAGCAACTAAAGGCTAAAGCAAAAGAAAACTTTATTTATGTACAGGAAGTCTCGAGGAGACTACGCGAAGTATTGTTTCAGAGCGAGGCCATTGAGAGGAAGGGCTACTTCTTCTCCCTCGAGATTTGTCAATTTATAAGTGGATGGGCCTAATTTTGCAGAAATTTGGTACGGGCCTACCCATAGATGTTGAAATTTCGTATGCATTCCTTTGCCTTCATGATTATGGTCCCATTTCAGGACTAAATCCCCGACATCAAAGTCCCTCTTGCCGGATTTCCTCTTATCGAACCATCTCTTAACTATGTCCTGGTGTTGATCGAATCGATCTTTAGCTTTGTCCCGGGCTTCTTCTAGTTGAAGCAGGGTGTTGATCCTGGATTGTAAGGTTTGGCTACCAGAACCCCGAGAGGCTTGGGACAATTGCAAGGATGGCAGTAAGATGTTTGGGGGAAGTATGGCTTCCTTGCCATAGACAAGAGTGAAAGGGGAGACACCTAAAGCATTCTTCGGGGTTACCCTATCTGCCCATAAGGCGTTTGGGAGAGCCACATGCCAACTTCTCTGGTTTTCTATCACAGTTTTCTTAAGGATTCGAATCAGATTCTTGTTTGAGGATTCAGCTAGTCCGTTTCCCTGAGGGTAGTAATTGGCCGAATAATGCAACTTAATTCCCCATTCATAAACGAATTCATTTATCTTGCAAGATGAAAAATAAGTAGCATTATCAAAAACAAGGGAAATTGGAACCCCAAACCTGGTTATGATGTTCTCTTTCAAGAAGCTGATAACTGCGTCTTCATTGATCTTGTGCAACGGGATGGCCTCCGTCCACCTAGTGAAGTAGTCGGTATCCATCAGGATGTATCGATGTTGCAATGAAGAATTTGGATTTACTTCTCCGATAACATCTATGCCCCATTGCTCAAAAGGCTCAGAGATGATGACCAGCTGCAATGGACCTGCGGCCTTAGGTAACTTCCGAGCGCTTCTTTGACACACATCACAGTTTCGTGCGTATGTGTGGGCATCTCGGAACAAAGTGGGCTAATAATAACCAGCTCTCAGTATCTTGTGTGCTGTCGTCTCTCCTGAATAATGACCACCTGCAGGGCCATCATGCAATTCTTTGACAACTTTGTTTGCATCTTCCTTCTCCAAACATCTAAGAAGGAATCCATCATAATTCTTTCTGAAAAGAATCCCATCAATTATTTGATAGGGTGCTGATTTCAAGCGGAGTGCCCTTCTTTGCTTAGAGTTCCAGTGTTCGGGTAGATATCCCTGCTGCAAATAGTGCACCAGATCCCTATACCATGACTGGGGGGCTGTAAAGGTATGACATACCTCAACTGAATTTAACTCAGCTTCATTTCTCCAATGGTGCTCTTCATCAGTCGAGTTTCCCGCCAGTAACTTGCAGAGACCTTGTCCTTTAATGATCATGGCCGGTTTAAATTCCAAATAATACTCCTGCAGAGCTGTGACCCAGTTCCCTCTCCTCTCTCCCAATTCCTTTTGAACGAAAAGGGATCTAATAGCTGGATGGGGAACTATGACTTTAGTTCGGTTCTTCAAAATGTATGGCCTAAACTGCTTGACTGCTTTGAAGACTGCATACGCATGTTTGTCAACTATGGGGTAATTTAGCTCAACCCCTTGCAAACCAGTGCTCATAAACGAAATTGGGTATTCATCCCCCAACTCCACCTTTTGCGTGAGTACAGCTGCGAGAGAATCATTCGAAGCGAAGGTATACAAGATGAAATCTTTATTGAAATCTGGGCTTCTTAAGGAAGGAGCTTTAGCTACAGCTGCCTTGATATCTCTAAATGCATCTTTCTCCAAATCTGTCCACTTGAATTGTATGCTTTGTTTAACCATCTCTTGTAATGGCTTAACAATTTGTGCAAAATCCGGAACAAATCTGCGGACAAAATTGATGGTGCCCATAAAAGACTGCATAGATTTTTTGTTGTGAGGCATTGGAATTTTATTAATACCTTGGACTCTTTCTTGGTCGATTGACACTCCCCCTTTGGAGATGATATGACCCAAGAGCTTACCTTCGGGTACAGCAAACACGCTCTTCTTGGGATTCAAGGAGATACCATACTTCTGGCAACGATCAAAGATATGCCTCAAATGAACAACATGATCTTCCCTCTTCTTCGAAAAGACTGTCACATCATCTAAGTAGACAACAACACATTTCCCACCCAATCCTCGGAAGGCAATATCCATCGCCCTCTGAAATGTAGCTCCTGCATTTATCAGACCAAATGGCATTCTTCTGTAAGCGAAAGTTCCCCACTTAGTTCTGAAAGTGGTCTTGAGACGATCTTCTTCGGCTACTAACACTTGATTATAGCCCGAGAAACCATCGAGGAGAGAAAACAATTCAGATCCTGACACCATTTGTAGGATTTGCTCCATTGAAGGTACGGGGTAGTTGTCTTTATCTGAGGCTTTGTTTAAATTTCTGAAATCTACACATAGCCTTATCTCTCCTGATTTCTTCCTTACAGGAACCAAGTTTGCAACCCATTCAGAGTGCCGAACTTTGAAGATTATCTTAGCGTCCAGGAGCTTCTTTAATTCCTTTTGGATCAGCGGTTCTAGAGTAGGGTGCATCCTTCTCAACTGCTGCTGAAATGGCTTGACACCCGCTTTCATTGGTATAACATGCTGAATGATGCGGACGTCATATGTTTTCAGGTCTTCATAGGTCCATGCAAAAACATCCTTGTACTGTTTAAACAACTTAATGAACCTATCTCTTTCTCCTGGTGAACAACATTTGCCAAGGTTGACAAATTTTGGTTCTGCCTCGGTACCCAAATTAACCAACTCATGTTGCATCGATGAGCTGTTGGTTTTGGTATTAGTTGGTCTTTTGAACTTATTTTGAAGATCGAAAAGCATTTCGAGGGACCTTACCCCCTTTGGCATGAAATTTCCTTTCTCCTCTTCCTTCTTCATCAAATTAGCATCATGTTCTTCCTCATCTATTGCAGCTCCTTGAAAGCTATCTTCGTTTGTCAGGAAGCTGATAATTTGCTCATCATCATCGAAGACTCTGAAGTTCGTGATGTTATCAGGAATGGAAGGCCTGAAAATCAATTCAATTGAGCATTTATTATTTGACGGCACCAATCTAGAAGCAGATGTTGCTAACAAATCAGCAGCAGAATTTTGCAATCTAGGAATTGATTTTATATTGAAAGTGTCAAAATGCATGATTAAATCCCATACCTCAGCCTGATAACCTTTCAAGTGAGGTGAGAGACAATGAATGGTGTCCCTTACCTGTCTTACAACTATCTCGGAGTCACCAAAAACCTTCAGGTACTTAACATTTAAGCCAATGGCCTTCTTTAAACCATGTACCAAAGCTTCATATTCAGCGGTATTATTAGTACAATCGAATTCTAATCTACAAGACAAAAAATAATTGTTCTTTTTTTGGATCCATTAGAACACAACCGGCTCCGGATCCTTCCAGACTTTTAGAACCATCAAAGTATAATGTCCAAAAAACATCTTTAGATTCAACTAAGTTAGTTTCTTTGTGGTCTATGTTAGCGACTAAATTGACTATGTTACAATCAACATCATCAGCCCGAGAGAAATGTAGGAGATTGGACTGTTTATCTGATTCATGGCGAAAGGTTTCAGATTGATAGTTACCCGGATCTATTTCTAAGAAGTAATTTCCCAGGAACGAGGAAGAGAAAGTTACAGCCTCATTCTTTTCTTCTAGCTGAGTTACGTTTTGTTTCATATGAGGCTCCCTAAGAACTTTAATCTGATTCTTCCTGTTCTGATAAGGCAGCCATAGATGAGACCAATCGGTAGCAAAGTAGCCACTCAACTTGGTAGACCAATCCCTACTCAAAATCAGCCCATAAGCTTCAGGAATATCGACCACCATTATGTCAATGAATTGACAGACTCTAGGGTCGGCTGACAGTCTAATTAGAACATCTTTCATCTCCCCTATAACCTTGACAGCAGTCCTGTCTAATTGGATAATTTGAGCTGGAGATGGCACGGGCTGCCCATTAATTTTCCTACAAATTGACAGTGGCATAACGTTTGAAGAAGCTCCAGAGTCTACCAAACAGTTGTGAACATTGTGATTAAAAATTTCAAATGTCAACAAGAATGGCAATGTTTGGGATTTGGATTTCCCACCGATGCTAGCCTCGTTAATTTCAGGATTGTCTTGAGAATCTGTTAATGTAGTGTTGGTTTTTGGTTGTAAAACATGCAGCAGTTTGTCTCGTTGATGGGGCAAGCTACACATGTCAAATATTGATACGTTTGCTTTGACCTTCTTGATATCTTCGATAATATCATACCCTATATCGGATTCGTTCCCAACTCGAGTTGACTGATCTGTTTTGTTCATGGTGACCTTAGGTGGCTGAACTGTGTTGTCAGCACTTGGCTGTTTGGCTAACTTTGGGTTGTTGTGGGACAACCGTTATATGCCTCCTAGGCGGCTCTTTTGAAACTTTGGGTTTATGAGGAGCTATGCTTGGCACGAGATCGGCAATAGGGCCTTTGCTACGAGTAGCAACATTCACGGTGGAGGGAGAACTATCTATGGGATCCTCTTTTGCTAATTCAGTCATAGGTAACCAATCCCATAGCACCATCATAGTGTCCGGGGTTGGTTCCTCAATCTCAGGGCTCGATTCCTCTGGAGAAATATCCTGGTCTAGGATCTGAGAATCTAACATTTGGTTCATGACCAAGCTCATGGAATTGATCCATTGCGGGCAGCTCTTCTCCGAGTGCGGTGCTTGGTGAAAGGTGCAGAAATTTTCCATCCCAATCTCATTCAAGTTTAAAACAGGGACAGTATTCATTGGTGGATGAGACTGTTCCCCGTCTTCCCTTCTTTTATAGAATGGCTTGAAAGGTTTCCTAGATGTACTAGCAGCCTTGTCTTTCTCGATATCTACGATTTTGTTAGATAATTTTTGCATCATCTTAACTACATTTTCCATGTCCGTAGATGGCTCTTCTTTGCCTCTCGTGAAGAGCAAAGGTTTCTTGCTAGCTGCTGGTTTTGGTTCTACATCTAAGGCATGTTTAGAAATGCTATCAGCCTCTTCCTCTACCTTTCTAGCTTCCTCAAAATTCTCTATCAGGGTCATTTTCTTGGATCGTTTTACGAACATTGCGATTGGACCTTCAAGAGCTGTTGTGTAGTATTCAATCAGAGACTCCTTTGCGGGTTTGTTAGCTTCACTAAAGTTATTTAACAGCGTTGTGAATCTTTGATTAAAGTCTTGAACCTTTTCTTTCTTCTCCATTCTCATGGATAAGATTTCTTTGATAAGCGTGGCCACAGTCTTTTGGTTTCCGTATTTCTTAAGGAAACACTTTTCGAATTCATCCCAACTAGAGATTGAGCTGGGTTGAAGGCTAAAGTACCAAGATGATACCTTTGGCTCGAATGTGTACGGAAACAACCTGCAGACTACGTCTTCATGTTGTACATTCAAAAGGTTCAGGGCTAAGTAAAAACTCTTGAGGTGATCTTCCGCCGAAATGGCTTTCCCTGGATCGTACTTAGGCAAGACCTTTTCTGGGTTTTTAGGGAGATTATGGAATGGTCCAGCTAAGTTCAGCGCTCCCCTTGCTCTCCAAGCAGGTACAGCCATATTTGGGTTTGGATGTGGAGACCCTGGTGGAGAATTGTAGGGTGAAACCCGTGGAGTACTTTTGGGAGTGGTAATTTCTTCAAGATTTTCTTGGTCTGTCTTGTTAAGAGTGCCGGAGATTTCTTCCAAAGTAAGATTTACCAGTTCTTCAAAACTCTGCACGAGGATTGAATCACGGGTGTATTGTGGCTCCTTTCTGGGTGTAATTTTCTTAGGGAGGAAGTTGACAGCGTTTAAACCACCTAGCTGTCTAAAGTAGGATCTGGTATGTCTTCTCAAATCCTCTATTTCTGTAAAAGGAATAGCGTACAAAGCTTCTTGAGGCTCAGGGTCAGAAATGAGGCGTTCTTGGTCTGTTAATCCAAGATCTGGGCTGTTTGAAAAGCTTTCTTTAAGCGGGTTTTCAGTGTTATCTATGACCGCGGAAGATTTTCCTCTATCAGCCATGCACTTTAGGCCCTCCTTCTAGCGCCAAAAACTGTTGATGCCTCGGATATCGTAGCATCAATCAGAAAGGGATTCTCCTTGAGAGATGGTCCCAATTAGGCTGTCTCCCGTTCGGTGTATGGAATCCATCCGGTTAGCGGTTCCGGCAACCGTGGGTTTGGAGTTTAAATCCGATTCTACCGGTTATGGCCCGATCCACCTTTCTTTTGGGTTTTATGTCTTTTATATGAGATGCAAGTGCCTAAATTATACTTAATCTAAATGCAATTAGAACATATCTAAGTCTAGAAACTGGAATAAATCTATCTATCCCTGCAGGGAACACGCTTAAGGGAGGAGCAATTAGCTGTAACAAATATCGTACGGAAAGAGAAGATAGCTATTAATTCTCACAAGCAAAGCTACAGCAAGATAAAGATCTTTAGAAGATAGCTTCTAATTCAACATGGAACGCATCTATTGCTCATAAAACAGAAGAAAGCAAAATTATTTAATCTACGTAGCAAGAATAAAGAAACATATCTAAATGTAACAAACTGAAATGAAAATTAAAGATCCCTGCAAGGAGCAATTTAAAGGCATGAACAATGAGCCACATGAGTTATCCTGAAGAAAGAACAGTTAGCCATTCGATCTAGAAGAGAAATCTACAGCAATGATAAAGGCATCAGCAGGTAGCTCCTGATTTAATATGAAACGCATTCATTATTCACAAAATAGAGAAAATCGTATGCACAGGGAGGAGCAAAATCATTAATGCAAAGAAATAGTTTAGATGTAAAGAATGATCTCACATTACAGAACCGCAGTCATTAGAATAGTCCAATATACAACAATCCAACATCCCATGCAAAACGTCCATCTCCCGTGGCTTCTATTAGAAAATTCAATTTTACAGGCCCGATACAAGATAGCTCGTATGGGTTTCAAAATTTCCTTCCCTGCCAAAAGTCCTATCTAATCCTTCCTAACTTCTATTTATATCTACCCATTTTCCCTTTGGGCTGACACCTAGCATCCTCCACCTGTCATTTACAGGAATTTCCCCTATCGTCGACTACCAAAATAATTACTTCTTTTACAAGATTGCTCTGACAGACATAGGCACAGTTGTCCCATGGCTTACGCCTTACATATTCAAAATATACATAGAAGAAAATTGGTTAACATCAAAGCTTTCCCTGTTGGGCACGTGTTTGGCTGAAGAGAGTTGTTCAACTGAATCCAGCCTCTTTTACTCCTGTGCATGAGCTTCTGCTGGCAGAGGGTCGCCCAAGTTAATTGTTACTGATGCTTCCTGGGAAGAGGCTCTTGAATCCCCTGCTGATGCTGCTTCTAATTGAGAAGGGGGAATTGAACTGGCCAGACTTTCTGCCATTGCTGGGGAAGAGGCTAATGGGAGAGAGGCTGCTGGGAGAGAGGATCCTGGATTTACTGATGCTACTGCTGCTGCTGCAGCTTTCCTGTCCTCCTCTGCTATGTAGCTGTACCACACACCTGTGTCCCTTATGATTACGTTTGCTGCAGCAGGAAACAAGATTTTCTGAGAGGTCACGTTCTTCCCGAGCTCTGTTTTAATGCTTTGCACTTCTGCTACGGCGGCTTGATGCACTTCCGTCAGCAGATGGTTGTGAAATGATGATGAACCAATATAATGCTGGAGGTCATCCATAGCCAGGACATCAATCCTTTTCACATATTCCATTTGGATGCCTAGCTCTTCCTTTAGCTGAGACAACCGCTGCTCCTTTTCCGGGAAGTCTTCTAGGGTCTGAGGGAAACTCAATGTGCAGTTGTCATGGACTCCTTTGAGCTTTTGGTATAGGCTATTAATTCTATCTGTTGTTCTTTGCACACTGGTTATCAGTTTATTGGCACAGTTCCTGCCAAACTCCAGCAAGGCTATATCTTCATTAAAATCGTCCACAGCCTTAAAAGGAAGATGCGGGGGGAAACCCCCTTTACCTTCTCTCCATGCCATCTGACTTATGACGTTTGCCTTGACACGGGTATTCTTAGCTTTGAGCCTGTGGGCCTCCACATTAATTTCTTTTAATCTGACTATCATGGCCTTGAGCTTGCAAACCTCGTCAGTGATCAGCTCCTGCGTGTCGTTTATTTGCTTCAGAATGCTGCAGGACAGCTCGTGGAAAGGAGACATGTCCATCGTTTTTCTCTCAGCCTGCTCTAACCGCTCAGCTAATGTTTGCTTGTCTGCTTCTAGCTAGGAAGCCTTTTCTTCTACTCCATTCTTCTCCGTTTCTACAATCATCATTTGGAGTGTTAGCTGGTCCTTTTCCTCCTCCAACTGGCTGTACTTGTTTGACTGCTCTTTATGTTCAGTGTACAAGCAATTATACTTGTTCACTGCCAGATCTCTTTGGGCTTGCTCATTAGCCACAGTTTGTTGTAGCGTACGAGCTTTCTTCCTTGTCAATTCACTATCTCTTACCATCACGCCTACATTGGCCAGGGATGCTTTTGCTGTTGCTACAGCTGCGGTCGCCATAGCAAAGGGATCTTTATCCGTATTTTGCATGATAGTGACCTCCCGGTGGGTAACGATGTCTTCATGAAAGGGACTTTTGATCCTCTCTTCTGATTTGAGGACCATTGCTTTTCTTTTCTTGTCATAGACAAACTCATTCCACTTGGACACTGTACGCTTTCCCGATGGAGTGTACGGGACAATTGGTCGGTTTATGATGTCTATGTCTTCTTCTTCTGGTGGGGTCCGGACTTCCTGAGCAGGGTCTCCTCCTTTATCTTGAGCACCAGAGCCACCTGCTTGAGAGGTGTCTATTTCCATGTCCTGTGTACCGGATCCACCTGCCTTGGCATCTTCCCTTGTCTTCAATTCTTCTTCCGCCCTCTTTTCTGCCTCAGCCTGTTCAGCTTCAGCCTGTTTCTGCTTTTGGGCTTCCTCAACCTCTTTCCGCAGTCTTTCATTTTCAGCTTCCTGCTGCTTTCTTGCTTCCTCAGCTTCCCACTGTAACCTCGCTTCTTCTGTTAACCTAAGCTCTTCCTGATCTCGGGCATCCTCAGCTTGTTTCTCCTTTTGCTGGCTGGTCTTCTGGGCCTTGGTTGAGCTAGAGCTTGCTCCAGTGCCTTGGCGACAGATCTGTAGTTTAGCCATGTTGCTGATGCCTCTGAATGCCTCTTCCTCGGCAGCAGGGTAGTGGGAGTATTCGAAGTGGGCATAGATATCCTTGCAATTCTCGGCCACTTTACCCTTTCTGTCGTTCCTGTGGAAGATAACCTCACCGAAGTGGAAGGCCTTCAACTCTTGAACAAACTCCTCAGCTGAGGCAACCCCCGAGAATTTGTAAGCGCCGATGCAGAAAGGTAGGGGGGGAAAGGAAGCCTTATGTTGCTTGTGGATCATTTCTCCAATCCCATCCAAGAAGAGTTGTCTTACTGCTTCTTTGAGAACCACATAGTATGTGGCATACTGCGGCAAGATGTATGGGGGCTTAGTCCCTCCAAACATTCTCAGGTAGGTACCTTGCTCCGAAAAGTAAAAGTCCCCATAATCCTCAAGGACTTCCAAAGCATTTTCTGACAGGCAGTTTGGTTCTTCCTTGAACATTTTCTCGTATAGGGGCATGATGAACCCCTCACAGATGAGTTTGTAGCTGGGCTTGTAATTTTGAGCCGACAACATCCTGAATGCAATATAGACCGGGGCGGTAGCCCTATCCCATGTGCAGCCCAATTTGGGGAATTCTATCTTGGCCAAGATACAATCTATCAGATATGAAGACATGAAGAATTCAGCCTTCTTCAAGGCTAGTCCTTCCCTTGCAGCTACTATCATTGAGGCCAGACTATCTGACAAGATAGTGGCCCAGTCAAACACAGTTCCCTGAAATGCCACATAGTGAATGATAGGGGCCCACTGAATCTTGTATACTGTGCCATCGGGCATGCCGAAGATTCTGCACAGCATCAGGGCAATCAATCTAAAAGGAGCTCTTAGATTCTGTACGTCATACTCATCATTCCCCTTTTTTCTCAAATGCTTGCCCGCTATTAGCAGCTTTTTGGCCATCTCGACGTTATTCATTTGGCCCAACCATTCGTCAGTCAGAGCTTGTTGGACACGGGGAAACCTGTAGGCTGCCGCAATATACGCGGGTTGAAATGAGGCAATAGCCACTTTTCTGCTATCATTTATCACTCTTCCTTCAGCATCGGCATGTTGGAGTATCCATCCGATCACTTCAGCACAGGGGAACAGCTCAGGGCGGGTAGCGGCTCTCGTTATGCCTGAGGCTCTGATATTGAGATAGATTGGTGCTTCCTCAAGCAACATATCTGGGATTTCTTGGTCCCGGATCATTCTGTAGATGTCACCCCATCTGATTTATGGAGAGACACCATTAATGCACCTAGTGTCTTGGAGTGAAGCTTCAGTTTTCAGAGGGGCAGGTTTCTTTTCTGTCATCTTCGCCTTCTTCTTACCGGTTTTCGGCACCTTGACTTATCCCTGATAACATCCATATACAAGCCACTTTGAGCAACATACTGTGAGGTTTTAACAGAGAGCATCATTGTCTTAATAATATATCAAATAAGATAAGTACAATGAAGCTGTATATTTAGGAGGAAAAACACTATTTCAACATGAAACATAAATTGAAGCATTTGAATCTCTTAAAAGGATGGGTTTGGGATGCTCCTGAGGGGATAGGCAATGTCGCGGACGCATTTCGTTTTCGGCTCGATAGGCGAGTCGCGGGAGCAATGGGCTTTCGGTTCAGCCCTGGGGAAGAAAATATCTTTCGTTATCACTGCGGCTGGAAAGGCTAATGGCGGGAGAGACTTGGGTTGGAGAAACACTGCGACGGAACTGGAAGCCATTTTCGCAGTTACGACCCGGCGAGGGCTCCGAACGCTAATTTTATGGCATTGGCCGAAGTAATTTATGGGAAGTTTTAGTTCGAGTGAGGGTGATGGCACCGGAGACCCACGGACGAAAAAGGTTCGGGTGGCTATACTTTCGTGTTCTAGCTGGCGTAACTTAAGTGCTCACGGGGTTTGAACAGGGGCCATGGCACCGGTCCTAAGACTAAAAAAGGGCCGAGGTTACGTTAGAACCGAAGTTTTCGAAGAGGCCCGGGGTTTTATGGCTCAATCTTTCAGTTGAGGACATGCGACGTCCATGGGGCTTCGGAATTTTCCCTAGACGACGAGGCACGCGGACCGGGAGAACAAAAAATGGAACACGTTTAACCGTCTACCCACCAATTTCATCCAGTTTCTACTTTATAGACGAGAAGAACCCGATTCGACCGTATTTGACGGGCAAAATCGCCCGTGACGAGCTTTTTGCTTGTCAAAACCCCACCAATGCCCATCATTTCAAAAGAAAGCTAACCCAATAGCAAAAATGACGCGTAGGGGGACACATTTACAGTTGAGATCCTACCTGGCACCGACGAAAATGCTGACTGAGGTGGCCGTGAGCGTGGTTGAGCAATCCGAGCTGGAGCGGTTCGCGCGGCGTCCAACAAATCATCCAGATTGGAAAATTAACAATGCGTTGGCTCGTACCCCCACCGCCTATTTAAACCGAACCGGCACGTGCGAGCATTCAATTTGGTGGGTGGCACGATTAAAACGCAGCTTAAATTCGTCGCCCGTAGCGGTCATGTCAAAAGATCTCGATTTTCGTGCGACCGTCATTCGCGGGACTGTCTTGCGAGTCACAACCGCCGTTGCGGAAGGATGGAGGGGAAGTTTTCGCTATTTCGGGACGCGCTGCGGAAGGGAAACTCCAAGCCTTCCGCCGTTTCGGGAGCTATTTGCGAAGGGAAACTCAAAACCTTCCGCAAAAGAGACCCGCGTTGCGGACGTATAATGCCAAGGCTTCTGATGTTTCGGGCACTATTTGCGAAGGGCTTCCTCCCATCAAAAAGTTTCTAAGTCTTGCGGGGTTTCGGGACGATATGGCGAATGCTCCTGGTATTTTTGGAAAGCTTTTGTGAATGGCTTCCGCCGTTTCGGAAGGATTTCATCAAAACCTTGCGCGATTTTAACAAACCAATCCGACTTTTCGGGCGTCTTTCCCAAGTTCTTCCGCTGTTTCGGAGGGTTTTCCGCAAATTTTCAATGAAAGCTTCTAAGTTCTTTTCCGAGTTTCGGAAGGGTTTCACGAACTGTTCCCGCCGTTTTGGAATGAAAACTCCAATCTCTCCGCGAACGGTCAAAAATGTTCTAAGTTTTCTTTCGGGAGAGTAAGGCGAATGAGTCCCGCCATTTCGGGAGGAAAACCAGAACCTTTCCGCGGTTGCGGAAGGCTTGAGTGAAGGGCTCCGCCGTTTCGGGAGCAGAGTCGTTTCGGGAAGAGAACTTGAACTGTTTCGCAGAAGCAAACGATCGAAAATTTTCCAAGTCTTTTTACTTCGGAAGGCTTAGACGGGCGGTTTATCAGATTGGCCTTCGCCGTTTCGGAAGGGTAGCCCGAAAGCTTCCGCGGTGTCGGGGACATAGGCTGAATGATTCCGCATGGTTTCCCTGGGGCGTTCCGCAACCTTTTCAAAAAAGAATCTAAGTCATTTTCACAGTTTCGGAAGAAGCTCGTGAATCTCTCTGCGCTATTTCGGGGAGCTTTTGTGAATGGCCTCCGCCGTTCTCGGGAGGGTAACCCGAAGGTTTCCGTAGATTTTCAACCAAAAATTCCAAGTCCTCTTCAGGATTCTAAGGCGAATGAGTCCCGCCATTTCGGTAGGAAAACCAGAACCTTTCCGCAGTTGCGGAAGGCTTGAGCGAAGGGTTCCGCCATTTCAGGAGTCATTGCCCAATGGCTTCCGCAGCTTTCGAAAAATTCTAAGTCTTTCGGGCGTCTTTCCCACGTTCTCCCGCCGTTTTGGGAAGAAAAACCAAAGGTTTCCATACTTCTTTCTCATGGTCTACGATTTTGACAAAGAAAAACCAAGTTCTTCTTTCGGAAAGGTTGGAGTTGGGCTCCCGCAGTTTCGGGAGGCAGCCTGAGAGATCCCAAAACGTTGGGAAAAATCCTAAGTTCCCTTTTGGCCCTTTGGGGAAAAAATGCAAGGATTGATGGCAAGATGTTCAAGTGGGAAACAAGATTTTATGTTGAAAACACAGCTGACGGCTGGGATGGCTCCTTAGGCAAACTTTCTACAAAAATGAAAGGAGGGGCCCCGATATGTACAAAATTTTGGGGAGGGGTGTTGCTGCAACAACAGGTCTCAAATGTCATCCCTGTGAACAAAAAGTAGGGTACCATTCGCATCTGTGTTGATTATCAGGACCTTAACTGGGTTTGTCCAAAAGACAACTACCTGACCCCCTTTATCGACCAGATTATCGACAATTGTGTCGAAAGCGTCATCTTCTCATTTATGGATGGATTTTATGGTTATAATCAAATTGAGATCAACCCAGCCGACCAACATAAGATGACTTTCATTTTCCCCTAGGGAATGTTTGCATACCGCAAACTCCCGTTTGGCCTTAAAAATGCTGGCGCCACGTTTCAGCGGGCTATGTCGTATGCCTTCCATGATATCAAGGAATTTCTGGAACCTTACCTAGACGATCTCCCTGCTCATTCAAAGTAGCGCAAGTTCCACATTGACTCCGCTGCTTGAATCTTTAGATCTCAAAATTTTATTTTTGCTTTAAATCTTAGTTTTAGTTAGTATTAGTTAGTTTAATTCATAGATCTGCCACCCTAGACAGCAGATCCATTGCTGTTCTAGATCTTGGCCCATTTTATTGCCATTAACAGCCCAAAATTTTCAATTTTTGGGTTCATTTTTCAGCGTCCGTGTACATCTTTCGCCTCACGGTTTTTTTCCTGACAGTCGTGCGGCTCATCGCAACCTCGTGCCTTTTTCCACGCTGCGCGCCGCGGCTTCGTGGCCTTTTTCCGCGCTGCACATTGTGGCTTCGCGGCCTTTTTCCGCGTTGCACATCGCCGTTTCGTGACATTTTTCCGTGCTGCACATCGCGACTGTGCACTCAAAACCTGCGATGCACATCATGACTTTTAGCCTGAAACCCGCGATGTGATTTTTTGGTCGCGCGACTCAACTTTCAAACGACCATATCTCCCTCTCCTGAACTCCGATTGAAACGATTTTTTTTTCAAATTGGGTGTTTTCGATCAAGGAATCCAAATATCCTATTAGATTTAAGAAATTGTTCATAGAAATTTATCTAATCTTTTATTTTAGTGTTATTTATCACTTCAGTTCACCCATTTTGGCTCATATTTTCCAGTATTAAAATTCCTACATGATTACAGCCATATAATCTTTTTACTATTTAGAATGCACCTTTAAAAAAGTCTTTTTAAAAATTTTCAGAAATTGAAAGAAGGATTTATTTGCATTTTATCTAGATAAAAATTTTACTGTTTACTTCCTTGATACTTTGCCCAAGCAAATGTTTAAAAAAGAAATGCATTTATTTTTTGAAGTCATATTATTTTCTTTCCTATTTCAAAAGATCCTTTGTTTTTTGAATAGTCTTTGCAAATCATTTAAATTCCATTTATTGAAGAAGTCATATTATTTGCTTTATTATTTCGAAAGATCCTTTGTTTTTTGAATATTTTCTGCAAAGCATTTACTTTTTCAATTTCAGTTTAAAATACCACACGTGCACCCACTCAAACACATAATTTAAACTAAGCCTTAAAACTTACCCTAACTTCAACCCACTTTTAACCCCACTTGGGGAACATTAAAAGAACTTTGTAGCTAGGTAGTATTGAGGGGATAGGTGTTCCAATAACACCCCTCAGTTATTACATTTGAGACATAGCTGTTGTCCATTAGGGAACAAAAATCTCCTAGTATTTGTTGGCACGTTCATAACCAGTTTATCGGAAGGCCTCTCCCCTAGGAGGGTTGAAGTCACGAGGATGGTTCTGGAAGTCTGAGTGGAATACCGAAATCCATTCAGTAACCGAAGGCTACCATTCGCAGTTCTCAGGATATCCCTATATGGGGGTATTGCGGTAAAAGGACCAAACGGCAGATTTACCTTTTCTGGACATGTCATGAACGGAGTATCCTAATTGCCATTCTTTAGGATTGATTACTCGGTGTCCCTCCCGGTAGGGGGATATCTAGCTGTTGATTCAACACTCAATATTGTCTGACTTGGATTTCATCACCTTGCAAAGAATATCGTTTGTTGATTCACAATACTTTTAGTTAGGTGTTTGCATGATACAATCCACCTTTGGTCTAGTAGCACCTCTTTTTTCTAGAAGTTGTTTGCATGTTGGTACTTTGACCACTTTTTGCATCCCTCCACTTATTATAGCACAACTGCTATAATAAGTGCATTTTTGAGGTTGATTTTTTGGCCTGAGAGCCTTCATTTTCACTCCCCTTCTTGCACCCTTGTTTGCATTAGGGTTTTGAGTTTTTTTATACATTACCATTTTACACAGAAGAATTTTTCACAAATTTTTTTTTTGTCACCATTGAGAATTTCAAACACTCTCGTCGTCTTCAGGGCGAACTTCCAGAGTTCAGTCTACTTGGCTCTCCACATCACCGACGCCGAGCCTTATCCCTTGACTCGACACATCGTCGGTCGAACAGACAGTCATCCGATTCTGATGCGCCTCACTTAACATTAGATTTTGAGGCAGAATCCAAAACCCCTATCGAGTTATTACCAACCAACCTCTTGGTTGGGACACAATTCGACCCACTTTTTACCAGCACCATAGGTGATACATCCACAGACCCTTCTACTGCGGTGCCATCCATGGAAACAACCACCCCCCTGGGTATTCCTAATATGGGGGACACTCCATTTTTAGGGATGCCCAACATAGGACCACCTCCTATTACTGGTACGTCGAACATAGGGGTCACACCCCCTCTCATTTCCACAACCCATATCCCAGGAATCCCTACTACTATTCCTAACCCGGGTGTAACCCATGTTGCACTTGGAAGCGCTGGCCCATACCAGACCACAGCTATTGGAGGACACATACCTTCAATACCTAGCATACCTTTAGGCGCTACTGGACCCCTACATCATACCACCATGACTAGTCATGTCCCAGTCACTACGACACATTCATCTGCTAGCTTACCATACATGGCAAGTCTAAACTTACCAGACTTAGCCAGGTTAACCAATGATCCTATCAGACACGACCCTGCGTGGCCTCACATGCCCACCAAACTCCCCTTCGACATCCCTAAGTTTGAGGGCAAGGCAGGTGAGGACCCCCAAAACCATATCATGTCCTTTCATCTATGGTGTTCCTCCAACTCCATAGTGGATGACTCTATCCGCCTTCGTCTATTACAGCGCACCTTCATTGGCTCTGCAACTAAGTGGTATATCGAGCAGCCCCATGGGACCCATGCCACCTTTACCTCCCTTACCTTGACCTTCCTGCAGTTCTTTCAGTTACCTGTTCGCTATGACGCGGGAGTCAAGATCCTACTGTCTTGCAGACAGAACACGGCCACCCACATCACTGACCACATTCATGAGTGGCGTCGATGCCGAAGCCTCTGCAAAATCAAGTTAGACGATCACATCTTCTTAGATTGGTTCCTAAAGTCCCTTCTCCCTCTCATTGCCAAGGATGTGGCATCCGAACGACCCCAGTCTGAAGAAGAGGGCATCCTCAAAGCCCAACAGTTTGACCTCATTTACGCCCAGTCGGGTTATTTGTATATCATTATACCAAACGCCCCTCGGGACGAGTCATCCCAACATGATGCACTGGGGGCATCCCATGCCGCTGATGGCATCATTGGTCGTATGGTCTCGCATCCCCAACCCTTTTCCATTGCACATCCTAGCCATGGTCCCGACCTTTCATGGGCTACATCTCAATCTGGAGCAACCTGTTCATATGCTCCCATGGCACATCACCACCATACCCATGGACCCTCATGTCCACCTCAGTGCTTTGGTCATGCACCACCTGCATACCCCCCCCAGCCGCACCTCAACCAATGTATTACTCGCAGCAAGCTGCGATAGCTAGCCCAACACCTCCAATAGCCCAGGGTTACCAACAACCCCAGCAGGTAACTGGACCACCTCCAGCCCCACCGGCTTATTATCCACCACAACCTGGTCCCACACCTGCGTCAAACCAAAATCCTCCCACTGCTCAAGGGCAAGTGTGCACAGAACACAACCAGCCCCAGCACCAAAACAGCCAACGCAACCAAGGCGGGAAACAAAACAATAAAAGAGGACGTAACCGCGGAAACAACGAACAATAACATCAAGGTCCCCCACCTCCCAATCCCTTGCAAAATAACAACCCTGCTCCTCCCAACCAGAATCCAGATCGTAATCCCAGGCAGCCCAAAAACAATAACCTCGGAACAAACCATCCTTGTTCTATTTTCGGGGTCTATGGCCATTACACACATGCTTGCCCACATTTGGGGTGGGCTCGGCAACTCTGGACTGACGATGCCCATCGTCAAGGACAAGCGGCTCCTCAGCCACCACCCAACCCTCCACCACGTCAACATCAACCTTTGGTGCTGCAAAACCCCTTTCCAACCCAAGGCGTAATGAACACTCAGCCGTTAGCTCCCCCTCAGGCCAATGTGCCACCACAACAAATCACTTATGCTGCTCCTGATCAACCAATGTTCGATTCAGATACTCACCACTTGTTGATGATGTCATCCACAGATGCCAACCTCCAAACCCCCCGGAACCAATATGGATCCACCCCTAAATCCCCCCCTGCCGATAAGAACACTAACGTCCATCCCACAGATCAGACGTTATGTATACCTCCGGCTCCACTCAAGGGTGCTTCTAAAGCACCTCGCTTCCCACTTCGTCGCATCAACAATAATCCCAATGCTCGTGCTTCGTCGAATTACAACATTGTAGATGACTTAGCCCAGTCTCCTGCAGCCATGTCTGCCTTAGAAGTCTTAAAAAACTGTCCTTCATAGCGGAAGACTTTGCTCTCTGTCATTGGCGCTATTGACCCTAATGATTCACAACTGATGGCATTCGATTCAGACCAATCTGAACCATGCTTGCCTTCCACTTTAGCATTCCAAGTTTCCATTTCCATTCGGAATCTGGTCATCCATCGGTGCATTATCGATGAAGGGGCCTCTACATGCGTTATGTCCACATTCGTTTGGCAGAAGTTGGGATCTCCTACTCTCCAGCAGTCCACCATTGCGTTGCTAGCCTATGACAGCCGTTCGGCTCAACCCCAAGGTCTCTTAGCTAATGTCCCCATCCAGCTGGCGGGTAAAACTGTGCTCATTGACATTGAGGTCATCAATGCACAACTCGATTATAACCTCTTACTTGGTTGCAGCTACATGTATGCCATGCTGGCGGTTGCCTCATCCATTTTTCATACTATTATGTTCCCCCATGAGGGACGCGTGGTCAAGGTCAACCAACTTACATATTATGATCCCAAGGCCCCCGTCGCACCTAAAAATGTTCTCCCCATGGTTGAACAACCTGTTTGTGGTGCAACTACCTCGTTTGTTTCCTTCGTGGGACCCGGACTTTACTCCAACGCACCGATGACTTCTACATTCCAATCTATTCCACCACCGTCACCAGAGACACACGTTGCTAACGTCTGTACTCTTTTCCACAATACACAAAAACCCACCAATCAGCCACCCTTGTTCCCTAAACCACCATTGGTCCCTAGTCACATCGGTGTTACACCCATCCACACAATCCCCTTTCTATTTCCTCCCTCAGGTGTAGTAAGCGCTCTGGTTATGGCTACCCTTAGTCTCCCCGGGTTAACATTGGGATTACCCATGTGGTATATTTCGCCTCCCATTCCCCCGCCGACACCAAATGTCATCCTCCAACCGGTGCAACCCATTGTCACTTCTACTCAACCACCTCCCGGTATCACTACTCCTTCATCATCAATGAACCCCCCTCCTCTCATCAGGCCCACTAGGGGCAGAGGCCCACAACCATACACTGTGGTACCCCCACCCAAGGAAGTTAAACCTCCCCCCGTGTTCTGTGCTCCTCCTAAATGCTCATTATGTGATGAGTTAAACCATCCAACCCATCAGTGTCCATAGTTACCTGCATTACAGGAACACATGCAAATGCTTGACGACGACCCCAACATCCCGATTGTCAAAATCGTCTCAAACCCCATGCCTCATGATAAATCACTGCGTACCAACCACCCTTGTGCGATATGCGGTATTTACGGCCACTACTCACATCATTGTCCTGACATCCCATATTACAGAGCAACTCTCTACGAGATGAATAATTTGGACCTTGAGACGGCACCCCCCACAATTGAGGAGATATTCCCTCCTGTATCATCCTCATCCAGAGATATTAACACCATCTACATGATCTCGACAACATACAAACCAGAACCCGTCGACTTATGGTCAGATTACTTCCATAGTGATGAGAAAATTTTAGAGGCTCTTACTGCACCTGATTACCCCTAGGAAGACATGCACCATCGTTCGTACTTCCTCCAAAAAGAGTCCTCCTCCACCACAGCTTCCCAGTTTGCAGTCGAGTCCAAAGATTTCCTCCCCACCAAAGTCAACTGGTTTAAGGATCCTATTCCTACCCCTGATTCCTTTGTGGAAGGGAACATGTCAAACATTTCCCCCATTATCAAAATCGACATTTCCACCACACCTGGAAAACCTGAGCTCATCTCGCTAGGTGCATCCTGTTAAAATTCAAAATGCTAAGACAAAAAATAGCAGCATTACATTCCATTTCACAATAATAGCATATACAGGATCACTGAAGAAACAACAAGCATAGCATAAACACAAGAGACACAGATTTATCCTCGAAAACCCTCATGGGGTAGAAAACCCAGCAAAGCTTTCCTCAATAAGATGATAAACCAAAATACAAGATGTGCTCCCTCCTTCTAATCCTCCTTAGCAAATCTCCCAGACAAGTGCTCCTCTTTTCAAGTGTGTGAGTGTATCAAATGAGGAACACACCTCCTCTATTTATACACTACTTTGACATATATTTTACACAAGTACATGTAGGCTCGTATTTAACCATTAGGTTAAATACCCTATTATAACTGACTGGGCCGACCCCCACATGGTGGGTCTAATAACCCTAGTTGCCACAACTCCTCGGAGGAATAAACATCTCCGGATACATAATAGAATCACCTCGGAGGGATGGAACATCTCGGGAATAAATAATGTACAAATATAATATTCTTAGAAGTTACAATATTCAACACTCCCCCTTAACGAGAAGGATATTATAACAACATCTGCAGGAGAAAGGAGTCATTGACTATATTATCTATATATCATCGGAAGCTTTCTTTAATTCATCATCATCAGTAACTCAACTAGTTACCGGAACATCAACATCATCAGAGTTGATATTACTCAATCATCAGCATCGTCATCATCATCATCATCACACGATCACATGATCATCAGCATCGTCATCACACGATCATCAGCATCGTCATCACACGATCATCAGCATCGTCATCACACGATCAACAGCATCGTCATCATACGATCAGCATCGTCGTCACACGATCGGCAACATCGTCATCACATGACCAGCATCGTCATCATGCGATCAGCATCGTCATCACACGATAAACAGCATCGTCATCACATGATCAACATCATCGTCATACGATCAGCATACACGATCGATAGCATCGTCATCACATGATCATATTACAGGATGATCAATCCTGCTCTTTTTAGGACATAGGTCCATGGATGATGCAATCTAGATCAAGTTCCATGATGATCAATCCTTATCTCTTTAAGACAAGTCTCATGTCTAGGGACGATCCAATCCCAACCACAGTGCCAGTCCTTTTTCATACTGGATGTGACCTAGATCAGATCTAGGATTTACCACCACAGAGCCAGTCCTTTTTCATACTGGATGTGTCACATCTACAGAGCCAGCCCTGTTTCATGCTGGATGTATCACATCTACAGAGCCAGCCTTGTTTCATGCTGGATGTATCACATCTATAGAGCCAGCCCTGTTTCATGCTGGATGTATCATATCTACAGAGCCAGCCCTGTTTCATGCTGGATGTATCACATCTACAGAGCCAGCCCTGTTTCATGCTGGATGTATCATATCTACAGAGCCAGCCCTGTTTCATGCTGGATGTATCACATCTACAGAGCCAGCCCTGTTTCATGCTGGATGTATCACATCTACAGAGCCAGCCCTATTTCATGCTGGATGTATCACATCTACAGAGCCAGCCCTGTTTCATGCTGGATGTATCACATCTACAGAGCCAGCCCTGTTTCATGCTGGATGTATCACATCTATAGAGCCAGCCCTGTTTCATGCTGGATGTATCACATCTACAGAGCCAGCCCTATTTCATGCTGGATGTATCACATCTATAGAGCCAGCCCTGTTTCATGCTGGATGTATCATATCTACAGAGACAACCCTGTTTCATGCTGGATGTATCATATCTACAGAGCCAGCCCTGTTTCATCCTGGATGTATCACATCTACAGAGCCAGCCCTATTTCATGCTGGATGTATCATATCTACAGAGCCAGCCCTGTTTCATGCTGGATGTATCACATCTACAGAGCCAGCCCTGTTTCATGCTGGATGTATCATATCTATAGAGCCATCCCTGTTTCATGCTGGATGTATCACATCTACAGAGCCAGCCCTGTTTCATGCTGAATGTAACTTAGAACAATTCTAGGATTTGTCATGTACATTTTGAACCGAGGTCCAGGGACAATCCATTCCTATCATGTACCTTTTGAACCAAAGTCCAGGGACGATCCAGTCCTATCATGTACCTTTTGAATCGAAGTCCAGGGATGATCCAGTTCTATCATGTACCTGTTGAACCGAAGTCCAGGGACGATCCAGTCCTATCATTCAATTCTCGGAGACCTCATGTCTACGACTCAATTCAAAGGACCATAGTCCGAGGACGATCCAATCCCCTTACCTATTCATTCAGGATTTAGTTCTCGGAGACATCATGTCTACGGCTCAATTCAAAGGACTAAAGTCCGAGGATGATCCAATCCCCTTACCTGTTCATTTAGGATTTTGTTCTCGGATACATACGTCTACGGCTCTCTTTAGGACTGAATTCCAGGGATGATCCAATCCCCTCAAGTCCACCAAGGACTTCATTCTCGAAGACATATGTCTACAGCTCTCTTTAGGACTGAAGTCCAGGGATGATCCAATCCCCTCAAGTCCACCAAGGACTTCATTCTCGAAGACATACGTCTACGGTTCTCTTTAGGACTGAAGTCCAGGGATGATCCAATCCCCTCAAGTCCACCAAGGACTTCATTCTCGAAGACATAAATCTACGGCTCTCTTTAGGACTGAAGTCCAGGGATGATCCAATCCCCTCAAGTCCACTAAGGACTTCATTCTCGAAGACATACATCTACGGCTCTCTTTAGGACTGAAGTCCAGGGATGATCCAATCCCCTCAAGTCCACCAAGGACTTCATTCTCGAAGACATACATCTACGGCTCTCTTTAGGATTGAAGTCCAGGGATGATCCAATCCCCTCAAGTCCACCAAGGACTTCATTCTCGAAGACATACGTCTACAACTCTCTTTAGGAATGAAGTCCAGGGATGATCCAACCCCCTCAAGTCCACCAAGGACTTCATTCTCGAAGACATATGTCTACGACTCTTCTTTCAGATTGAAGTCCAGGGATGATCCAATCCCCTCACATGTTTACCAAGAACTTCATCAAAACATGTGTCAATCATGTATCCTCATCATCAAAACATGTATCCTCATCATCAAAACATGTATAACAAAGCATGTATCCTCATCATCAAAACATGTATAACAAAACATGTAACCTCATAATCAAAACATGTATAACAAAACATGTATCCTCATCATCAAAACATGTATAACAAAACATGTATCCTCCTCATCAAAACATGCATAACATCTATCATAAAAAGCATGTATACATCTATCATCAAAAGAAAAAATATAAGATTCCTAAATCTAAATAATTCTAAGTAACTAGGTGCAGTAAATAGGTAACCTCATCATTGATGAGACAGACTTGTTATCAGATACTATGCTACTCCCCCTTTTGAGGAGGGTCCTTCTGGACTATACCAAGCTTGTCTCGCAAGTATTCAAACTTTACTCGAGACAAAGGTTTAGTCAAGATATTAGCAATCTGATCCTCAGTGCTTATATACTCGAGCTTGATAGCTCCTCTCTGCACCATATCTCGTATATAGAAGTATCGGATCTCTATGTGTTTTTGACTTATTGTGGAATACAAGATTTTCTATCTTGATGCAGTTTTGAATGTCACACATAATCATAGTGGAATTCATTTCTAAGTCAAACACTCCATATAATAGCTTCTGAAGCCACACTGCTTCACAGCTAGCAGAGCAGACAGCTATATATATATTCTGCTTCAGCAGTACTGAGAGCCACACTAGAATGTTCCTTGCTGAACCATGAGATCATGGCAGATTCAAGACTATAATATCCACCTGATGTACTCTTTCTGTCTGAGGCACTTCCTGCCCAATCAGAATCTGAGTAACCATGTAAACGGAGTTCATGACCTCCAAGATAATATAGACCAAAATCTAATGTACCTTTTAGGTACCTCACTACATGCTTTGTAGTTATTAAGTGAACCTTTCTAGGTTCTACTAGATATTGACTTAGGGTATTTCCAGCAAAGCATATATCTGGCCTAGTATTTGTTATATACATCAATGACCCAATGATTTGTCTATATAGGGTTAGGACCACTAAATACGATGAGTCATTAACTAACAACTTCAAGTTGGAGTCCATGGGAGTGGCCATGGCTTTACACTCCAACATATCAAATCTTTTTAGAGACTTCACAGCATACTTACTTTGAATTAAAAGATTACTTTTGGATCTTCCCATACTTCTAGACCTAAGAAGTAGTGCATTAATCCGAGATCTTTAATTTTTCATTTCTGCAGCCATTTTCATGACCTATTTCTCATTCCTTGTCAGAAAGAGATCATCGTCATACAATAATGGTATGATAGGTTCATCATCCACAACCTTAAGGTAAAGGTTAGAAACAACTTTACTTCTGGTAAAGCCCAAGCTTTGTCATGAAGCTGTCAATTGTCCATTATTCACACTCAGCATTGAGTGATCTTCTGCATATCTATCTGTGCTTCTATTCATTCTGTACCAATGTGCATGCTCAAGTGTACACTAGTGTCATCCTCATGATCTCATACACAAACATACATTCATTAGTATATTCTCAATATTATCAAAACATTCTAATTATAAATAATCTTGAATATGTACAGTCATGATCATTAGTATTCAGGGTTTCAAGGAAGTCTTCTTTTACTCATGCATATTCTTGTTTGATCTAGTTAGTTAAATCATCAACCAAGATAAGAGACATAATATGCATAAACCCTCGATTACTAACCAATCATACCAAGTATACTTACACAAGGTAAGATTCTAACATGACATAGGAAAACATACCTGGATTAGTATACCTGCTTAGTTATGTACAAGATACCTAAACAATCTCTTCAATGATTTAGAGATCCTGAGCTAGAACCTACATGTCTCGTAGGTTAAACATAATATAACAAAGTCATACATACCTCGTGAGTCTTTGTCTTCATGTTGTCATGGTCATGGAACTTGATTTGTCTTTTGTAATGTACCTGAACCTCCTTAAGTCATACTTGTCGAGACTTTTTGTAGTCTTCTTATGTAAGGCCTTAGCCTCAACTCCCCCTGAAACTTGATTTGGAGCTTGATTAGGGTTTGCTAAAGAAACCCTAAAAATTCAATCTTTGACTTTCATACTTCTGAATGGATGGAAGAATGTGTCTTGCTGAGCTGATCAACCTAGCATTCTTCAATTTTGAAATCTCCAAAATTTGACCCCTCAAAATTGCCTTCGAAACTTCTCGATCTTCTGGACAGGAACCTGAACTAGGGTTTGATGAAGCCCACCCTTCTGTCCAATCAAAAGGTTCGATCCAAGGCTCTAAACTCTTATTTTTCTGAGGAGCTTCCAGCCGTGGTTGCAGACTTCAAAAATTCCAACTTTCTCTGAAACCCTAAATTCCGGAAGCCATGAATAAAGGTGCTAAAAATAATTTTGTTTTGACAGAAATATGCACCTGATTGCTTCTGCTATAACTCTGAAATTTTTGCTCCACAGGGTCTGAAAACGTTTTCTGCAATACCCTGACCTTTCATCTTTTCATCCTGACAGGTCTGACCCCAATTGGATTTTCTGAGAGAGAGTTATGCCAAGTGTCGCAATGTGACCTGTTTATGGGATAAAACAGGAGAGTGAACTTGTACGGTGTGCCACATATCACTGTTTGATCTTCGGCCTCTAGAAACTTTTCCTGAGCCAGCTCGTCCTGTTATCTTTCCATCCTGATAGGTCTGATCTCAATTGGACTCTCTGAGAGAGAGTTATGCCAAGTGTCGCAACGTGACCTGTTTATGGGATAAAACCGGAGAGCAAACTTGTACGGCATGCCACGTGTCACTGGTTCACCTTCGGCCTCTAAAAACGTTTCCTGAGATAGTACAGTCTGTGTACTACCTATCTCTTTTTATGAAATTTCATTTGGAGCTTCCTAGCCCAAGTTATGACCTTGTTTCCAAGGTCACCTGATTTTGACTGAGATCTGGAAGAGGCAGAAACCCTAACTTGTAATGATAATAACTCATAAAGTACAACGAATCTGAGGGTTCCCTTTGGACACGAGGTACCTGGGGATGTTATCTTCGACCTGTAAACTTTTCAGACCCTGAACCTTCGAAGAAATGTATTTATAGTGAAAGTTCCACGATGACTAGTTTTTGCTATGTAAAACCCTAACCTTCAAATTGTCGGAAGTAAAGCAAGTGTCGTAAGTGCCATACCTTGTCTTCCTTCAGGTTAGCTCTAATACCATGTTAAAAATCAATATGCTAAAACAGAAAATAGTAGCATTACATTCCATTTCACAATAATAGCATATACAGGATCACTGAAGAAACAACATGCATAGCATAAACACAAGAGACACAGATTTATCCTCGGAAACCCTCATGGGGTAGAAAACCCAGCAAAGCTTTCCTCAATAAGATGATAAACCAAAATACAAGATGTGCTCCCTCCTTCTAATCCTCGTTAGCAAATCTCCCAGACAAGTGCTCCTCTTTTCAAGTGTGTGAGTGTATCAAATGAGGAACACACCTCCTCTATTTATACACTACTTTGACATATATTTTACACATGTACATGTAGGCTCGTATTTAACCATTAGGTTAAATACCCTATTATAACTGACTGGGCCGACCCCCACATGGTGGGTCTAATAACCCTAGTTGCCACAACTCCTCGGAGGAATAAACATCTCCGGATACATAATAGAATCACCTCGGAGGGATGGAACATCTCCGGAATAAATAATGTACAAATATAATATTCTTAGAAGTTACAATATTCAACACATCCTGCACTCAAGCGGAAACTCAAGCATATAGGAAACTCTTCCAAGAGTTTCGTGATGTCTTCACCTGGTCTTACACCGAGATGCCCGGCCTCAATCCCAAAATTGTGGAACATCACATTGACACGTGGCCACATGTGACTCCTGTCCGACAAAAACAACGACCCATTCACCCGTCCAAACTCTCAGCTGTTAAAGCTGAGATTGAAAAACTCCAAAAAGCAGGATTCATATATCCTATTGCCTACACCACTTGGGTTTCAAACCCAATACCAGTAAACAAAAAAGTGGGTACTATACACGTTTGTACTGATTTCCGAGACCTCAATCTTGCTTGTCCCAAGGACAACTTCCCCACACCTTTTGTTGAACAACTAATCGATGAATGCGCAGGACACGAGGTCCTTTCTTTTATGGACAGTTTCTCTGTATACAACCAAATAAAAATCTGTAAAGAAGATCAGTATAAGACGGCTTTCACCACCCCATGGGGCACCTTCGCCTATCGCGTCATGCCTTTTGGCCTCAAGAATGCTGGAGCCACCTTTCAACGCGCCATGACTTATTGCTTCCACGATCTGCACAAGATCATAAAAGTTTACCTGGATGACCTCACAGCTCGATCCAAAAAGCGATCTGACCATTTAGACAACCTTCAACAAGTTTTCATGCATTGTCGGAAATACAACATCCACTTGAACCCCCTCAAGTGTGTCTTTTGCATCACATCAGGTCGCCTACTGGGGTTTGTTATCTCAGAAAAAGGCATCACTATAGACCCCTTAAAAGTCCAAGCCATTCTAGAGTTACCAACACCCCGCACATTAAGACAACTACAAAGCCGGCAAGGGAGGTCCAACTTCCTCCGTCACTTTGTCCCGGACTATGCCACAATAGTCCACGGTTTCCTATGACTACTACGTCTGCATACCCGTTTCATATGGGACGAACAAGCAGAGACAGCCTTCACCGATTTAAAGAAAGCACTCACAAATGCCCCATTGATTTCTCCTCCATATTTCAACAAAGAATTCATCCTCTATGTTTCAGCATCCGAAGACGCTGTATCTGGAGTCCTTGTACAAGAAGATGACACTCGCCAAGAGCATGTCATCTACTACGTGAGCCAGACCTTGTCTGGCCCACCCCTCCGATACCTACATGAAGAAAAGATGGCCCTTGCGGTCGTTTTTTCAATGCAAAAGATGAGACATTATATCCTGCTAAGCCACACCATAGTCGTAGCTAACTCCAATCCTATGGTTTACCTCTTGACGCGTCACCTTCTTCAAGGCCGCGTAGCTAAATGGGTGATTATCCTACAATAGTACGACCTTACTTTTAAGACCCCAAAGGGCACCAAGGCCCTAGCACTAGCTCAACTCATCACAGATCTCCCATCCTCTTCATCATCACCCACCATCAAAATAGATCTAACTGACAACCACATTTTCATCATCTCGTCTAATGACCCATGGTACGGTGATATTTTGTTATACCTTCGCACGCAGAAGTTCAGACCCCACATTGATCGTGACGGACGCCGTTGTATATGACACCACACCCCCCGATATCTCTTGTTAGGGGATGTACTTTATCGACGCCACGTTGATACCATCCTATGATGCTGCCTATCCCATAGCAAGGCAGAACAAGTCCTTAATGATTGCCACAGCGGTGCCTGCGGAGGCCATTTCTCCAGCATGGCTATCTCCCAAAAGATCATCCGCGTAGGTTACTTTTGGCCTTCATTATTTACTGATTGCATCACCGCAGTCAAACATTGTCAAAATTGCCAACTTTTTGCCCCAAAAGCAAGAACCCCACCCGCCCCCCTTCACCCAGTAGTCACTGTCGGACCATTATGCAAATGGGCCATTGATTTTCTCGATTGCAATCCCACGTCAGTCGGCGGTCACAAACACATCATTGTGGCTGTAGATTATTTCACCAAGTGGGCGGAGGCTATGCCAACCTACAATTGCAAGGCTGAAACCGCAGCACGATTTTTTCTGAACCATGTCATCGCTCATTTTGGAGTGCCAAAGCAACTTGTCTCAGACCATGGCTCTCACTTCGAAGATGCCGTCTGGAGAGAACTATCAACTTTACTTAAATTTGAACACCATTTCTCCTCTGCTTACTACCCCCAAGGAAACGGCCAAGTCGAGGCAATCAACAAAATTTTAAAACCAATCCTCCAGCGCACTGTAGACAAACACAAGTCAAATTTGCACCACATGTTGTTCCCGGCACTATGGGGATACCGCATGTCAACCAAAATGGCCACCGGTTTTACCCCTTTCCACTTAGTTCACGGCGTTGAATCCATCCTCCCCATTGAGTGCCAGATCCCAACCCTACAAATGGCCATTGAACTCCTACCGGACACTTCCCCAATCGAGCAACGCTTACTACTCCTGGAACAGGCCGACAAAGATCAGCGCATAGCCCTTCAAACCATGGAAGTAGCCAAGCACCGATCCAAACTGAATTATGATAAACATGTCCACCCAATAACTTTTACTGAAGAGGACCTTGTCCTTTCCTACGATCAAGCTCATGAAAAAACTAGGAAAGGGAAGTTTTTGTCTATGTGGCAAGGCCCATATGTCATACACACTTGCCTCGGATAGGGGGCATACATTCTGACCAATTCAGAAGGCAACCCCCTACGCAACCCACGTAACGGGTTGTACCTCAAGCGATTTTACCCATAGTAAACCGGATTGACACCACCGTCCATTACTGAACTTCATCACAGTTCTTTCCTTTTCCTATTTTCATCAGGTCCATTTGTTGACCATTTTTTGGACACCCTCGTCGCCTCGATTTGCATGCCACATCGGTCGTCGTCCGTTTTTTATGAACCTTATATCGCCGGATTCAGTTTTCCGTGCTTGTGATGATGCTTTAGATCATTTCTCGCTCTCACGCCCATATTTTTAGGGCATTTTTTCATGCCCCCTCGTCGCCTTGGTTTGTGTGCCATATCGGTCGTCGTCCATTTTTTACGAGTCTTATATCACCGGATTCAGTTTTCCGCGCTCGTGACGATACTTGAGATCATTTCTCGCTCTCACCTCCAGATTTTTCAGGCATTTTAAAAAAAATGCCACCCATCACCTCGGTTCGCGTGCCACATTGGTTTTTGCCCCTTTTTGACAAACTTTATGTTACTGTATTCAGTTTTCCGCACCCATGATGATGCTTGAGACCTTTTCTTGCTCTCATCAATCCCTTTTTGTTCGATATAATTTTATCCCTTTTTCGGGCCGAGCAATCGCTTTTTACGAAAAAGGCACTTAGGGAGTTTCTGTTAAGCTCTTTTCTGACTCCTAAAACAATGAAAAGATCGTCGAGCAACCTTGCTTCCTTTCATGCTCGTTAAACGTATCTGAAAGGGCGTCTACCTAGTATAAGTTTACCCCTTTTCTGGACCTTGTAGACTAATTACGAAAAAGGTATACTCTAGTCGCATCGGCTAGAAGAGTTCTCCTTTTTGCATCATTTTATGCTTTTTCGGGCCTTGGAGACTAACTTACAAAAAAGAACACCAATGGAGTCCACTTACCACTTTCAGACTCTCTAAACATGAAAGCGACCACGAGCAATCACCATCCTGGGCTCGTAAACCCAACAGGACAGTACTCACAACCACTGCAGAGTCTTCTTATCATTTTCAGACTCCTTAAAAATGAAAGCACCGATGAGCACGAACAGTCCTGGGCTCACAAAATCCAAAGGACAGTTCCATTTCAGAGCACACTTTTATACCTTCTTGGAGCTCATTAAAACTACGAAGAAGGACCCAATGGTGCTTCTCGGTGCCACAACAGATCATGTATACTCATATGGCAGCTTCCCCATTTTGGTCGCCTTTGTTCAGAGTATTCTGCAGTATGTCACCTTGAGAATCCCTCGATAGCACCCATCAGCTTGATTCCCCCCCAGAGTCAATAAATACCCTTCAGTCCTTAAAAGCTATGATCCCCACACCTACAAGTTAGTTCCCTACGCTGCCAGGTCAACCATGTCATCATGCTCTGAACAAAGGAAGTTTGAGTCTACCCACTATATGACCCCAGTTACTTCCCATCCCCACAAGTATGTCAGTCCTACCATCAGTACTACACCACTTCAGTTCTACACCTCACGCTCCTATCAAGGAAACATCATTGCCTTGTTAGTTGTTGGTCTCCCTCTGTCAACGACAACCAAATTTATTCCATAGGATAGACCTAGAGGTCCCTGTGTCTTGGACTCATCACCATTTACGATGAGTTCCTACGAATCATTTCGAGAAGAGTCCTCAGTGCCTCTCCAAATGGTTGTTTCTCACATGCTCGACTTCAACACCTTGATCGCATCGTTGAGACTCGCACAGGGTATTGGTCCGTTCAGTTATTTGTTCAAGACCCCGGATACCTCCTGACTCTTCCACATGTGAAAGTCTACTTATGGAAACAACCAGTTACAGTTTTTTTTTTCGGGTTGCGCATGGCAAAAGTATTCAGATGTACCTCAGTTTTATACTCCCTCAAAGTATACAGTTACATATACTTCCTGGAGATGGCTCACAGTCATTGAGTCCTTACAGATGTTGGACACCTTCAGTTTCAATAGTTCATCAACCCTTCTGAGACCTTATTCAGAACGGTTGTTGCTTTATTCCAGTGTATCAGTTATTGAGATCAGTCATGTTATGATCATGAGTACATCCCAAAATGATGTCCCCTCTGGACCCTTATGATGTACCAGCAGATTTTTTATGTATTTTCTCAGGTCCCCCTTCTTGGGACTAATTGTTCATATATGTCTTGATACGAGCATGGGTATGCCTGCCTCGTCCATTATCAGGATTATTCCTCATTCATTTTGAGGCCATGTAATATTTTTTGTTTTTTACAGCTTCCAAGGGCCGCGGATCCAGTCTCCAATCGGTCTCTTCTCCTCCCCAAAACACCAAAAAAAAGACAAAAGAACTATGATGTCTATCGGCCATACGATGAGCTCCTGCCCTCACACATCAGGGGGCAATCTGTTAACACCTAAAAAGTGCTCACTAGCTCATTTCCTTATTCACATGACCCATTTGTCCACTTTTCCACCATCTGAGCCTCTAAAGCCAACAAAAGGTCACCAAAAGACCTTTTCCCACTCAAAAAGATTATTTTTCCTAAAACCCAAAAATTTAAAAAGGGAATAAAAATATTAATTTTATTCAAAAAAGGAAAAAGGAGGGAAAAGTACCTAAACCATGTTGGTAAATACCATTGGTTTTCACAAAACCACAATGGTATTCCCCACCACCAAAACCTATAAAAAGGTGGTAGGGGCTCCTCATTTCACATCCATCCATATTCCTATCCTCATGCTGCCAAAATCTCCCTTGAGCTTTTGGCCATTGTAGCAACCTTGGAGAAAGGACCCTTTGGAGTTTGGAGCTTCTCACCCTTGGAGCTTCTCAACTATCTTCATCACTTGGAAGTATTGTTATTGCAAGCACTTGCTTGCCCCCATTTTCAATACAAAATTATTTCTTATATTTCTTGTTCTTGTTTTTTAATTCAAAAATGCACATGCTAGTTTAGTTTATTGTTTTTGCTTAATATTGAAACTACTGCTACTAGTTAGCAGGTGCCCATTGCACTAAGCTTGGTTGCAAAACCAAGCCAACACTTTCGACAGTGGCTTGAATGGTCCACCACCCCCTCCTGGCGGAAGCGGCGGGGGACCACCCTATAATGGTAGAGGAGGACATTTCCCTTCAAGTGGTGGAGGTGGTCCACCACCCCCTCCAGCAGGAGGCGGTGGAGGACCTAATTACTACATTGGTGGTGCTGGTGGTGGAGACCCTCATCCTTCCGGTGGTGGAGGTGGTGGGGGGCCCTATCCTTCTGGCGACGAAAGTGGTCACCCACCCCCTCCAAGCGGAGGCGGTGGTGGGACACCTTATTATGGTTATGGACCCCCACCTCCTTCTGGTGGTGGCGGTGGACCTCCACCCCCTCCCGGTGGTGGAGGTGAACCCCCACCTTATTGGAATGGACCACCTTATTGTGGCAGACCTCTTTATGGTCTGGGTGGCACAACCCCCATGGTCAGTTTCCTCCTGGTACACCTTACAGTTGTTAAAATTCAATATGCTAAGACAGAAAATAGCAGCATTACATTCCATTTCACAATAATAGCATATACAGGATCACTGAAGAAACAACAAGCACAGCATAAACACAAGAGACAGAGATTTATCCTGGGAAACCCTCATGGGGTAGAAAACCCAGCAAAGCTTCCTCAATATAGATGACCAGCAATATACAAAGATGAAACCCTGAGACATGATCTCCTCCTCCACAATAGCAGACCTCTCCTCCACAAGTGCGCTATCCTCAAGTGAGTGAGTGTGTGTAAAATGAGGAACACACCTCCTCTATTTATACACTACTCTGACACATCTTTTACACAAGTACACGTAGGCTCGTATTTAACCAATGGGTTAAATACCCCACTACAACTGACTGGGCCGACCCCTCTAGGGTGGTCTAATAACCCTTTGACCCACATAACACATAAAGGGCCGACCTCCACTAGGGAAGTCTAATAACCCAAGTTACCACATTCTGACGGAGGAATAAACATCTCCGGATATACAATAAGATCTTTACGGAGGAATGAAACATCTCCGGAATAATAAAGTACAATTATAATATTCTTTGAAGTTACAATATCTCAACACTCCCCCTTAACGAGAAGGATATTATAACAGCATCTGCACGAGCAAGGAGCCATCAACATCATGCATGATACATCTATAAATCATTGGAAGCTTTCTCAACATCATCAGTAACTCAACCAGTTACTGGAACATCTTCAATACTGGAACATCAACATCATCAGAGTTGATAGTACTCAATCATCAGCATCATCAACACACGATCAACAGCATCGTCATCACACGATCATCAGCATCATCATCACACGATCATCAGCATCGTCATCATACGATCATCAGCATCGTCATCATACGATCATCAGTATCACGATCAACATCGTCATCACACGATCATCAGCATCACGATCAACATCATCATCACATGATCATCGGCATCATCATCACACGATCATCAGCATCGTCATCACACGATCATCAGCATCGTCATCATACGATCATCAGCATCGTCATCATATGATCATCAGCATCATCATCACACGATCAATCCAGTTCTCTATGTCCAAGGATGATGCAAACCAGTCATGTACCTTTTGAACCAAAGTCCAGGGACGATCCAGTCCTATCATGTACCTTTTGAACCGAAGTCCAGGGATGATCCAGTCCTATCATGTTCTCGGAGACCACATGTCTACGACTCAGTTTATAGGACCAAAGTCCAAGGATGATCCAATCCTTACCATATATTTAGGACAGCATCCAAGGATGACTTAATCCTCAACCGTTCATTTAGGACCACGTCCGAGGATTACTTAATCCTCCACCGTACATTTAGGACCACGTCCAAGGATGACTTAATCCTCCACCGTACATTTAGGACCACGTCCAAGGATGACTTAATCCTCCACCGTACATTTAGTACCATGTCCAAGGATGACTTAATCCTCCACCGTACATTTAGGACCACGTCCAAGGATGACTTAATCCTCCACTGTGCATTTAGGACCTACGTCCAAGGATGACTTAATCCTCAACCGTCCACCAAGGACTTCATTCTCGAAGACATACGTCTACGGCTCTTCTTTCGGACTGAAGTCCAGGAATGATCCAATCCCTTCACCGTGCTTTTTAGGACCTATGTCCAAGGATGACTTAATCCTCAACCGTCCACCAAGGACTTCATTCTCGAAGACATACGTCTACGGCTCTTCTTTCGGACTGAAGTCCAGGAATGATCCAATCCCTTCACCGTGCTTTTAGGACCTACGTCCAAGGATGACTTAATCCTCAGCCGTCCACCAAGGACTTCATTCTCGAAGACATACGTCTACAGCTCTTCTTTCGGACTGAAGTCCAGGAATGATCTAATCCCTTCATTATCGAAGACATACATCTACGGCTCTTCTTTCGGACTGAAGTCCAGGAATGATCCAATCCCTTCATTATCGAAGACATACGTCTACGGCTCTTCTTTCGGACTGAAGTCCAGCAATGATCCAATCCCTTCATTATCGAAGACATACGTCTACGGCTCTTCTTTCGGACTGAAGTCCAGGAATGATCCAATCCCTTCATTATCGAAGACATACGTCTACGGCTCTTCTTTCGGACTGAAGTCCAGGAATGATCCAATCCCTTCATTATCGAAGACATACGTCTACGGCTCTTCTTTCGGACTGAAGTCCAGGAATGATCCAATCCCTTCATTCTCGAAGACATACGTCTACGGCTCTTCTTTCCGACTGAAGTCCAGGAATGATCCAATCCCTTCATTATCGAAGACATACGTCTACGGCTCTTCTTTCGGACTGAAGTCCAGGAATGATCCAATCCCTTCACATGTTCACCAAGAACTTCATTTTCGAAGACATACGTCTACGGCTCTTCTTTCGGACTGAATTCCAGGAATGATCCAATCCCTTCACATGTTCACCAAGAACTTCATTTTCGAAGACATACGTCTACGGCTCTTCTTTAGGACTGAAGTCCAGGAATGATCCAATCCCTTCACATGTTGTATACCAAAAACATGTATTCTCATCATCAAAACATGTATAACCACAACATGTATCATCATCATCAAAACATGTATAACCACAACATGTATCATCATCAACAAAACATGTATAACCACAACATGTATGATCATCATCAAAACATGTATAACCACAACATGTATCATCATCATCAAAACATGTATAACCACAACATGTATCATCATCATCAAAACATGTATAACCACAACATGTATCATCATCATCAAAACATGTATACATCTATCATCAAAATCATCAAAAGTATCTATCATCAAAACTAACATCAAAAGCATGTATACATCTATCATCAAAAACTAACATCAAAAGCATGTATACATCTATCATCAAAAGAATATAAGAGTCCTAAATCTAAATAATTCTAGGTAACTGAGTGCAGTAAATAGGTAACCTCATCATTGATGAGATAGACTTGATGTCGGATACTGTGCTACTCCCCCTTTCGAGGAGAGTCCTTCTAAACTACACCAAGCTTGTCTTGGAAGTGTTGAAACTTTACTCGAGACAGAGGTTTGGTCAAGATATCATCAATTTGATCCTCAGTGCTTATATACTCGAGCTTGATAGCTCCTCTCTACACCATACCTCGTATATAGAAGTATCGGATCTCAATGTGTTTTGACTTATCATGGAATACAAGATTTCCTATCATCTTGATGCAGCTTTGATTGTCACACATAATCACAGTGGAATCCATTTCTAAGTCAAACACTCCATATAATAGCTTCTGAAGCCACACTGCTTCACAGCTGGCAGAGCAGACAGCTAAATATTCTGTTTCAGTAGTACTGAGAGCCACACTAGATTGTTTCTTGCTAAACCATGAGATCATGGTAGATTCAAGACTATAACATTCACCTAATGTACTCTTTCTGTCTGAGACACTTCCTGCCCAATCATAATTTGAGTAACCATGTAATCGGAGTTCATGACCTCTAAGATTATATAGACCAAAATCTAAAGTACCTTTTAGGTACCTCACTACATGCTTTGTAGCTATTAAGTGAACTTTTCTAGGTTCTACTGACTTACGGTATTTATAACAAAGCATATATCTGGCCTAGTATTTGTTAAATACATCATTGGCCCAATGATTTGTCTATATAGGGTTAGGTCCACTAAATCCTATGAGTCATTAACTAATAACTTCAAGTTGGAGTCCGTGGGAGTGGCCATGTCTTTACACTCTAACATATCAAATCTTTTTAGAAACTTCACAGCATACTTACCTCGATTTAAAAGATTCCTTTTGGATCATGCCATACTTCTAGACCTAAGAAGTAGTGCATTAATCTGAGATCTTTCATTTTTATTTATGCAGCCATTTTCATGATCTGTTTCTCATTCCTTGTCAGAAAGAGATCATCGTCACATAATAATGGTATGATAGGTTCATCATCCATCATGATGTTTCCTACAAATCAAAATTAGGTACATGATTAGTAATACTTCATAATCATCAAATCATATTGACATGATAACCTATTATGCATACAGATATCATTTACATAGTTATGCAACTATCTTGACCAATACTTTGGCACAACACTTTCCCATATCCTGTATGCATACAGTGGCTATCTAGATGCCTTCCATCTCTACCAGAACATACTATCGAGAGTGTGCACAACTCTCAGCATGTCAGCAAAGAGGTTTCATTCTAGACAAGCAACAATGGAATGTTTGTCCAACTTACCAATCATATGCATATTGGTAGTATACTGTTCAATGTTCTATGAATATTTACACTTAGCATGATATATTATAGGAATACAAATATGCATACAACCTATTACAGGCAATATCATTTACTATTTCAAATAACAACTCAAATACTTATCTTTTATGTTTGTGTGGTTGCCTCCCGCTTGATCTTCTGTATGTCTTTTGAACTTCTATTCATTATGTACCACTGTGCATGTTCAAGTGTCATCCTCATGATCTCATACACAAACATACACCCATTAGTATGTTCTAAATGTTATCAAAACATTATAGTTCTAAATAATATTGAGAATGTATAGTCATGATTATAGTTAATAAACATTAGTATTCAAGATTTCAGGGAAGTCTTCTTTTACTCATGCATATCATCAATCAAGATAAAAGATATAATATGCATAATCCCTTGATTACTAACTTTATGAATAAGCATAACCAATCATTCCAAGTATACTTATATAGGGGATCCTAACACAAGGTAAGATTCATGGGAAACATACCTGGATTAGTATACCTACTTGGTTATGTACAACATACCTAAACAATCTCTTCAATGATTTAGAGATCCTGAGCTAGAACCTGCATGTCTCATAGGTTAAGCATAATATAACAAAGTCATACATACCTCGTAAGTAGAACAAAGATTGTGGATGAGTCTTTGTCTTCATGTTTTCATGGTCATGTAACCTGATTTGTCTTTTGTGATGTACCTGTATCTTATTAGCGGACAACATCAACCTCACACAACATCATAATGCATTAGTACAATCATAAGTGTCAACACCCTAACCAATGAATATCTTCTATCATGCATTCATAATTTTGTTAAGGTGATACAACAAATCTAAAAATCAAGATTGTACAAACATACCATAAACTTAATCATGAACAAATATCAAAACATACCTCGATGAGTCATACCTGTCGAGATCGCTTGTAATCTCCTTATGTAAAGCTTTAGCCTCATCTCCCTCTAAAATAGGAACTCCTTCACTTACGCAGGTGACCAATCCATCTTCTTCTAGGATTAACCCTATCCACTTGATTTGCAAGAACTGGACCTAGAGCTGGATATGGGTTTGTCAGAGAAACCCCAAAAATTCAAACTTTGAATTTCAAACTTCCGAAAGGATAGAAATATGCGCCTTGATGAGCTGATCAAACTGATATATTTAGAATTTGAAAACTGCAAAGTTTCACTCCTCAATTTTGCCTTTGAAACTTTCGGATTCACTGGACGTGACCCTGAACTGGGGTTTGATCAATCCCACTCTTCTGCCCAATCAAAATGTTTGATCCAAAGTTCTAAGCTTCTATTTTTCTGAGGAGCTTCCAGCCATGGTCACAGATTTCAAAAATTCCCATTTTTACAGAAGCCCTAATTTTCCACTTTTCTGATCAAAGTCCCGAACTAGGGTCTAATCAAACCCGGCCTTCTTCCCAACCAAAAATTCTGATCTTGGTCTCTAAATTTCTATTTTGATGAGTAGCATCCAGCCGTGGTCTCCAATTACAAAAATTCCAACTTTCTCCAAAGCCCTAAATTCCGGAAGCCATGAATGAAGGTACCAAAAAATAATTCTGTTTTGACAGAAATATGTACCTGATTGTTTCTAGTGTAACTCCGAAATTTTTGATCCATAGAGTCTGAAAAGGTTTCCTGAGATATCCTGACCTGTTATATTTCCATCCTGACAGGTCTGACCTCAATTGGATTCTCTGAGAGAGAGTTATGCCAAATGTCGCAACGTGACCTTTTTTGGGATAAAACAAGAGAGCGAACTTGTACGGCGTGCCACGTGTCACTGTTTCAACTTCGGCCTCCGAAAACGTTTTCTGAGATAGCTCGGCCTGTTACCTTTCCATCCTGATAGGTCTGACCTCAATTGGACTCTCTGAGAGAGAGTTATGCCAAATGTCGCAACGTGACCTGTTTATGGGATAATACAGGAGAGCGAACTTGTACGGTGGGCCACGTGTCCCTGTTTCAACTTCGGCCTCTAAAAAAGTTTTCTGAGATATCTCGGCCTGTTACCTTTCCATCCTGATAGGTCTGACCTCAATTGGACTCTCTGAGAGAGAGTTATGCCAAATGTCGCAACGTGACCTGTTTATGGGATAATACAGGAGATCGCACTTGTACAGAGTTCCACGTGTCACTGGTTCAACTTCGGCCTCTGAAAACGTTTTCTAAGATATTACAGACTGTGTACTACCTGTCACTTTTTACGAAATTTCATTTGGAGCTTCCTAGCCCAAGATATGACCTTTTTCCCAAGGTCACCTGATTTTGACTCAGATCTGGAAGAGGCAGAAACCCTATATTGTACAGATCATAAATCACAAAGTACAACGAATTAGAGGTTTTCCTTTGGACACAAGGTACCTGGAGATTTAATCTTTGTCCTGTAACAATTTCAGATCCGAAAACTTCACCAAAACGGATTTATAGCGAAAGTGCTACGATGACTGATTTTTTCTATATAAAACACTAGCCTTCAAATTGTCGTAAGTAAAGCAAGTGTTGTTAGTGCCATACCTTGTCTTCCTTCAGGTTAGCTCTGATACCATGTTAAAATTCAATATGCTAAGATAGAAAATAGCAGCATTACATTCCATTTCACAATAATAGCATATACAGGATCACTGAAGAAACAACAAGCACAGCATAAACACAAGAGACAGAGATTTATCCTGGGAAACCCTCATGGGGTAGAAAACCCAACAAAGCTTCCTCAATATAGATGACCAGCAATATACAAAGATGAAACCCTGAGACATGATCTCCTCCTCCACAATAGCAGACCTCTCCTCCACAAGTGCGCTATCCTCAAGTGAGTGAGTGTGTGTAAAATGAGGAACACACCTCCTCTATTTATACACTACTCTGACACATCTTTTACACAAGTACACGTAGGCTCGTATTTAACCAATGGGTTAAATACCCCACTACAACTGACTGGGCCGACCCCTCTAGGGTGGTCTAATAACCCTTTGACCCACATAACACATAAAGGGCCGACCTCCACTAGGGAAGTCTAATAACCCAAGTTACCACATTCTGACGGAGGAATAAACATCTCCGGATATACAATAAGATCTTTACGGAGGAATGAAACATCTCCGGAATAATAAAGTACAATTATAATATTATTTGAAGTTACAATATCTCAACAACAGTCAGTTTGGTCCTTACACGCCTTATCCATATTATCAATATGCGCAACCTAACCCACAGCTTCCCTTCCTAACTACTTTGGACTTGCCTGACCTATCCCATTTAACCAACGATCCTATTTACCATGGATCTAACTGGCCACCGATTCCGGTGAAACTTCTGTCTGATATCCCCAAGTTTGAAGGCAAGCCGGGTGAAGACCCTAAAAACCACGTCATGACATACCACTTATGGTGTTCATCTCATTCATTAATGGACGATTCAATTCATCTTAGATTTTTTCAAAGGACTCTCACCAGTTCGACTTCCAAGTGGTACATTGAGTTGCCACCAAGGATGAATTGTTACTCTCGACCAATTAGATTTTTGTACACCAGCTGCTACTACTCATCCTGGTGACCATATTCCTTCCATTGGACAGATGTCAAAATAGTATGAGAGTATAGGGGTTGGCCTTTTGAAAGATTCATCTCTCATGGGCATTTCTCCAGCCGTCGACCCCCCTAATCATGTTGCTATGGTGAACATGAACTCCACAGAGATTTTATCTCACTCTACCGATGCTTGGCTTGTACCGGATGAAGCCACAACACACCTGCTTGGAGATATAATGCCTCTTTCACCCGCTGAACGTATTTACGAGGCTATCCAATCAGCACCAGAAGACCATTTAAGAGTGGCCCCTCCATCTTGTTCTCTACGAGAGACGTCATCTCTACCTGATCTCTTACTTTGGACTTTTGATTTAGATGAGTCAATCATGGAAGTTATGAATGTTGATGACGGTCTGTGGGATGATCTCCACCACAACTCATCTTTTCTTCCTCCTTTGGAGTACATAGAGGACAACATCCATACTGTCTTTTCACCATATATCTACCTATTCCCTCATTCCCCCATCCTTACATGTGTTATGGACACAGAGGGAAACTTGGCCAACATTGAGCCAACCACCCCGATAGACATCTCGGTGAAACTTGGTATAGTGGAATACATTTGCATAGGCCAGAAGTGTTCCCTTGAAGAAATTTCCGGTAGCACAACCTTATTTAAGTAATTTCGAGATGTATTTTCTTGGTCCTATGAGGAGATTCCTGGGATAGACCTTGCAATTGTTTCTCACAAAAGAAAAACCTATCCCAACATCAAACCTGTACACCAAAAGTTGCGACCGGTACACCCCCAAAAGACTGCGGCAATTAAGGCAAAAATTGAAAAGCTCTTAAAGGCTGGTTTGATTTATCCTGTCCCGTTGATGGATTGGGTCTCAAATGTCATCCTTGTGCACAAAAAGTAGGGTACCATTCGCGTCTATGTCGATTATCAGGACCTTAATCGGGTTTGTCCAAAAGACAACTACCTGACCCCCTTCATCGACCAGATTATCGACAATTGTGTCGAAAGCGTCATCTTCTCATTTATGGATGGATTTTATGGTTATAATCAAATTGAGATCAACCTAGCCGACCAACATAAGACGACTTTCATTTTCCCTTGGGGAATGTTTGCATACCGCAAACTCCCGTTTGGCCTTAAAAATGCTGGCGCCACGTTTCAGTGGGCTATGTCGTATGCCTTCCATGATATCAAGGAATTTGTGGAACCTTACCTAGACGATCTCCCTGCTCATTCAAAGTAGCGCAAGTTCCACATTGATCATCTGACGGCCATTTTCCTTAGATGCAGATGGTACAATATCCGCTTGAATCCTCATAAGTGTATCTTTTGCATTAAGTCCGGACTCCTCTTAGGATTTATCATTTCGACGTATGGGATCCACATTGATCCCTTAAAGGTGGAGGCCATCATCAACCTACCACCCCCGATGGATGTGACGAAACTTCAAAGTCTTCAAGGGAAGGTGACTTATTTAAGACGTTTTGTTTGCAATTTCTCGGAGAAGACTCAGGGGTATATGAGACTACTCAAGAAGGACGTCCCCTTCATTTGGGACGATCAAGCTAAAAAATCCTTTGACAATATCAAACATGCCATCACGCATGCCCCCATGCTCCAACCACCTAATTATTATCGAGATTACATCTTATATCTCGCCACTTCTGCTACCACTATCACCATTGTTTTGGTACAAAAGGATCAAAACGCCCAAGAACATGTAATATACTATGCAAGTAAGGGTCTTGCTGATGCTGAAACTAGATATTTACCTGTCGAAAAACTCGCATTCGCAGCAGTCATCGCCGTCTAGAAGTTTCGACACTATATCTTGCTCTGCACCACCACCATCATCGACGACTCGAACCCCATGTACCACGTATTGACACGTCAGGTGCTTGGGGGCAAGTATTCACATTGGATCATAATACTGCAAGAATTTGATCTTCTTTCCGAGAAAGCCAAGTCAAAGAAGTCTTTGGTTTTTTCCGAGCTCATTTGCGACCTTCCCCATCTTGATGCAGAAGTTGAGCACAATGACTCCATTCCAGATAAATCATTGTTTCTCATCAGTATGACTGATCCATGGTATGGAGATATCTCATTGTATCTTCAAACTCAATGCTTCAACCCTCAACTCTCTCATGAAGACCATCGTAAGATACGTCACCATGCGAAGTATTATTTAATCATCAATGATACTTTGTATCACCGTGGTGTTGATTCAATTCTCCAATGTTGTCTCACTCATGATGAGGCTGAACGCGTTCTCAATGACTGTCACACTGGGGCATGTGGTTGTAGCCTCTCTGGGATAGCTATAGCCTAGAATATTTTGTGTGCAGGATATTTCTGGCCTACTATCTTCAAAGATTGTATTGAGGCCATAAAAAAATGTCTTCCTTGCCAACACTTCCATATGAAGAAGCGCACCCATCCCGCCCCATTATTGTCGTGGGCCCCTTCACAAAATGGGGCAACGAATTCATACATTGTAAGCCTACCTCGGCCGGGGGGCATAGTTACATCATTGTAGCTATGGATTACTTTACCAAGTGGGCTGAATCTATGCCATGCCTACATACCATAACGATGGCCAAACCGCTGCACTCTTCATGTTCAATCATGTAATAGCACGGTTCAGAGTTCCTTAGGTGATTGTTACCGATCACGGTTCCCATTTTCAAAACCATGTGTTTGATGAACTGAGCAATAGGTTGGGTTTTCGCCATGAAAATTCAACACCGTACTACCCGCAATCCAATGGACAGGTCGAGGCCATTAACAAGGTCTTGAAAACTATGATCCAAAGGATGGTAGGAACACATAAGCCCAATTGGCACAACATGCTCTTCTCAGAGTTATGGGCCTTCCAAAATTCTGTCAAAACCACCACATGCTTCACTCCCTTCCAATTGGTATATGGATTGGAGGCTATCCTACCTATAGAGTTTGAAATTTCGTCTCTACAACTCACTGTCAAACTTCTTCGTAATACTACTGCTGAGGAAGAACGTCTCTTGCACTTAGCAAAACTTGACGAATCCCACTGAGATGTCACTCTTGCTAATGAAACGCACAAGAAACGCATCAAAGCCCAATACGACAACTCAGTTGAACCTCTTATCTTTAATGATGGTGACTTGATCCTCACTTATGACCAAAAGCACGAGAATCAAGGAGCAGGAAAGTTCGAATCCATCTGGCATGGACCTTACATTGTCAAACTTGTTTTGGAGAAGGGAGCTTACGAGCTTGAATACTATGACGGAATCTCTTTGGGTGAACCTCGCAATGGGATTTACTTGAAGAGATACTATGCTTAAACTCATCACGCTTATACTTTCTTGTATATACTGTACATGGCGTGTCTTTTGTGTTTTTGTGTGTGCTGTGATGCTTTTGTTTTTCAATGTCTTTAGATCTTGTTTCCGCTCCTTATACCATGTTCTGTCTGCGTGTGCAGATGGAAACATGCTATGGATTCGTGGATGGCGCTAGCTGGCATACCCATAACCTTTCTTTGGTAGCCTGGGTACTATATTCCCCAACAGGTGAGCTCATTAGCTTAGGAGGAAGTTGCCTAGGGTTTGTGACCAACAATGTTGTAGAGTATCAAGCAGTAATTGGAACCCTAGCTAACACCATTTCCTTGGCTATGAACCACATTGTCATCCACATGGATTATCAACTAGTGGTTTCCCATCTTAACTGAGTTTACACCATCCGTGATCCCACCTTACTCTGTCTCTTCATACGAGTACATCTCCTAGAAAGTTCATTTGAATCCGTTCAGTACCTACACATTCAATGAGAGTTGAACGGAGTTGATGACTCAATGGCCAACTTCATTTTGGATTGGTACATCACACACACATAACATTCATAATATGTAAAATCATTCACAACATGTAAATAATACAATGTATAAAAGAAAACATGTAGACAAGATCACATCACTCATCATTTTAAAAAACACATAATGTATAAATCGCCAAGAGTGTCTGTATATATATATATCATAAAAAAAGTAGTACCGGTACAAAATCTAAAGCACGATGGCTTTCAGTGAGTCTCTACAAAATATGAAGCATCGTAGCTTTTAGTAGTACAAAATTTGACGCCTCTAAGCTCTCAGTACAAGTATAAGAGTGTCATCAGGCCCGATGCCTGACTCGTACACCACCCCTAGCACGAACAACTCACTGTCGTTGGGTGAGGAAGCAGTCCACTGTCCAAGCCACCTTGTGGAGTAAGGCGTTGAAGTGTACAGATGCTCCAACCCCAAACCTATGGATAGGTCTCAGTAAGTCATCAATAGTTGGCTCGGGTACCTCCACGGTCAGCTGGGATAGGTTCCTGTACACCTCCTCCATCTCCTCGATGGAAGCATGAGCACCTGTAGGAACGACTTCCTCCCCCCCTCTGTCTCTCCTCACCAGAAGGGAGAGACCCATTGACTGTAAGGGGCCCACATCTGCACACACATATGATATACTTGTCAGCACTACATAAAAAAAATGATATAATATACAAAACTAAAAATACAAGGTACTTTTTTTCTCACCTATGTCACCCCATGCTGCACCCTCTGGTAGCATCAAATCAGGATCCTCTCGGAAGTCCATGCCGCTATATGGAAAGTCCTCGACCATGAGTAATTGGCCTTCCAGCTAGCTAAAGAACTCAGGACCAAAGCTAATGATGAGTCCTCCACCATGACGAGTCATGACCTTAGTCCATCTGAGCATGTGGTGATATCGAGGCTCCCTGTCATCTAGTACTACCTGTGGACACAAGAAAGGGATCTACTCCAAGAGGAATGATACCACAATTGACCCATAACCAGACTGCTTGAGCTCTACCCACCGACACTTGGTCAGCTGAGCTCGGAGTGTTATGAGCAGACCCTCGCACCAGTTGAAAACCATGGGGGACATGCAATTTTTTGCATAAAGCATTTGGGTCCAAGTAGCCGTGTGTAGGGCTTGGCTACCTGCCACTCTAGTAATAGTAAACAATATGTTATGTAGTGGGAAGCTCACCACATCCCTGATAAGAATCTTCCCACTAGAAGGTCGAGAAGTAGCGATACAATGTTGTGACACCATGTCATCAACTGTGCGGTCACTAGCCTGTGTTCCAGTAAGATGCACAGGTTCCCCTCTCCGAGACAGACCTGTGAGAAAATAGATGTCCTCAAAATCTATTATGAGGATGTGCTCACCAATCATGAAATACTGTTGGGCCGCATCCCAACTCTGGAGCATGTGTGATCGCAATGGGATTTTGGATCTCATCCCCTGAATCTCAAAGAAATTGAGCAAACCACAGTTCCTCAAGGAATCCACGCATTGTGGATCATTAGCAGCTTGTTCATCTTCTATCTCGTGTTCTCGTTCTCGCCACTCTAAAACCATGTTGGCTCGCAAGCAACCTACCAAAAAGGGCATTTAAACACTGTTAGGTCTTGCTTCAACCTTCACGAGTCCATTTTTTGGATTCTTTTTTATGTTTGGAATTTGCAACTTCGTCGTCGCACTGTACGTTTGCATACATTGCGATGTCATCGCACTTCACCCATTCAAGGGTTGCGACCACTCGATCTTGTCGCAGGTCCCGAAAGGGCCAATTGTGATGAGTTGAGAGAGCAGTAGCCCTCCATGAACTCATAAAAAAACCCAAAAAATGAACCTAAAAACAAAATCTAATCCACTGGAAAGTTGCTGGATGAAGTTTAGGCCTACCTGATCCGGACAGTTGGTGAAATGGTGGATCGTAGCTCCCGAAATCGGCAAAGGAATTTTTGGCTCCAAATTGGTTCTTCTCCTCCCAAATTAGCAATTGAAACAATGAAATCTATTTTGGCCCATTTTTCTATTTATAAATAGAATGTAATGTTCCTTTTCAAATATTTTGATGCTCTTGGTCCATTTATCATAGTTTTTGACCATTTTTATCATATTTGAGGCTATTTGACACATTTTCTAGTGTGCAGAAGTTGTAAGTCGTCTTTTGTGTCGTTTCTCATATCACAATGGTCACCATAGGTATGAACACTCCCTTGAATGTTTTTTTGTTATTTTTGGAACGGTTAGTCTGTAATTATTGCGTGATGATGAGTTTAGTCTTCGTTTGTTCTCATAGTCATGAAACTATGAGAACAAGTACTGAGTTATGATTTATCACTTTTCTGGGCTCTTTAAACTTCCATGGAAAACGACACCCCCCGGAGTCTACCGTTAAGCTCTTTTTAGGCTCTCGAAAAATGAAAAGATTGCCAAGTGAACTTGTCGCGTTCACGTTTGTTAAAGTATTTGAATGGTCGTCTTCCTAGTGATAGTGTACCCCTTTTTCAGACTGGGAAGCACTAATTACGAAAAAGGTATACTCTAGCCAATCATGACTAGAAGAGTCCTCTCCCACATTGTTTTACCCTTTTTTGGGCGGCGAGGCTAAATTTACGAAAAAAAACTATTGGTGTCTCCTTTAGTTCTTTTCAGACTCTCTAAACATGAAATGACAACCGAGTTTTCATTCTATGGATTGGTAAAAAAATTTCAGAATTTACTTCAATCTGATTTAGGATCTTAACTGAGAGAACAACATGTAAAACATATCTACAACATATCAATCATGGACACAATAATGCAAGCACACAAGAGACACAGAGTTTACTTGGGGAAAACCATAAAGGTGAAAAACCCCAATAACTTCCTCAGAGATAGATAGAGCAATGATACAACCCAAGCATAAGAGATACACATCTCCTAGTAGCAGTTTCTACTCCTCCACAAGTGTGCCACTCTCCCAAGAGTGTGAGAGAGAATAGAATGATGAAATAGAGTGCATCCCGCACTCTATTTATACTTGACTTGACTTGCGTAATAACTTTTACTAGGTTGGCCTTAACTTAACCACATAACATAATGCTGACTGGGCCGACACCCAGTAGGGTGGTCTAATAACCCTTTGACCCACATGGCCGACCCCCAATAGGGTGGTCTAACAACCCTTTGACCCACATGACTTATATAGGGCCGACCCCAATAACGTGGTCTAGTAACCCATCAAGTATAAGTTACGACACTTACAATATGAATGATGACACTTCCATATAGAGGAATAATAACATCTCTATAGGAGTAGAATATACATATATGAAATACATTCCGAAGTTACATATACATCAACACTCCCTCTTAACTAGGAAGGTATTTCTCGACACAGGTCTTCTAGCACAAGTCTTCTTCTCTGGATCATCGTCACTGGATAATTGTCATCGAGTCATCGTCATTGTCACTACTGCTGCTATCTCAATAAATCTCTGAATCTACTCGTCATAGGAAGTTCTATAGAGCCACTCCTTTTTCATACTAGATGTAGGCCCACCACGTGTAGGTCTTCATCATCACTGGCCATACTGTGGAATCCTTAGGACTTATGACGTGCATCACAAAACCTGGCGATAGCATCTTAGACTATTACGAGAACACATCTCTACATGTCGGATCTCCTAGGAGCACATTACATGTGACCCATCACAAAACGTGGTTGAAGCATCCCAGGCTATTACGAGCACACAGCTCTACCTGTCAGATCTCCCAGGAGCACATTACATGTGATCTCACCACAAAACCTGGCTGAAGCATCTGAGGCCTTTCTCTTCCTGTCCAGATTTTCCAGGAGCAAATTAAATGTGGTCCACCACAAAACCTGGCTGAAGCATTTGAGGCTTTTTTCATTCTGTCCAGATCTCCCAAGAGCAAATTACATGTGGTCATGGAAAAACCTGGCTAAAGCATCTGAGGCCTTTTTCATCCTATCCAGATCTCCCAGGAGCAAATTACATGCCATAGGACAAAACCTCGAAAGAGCATCCTAGGATGTTACAGGTACACAACTCTGACCTGAAGGATCTCCCAGGGCACTGTTATATGTCCTCCCAGAGCAATGTCTCGAAAGAGCATCCCAGGCTGTTATAGGTACACAAATCCGACCTATAGGATCTCCCAGACATGCTCATCTGTAGAACCTATTCCACGGCCACAGAGTATCAACCTAATACTCACCATACATCATCCCGATGTACACATGATCATCCTGATCATCATCACTGCATCATCCTGATGCATGTCATCTGGAGTAACATCCTGAAGCTCGTCATCCATGATCATCCTGATCATACAATGCATCTACTTGATGCATACCAAGTATCTACCTGATACATATCATCATACATGATCCACCTGATCACACAATGTATCCTCCTGATACATACATAGATACATGATCCACCTGATCACACAATGTATCGACCTGATACATATCAACATATATGATATACTTCATCATAGAAAGTATCCACCTGATACATATACAGATACATGGTCCAAGCATCCAACATGATGCATATACCAAATACATACAAATGATCCAACTGATCATAAAAATCATCCAACATGATGCATTAACATATACAGAGAAGTAACTAGAGCATCGTCCTAATGCTCATCATCCATGATCCTCCTGATCATCATAGCATCGTCCTCTTCAGATCATCTCATCGTCCATGAAGCACAGCCCATATGCACATCATCGAGTACTTACACCATCGACATGGGAGAACACATCTACTACCATTCGAGGAAGGCTCCAGCCCTTACTTTTTCACCATGGGAGAACACATCTACCACCATGTGAAAAATGGCTTAGTTATTACATCATGACCATGGGAGAACACATCAACCATGTCAGAAAAGCTCATGTCCATCTACATATTGTGGACTCATCACTTCCCTTTGGAAGGAATCTTGATTTGAAGTGCACCAAGCCTCTCTTTGAAGTACTCAAACTGCACTCTGGCCAATGGCTTGGTCAATACATCTGCAACCTGCTCATCTGTCACAACATACAATGCTTCGGCTATACTCAGTGCTACGCAGGACTCCTTCCTGCTAAACCAAGATATCACACCTGATCCCATACTAAAGCAGCACCTAGAAGTGCTCTTCATATCTATAGCACTACCTGCCCAATATGAATCTACATAACCCTACAGGTTAAACTTTTCATTCACATCATACTTGATCCCATAGTTAACTGTATCCTTCAGGTACCTCAGAATATGCTTTACAACAACTAGGTGAACACCTCTGGGATCTATCAGGAACTGACTCAATGTGTTCACCACAAAGAAAATATTTGGTCTTGTGTTCATCAGGTACATCAAGGACCCAATCATCTGACGATACATAGTGACATCAACCGGATTAGATGAAGCATCACACAGAAGCTTCAGGTTTGATGCCATAGGTGTGGCCATGTCCTTGCAGTCCATCATCCTGAACCTTTTCAGAATATCTACTACATACTTCCCCGGTCCAAGGAAGATTCCATCTGCACTCTGCCACACCTCCATGCCAAAAAAAAATAGTGCATCATCTCCAAGTTCTTCATCTCGAACTTGGTAGCAAGCTTCCGCTGCGTGTTGGAAATCACTCTATCTTCACCTGTAATAAACAGGTTATCCACATAAAAACGTAGTATCACTGGATTTCCTTCCTCACCCTTGTAGTGAAGGTTGGAATCCGCTTTACTCTTGGTAAAGCCCAAACTGGATAGAAAGCTGTCTATCCTACCATACCAAGTTATGCACATATATGAATCCCTGTCATGTGTCTCAGAACTAAGTGGCTGCTCCACATACACTTCCTCTTCAACTACACCATTCAAGAAAGTTGTCTTGAAATTCATCTGGTGTATCTTCCACTTCATCAATGCAGCCCGAGCAAGTACTGATCTGATGGAAGTGGATCTAGCTACAAGAGCAAAAGTCTCTATGCTACTATCTGCAACATACTTGATCTTTATAGATCCACATGGAAGTCATGACAGACTTCCCTTCAGGTCTTGGGACTGCATCCCAAACATCTTTATGATCGACTGGTATTCCTCGATCGTGGCATTCTTCCCAGATCCTAGGAACTTAAATATCTTCAATAGATAGATTTGTTGATGGACCAAATGTTGTAGTCCTTTAGTAGGTGCTCGTATATGATCTTTCCTACAAAACAAGTTAAATTGCATGATTAGAAACATCTCATATTTTTCAGAACAAATTCTTACATATAAAGAAATATGTCATACAGTCATGAAATTATCTTATCCAATGCTTCAATACAACATTTATCCATATCCCATAACTTTCTAGATGCCTTCCAATATCTACCAAGACATTGTTAAGAGTTTGCACAACTCCCAACATGTCAGCAAAGAGGTTTCATTCTAGATAAGTAGCAATGGAATGTTGTACAGTGCCATAAGCCACTTACCCATATATATTAGTAGTATACTGTTCATCAATGCAACTATTCTAATATGCATAATACACAACCTAATTCTAGGAACATCAGTATATACATTATTGAACAGTATTATTTAAACAATCAAATATGCAAGAAATGATAATTCAAATACTTATCTTTGTTTGTTTGTTGGGTTGACTCCCTCTCAATCTTTGCTTCTTTTCTGTAACTCCATTCTGATGAGAAGTGGTCATCTTCCTCTGAATATCTGCATCCTTGCAGAAGCTATTGAAGTGTGCTCCCTCTTGATCTTTGCTTCCTTGTAGGAACAACTGGAGTGTGCTCCCTCTTGATCTTTACTTCCTAGATTACCTGTTCTTGAACTTATATCCATCCTCAATCACTATGCATGCTTACAAGTATCATTATTGTGATATCCTCAAGATCTCATTCACAATCATACATTTATTAGTATATTCTCAATACTATCAAAACACAATAATCTTAAGCATGTATAGTCATGATCATTTCAAACAAAAATAATAAGCATTAGTTTTCAAGGACTCTTATGGTTAGTCATATCATAAATTAAAGTAACATAATATGCCTAAACCCCTGATTACTCAAACCTATACTTTCATGACTCTTCTGGTTAGTCATATCATCAATTAAGGTAAGAAACATAATATGCATACACCCATGTTTATTCAAACCTATGAATAATCATTATCAATCATGCCATGTATACTTATATAAGAGATCCTATCACAAGGTAGGATTCTAACTTGATATAAGAAAAACATACCTGGATTAGTATGTTAGCTAGTTATGTCTAACATACCCACATGATGTCTTCTTGTTCTCTTCAATGACTTGTTCTAGTAACCTATATATCACATAGGTTAACCATTATAGAACCAAGTTATACATACCTTGTAAATAGATCTGCTAAGTGATCCATGACAATGGATGAATCTTTGTCTTCATATCACCATGATCATATGTTCTTGGACTAGAACATGATTTGTCTTTCTTGGTGCACCTTTCATGTTAGTGGACAACATAAGCCTCATACAACACCATAATGCATTAGTAAAATCATAAGTGTCAACACCCTAATCAATGAATATCTTCTATCATGCATTCATAATTTTATTAAGGTGATACGACAAGTCTAAATTTAATAAAGATTGTACTAACCATAATAACATGAAGACAAACATACCATAAACTTAATCATGAACAAAGGTCGAAACATACCTGGATAAGTCATACCTGTCAAGATTGCTTGTAATCTTCTTATGTAAGGCCCTAGTCTCATCTCCCTTTGAAACATGAACTTCTTCACTTATGCAGGTGACCAATCCATTCACTTCTAGGATTAACCCAATCCACTTGATCTTCTGGAACTAGATCTGGATTTGGATTAGGGTTTGTTAGAGAAACCCTAAAGATTCAAACTTTGAATTTTGAACTTCCGAAAGGATAGAAATATGCGCCTTGATGAGCTGATCAAGCTGGTATACTCAGAATTTGAAAACTGCAAAGTTTCACCCCTCAAATTTTCCTTTGAAACTTCCAGATTCATTGGACATGACCCTAAACTAGGGTTTGATAAATCCCACCCTTCTGCCCAATCAAAAGGTTCGATCCAAATCTCTAAGCTTCTAGTTTTTTGAGGATCTTCCAGCCGTAGTCACGGATTTCAAAAATTCTCATTTTTGCAGAAGCCCTAATTTTCCACTTTTCTGATCAAAGTCCCGAACTAGGGTCTGATCAAGCCCAGCCTTCTTCCCAACCAAAACTTCTGATATCGGTCTCTAAATTTTGATTTTGATGAGTAGCATTCAGCTGTAGTCTCTGATTACAAAAAATTCCAACTTTCTCCGAAACTCTAAATTCCGGAAGCCATGAATGAAGGTGCTAAAAAATAATTCTGTTTTGACAGAAATATGTACCTGATTGTTTCTAGTGTAATTCCAAACATTTCGATCCACATGGTCTGAAAGATTTTCTTGTGATAGCCTGACTTGGCATATTTCCAACCCCATAGGTCTGACCTCAAATGGATTCTCTGAGAGAGAGTTATGCCAAGTGTGGCAACGTGACCTGTTTATGGGATAAATTAGTAGAGAGAACTTGTACGGCATGCCATGTCTCACTGGTTCAGTTTCAGCCTTTGAAAAAGTTACTTGAGAAAGTGCCATTCGTGCACTACCTTTCCATTTTTACGAAATTTCTTTTGGAGCTTCCTAGCCCAAGTTATCACCTTTTTTTCAAGGTCACCTTTTTATGACTTAGATCTAGAAGAGGTGGAAACCCTATATTGTACATATCAGAAAACACAAAGCACAATGAATTAGAAGTTGTCCTTTGGACACAAGGTACATGGGGATCTGATATTCGACCTATAGAATTTTGAGATCCAAAAACTTCGCCAAAATGGATTTATAGCGAATGTTCTACGATGCCAAGTTTTTGCTATATCAATCCCAAGCATCGCAAGTGCAACAAGTGTCATACATGCCATACCATGGCTTCTCTCAGGCTAGCTTTGATAGCATGTTAGTTTTCAGAATTTACTTCAACCTGATCTAGGATCTTAACTGAGAGAACAACATGTGCAACATATCTACAACATATCAATCATGGAAACAATAATGCAAGCACACAAGACACAAAAAGTTTACTTGGGGAAAACCATAAAGGTGAAAAACCCCAATAACTTCCTCAGAGATAGATAGAGCAATGCTACAACCCAAGCATAAGAGATATACATCTCCTAGCAGTAGCTTCTCCTCCTCCATAAGTGTGCCACTCTCCCAAGAGTGTGAGAGAGAATAGAATGATGAAATAGAGTGCCTCCTGCACTCTATTTATACTTGACTTGACTTGCCTAATAACCTTTACTAGGTCGGCCTTAACTTAACCACATAACATAATGTTGACTGGGTCGACACCCAATAGGGTGTTCTAATAACCCTTTGAACCACATGGCGGACCCCCAATAGGGTCGTCTAATAATGCTTTGACCGACATGACTTATGCAGAGCTGACCCTAACAAGGTGGTCTAATAGCCCATCAAGTATAAGTTACGACACTTACAGTATAAATGACGACACTTCCGTATAGAGGAATAATAACATCTCTATAGGAGTACAATATACATATATGAAATACATTCTGAAGTTACATATACATCAACAGAGAACAAGTACCGAGTTATGATTTATCACTTTTCCGGGCTCGTTAAACTTCCACGGAAAAGGACACCCCCTGGAGTCTACCATTAAACTCTTTTTAGGCTTCCAAAAAACAAAAATATTGCCAAGTGAGCTTGTCGCGTTCATGCTTGTTAAAGTATTTGAATGGTCGTCTTCCTGGTGATATTTTACCCCTTTTTCGGACCAGGAGGAACTAATTACGAAAAACGTATACTCCAGCCAATCATAACTAGAAGAGTTCTCTCCCGCATTGTTTTACCCTTTTTTGGGTGATGATGCTAACTTTATGAAAAAGGATTGTTGGAGTCTCCTTTAGTTCTTTTCAGACTCTCTAAACATGAAATGATGACCAAGTTTTCCTTCTATGGACTCGTTGACATTTTCACATTGAAGGGCCCGTCATGGGACAAACCCCTCCTATCCTAGGTTCGGAAAATATTTGGGATTGGACTCATCTATGAGATGAGCTATACCGAGCATCTGGTTACCCTCATCAATATTGTAAAAAACACATGAGGCACTCATCATTCATGATGGGGAAAAAGGAAAGTGTTTGTGTTACATACCTTATTAGTGGCAATATGTAGTCATTCTTGAACATGGAAATCATCTGCATTTGCATACAGGACTTGGATCATTTGTTTTCCCTCGAGTTCCACTTATTTCTTGAGTTTTGTTACTCCTTTGATTCATTCAAAGAAAAGCCTCATCATCAGTCGCTTTGAGAATTTGTGTCACACTCGTTGTGTCAATACTACCAAGTCATGCAATGCCCATGTTCAAGAATATGTCTATCACTAGCAATCTATAGTCAGTACACCCGCCATCACGTTGGTTTACTTTGAGTCAGTCTTGCATGTTGTTGTACCATCCGATCCACCTTATACATTTTTGTCGTGTTTTGTTTTGATTGATGGGGGATTCATCATGGCCCTCCTTCGATGGATTCATTCTTGTCGACTTCAACACATGATCCGAGGATTGAATCTAGAAACCAATGGAGTACCTTGGCCCTGCATGCCTCAATGGCAGGTTACCTTGCTTTCATCATGCGTTTACATCATTGATGGGGGATTCATCATGTGCTTACATCATTGATGGGGGATTCATCATGGCCCTCCTTCGATGGAATCATTCTTGTCGAATTCAACACATGATCCGAGGATTGAATCTAGAAACCAATGGAGTACCTTGGCCCTGCATGCCTCAATGGCAGGTTACCTCGCTTTCATCATGTGTTTACATCATTGACTCTTGATTGAAAGATTTCATCTCGCATTCGACTTCAACTGATTTATTCACAGTTGATGATATGTACTATCATACCTTGGGAATCATTGACATCAATGGTGATCTCCCTTGCGCTTGTTAAAGGTTTACATCAATGACCGGTAATCAAGTGGTTTCTACCATGTTCAACATCAAGAGATTTGTAATTACATGAATAGATTCGTATCATTGCGGGTTTAGCTTGAAGAACCTGGGGAGTCATGTTTTACCTAGGTTGTGATGGAGTTTGTATTGAATTATATCACACAGATCCACTCTTGTATTGTTCATGGTTGTGTTATCATCTCATCATGGATCTACACTTGTGTCTAGCAGCCATGATTGTGTTCAGTCGATCATTACTACCATCGATTTGCAATGTATTGATAGGAAGCCATTTTGTACTTCATATGAGATTGTCAGTTCAGAGTCAGTCATACTGCAGCAGTGTCCTTCGCCTGATGATTCTATTTCCATTACTTCTATCAAAGCACTTCACCTGTCTATCTTTAACAACTTCATACTTTTAGGGGCATCCCGTTACACCCAAAATCTACTCATCATGAGATTCAGTGTATACACCCCTGAAGATACTTGGACTAAGTAATCATCTTGGAAGGATTTATACCCAATTGTGCTCAGTTTTGAAGGGTCGTCGTAGGTTGCACACTAGCAACATGTGACGTCACACCTTGCTCCATTACAGGGCGCAACGAAGTCAATTAAGTGGAAAAAAATAGCTTCTTCGAGGTCCATCTCGAAGCTTGCTGACTTGGGACCCTATCCCAGACCTCTTGGATGAGCTGACACTTGGTTCCTAAACCTTTGGAGAGATCCCTTAAGCCTCTCTTACCATCTCTCAACATATCCTATCCATACCCTATCCATCTAGTCCTATATAAATGAAGCTCACTCCCATCCCAAAGGGAGGAAGGCTATGGTATCTACATGCTAGTGAAATCATTCTTAGAACACCTCCACTCACCTATTGGAGAACTCATACTTCCTTGGAAGGATATGGCAATCATCTTTGTCGAAGAAGGGCTACAACGTTAAGCCTTGGTTGTGGTTCTATATCTCTATCATGTACTCCTCTATTTGCAGTAATACAAATGCTTTCCACCAATGTTGTTCATGTGTGTAATGATATTGAGTAGTTTACCTACTTAACAATTTACTTAGGTCTCTTATTGTATAGATGTATTTTACTACTTTCTCTTATTTCTTGTCTTGACAGGTCTTGCAGCTTGGATCTAATGACCATCAGACGTCGATCAACATTTAGGAGAAAGGATTGCAGAATGAAAGGTAAGACATCTAGTACTTGATCCTTAAGAAGATCTAGGAAATGCATTAGTATTATGTTCTATTTCTTCTAGAGTCACTTTGAGCTAGGGAGATCTGACTCACATCTGCTCTAGTGGATTGTCCGATAACAGTTATGGGGTGACTTCTCTGAGATAAAGATAGCCATATCTCACCTCGCTACCTTCGTTCAAATTTATAACGCTAAAGTCCAAAATAACAATGGAAAGATTCAAGACTACTTCGAAAAGCGGGTTGGCAAGTTAGACTTGTTCCATAGCTACCTCAGGATCGTGGAAGCTAAAGTTGATTGTATCAGAACCAGTGGCAGAAATAGCCCATCTGTCATCCTGAACATTGATGATGAAAATACAGGTACAACAGCAGGAGGCAAGGATAAGAATGCTCATCTCCATCGTGGCAACTGACTCCTTCTTTGTGTTCTCATCTCGGCATTTTAGCAGCTCTGTCTAGGCTTGAATTTTGTTATCCTTTTGTTGATCGGGAATTCTACCCTATAGCGAGGAGAGGGACACTACTAAATTCTAGGGTGACAGGTAAATACATTAATCATATCACATAGACTTCTACAAAATGAAAGAGATCAAGGTTCTTGAAGGCATAACTTATTAACAAAGTTCGATCCTAGCTTTGGCTTGCTCCTTCGATCGATCCTCCACTTGATCTTCCATTTGATGAACCTGCAATACAACAGATACCTTCCTCAATGTATCTTGACTGATATAACAATGATTAAATTGAAATACAATTTAGACATCAAATACAATAAATCATTAAACCAAACAAATATCCAAGCCATTAGACATTTGATTGGGATAGGAAGGGCATTTCAACCTTTATTGTCAAAAGCAAATAATTAGTACAGGTATACCTGATCATTTAGAGTGCTTGTGCAACCAGATCCTGGGCTCTTGCTCTTCACACTAACTTTGGAATTCCTCCAGCATAACAACCCTTAATGCATAGTTTCTCCTCCTCTCTCTCATTTATCCCCCTTGTATTTATGGGACAAGGTAGGCAGTTTGGATCGAGAGGTAGTTTGATTGGGAAGTTGGGGAAGTTGCAAAACCAACTGCAACTAATCCAAACTCATCAAATTAATATATTTTTGATTACTTTTCAAGATGTGCACAAGTATTAACAGTAGAGTAGCGCACCATATGCAACTTCACTACTTTACAACCAGTGTTTGCATGATTTTTTAAGGTGTGTTCTAGTTTGCTTAAGAAAAGTAGGGCATACTAGCAGGTGTGCACTACTGTTATGCTTGTAGAGTAGGGCACACTCCAAGAAATGCACTACTATTATGCTTGTAGGGTAGTGCACATGTCAAAAGGTAGGGTAAAACAGGGTTTTGTCAACTACTGAGGGGTAAACCAAGTCCATGTATCATCTAGGGAAATCTTGCTCTTCAATCCAAGTTGTCCTTTTGTGTGATCGACAGCTTAATGCGATCACAGATGGAGAAGTGCAGATTTGACCTATAATAGATGCCCCCTAATGTGTGAGGTCAGAGGGAAACGATGGCCGAAATACGTTATAATTCCAAGTCAGCGGAGGAGCACGAAACCACAAAAGCAAGTCACAAAAGTACCTGAAATAACGATCAAGGTCAGCGAGCAATTACAATCTTGACATCATATAGATGTGTAGCATGATACAACATGATCTTCGATACATAACTAGGAGATGTATATATAGCATGGCCACTGAAATACAAACGTGGATCCATGTCAGAATGAGAGATCATAGCCATAACAACAAACTGGATCTATGTCTCATGGAGAGCCAAAATGAGTGAGGCTTAGTCTTGCACAGGTTGGGTGATAATATAATGAGGTAATGTTATCAAAATACCAAGGTCTTCATCCAAACAACCCAAGGTACAAACACTAACCATGTGAATAAATGAGCTGAAAGTCAAACATGGGAGGAATCATTTGATTACCGGTCATTGATGTATAACATTAACAAACGTGAGGGTTTCCATCGATAATGATAATGGAGCCCAAGGTACCTAGTACGATCCAAAAAGTGTGAATAAGAGGACTTGAAAGTCGAACACCTGAGGAACCTGTCAAATAAGAGTCATTGATGTATTCTCATAATTCAACAGCGAGGCAAATTGCCACTAGTGACTATAATTCCCAAGGTACTAACCTAAACTCTAAACTTCATTCCCAGAGAAAAATGAGTTGATGTCGATGGGAATAATTCCATTGGAAGGGAGGCCTTCAGGCATCCTCCATCATCCAACATGAGGAACACTCAAAGGTATAAGCTGATGTGAAGTAGTACATGTAACAAGATTGACACTAGGATGGTCGAGACATGATGTCAAGGTAAACTGCAGAATGGCTGACATGGGCTATATCCTTGAACAATGAGGATGACACAAAGTGACTTAGGCAGTTTTCAACATGATGGGGAAGTGATATAAGCCTGCAATGTAGGAGACATTAGTAGACCCTCCATATGGTTGGAAGAATAACCAACTGGGGGAGTAAATAGTTCGGAGAACAGGTTCACCCTAAGGTAAAAAACTAAACCCAACTGAAATGATAGACTCAAATAGGTGTTGTGTTCAAGGATAGGACTGACTGAAGTGCGTTTGAAACAGCAAGATATGATATGCCCTTCTTATCCCTTATTCTTTTTAGATAAAAGAATACATTTCTTGTTGTTTAATGAGTCCAAGAAAGAATGAAAACTCAATAGATCCAACCATGTAAAGAGTTTAACGAGCCCACGGGAGGAAGACTCAGGACCTTCTTCATTGTTTACAGAGTTCGAAAAAGAGATAGAAGAATACTCTATAATACTGATCTCTGGATTTTAATATCTAGCCGAGATCTATTCTTTCTCTTTGGTGTTTTCAATTTTAAGGAGTATGAAAAACTTAAACAATAATTCCATACACCTACTCGTGGATTTTAATATCGAGCCCAAGTAGGTTAATGCTCGTCCTTGTTTTCCTGTTTATAGAGTCTGAAAAACTTAAACAATCCTCTATTTACCCTCTCGTGGATTTCACATCGAGCCTGAGTATGTGAATGCTCGCTTGGTGTTTTCATCTTTCGAGAGCCTGGAAACCCTAAAGAAGGCTCCAAAAGTCCTTTTCATAAAGTTAGTCTCCTCCCCGAAAAAACTTTAAAACAATGGAAGAAGAACTCTTCTAGCCACGGATGACTAAAGTATTCTTTTTTTGTAAGTAATCCGCAAAATTCCGAAAAAGGGGTAAATATATACTTAAGTGGATGGGTCTCCAGTTCCTTTAACGAGCTTGAAGAGGACAAGTTTGCTTTCCAATCTTCTTTAGGTTTCAATAGTCCAAACAAGAGCTTAAAATGACTTTAAAAACGGCTTCTAGGATCACGACTCATTACCCGCTAAAGACTAGGATCTCGACAACCAAGTTAGTATTAATGACAAAAAATATTCAATGACATAGAATTTCAACTATAAAGTACTGAAAATGATCTATCGATAAAGAAATTAAGTCATAATAGATTGATGCTATGAAAATCTAGTGAACATTTGAGAGACATAGGTTGAAATCATTCTACCAACATTTGTAGGTATTTAATGATTAAATAGATCATTTTTTATGCAATTTGAAACTATAGACTTTTCACAAAAGTGGGTAAAAAATCCAATTCAAATTCATATATGTAATTTCAATTTAAACTCAAATATCACATTTGGAATTTGTAGGGCAAGTTTTTGGAGCAAACCCTTGATCTCCATCCATTCGTGGCGATCAAATTGAGCAACCAATCGACCTCTTTCCTCCACCAAGTCTTTTTATCCCAACTTGCATTTTGATGGTTTATTTGTCAATTTTTATGCTTACAAATCAATTTCTAGCCATGATCAACTCGTGAAGTGCGTGTGCGCTACTATGTAAGAGGGAAAGTAGGGCATACTGGAGGTGTGCGCTACTCTTCCTCAAATACAGTAGCACCCAAACATGACTATCTACCTTAAGGAGTAGCACATACCCATGAACATGGAGAAAAACATGTCGAGGACTAAAAAGTTGACCTTCTTTTGGCAGGATGGTGCTTGTTTGGAGAGAGAGGAAGCATGAAGAGATGGATAGGGTCGCTATGCAAGACCCGACAACTCTACATGCACTCCAAAGGTGTGGTTTGTTGAAATTTTATATAACCATGAACATGAGGGCACTTAACTGCTTTCTTTAGAGGCTCATTCAGTATTGGGATGCAGATGCCAATGTGTTTAATGTCCAGGGAGAGACCCTAGACCTCACCATTGATGACATATACTTCATTACAGGACTCTCTAGGAGGGGATATCTTGTAAACCTAAAAGGATCCTCACGCAATGTGGGTGCCATCTCCGTACAAGAATATGTAAATGCATACTATGTGGTGGGAACGAAAAAATCAGGAAGTCAGATCCTTATTTGCACTATTGATAGCCTCCCTTTGAAAGTTATTGTACGTATGTTAAACCGAATGGGAGGGAGTGCCACACAACACTTAGCCTTAAGGCACTATATGCATATTGGTATCAAATTCTTGCAAGGTCTTGTGTATCATTGGTGCACTAGTCTGTTAGCAAACATGAAGCTTCAACTCTCGGGGTGTAAGACCGAGGGAATGAAGAACTTTGGATATGGCAACATCCTTTGTACCTTCTTCTTCGAGAGGGCACCTTCTCTTAGTTTGGGCATGCCTTTGCCCCCTGTCATTCCTCGTCAGCCAAGATTAGGTCATTGGGGTGTCATTTTTCTCCGCTAGGGTGGTGGTGAAAGCCACTTTTGCTATCACACCAATGATTTTTGGGGATGGTGGGAGAGATAGGTGCCAACATTTGAGCAGTTTCTGTATGTTGGTTTAGACATCCGTCATGATCCAGAGTTGGTACTTCCTCTAGGTGGTTCCTGGGGAGAGATAGGTATGTTTATGTTTTGAAAATTATTTAATTTTTCAATTTAAATTATATTATTTTTATGATGAGTTTGAAATACTAAAACAAACTGTCATATGCAGACGTTGGCCCAGTTCATCTAAATAGACATCATACTATTTTCGTGAGGCCCATTGATGTGGGTACAGCTGATGATACGCTACGGAATATAGAGAGGAAGATGAATCAGTTGACTCATGATATTCCCACATATCGCATTGAGTGGATGCCTATTGACATGCAGGAGGATGTAGTCGGTGTGCCCCCGGCTTGGATTAGATTGCTACGAAAAGTAGCTAGACTGGTCATATGTTACCAAGAGGCAGTGGATGCTGATGAGGCCCCAACTTCTCCATAGGAGAAGGATATTTTATGTATATTTTTCAGGCCATCACGCCCAATTTTGTATCTTATGACTCGACTTTGTGATAGACTTATGTTCCAAACTCATGTTATTTTTTGATACAGTATCGGATATATATATGGTATCGGCTTATATTTACATGTGTGTATTTAACTTTATGTGCAATGCTTTTCTATGAAAGTGTATGACACAAATGCCAATTTAAAACATAATTTCCAAATGAATCATCTAATGCATTCAAATTTCTTGGAATATGTTGATATATGGTGGAATCAAATTGTCTTTCCAATAATTTAACTCACAAAAAATTTCATCGCAAAACAGGATCTCTGATCTGATAAACACCCGTCAACTGAAATACAACTAGTTGAGAATCAAGTCTTACCTCTAAATGTGAAATGCCCTGGATAAGAGCATCCCGGAGAAGTTATATGACCGCACTATAATCAGCTACGTTATTTGTCGTGGGACCCAAACAACCCCCCCGAAGAAACCAGATGGCTAGTTGGTGAGTAAATGACCCAAGCTGTTGAAGCCAACTGTCAGGTGTGGCGACTGGTGCCATCAGCAAATCCTAAAAAGTGTTCAGTCGACATCTGAAACACAAAGTGAGAAAACACACATAAGTTCAACTAACAATCAAAAGCAAAAACTAGTTCTACAAAATGGACAACTATAATACATGAAAAAGCACAAATGCCTAAGCGTAGTACTTCTTCAGGTAGAACCCATTCCTAGGATCGGGTAGCTTATTACCCTCATAGTCCATTACCTCATAAGCTCCTTTCTTCAGTACCTTCAAGATTATGTAAGGACCAAGCCACATGGAATTGAACTTGCCATCCCCTAAAGGTTCCTTGTCCTGATCCCAAAGCAGAACAAGGTCTCCTTTGAGAAAAACCCTAGGTTTGACAGACTTATCGCATTGTCCTTTGACTCGTTTCTGATGGACTTCGTTTGCTATGAGCACATCATGGAATTGCTCGTCTAGATGCTCTAAATGTAGCAAACGTTATTCTAGTACTAAAGTTTCTGGTAACAGTTGGACAACCAACTTTAATGAGGGAATTTTGCATTCAATCGGAACGACTGCTTCTATCCCATGCACAAGTTGGAAGCGAGAGAACCTGGTAGCAGTCTTTACGTTTGCTCGGTAAGCCCAAAGAGAAGGATACAACATGATGTGATATCTATTTCTATTAACATTAATGGTTCTTTGTAGAATAGTCTTCAAATTTTTGTTAACCGCTTCGACCTGACCATTCGCCTATGGATAGAATGAATATGAATGCTCCTAACGGAAACCTAGCATGATATAAAGCTCGGTCATTATGTTCTGAAAATGGTGACCAGGGTCGGTCATGATCACTTTGGGTATGTCGAACCTTCCAATAATATGATTTAATACGAAATAAGCGACGGTTTCTCCATCCTCCTTAACAGTAGGCATTGCCTCGGCTTACTTGGTGAAGTAGTCGATGGCAACGATAATATAACGATGGCCTCTAGCCGAAACTGGGTTACAGGTCATATAATCAACCTCCTATTTGGTGAAGGGACCTACTGTGATCACAGGATGAAGAGGATTTGTATGTGCTCTCATTTTTCGGGTGAAAAAATGACACAGACGACAGCGTTTCACAGCTTCTACACAATCTTTAATGATTGTAGGCCAAAAATACCAAGCACACATTATTTTCTGAGCTGTTGCCAACCTAGAAACATGACCCCCACAAGCTCCACTGTGAGCATCATTCAATACTGATTTGGCTTCTTCTAAAGTCAAACAACATCGTAAGATGGAGTCTATCCCACATCTGTACAAAGTGTCATAGATAATGACATAGTTTTTCGCATGACTTTTCAGTTTACGTCATTCTTCTCTAGAAAAAGTGGTAGGACACCTCAAAGTCTAGAGATATACTAAAATATCCTCGTACCATGGGTCAGAGGAGGAAATAAGGAAGATATGTTGATCTGGGAATGATGACTCTTCTTCAATATGCACTAAGTCACTCGGAAATTCTAAAATTAATTTAGTGAACACCAGTGATTTCTTCGACTTGGATGACTAAAACACCAAATCAAATTCTTGCAGGATTACAATCCATTTATTGTATTTTCCACCAATGATACATCGAGTGAGAACGTATTGGAAAGGATTGACCTCTGAAATCACAATAGTGGTTCGTGAAAGGATATAGTGACGAAGCCTCTCCACCGCATAGACCATAGCTAGTGCTAACTTCTCAACATGTGAGTACTTAATCTCAATAGCTATCAATGCGCGCAAGAGATAATAAAGGACATGCTCTTGGAGCGTGTCGTCCTCCTGAACTAGTACTATGGCAATTGTGTATACGGACACCGCCAGATATAAGAGGAAATCCTTTGTATAATCAGGTGCACTTAACAAGGGGGATGATAGCAATGCCTTTTTCAAGGCCTCAAATGATGCTTGAGTAGCCTCATCCCCCAAGAAGTAGGTATCTTGTTTAAGCAGTCTCATAAAACCCTTTGTGATTTTAGCATAGTTTATGATGAAGCATTGCAAGAAGTTAGACATGCCTTTTAGACTTTGAAGTTGTCACAAGGTGTGAGGAGGAGGCATATTTACAATCGCCTCACCTTTTAATGGGTCGACCATTATGCCACAACTAGATACAATGAACCCCAGTAATCGTCTAGACTTGATGTAGAATACACACTTATTAGGATTCAATTGAATCTTGTATTGTCTGCACCATTCAAACACAAGTCTCAAATGAGCTGGATGATCCTGTCTCTTGCGAGATCACATCGGGAGGTCATCCAGGTAGGGTTCAACTATGTGCTTGATATCATGAAAAGTGAAATTCATTGCTCGCTGGAACGTAGCTCCAGTGTTCTTTAAGCCAAATGGCATCTTCCGATAAGCAAAAGTTCCCAATGGGAAAATAAAAGTTGTTCTGTGTTGATCTTCGGGTTTGATTTGAATTTGATTATATCCCAAAAATCCATCCATGAAAGAAAACATCTCGTGTCCCGTGCACGCATCGATGATCTGGTCAATAAATGGTGTGGGTTAGTTATCTTTCAGACAAGCTTTGTTTAGATCCCAAAAGTCAGTACAGACTTGGATGGTACCTTTCTTTTTATCAACTGGAACAGGATTCAAAACCCATTCTGTCATGTCGATCGGATAGATAAATCCGACTTTAAGCAATTTTTAAACCTTCGCCTTAATGGCCGCCGCTTTTCGAGGATTCACTGGACAGAGCTTTTGTCTCATAGGTTTCTCATTAGGATATGTTGTGATGACATGCTCAACAATGGTAGGATCGATGCCTGGAATCTTCTCATAAGATCAGGAAAAAATATCATGGAATTCTTTAAAAATTTTGGTATACAGAGCGATCTCTTCTGGAGAACAATATGCACCAATAAAAATGTTTTCCACGACCCCATGTTTGGTGGAAATGTTAATCGGGATGTTTATCGATATATTAGCCATATTCCCTTCAGCGTAAACAGTACTTGAAGTGGAAGAGGAAAAATAAACATTCCCACCAAGTCTCATTGAAAACACTCCTCTCTCTATCCTGTCTAGATTTGGAAGTAGGTAAGACTTGTCATGCATGTGTTCCCAAGGTTGGTTCAGGTCCATCATGGTTTCCAAAATGGCTTCGTCAGATGGAAAAACCGTGTCTAAAAAGTCAAAAGAGTGGGTTGCGTTTATTGACCATGCCGGAGCATAGTCTATATCCAACTCAGCAGAGACTGGCGGAGTTATGATATGTTATGTTGCAGCATGTTGTGCTTCCATGTATGCTACTTCTGCAACGGATAAAGGCACTGATGGTTCTGACACAGTAGGAAGGATCCATAGATCAGTCCTTAAACTGACCATGAAAGATTCAGTAGATGTACCTTCATCAGAACACATGAAAAGAATGGGAGAGGGTAGGTCAAAAGTGCCTATTAATGACCTGTAAAGCCTTGCTCCTAAACTATCGATTACTGGGGCAGATTAATCAATCAAGGGAATTGTGGATTCCGATGAAGTCTAGTTATTTTTCTGAGAGAATGAAAGATGATCGACCGTGACGATATTACCTTCGTGAGGGAACATAACAACTTAGAAAATTGTCGATGGAATAGCTCGCACATCATATGTCCAGCTCCTACCTAACAACATATTGTAATCAAGTGGAGCAACCAGAACTTCAATCTCTATAGCAACTATCTTATCGGCCAGTGTGATATCAAATGATGCAAGACTCCATTTGGACGGAAGGTGCTACCATCAAATGCATTAAGTAGTGTGTTAGAGGGGGCTAACTCGAGAGAGCCCAAGGCTCTCCAACAAGAAATCGACATTACACATGTAGATGCACCTTCATCTACAACAGCTCGTCCAATGGTCATAGGACCTCTAATTGAACAACAACGTGGTATGGCAACCGGTATTTGTTATCAGACATATCAAAACACATAGTCAAGTTGGATGATTCCATACTTCCAATCACTGCTAGAAGTGAATTTCGTTGTAATTGACAACTTTGCAAAACTTCTAAGGTGGACATAGCATAAGGTATCTCGGCTAAATCTTCAACCACATTGTAGTTGGCAGCAGCCCGTGCGTTGGGATTGTGTGAAACCCGTTTCAAGACAACTTTCAGGGTCTTGGGCACTGAATCCACAGGTATGTTGAGAGGAGTGGAAGATTCATGAACCTCTTTATCTTTATTATGCAAATCCGAGGTATAATTTATTTCCCTTGTTTGTAAAAGAGAATCCGAGTTAACCATATTAAAAATAAAAAAATTCAACTGAAGCATGGGTGGTGCCCTCCGCATTGGAGGTGCCAGAAGTTGATCCCTTCCCTTTGGGAAAAGGATCTTTAAGGACAACAGATTTATTTTCTTGAAGCAGCTTCTGGGATTCTTTGATTAGAGGGCATTGGTGAGTGAGGAGGTTCTACTTGCAAAGCTTGCAAGGGAACTTGAACTTCTTCTTTTCTCTGTTACCCTCCTTGGCATTTTCTTTGTTTTTGGGCTTCTGTTAGTTCCCCTCTCCTTTCTTGCCCTTCTTTTTATTGTTGGGCTGTCGAGGGCCCTTTTGATTAGTCTGAACCTGTTGTACAGATTTAGTAGCAGAAGGAGAGGTTGTGACGGGAGTCACTTCTGTAGTCGATTGTTTGACCGATAAGGTGTGAACTTGTTTAGTCAGTGCTTTAAAAGCTACAGAATCAACTCAAACTACTATGCCATCAGCATGTGGTCCAGGTTTTGGTCTACCTAAATCAATGTTTGATCGCGGTGCATTAGGTATAATCTCATAAAGGAGACCAGACTGAGCATAAATCAAGTCTAGTTGCTGGGTCCTTAAAATGGATTCTTCTTCTGATGACACCCCAGAAGTAGCTCCTTCCTTAGAAACATAAGGAAGGAGTGATTTTAGATACCACTCTAATAAGAATTATGGGGGGATATTAGCCTTAATGAGCCTCTTCCGTCTTCGCGACTCCTGAATATGATCAAATAAATGGGTGGCTTTGTTTTGTATAAAGGTAGACAAAAGATTTGTCTCGGCGTCGTACCTAACATGAAGCTGGAAGTGGTTAAGAAAGACTATGGCGAGATCCTGAAAGTTAAAAAAGGTGGTTGCAGGTAACTCAATGTACCATTTGGATGCAACACCGATCAAGGTTTTTTGAAAAGGTCTCCACCTAACGGAATCTTCGTTCAACGAGTTCGAATAACACCATAGATGAAAAGTGGTAACATGATCACCAGGATCTTTACTAGTTTTACCTTCAAATTTTGGAATGTCTGAAGGTAGCTTAGTGGGAACTGGTCACCACGTAACATTATGGCACACCGGATCATTCGTTAACTTGGAAAGATCTAGAAAATTTAGGGTTGCTAGAAATGGTAAACGAGGTCTATAATATGGCATTTGATGAGTTAGAGTCATGAAGGGGGAACCTCCAATAGTTTGACCCATAAACTATTGGTTAGGGTTTCCCCCAGCCATCTGATGGTAGGGGTTGCCCCAGCCATCTATTGGTAGGGGTTGCTCCCTGCCATCTGCTATTAGGGGTTTCCCCCAGCCATCGACTAGTAGGGGTTTCGCCCAACCATATGTTTTTGTGTGAAAGTGTTGTTGAAATCCCCCACCCAAATGAAAGTGGGTTGGCACCTTGTGCATTTGTCCACTGTGGCTGGGTGTTAGCCCCGCCATATTGTTGGTTAAAAATATTACCCCCTCCTCCAAAAAATAAAGAAAATGCGATATTTCCTGTAGGTATATTACTTTTATTCATATTGTAACCTGCAAAGGTGTTAAAACCAGGAGTAGTCGAGGTGGACAGCGTAGTCATGGTACTCATAACAGGCATAGTTGTAGAGGGATTCGGCCCAACATTCGGTGTGGAAATCCAAGTACTATGTATATGGTATGATTGTTGAGTTGCAGGAGGTGGAATGACATTCACTGCATTATTGGGTCAAAAAGTAGGGGTAGTGACTGAGGCAGATGTCAAAGTTGTTGAGCTTGGCATGCCTAATGTACTAGAATTAAACCTGAAGTACAATGTTGAAACAGAAGTTGTCTGCGTCGAACTCGGTGTAGCAGTGGAAGAAGGATTCACAATACTTGTATTCATACCCATTGTGGGAGTCTATGGAACTCCTTGTTCATCTCCTGGGTTATTCATAATATGCCCTGGTGTGAAAACATATGCACTATACTTGGGTTGCTGGAAACCTACAGCGAGCAGAAGCAGATCGTTAGATCCAGTAAGAGGAGGGTTAAAAAGACTGTTAAACTCACTAGAAGTAATATCCTCAACCTCGACAGTATTAAGAACTTGTCGATCTAGAATTATGGTTTGTGGTCCGCTAGGAACCTCTATTTCACCAGAAAGTTCAAAAAGACCACTGGAGTCAGTCCTCCATTGTCGTGGTGGCGGTAGTGGCTCCACACTAGGTGCGGAAAGGTTTTGCAACCTCCGAGACCTACGAAGTTGTTGGTCTTCCACAATTATATAAAAATAACACTAAGTAAAAACCTAGTGGCCACTAAGACTAACGGGAAAACAACATACCACTAAAAAAAATCCTAAGTAATCAAACCAATCAAACGGATAGAAAATACTCTTGGAAGTAAGTATGGGATGATTAGGGCCCAGAACAGACTAACAGAGTACCATTGGTCAGTTTTTTGGTGTCCACCGAAGGTCCACTAGGTGCAAGTGCTTGAATCACCAAATCGCTTTCCTGGGATTACTGCCAGAGGGTTACCTTCCATGCCTATCCGACGTGAAGTGGGAATAACCACCCACTCTACCTGTGTAGGATCCTAAAGGTATGATACTAAGGCTACCATACATATGAAATATCCTGGGGGGACAGTCGTTAGCCTAGTCAAAATGCATGGGCAGGGTAGTGAAGCCTGAAGTCCAAAAGGACCCCCGTATGCAAATCGACTATGGTTTATGGTCAAAATGAAAGTGAGGGGATATTCTCAACAATTCCAGTCTCCCATGGCCTTGTTGTAACGTCCCCTTCCATCATTCCAGTGCAAGGAAGGAAACTTTAACCAAACTTACCAGGCTTAATGGGAAAACTCAGCCCCATACATTACTCATTATTTCATAACAATTAAAAATCTTCTTGTGTGCAGACTCATACTTCAAATAAACACAGTGGAAATAAACATTCTAGAAAGCACACAAACAGTAATGCATCCTCATATCTAACATAGGCATAAGATGATTCAACATGCAGGGATTTCAATTCCATTCCAAGGCTAAGCACAGACTTCACACCAATTCCATTAACATGAATAACTACCATTCCAAATTAACACATTACAGAACACAAAATGCATATAATTTTATAACACAGATAACACTTATCTTGAAGATGAAGCTGTCCAAAAAACTGGCTATGTGAGAGCAATGTTCCACCCATCCATAGATCTATGTCCAGCTTGTATTCTTTCGACCGAGAGATCACCCTCGAGCTAGGTTGTGTATCCACTAAGGAGGAACTAGCTGGGCTCACTCACAGCCATGGTTTCACTCAACAACTCTGCTAAGCCAACACACTGTTGGGTTTGTCAAGCATATGAAAGACAAAGGAAGGCAATGCTAAGCCAGTGAGCTCAACCACAAAGCTACAGGAATCTCAAATGAATTCAACAGTCAAGGCACCAACATTACCTACCACACCCAACAAAAGGAAGGTCCCCTTCTCTGCTGCACAGTCCCTCAGGCATCCCTTCCCTCCAGTGCTCTTCAAGATGGGTATAGAAAGGTCCAGCTGCTAATTCTGGAGATTATAGCCTTCACTAGGTTTATCAAGCAAACCCAACCTTTGCTTAGTCATTCACAATTGGATTTCTCACAATTCTATTCATCAAATAACTCAATCCCATCACTGGTTTTCTAGGCTACAAAAAATTGGTTTTCCAATAGATTTCGAGGTATCTAATCCTCTCAAATTCACCCCAAGGTTCATATTTATGGATCCCCCATTGGATTTTACTGTTAAATACCAAATCTGGGCGTTTTTGGCTCTTCAAAACGTGGGTTCTTTTAAAGTTGCGATTTATGGTTTTTCTCACTGTTGGCAATTCGTTTTTGGTTGAAAACTGATGCTGGTCCCTTCCACAATGGAATGGGGATGAGGAAGAAGCAACTCTCATGAGTTAGAGTGACTTGTGGTACAATAAAACAGATCCCATTCCTGCAAATACGAATTTATGGGCTTCCCATGCTCCATTGAAGCCATGGACTGAAATATTCAACAACTTTCTTACAACATAAGAAAATGTCATCAAGGAAAGTCAAATGGGTTCTTGTTGATGTATATGTAACTTCGAAATGTATTTCACATATATGTATATTGTATTCCTATAGAGATGTTATTATTCCTCTATACGGAAGTGTCGTCATTTATATTGTAAGTGTTGTAACTTATACTTGATGGGTTATTAGACCACCTTGTTGGGGTTGGCCCTATATAAGTCATGTGGGTCAAAGGGTTATTAGACCACCCTATTGGGGGTCGGCCATGTGGTTCAAAGGGTTATTAGACCACGCTAGTGGGGTTCATCCCAGTCAACATTATGTTAAGTGGTTAAGTTGAGGCCGACCTGGTTGAGTAAAGGTCAAGTCAAGTTAGTGTATAAATAGAGAGTGTGTCTCTCTCATTTTACACATTCTATTCTCTCACTCACACTATGGATAGTGGTGCACTTGTGGAGGAGTAGGCTCTGCTGCTAGGAGAAGACTGTCTCTTGTATTCTGGTTGTATAATTGCTCTATCTATCTCTGAGGAAGTTATTGGGGCTTTTCACCTTTATGGTTTTACCCAAGTAAACTCTGTGTCTCTTGTGTGCTTGCATTATTGTGTCCATGAATGATATGTTGTAGATTTGTTGTACATGTTGTTCTCTCAGTTAAGATCCTAGATCAGATTGAAGTAAATTCTGAAAATTTAACATGGTATCAGACCTAGCCTGAAAGAAGGTATGATATGGCATGTATGACACTTGTTGCACTTACGATGTTAGGGCTTGATATAGAAAAAACCAGTTATCATAGCACTTTCCCTGTAAATCCATTTTGGAAAATTTTTTGGATCTGAAACCTTTACAAGTCGAAGACTAAATCCCCATGTACCTTGTGTCCAAAGGAAAACCTCTAATTAGTTGTACTTTGTGACTTACAATCTGTACAATATAGGGTTTCTGCCTCTTCCAGATCTGAGTCAAAATCATGTCACCTTGGGAAAAAGGTCATAACATGGGCTAGGAAGCTCCAAATGAAATTTTGTAAGAAGTGATAGGTAGTACACAGAATGTACTCTCTCAGAAAAAAATTTCAGAGGCCGAAGTTGAACCAGTGACACGTGGCACGCCGTACAAATTCGCTCTACTGTATTATCTCATAAACATGTCACATTACGACACTTGGCATAAACTCTCTCTCAGAGAATCCAATTTAGGTCAGACCTATCAATATAGAAAGATAACTTGTCGGGCTATCTCAGGAAAAGTTTTCAGAGGCCGAAGTTGAAACAGTGACACGTGGAATGCTGTACAAGTTCGCTCTCCTGTATTATCCGATAAATAGGTCACGTTGCGACACTTGGCATAACTCTCTCTCAGATAATCCAATTGCGTTCAGACCTATCAGGATGGAAATATAACAGGTCAAGCTATCTCAGGAAGCTTTTTCTCAGATCCTATGGATCAAAAAGTTTGGAGTTACACCAGAAACAATCAGGTACATATTTCTATCAAAACAGAATTATTTTTGAGTACCTTCATTCATGGCTTCCGGAATTTAGGGCTTCGAAGAAAGTTGGAATTTTTGTAATCGGAGACCACAGCTGGATGCTACTCATCAAAATAGAAATTTAGAGACCAAGATCAGAATTTTTGGTTGGGTAGAAGGCTAGGCTTGATCAGACCCTAGTTCGGGACTTTGATCAGAAAAGTGGAAAATTAGGGCTTCTATAAAAATGGGAATTTTTGAAATCTATGACCACGGCTGGAAGATCCTCAAAAAAATAGAAGCTTAGAGCTTTGGATCAAACCTTTTGATTGGGCATAAGAGTGGGCTTCATCAAACCCTAGTTTAGGATCACGTGCAGTTTTCAAATTATGAATTTGCCAGCTTGATCAGCTCATCAAGGCGCATATTTCTATCCTTTCGAATGTTTGAAATTCAAAGTTTGAATTTTTGGGGTTTCTCTGACAAACCCATATCCAGCTCCAGTTCCAGTTCTTGCAAATCAAGTGGATTGGGTTAACCCTAGAAGAAGATGGATTGGTCACCTACAGAAGTGAAGAAGTTCCTGTTTCAGAGGGAGATGAGGCTAAGGCCTTACATAAGAATATTACAAGCGATCTCGACAGGTATGACCCATCGAGGTATGTTTCGATATTTGTTCATGATTAAGTTTATGGTATGTTTGTCTTCATGTTATTATGGTTAGTACAATCTTGATTTTATATTTGTCGTATCACCTTAACAAAATTATGAATGCATGATAGAAGATATTCATTGGTTAGGGTGTTGACACTTATGATTGTACTAATGCATTATGGTGTTGTATGAGGTTTATGTTGTCTGCTAACATAAAAGATACACCAAGAAAGACAAATCATGTTCTACTTCAAGAACATATGATCATGGTGACATGAAGACAAGGATTCATCCATTGTCATGGATCACATAGAATATCCACTTTCGAGGTATGTATAACTTGGTTCTACAATGGTTAACTTATGAGACATGCAGGTTACTAGCACAAATCACTGAAGAGAACCAAAAGACATTATGCGAGTATGTTAGACATAACTATCTAGCATGCTAATCTAGGTATGTTTTTCCTATATCAAGCTAGAATCCTACCTTGTGTTAGGATCTTATACTGGTGTGTTGTTGATAATGATTATTCATGAAGTCATAGGTTTGAATAATCATGGTTGTATGCATATTATGTTTCTTACCATATTTGATGATATGACTAACAAGAAGAATCATGAAGGTATAGGTTTGAAAAATCACAGGTTTTATGCATATTATATCTCTTATCTTGATTGATGATTCAACTAACCAGAATAGTCCTATGATCAAATAAGAAAATGTATGAGTAAAAGAAGACTTCCCTGAAACCTTGAATACTAATGTTTATTATCTGTGAATGATCATGAATATACATGTTTAAGATTATTGTGTTTTTAGAGTATTAAGATTATACTAATAAATGTGTGATTATGTATCAGACCTCAAGGATAACACAATGATGATACTAATAAGCATGCATAGTGATTAAGGATGGATGTAAGTTCAAGGACAGGTAATCCAGGAAGTAAAGATCAAGAGGGACCACACTCTAGTTGTTCCTGCAAGAAAGCAAAGGAGCACACTTCAGTAGTTTCTGCAAGGATGCAGATATTCAGAGGGAGTTGACCACTTCTCACAATCGACATAAGAATGGAGTTGCAAAAAAGAAGCAAAGACTGAGAGGGATTCAACCCAAGAAACACACAAAGATAAGTATATGAATTATCATTATTTGCATATTTTATTGTTTAAATAATACTGTTCAATAATGTATATAATGATGTTCCTAGAATTAGGTTGTGTATTATGCATATTATAATAGTTGCATTGATGAACAATATACTACTAATATGCATGGGTAAGTGGCCTATGGCACTGTACAACATTCCATTGCTACTTATCTAGAATGAAACCTCTTTGCTGACATGTTGGGAGTTGTGCACACTCTTAACAATATTCTGGTAGAGATAGGAAGGCATCTAGAAAGTTACGGAATATGAATAAATGTTGTATTGAAGCATTGGCTAAGATAATTGCATGATTATATGACATATTTATGTATGTGTAAGATTTTTTTCTAAAAGCTATGAGATGTTTTCTAATCATGCAATTTAACTTGTTGTGTAGGAAAGATCGTATGCCATCACCTATAAAAGAAGAACTACAACATTTGTTCAGCAACAAAATTATCTATTGAAGATATTAAAGTTCCCAAGATACGGGAAGAATGCCATGATTCGTCGATCGTGAAGAACAATGTTTGGGATGCGGTCCCAAGAGCTGAAGGCAAGTATGTTGGGACTTCCAAATGGAACTATCAGATCAAGCATGTTGCAGATGGAAACATTGAGAAATATAAAAGTGATGAAATAGAAGATGCACCAGATGGATTTCAAGACAACATGGTGTAGTCATATATGTGTGCAGAACTTGGTATGGTAGGATAGACAACTTTCTATCCCGTTTGGGCTTTACCAAGAATAAAGCGGATTCCAACCTTTTCTACAAGGTTGAGGAGGCAATCCAGTGATACTAATTTTGTATGTGGATAACCTGTTTGTTACATGTGAAGATAGATTGATTGCCGACATGCATCGGAAGCTTGCTGCCGAGTTCGAGTTGAGGAACGTGGGGATGATGCACTTTTTGTTTTTGGCATGGAGGTGTGGCAAAGTGATGGAATCTTCCTTGGACAAGGGAAGTATGCAGTAGAGATCCTGAAGAGGTTCGGGATGATGGATTGCAAGGCCATGGCCACACCTATGACATCAAATCTGAAGCTTCTTTGTGATGCTTCAATTGATCCGGTTGATGTCTCTATGCATCGTCAGGTGATTGGGTCCTTGATGTACCTGACGAACACGAGACCAGATATTTGCTTTGCAGTGAACACATTGAGCCAGTTCCTGATGGATCTGAGGAGTGTTCACTTGGTTGATGTAAAGCATGTTCTGAGGTACCTAAAGGGTACAGTGGATTATGGGATCAAGTATGAAGTGAATCAAGAGTTTAACCTGCAGGTTTATATTGATTCAGATTGGGAAGGCAGTGTTGTAGATAGGAAGAGCACACATGGGTGCTACTTCAGTATGGGATCAAGTGTGATCTCTTGGTTCAGTAGGAAGTAGTCCTACCTAGCACTGAGTATAGCTGAGGCAGAGTATGTTGCAGCCTGTTCAACTAGTTGTGAGGCAGTATGACTATGGAAGCTATTGTCTGAGTTATTTGATCTCCCATTGGATGCTACTGGTATCTTTTGTGATAACTAGAGTTGTGTGAAGCTATCCGAGAACCCAGTGTTTCATGACAAGTCGAAACACATAGAGATCAAATATCACTATATCAGGGATATGGTCAGAGAGGAGCTGTGAAGCTCCTGTACATTGCGACAAACAAGCAGATTGCAGATGTGCTGATGAAGCCACTACCCAGGGTGAAGTTTGAGTACTTCAGGGAGAGGCTTGGTGTTCTTCAGATTGATGACACTTCGAGGAAGAAGTGATGGACACATTTGAAGAGGCCATTCCAAGCATGTTGGAAGGAGGATCCTTAACATGGCTGTGGATGTAACCACTGGATGATATGCATCAGGACAATGCTCCAGTTACTGCTATGTATATGCATCATGTTGGATGCTAGATATGATCAGTTGGATCATTTCTATATGTACGCATCATGTTGGATGTTGGATATGATCGGTTGGATCATTTGTATGTATTTTGTATATGCATCATGTTGGATGCTTGGACCATGTATCTGTATATGTATCAGGTGGATCATGTATGGTGATATGTATCATGTATTTGTATTTGTATCAGTTGGATACACTGTATGATCAGGTAGATCATGTATGATGATATGTATCAGGTAGATACTTGGTATGCATCAGGTAGATGCATTGTATGATCAGGTGGATCATGTATAGTGATATGTATCATGTATTTGTATTTGTATCAGGTGGATACACTGGATGATCGGGTGGATCATGTATGATGATATGTATCAGGTAGATACTTGGTATGCATCAGGTATATGCATTGTATGATCAAGATGATCATGGATGACGAGCTTCAGGATGTTGCTCCAGATGACATGCAACAGGATGTTGCAGTGATAATGATCAGGATGATCATGTGTGCATTAGGATGATGTATGGTGAGTATCAGGTTGATACTCTATGGCCGTGGATCAAGTTGTGTAGATGAGCATATAATTTGGCCATGGGAGATTTGCAGATAGTCTTTCGAGGTTTTTCCTATGGCATGTAATTCGTACCCTGGGATATCTGGAAAATGCTCTTTCGAGGTTTTGCTCTGGGAGGACATATAATTTGGCCTTGGGAGATATGCAGATAGTCTTTCGAGGTTTTGCCTATGGCATGTAATTCGTGCCTTGGGATATCTGGCAGATGCTGTTTTGAGGTTTTGTCGTATGGCATATAATATGTCCCTGGGAGATCCGATAGGTTGGGCTGTGTGCCCATAATATGTCCTAGGATGCTCTTGCGAGGTTTTTCCATGACCACATATAATCTGTCCCTGGGAGATCCTATAGGTAGAGCTGCATGCTTGTAACAACCTGGGATGCTCTTGCGAGGTTTTGTGGTGAGGTCACATATAATATGACCCTGGGAGATCTTATAGGTAGAGCTGTGTGCTCGTAATAGCCTGGGATGCTCTTTCTAGGTTTTGTGACGCACGTAATAAGTCCTGAGGATTCCACAGTATGGCCAGTGATGACGAAGACCTACAGGTGGTGGGCCTATATCCAGTATGAAAAAGGACTGGCTCTGTAGAACTTCCTATGATGAGTAGATTCAGAGACTGATTGAGATAGCAGCAGCAGTGACGATGATGATGACTCAATGATGATTATCGAGTGACGATGATCCAGAGAAGGTGACTTGTGCTAGAAGACCTGTGTCGAGAAATACCTTCCTAGTTAAGAGGGAGTGTTGATGTATATGTAACTTCGGAATGTATTTCACATATATGTATATTGTATTCCTATAGAGATGTTTTTATTCCTCTATACGGAAGTGGTTGTATTCCTATAGAGATGTTATTATTCCTCTATATGGAAGTGTCGTCATTTATATTGTAAGTGCCGTAACTTTTACTTGATGGGTTATTAGACCACCTTGTTGGGGTCGGCCCTGTGTAAGTCATGTGGGTCAAAGGGTTATTAGACCACCCTAGTGGGGGTCAGCCCAGTCAGCATTATGTTAAGTGGTTAAGTTGAGGCCGACCTAGTTGAGTAAAGGTCAAGTCAAGTTAGTGTATAAATAGAGAGTGTATCTCTCTCATTTTACACATTCTATTCTCTCACTCACACTATGGAGAGTGGCGCACTTGTGGAGAAGGAGGCTTTGCTGCTAGGAGAAGACTATCTTTTGTATTCTGGTTGTATCATTGCTCTATCTATCTTTGAAGAAGTTATTGGGGTTTTTCACCTTTATGGTTTTCCCCAAGTAAACACTATGTCTCTTTTGTGCTTGCATTATTGTGTCCATGAATGATATGTTGTAGATTTGTTGTACATGTTGTTCTCTTAGTTAAGATCCTAGATCAGATTGAAGTAAATTCTGAAAATTTAACATTTCTCACAATGACATTTGGCAGCCTATGGTTCATCCCCACAACCCCCTCACCATTCCATAGTGGATACACATGGCCCCTTCTCATTTGTTGCTTCCATAGCCAATTTTTGGTATTTTATTGCAATATTAACATTTACATCAATTTAGAATATTCCATGGCTTAATAGCACATGGGTATCAAAATATCAAATACTTGCTTGTTTTAAATAAAAACCGAACATACACTGGCGGGGCCTTGGCCTTGAGCTCCACGCTAGGGAAACATACAATGCATGTATACAATATCTATATTAGAAGCCAATATTCCATAAGGGTCAAAATTGGGGTATTACATTCCCCTCCCCCTTAGAACAACACCATCCTCGGTGTTCTCAAAATTGAACGAAAATGGGAACGCCTCCCTCATGGCATCCTCCAGCTCCCATATAGCCTCATAAGGACTAAGGTGCTTCCATTGGACCTTTACCTGCCCGATGGCTTTGTTCCGGAGCAAAGTGACCTTCTTGTCGAGGATGCGTATAGGCTCTACTTGGAACTCTCCCTCGGGTTCCACCTGTATCAATCATATGATTAGGATCATGTACACACTTCTTAAGCAAAGATACATGGAAAACATTATGATCTTTTATATTAGCAGGCAATGCAATTCTATATGAAACTAGCCCTATCCTATCAAGGAATTCAAATGGCCCACAATATCTTGGTGACAGCTTGGCATAACTTCCCAACTTGAGAGAACTCTTCCTCAGTTTCACTCTCAAATAAACATGATCCCCAATCTGAAATTCCTTATGCACTCTTTTCAAATTTGCATAACTCTTTTGCCTGTCCTGAGCTGCCTTTAAATTCTTCCTAATCTTAGCAACTTCCTGTTCCATTTCCTTGATCATCTCTGGACCAAGTACTACCCTGTTCACCGGGCTGTCCCAATTCACAGGAGTCTTACATCCCTTGCCATACAAAGCTTCAAATGGACTCATCCCCAAGGATGCATGATGTCCATTATTGTATGCAAATTCTACCAAGTGTATGAAATCTTCCCACTTGGATGGTTTATCCATCACATACACTCTCAGCATGTCTTCAAGAACTTGATTCACCCTCTCAGTTTGGCCATCTGTTTGAGGATGATATGCTATACTGAAATTCAATTTAGTTCCCAATTCCTGAAATAATCCCTTCCAAAAATTGGAAGTGAACTTTGTGTCACGATCAGAAATTATTGCCTTAGGCAATCCATGCAACTTGAATATCTCTCTCGTGAAGATATTTACAATGTCACTAGCCTTGTGAGTGGACTTGACTGGAATAAAGTGAGCTACCTTTGATAGCTTGTCCACCACAACAATAATTGAATCATGCTTCTTCACTGTCATGGGAAGACCTATTATAAAATTCATAGAGATCACTTCCCACTTCCATTCTGGAATGGGTAAGGGTTCCAACAATCCTGCTGGATGTTGGTGCTATGCCTTGACCTGCTGGCACTTTTGATATCTAGCAATGTACTCAGCTATGTCCTTCTTCATAGCATGCCAAAAGTATTGCTTTCTTGTTGCTATTATAGTCTTCTGATATCCTGGATGCCCAGAGTATGGCATTTGATTTATTTCATCCATCACTAGCTTCTTCAAATCTGCACTATTTGGAATGTACGGTCTATCCTTATAGATGAGGATATTGTCTTCACCAAGCTGATATTTTGCACACTTTTCATCGACATCACCCTATTGCAACTTCTCTTTAATTTGAAGGCAAGTTTCCTCATTGTTTTGGGCTTCAATGAATCTTGTCTTTAAATCTGACTTGCACATACTTACTGCCGCAACATGAAATTTTCTGCTAAGAGCATCTGCAACCTTATTCTCCTTCCCTTTTACATGCTTAATTTCAAAATAAAACTCATAAAGGAATTCCATCCACCTAGCTTTCCTGGCATTCAAGTTTGTCTAGTCAAACAAGTACTTCAAGCTCATGTGGTCTGTTCTAAGCTCGAATCTTCTTCTTATCAAATAATGTCTCCACATCTTAAGAGCATGCACTATGGTTGCTAATTCTAAATCATGTGTGACATAATTCTTTTCGTGCTCTTTTAACTTCCTTGACTCATAGAAAATCACAACTCCTTCTTGCATGAGCACTCCACCTAGCCCTTCAATGCAAGCATCTGTGCACAGCATGAAATCTTTCTTTGGATCTGCTATCTTCAAAACAAGAGCACTGGTAAGTAACTCCTTTAACTTATGAAACTTTTCTCACATTTTTCAGACCACACAAACTTGATGTTCTTTATTTGCAATGAAGTGATCGGATGAGCTATCCTAGAAAAGCCTTCAATAAACCTTCTGTAGTAACCAACAAGACCCATAAAAGATCTAACATCTGAAACATTTCATGGGGTGGACCAATCCACTATGGAATTAATCTTCTCCGGATCCACTGCAATTCCTTCTTTAGAAATAATATGACCCAAATATTGCACCTTCTTTTGGTAAAACTCACACTTGCTTAACTTGGCATATAACTAATGTTCTCTAATGACTTGCAACACCATCCTTAGATGTTCTTCATGTTCTTCTTCATTCCTTGAATAGACAAGAATGTCATCCAAGAACACAATCACAAACTTATCCAAATATTTGTTGAATACACTATTCATGAGACACATGAACGTAGCAGGTGCATTGGTAAGACCAAATGGCACCACAGTGAACTCATAATTACCATATCTAGTTCTGAAAGTCGTCTTGTGAATGTCTTCTTCTTTGATCCTTACTTGATGGTAGCCGGACCTCAAGTCAATCTTGGAAAACACTTTATCTTCCTTCATTTGATCAAACAATTCATCAATTATTGGCATTGGATACGTGTTCTTGACTGTCACCTTATTTAGCTGCATGTAATCAATACACAGTCTTAAATTCCCATCTTTCTTCTTGACAAATAACACTAGTGCTCCCCAAGGAGACACACTAGGCCTGATATACCTTTTGTCCATTAATTGTTGCAGCTGCATCTTATACTCTACCAATTCTGGCATGCTCATTCTATAAGGAGCTTTGAAATTCGGCGTTTCTCCTCGAACAAGATCGATGGTAAAATCAATATCTCTCTTTGGTGGTAGTCCCGACACTTCATCCGAAAATACATCTTGGAATTCTTGCAATAATGAGAAATATTCTATCCTTGGACCCTTGTCCTCTGATGAATCTGACATATGGACTACATACAATTTACAACCTTTTTTATAAAACTTTTTCAACTGTAGGGCTGAAATTTGCCTTACCAAAACTTGCTTGGAAATTCCTCTTACCAATCTTGGTCTTCCCTCTTCATCAATACATTCAAGTGATTTCTCATAACATTCCAGTTTGGCTCTATGTTTTTCCAACCAATCCATGCTAATCAAGGCACCATAAGATCCTAAAGGTAGAACATTTAAATCTGCATGTGTGTGGAGTCCGTTCAACTCTATGGGGCACTCCACCACCACTTCACTAAACTTTCTCTTCGTCCCTGTGGCTAATTGAATAAGCCAATACTTGTTGTGCTTCAATTTTCTAAGAGAACAACCTTCAACCACTTTTGGAGAAACATAACTATGAGTAGATCTTGAATCAATCAAAACACAAATAGATTGCATAGCAATCTTACCTTCCACTTCCACCAGTGATGATTGGTGGTTTGCTTGATGATCATCCAACGCTGCATAAATTCGAGGCGTTGCCCTTTCCATGTCCTCCATTGTAGCTTCTCCCTTTAATTTATGCAACCTTCAGGGATTATTCTTCCGATGTGGACAATCCTTTAGCATGTGGTTTTATCCACATCCCCAACATTGAAGTGGTCCCTTTGATGCTTTGTCTGTTGCTACTCTTGGTTTGAAACCACTCCTTGCTTGCTGCCCCTGTGGAAAGATTCTAGGATAACCCTTGAATGGTTGCTTGAATCCACTTCTCTTTTGTTCAAACCTCCCCCTTGGCGTTCCTTTCCACCCTTGGTTAACCTCTGATTTTCCCTTATTTTGCTCATAGCAATGCATTTCCATTCTGATGGCTTTATCAAGACTTGGTGGATTAACAAACTCAATCCTGTCTTTGAAACTTTGAGGTAAAGTCCCAAGGAAACATTGTATTTTTATCCTCTCATCTTTAATGTAGTCCACATACCTCAACAATTCCAAAAACTTATGAACATGCTCTTCCATAGATTTTTGTCCCAAACTGAGTTCATTGAACTCTTTTCTCTTACTATCATAATACCTAGCAGAAAGGTATTTGTTAGGAACCCATGTCTTTACTTTGTTAGTATGTTGTTGTTGGACACATATGCTTTGTAAGTCGTCCCGTAGTATTTGTTAATCAATAGTTTGTGTTATTGTTGTTGGCGCATATGCTTTGTAAGCCGCCCGTAGTATTGTTAATCCATAGTTTGTAACGGCCCATGGTTTCGACCCATAGTATTGGCACCTAGAATTAGTATATAAGTGTGTGTTGAGACCTATGAAGGCACCGTGAAGTTATTTGTATTGAGCTTGCTCAAAGGAGGTTGCCCCCTCGAAGTGGCCTGTGATCAATACAAAAGTGATTCTGAGTTCTGTCATTTCTGCTATTTCGTGCATTCTTGTTAATTAATTGTTGCAGGTGCCTCACATCTGGTATCAGAGCACTTTCTTGGGCTCGCTGGGTGAAATTTCTGCCAAATTTTTTTTTCGCATCTGTTGCAGGTTCGGATTTGGGAATAATCCCCATCCGCTTAACTGTGGGAAGTACTTGGGCATAATCCCTAAAAATCATTGTGAGGAGTACCACAGGAACCCTGAAGTAGCTGGCCCATTGAGAGGACCTCCCAGCGAAAAGGGCAACGACCCCTACCTGATTGACTAGTTCCCACCCGTGAGGTAAACCAAGAGCTGTCGTTTGTGGCAAAGCGGTTATCAGTTTTACCTGAGCCGTGGAGTGAGGGGTATTGCCCCAATACGCAAGCCGTCAGACAACATTGGTGGCCGAGTGAAACCCCTGAACTGTTAGGAAGCCGCACATACCTGGGGTCCATATCTACTTTCAGCTGAACTATTGTCGATCACTGTTGCGCTGTTTCAGATTTATTTTGCAAACCGTTCCAGATTCAGCCGTTTTCAGTCCATTTGGCGTTGTTCCAGATTTCTTTCGAGCCGTAGCCGCTCCAGTCTGAGATAAAAAAAAAATAAAAAAAAATAAAAAAAAAAAATAAAAAAAAAAATAAAAATAAAAATAAAATAAATAAAAATAAAAATAAAAATAAAAATAAAAATAAATAAATAAATAAATAAAATCCTGGTTATGGTTGTCACCCGTGCAGGAGCAAAAACCATGGAGGAAGCACTTGCAGCCATCCAAGCCAAACTCCAGGATCTGGATGAAAAATTTTTTGGTCTCCATCTTGAACATTCAGCTATGAATAACAAACGGCAGTTCGAGTCTTCAGTAGACAATGGGTTCTCTGCTTCCAGCAATTTTCGTGGTCCGAAGCTTGATTTTCCTCGCTTCAATGGTACCGATCCAACTGGATGGATCTATCGTGCAGAACAGTATTTCAGTTTGCATAATACTTTTGATGTCAACAAAGTTCCACTGGCATCCTTTCATTTGGAACAGGAAGCTCTTCAATGGTACCGCTGGTACATCAAGGCTCATCCAGAGCCCAACTAGACAGACTTTTGCCAGCTCCTTTTGCAACGATTTGGTCCTAGTGCTTTTGATGACTTCACAGGAGCCCTCACTAAACTTCGCCAAACTGACACTGTGAGAGAGTATCAAACCGAATTTGAGAATCTAGCCAACCACATCGAATGATTGTCTGATGAATTTTACCGGAGTTGTTTTATCAGTGGTCTAAAGGATGCCATTCGCTCTGAGGTCAAAATGTTCTGCCCCAACACAATGATGGAAGCACTCGGGTTGGATAAGTTGGTAGAAGACAAGCTTGCAGCCCAACAACGCTCCAAGCCCACTTTTGTTCCCTTCCGAAATATGGGTTCTCAGCGACCACCCATACCACAGGCTCCTCGACCGACTCCTATCAAGCGTTTGTCTGAAACAGAGATGCAAGCACGCCAAGAAAAGGGGCTTTGCTATAATTGTGATGAGAAATGCACTCGTGGACATAGATGTGTTCAGCAAAAGCTCTATCTACTGGATGTGGAGTCTCCGCCTGCCTCTGAAATGGGTGACGAAGATCCAGAAACATTGGATGCTCCGGTCGACAGTCAGGAACCGCCTATTAACCCTCCGTCTCAGGATGACCAGCCAGAGATATCTCTCCATGCTCTAGCTGGAATCAGCAGCCCCCAAACAATGCGGGTCAGAGGTTACATCAAGAAGCTTCCTCTTACAATCCTCATTGATTCTGGTAGCACTCATAATTTCATTGACCCTCGGATCGCCAAACAAGCTGATTGTTTTATCCATCCTTGCTCCAACTTTGAAGTCATGATTGCCAATGGGGGCACCTTACCTTGCAAAGGGAAGTGTTAAAATGTGCGTATCTCTATGGGAGATTATATCTTGCGCTCAGACATGTTTGCCTTGCCTTTAGGCGGATGTGATGTGGTTTTGGGTGCTCAATGGCTACGCACACTCGACCCTATCTTATGGGATTTTGCCGAACTTTGGATGCAGTTTTCCCTCAATGGACACAAACACACATTGACAGGATTACAACCAGGTTCTCTCAGCATCATCAGTTCACATCGCATGGAAAAACTCCTCAAGAAGAGTTCACATGGTGTCATCGCTCAGATCCATTCCATCCAGATGCAACCATCAGCGGTCTCCACTACTCCTTTGGATCTACAACAAATTCTGGATCGATATACAAGTGTCTTTGCTGAACCAGTGGGATTACCACCTTCCAGGACAGAAGACCATCGTATTCAGCTCCTTCCTGGTAGCGTTCCTCCCAACATCAGGCCCTATCACTACCCATTTCACCAAAAAACGGAGATTGAAATGCTCGTTCGGAACTTATTGAAGCAAGGTATTATTCGCCCAAGCACTAGTTCCTTTTCTTCTCCAGTTATTCTTGTCCGCAAAAAAGATGGGTCATGGCGCCTCTGCATTGACTTCCGAGCACTTAATCACCTCACCATCAAGGATAGGTTTCCAATTCCTGTTGTTGATGAGCTTCTTGATGAGCTTCATGGGGCTCACTTTTTCTCCAAGTTGGATCTTCGTTCTGGGTATCATCAAATCTGGGTTCATGAGGATGATATTCCTAAAACAGCTTTTCGCACACATGATGGCCATTATGAGTTTTTGGTCATGCCCTTTGGCCTCACTAATGCTCCTTCCACATTCCAGGCCTTAATGAATAAAATATTTCGACCCTACTTGCGGAAATTCATTCTGTTATTCTTTGATGATATCCTCATCTACAGTAAAACATGGGATGAACATCTCCAGCATCTGGATCTTGTCATGCAACTTTTCTCTGACCATCATCTCCATGCCAAGCAGTCTAAATGTGTTTTTGGACAAAAGGAAGTTGAGTATCTCGGGCACATTATCTCAGCACAAGGGGTTCGCGTGGATCCTGCCAAAATCGAGGCCATAAACAATTGGCCACATCCTCAGACACTCAAGAGCCTTCGTGGTTTTTTGGGGTTGACTGGATACTACCGCAAGTTTGTCAAGGATTATGGGAAGATTGCAGCTCCATTAACTGCTCTATTAAAAAAAGATGCTTTTACATGGACACCTGATGCTCAGTGTGCATTTGACAAACTAAAACAAGCTATGTGTACTACACCTATGCTAGCTATGCCCGATTTTTCCAAGCCCTTCACTATTGAGAGTGATGCTTGCGGCAATGGACTTGGTGTTGTTCTCCTTCAAGATGAACACCCCATCGCGTTCACCAGCAAAGCCCTTTCAGGTAAGAATTTAGCTACCTCCACCTATGAGAAGGAAATGATGGCTATTTTGCATGCAGTACAGAAGTGGCGTCCATACCTATTAGGGAATCATTTCTGCATCAAGACTGATCACCAGAGTCTGAAATATTTCTTGGACCAGCGTGTCTCCTCCCCGGCACAACAGAAATGGGTTAGTAAACTCATGGGTTATGACTATGAGATCACTTACAAGAAGGGTAAAGACAATATTGTGGCAGATGCTCTTTCTCGCACATTTGATGCCCAAGGTTCTCTTTCAGCTATTTCTATGCCTGTTCCAAATTGGTTGCAATCTGTTCAACAAGGTTACGTCAATGACACTTCCTTATCTCAGATCATCCAACGCTTGACCAATAATCCTTCGGTTGTCCCACATTACTCTTGGGATGGTGCTTCTCTGCGATACAAGGGTCGTCTGGTGCTGCCCCAGAGCACAGATCTTCAACAAGCTGTCTTCTATGAACTCCATGCTTCTCCATTGGCCGGGCACTTTGGGTTCCTCAAAACATATGAACGAGCACGGCGTAACTTCTTTTGGCAGGGCATGAAAAGGACAATTCAACAGATGGTGGCCGAATGTGATACCTGTCAGCGCAACAAGGGTGAAACAACACTCCTTCCAGGATTGCTTGAACCCTTGCCCATACCTACATGGATTTGGACAGATATTTCTATGGATTTCATTGAAGGGCTCCCTAAATCTGGCGGAAAGACAGTGATTCTCGTTGTGGTTGATCGTCTCTCCAAATATAGTCATTTTTGCGCTCTCAGCCATCCCTATACAGCCTCCTCTGTCGCTCAAATTTTTATGGACCAGATCTTTCGTCTTCATGGCATCCCTTCTTCCATTGTCTTGGATCGTGATGCGACTTTCACTAGTCATTTTTGGACAGAACTATTTCGCCACACTGGCACCAAACTGAAGATGAGTTCAGGGTATCACCCACAAACAGATGGTCAGACTTAAATTGTCAATAAATGCTTGGAAACTTATCTTCGTTGCTTCACCTCCAAACAACAACATCAGTGGGCAAAGTGGCTCCCTCTCGCTGAATGGTGGTACAATACCTCTTACCATACTGCCTCTAAAATGACCCCATATGAAGCAGTATACGGTCAGGCACCTCTAGCTCTTCTTCCATACACCCCCACCAGTTCACCAGTTCAGGAAGTTGACAAGGTCCTTCGCAACCGCGATCAGATTCTTCACATTTTGCGGGACAATCTTCACATGGCAAGAAATCGCATGAAGCAACAAGCTGATTAGCACCATTCGGAGTGCACTTTTCAAGTCGGCGATATGGTTTTTCTTCGTCTCCAGCCGTACAAACAATCCCCCTTGAAACTCAAAGGGCGTCATAAGCTCGCTCCAAATTTCTATGGGCCATATCGGATTCTTCAGAGGATTGGCTCCGTTGCTTATAAATTGGAACTTCCTCCTTATTCCCGCATTCATCCAGTCTTTCATGTCTCTTGTCTGAAGAAAGTTCTTGGCACCAACATCAGCGGCCAAACGATTTTACCCGAACTGGATAATGAAGGATCCATCCTTTTGGAGCCAGAGGCCATCCTCAATCGGCGCACGCGTCAGCTTCGCTCTCGGTCTATCACAGAGGTCTTAATTCAGTGGCATGGCATGCAACCAGAGGATGCTACATGGGAACCACTCCTTCAGATTCAACAACAATTTCCACATCTAAAGCTTTGAGGACAAATCTTTTTTTAAGGGGGAGGGGATGTTAGGAACCCATGTCTTTACTTTGTTAGTATGTTGTTGTTGGACGCATATGCTTTGTAAGTCATCCCGTAGTATTTGTTAATCAATAGTTTGTGTTATTGTTGTTGGCGCATATGCTTTGTAAGCCGCCCGTAGTATTGTTAATCCATAGTTTGTAACGGCCCATGGTTTCGACCCATAGTATTGGCGCCTAGAATTAGTATATAAGTGTGTGTTGAGACCTATGAAGGCACCGTGAACTTATTTGTATTGAGCTTGCTCAAAGGAGGTTTCCCCCTCGAAGTGGCCTGTGATCAATACAAAAGTGATTCTGAGTTCTGTCATTTCTGCTATTTCGTGCATTCTTGTTAATTAATTGTTGCAGGTGCCTCACAGTATTTCTCCTTGAAGTACTTCTTAAATCTCTTCCAACCGATCTTCCTCTCACTGATTCCTTTCACTTGCAAGAGATTGTCCCACCAAATTGAAGCTCTTCCATTTAGATTGTAAATGGAAATTCTGGCTTTGTCATTTCCTGAGTAGTCCTTAATTCTGAAATATTTCTACATTCCAAGAAGCCATGCCTCTGCCTCTTGGCCAATCTTACCTTCCCCATCAAAGGTGGGAGGCCTTGCCTTCCTGAATTCTCCCTATGGGATTCCTTTTAACTTCTTTCTTCCATCAAATATCCTACGCATATGCCTTGGGCTCCTTTGAGAACCTCTGGAGTCACAAGACTTTCTAGAAGAAGATCTAGAGGAAGGTGTTCTATGCTTCCCGATCACCAAACTTTTCCTTGGGCTTGGAGTCCTCTTCTTTGAATGACCTCTAGAATGACTCTCTGCATCTCTTCCTTCTTCACCTACATTGCTTAGGTTGGACCCAAGGTTTATCCTCTGCTGCATGTCAGTGAGACTTCGCAATATAGCAGCATTGAGTTGGTGTTGTTCTTCTTGGGCCTTCATCAATCTTTCATTGAAGCTCACCATGGTTTCAACCAAGTTATGAGGAGTCACCTGCTCCCTTATCCCATTGGATTCAATCTCATCATTCTATTCATCCACATTTTCTCCTAGGATGTCTTCTTCATGCTCATAAGGATCTTGAGCATCATTTATGGTCACCATTGTTCCTGGATGCTACCTCTGCTACAATTATTAATTTTATGAGCTCCAAGCACTGTGCATTATGAAAATATTTGTTAGACATCATAAGAATGCATCTAGAAATATACAACAATCAATATTTTACATAATCAAACTCATGGAATAATTCACAGAGTTGTTATGCATTCATTTCTTTTCCCATTCCTGCAATTCAGGAAATTGCCCATACTATCAACAATGTGTCAAAAACAGTCACTGGCACGTTTCGTCTCTAATTATATATGATGTCTAATGTCCCCATTCAAATTCTTCCTATGCATCATCGTTCCCTTCTAGATAAGCTTTCCAATACCTATCCACTTACTCCATTCCGACATCGGGTGTGGGAACTACATCACTTCAAAAATGACAACTTTTACCAATAATTTTGCACATTTTTACACAGTTGTATTTTGGTCCAGAATGCCAACTTTAGCCACCTGTGGAAGAAAATCTATGAAGAATAATGAAAAATTTTCTACCAGGAGAAGTTAGTCAATATAACAAGGAATGCTCAGCAACTCGCGGATCTCTGTTCTGATGCACCATTCATCTTCTATAAAATTCTGGGTTTGACTACTTTCCACTTTTCACATTTTTCCAAAATTCCAATTTTTGGACCAAAAATCCAAGCGCAAACTTTGAAAATTCACGTTCCCGAAACCCAAAACCCGACAGCACAAAAGTCAAAATTTGCGGGTTCAACATTTCGGAAATCCAAATGCAAATTTTGAAAATTCGTGTTCTCGTAGCCTAAAACCCAACATCCCGAAAGCCAAAAAATTGCGGGTTTAGAATTTCGGAAATCCAAATGCAAATTTTGAAAATTCGTGTTCCTGAAACCCGAAACTGGAAACCCGATAGCCTGAAAAATGAAATTTGCGGCTTCGAAATTTCAGAAATCCAAACACAAATTTTGAAAATTCGCATTCCCGAAAGCCGAAATTTGTGGGTTCGGAATTTTGGAAATCCAAACACAAATTTTGAATATTTGTGTTCCCAAAACCCGAAAGTCGATAGCCCAAAAGCCGAAATTTGTGGGTTCGGAATTTCAGAAATCCAAACGCAAATTTTGAAAATTCACGTTCCCGAAACCCGAAACCCGACAGCCCGAAACTGTGAAAAACACCTGTGTTTCTTCTAACTTCCAGTGTTGATAACGCCCTCATCCCTTGGCCAAATGAGGCTAGTCTGGTACTGTTGGAAATTTGTTGGAGACCTCTATGCAATGGTGTGATCCTCCCCCATACCTAAGAACTCTAACCCTTTCATTTTTCCAATAGAAAATGTTGCCTCATCTTCACCAATACTGTGTTAAAATCATTCTGTTACTTGCCTATAACTCAGAATTTGGCCCAAGCAGCCCCAGTGCTGCAAGCTGGGCTCTAATACCACTCGGTAACATCCCATTTCATCATTCCAGTGCAAGGAAGGAAACGTTAACCAAACTTACCGAGCTTAATGGGAAAATCTTCTTGTGTGCAGACTCTAACTTCAAATAAACACAGCGGAAATAAACATCCTAGCAAGCACAAAAACAGTAATGCATCCTCATATCTAACATAGGCATAAGATGATTCAACACCCAAGGATTTCAATTCCATTCCCAGGCTAAGCAAAGACTTCATACCAACTCCATTAACATGAATAACTACCATTCCAAATTAACACATTACAGAACACAAAATGCATATAATTTTATAACATAGATAACACTTATCTTGAAGATGAAACTATCCAAACAACTGGCTATGTGAGAGAAACATTCCACCCATCCATATATCTATGTCTAGCTTGTATTCTTTTAGCTGAGAGATCACCCCCGAGCTAGGTTGTGTATCCTCTAAGGAGGAACTAGCTCGGCTCACTCACAGCCATGGTTTCACTCAACAACTATGCTAAGCCAACACACAGTTGGGTTTGTCAAGCATATGAAAGACAAAGGAGGGCAATGCTAAGCCAGTGAGCTCAACCACAGAGCTATAAGTATCTCAAATGAATTCAATAGTCAAGGCACCCACATTACCTACCACACCCAACACAGGGAAGGTCCCCTTCTCTGCTGCACAGTCCCTCAGGCGTCCCTTCCCTCCAATGCTCTTCAGGATGGGTATAAAAAGGTCCAGCTGCTAATTCTTGAGATTCTAACCTTCACTGACCTCTGCTCAGTCATTCACAATTGCATTTCTTAGAGGTTGGGTTTGCTTGATAAACACAGTGAAGGCTAGAATCTCAAGAATTAGCAGCTGGACGTTTCTATTGTTGATGTATATGTAACTTCGGAATGTATTTCATCCATGTATTTCATTTATATATTATTGTACTCCTATAGAGATGTGTCATTCCTATATATGGAAGTGTCGTCATGTGTATTGACAAGTGTCGCAAGTATGTTAACTTGCTGATGGGTTGGTAGACCACCTGCTATGTGTAGTGCTCTGGTTTTTGGCAGAGCACATGACAAGCTTCTGAACTAATTAATTTTCTGTACGGGTTTGTTTCTAGATAATAAATAAAATATTATTTGATCATTTACTATTTTTCCTATTAGCGTAGTTTGCATCAACATTCAAGAGGTAAAATAATATAATTTTCATTTACATGCATATTTCAGTTCAGTGCATATACATGTTTTAGCATAATGTTTTATCATAAGTTTAAAATATGATTAATGTAATAATTAACAAGGAAAATACCTGTTGCCAGATGTTTGAAGTTTGTAGATTGTCTCAGAGCTTGCTGTAGATTTCCTTCCATATTTTTGTCTTTAAAGCTTAGCAACCGATTGAATGAACCACCCTACCGACCAGCTCTTATCATGCTGGCCCTAGGAAACCGACGGGTTTCCTAGACCCCGAGCCCACAGACCAATAATCCCGAGAGCATCTTTCCTTACTGTATTTCCATAGGTGCAGTTTTCCCTATGATTTTTCCACCTCCTCCTTGGAGTTGGAGTTTACCCCTTCCTCAGCTTCACCTCCAAAATCACAGTTCTCCCCCCAAAAGAAAACCTTCCCTTCTCCTCCCTTCACTCTTCCCTAAATACCTTTCCTTCATCGAGAAGACTTGAGGCTTACTCCACCACCCCAAATTCCCTCTCTCGAGCCCTTCAATCATTAAATCCCCTGACTTTAACATTCATACAAGTTTACAATATAATAATATATTTCTTCACTTAATGCACCGATAATTAAATGCACTTACAGTAAATTTATTGCACTTTAATTGTTCGATGGTAAGTATTTATTATGGTAGGAGATATTTCCTACGGGTTCTCTATTCGAGATCTATTTTAATAATTCTTCATTTATTCACCATATTTGCACTTAGTGTTTTTTAGAATAAAATAATACAATAATATATGTTCTAGTTTGACTTTTCAGTTTGGGACAAGGTATGTCTTAATGGTTTACCAATCCGACAAGATAACTTATCATGTAACTTAAACTTTAAGACTCATACTGAATAAATAAATAATATTTAAAACCTATTCCATCACATCACATCCATTCAAGAATGATTATACCATTATGGCTAACTTTTGAAATGGAAATAATCACACAATATTAATTTATAAATCAATATTTTAAATCTTACTTATATTGCAATTGTTACGATAGGGATATAAATGTTGCTAGAATATTATTAATTAAGTAATAATAATAATTAAATCACCATTTATTAATTAATAATAATAATTAAATCACCATTTAACAATAATTAAAGGTGAATTAATCATAGTATTCTTAATTATTTGTTTATCACATGAGTACCCTAACATCAACATAGCATCCTTGTTCTTATAAACAAAGCACTTGTGACGGCTTAAACAATTTTACTAATTAATTAGACACTATCATTATCCTATTCACAACAGTTCTCGTATGACAATGTTAACTGATGACACTTGTCTTAATTTATTATTACAATGTTTTCATATAATTACTAATTCACTTATTTACACATTGACAACCTAACCATTCATTACCTAAGTTGATTGATGTATCCTTAACTGAGTTATCTATGACATTTATACTACTATTCAAGCATGACAAGTATGTTATACGCCAGTAATATTGTACACGTACAAGGTGTGCATGCATGGCCAGTGTATGCACATGTCGGATATGTACTATAAACAAACCCCATTCCGCCTATGCATACCTGCTAACTAATAATAGTATTTACCCCCATGCAGAAAAGCAAGCGTAATATATAGTATAATTACTTTAACATCCTCGGTTATTTAACAGTTAACCCTTTACGATTTAACATCATTGTCTTTATGTTTACATTAGTTTAATCAATCAAGTATAGGAAGGGTATCTACTCCCACTAACTCAAGATCAAGGAATATCCAACCCTCAACAGTACTAACTAACATATCCTCCCATCGTAACCTACGTCCTCCATCCTCCCTATCCTTCCTCTGCTAGTACAAAAGTGGATGTCGGACTCACTGACCTGACCACATAGAACCTGAGAGCGATAGCGTCGGCTAAACAGCGGACCTATCCTCCCCTAGCAGGCATCCGACCATCGTCATCACAACAACATGGGGAGCGTGTCTCAGCACGGCCCTCCCACGACCTCGGGTCTCATGGAAACCTAGGGTGGGAAACACATCCATCCCTCTCAACATACTGGGCCTGCGCCCATATCGACTCATACTTTGCTGCTATCGAGATTATCGGTTTGTGTCATCGTATCATCAATTTTGGTTGCTAAGTTTTACTGCATGGAAAAGTTCTTATCCCATGTATCAGATCAAGTATCTCGCTATCCCATAGCCCTTGTATCCTGTACGTTAGTATTTCGCAAAATACACATTTTATAACAAGCATTTCCATTCGGTCGCCAACTGATCTATATCATCAACATCGTTTTATTTCACGCCACAATTTTAGCTCATCACAGGTATGCATGACATATAACAATTCAATCAATTTCATCATAGGATGGCATCCACGTACAACATCATATATTTCACATTCCATTAATGAAAACGTTAAAACATATATATCGTCATCATAAAAGAAATGAATCTCATGACAACCATAACCTATTAACTGCATGAACATGGTAAGATCATAATATCATAACATCATATTCATAGTGACAACATAACATAGTAACGACATACACATGGTAGCAACATATAATCGAGTGTATCGTGTCATAAGTATAGTTTACCCAGTCTAGTTAAGTCCAACAGATAATAAGAAAATAAAGTTCAATATGTGTCACGGATAAACCTGTCTAGTCGAAATAGGGGGAGTTACACTATGGGTGTCGGCCTAAATTAATGTAACAAGGGGTTATTAGACTAAAAGAGACAAGTTGGCCCCATAAGGTTTTTAGGCAGGTTAGACAAGTATAAATAGAGATCGGGATATCTCTATTTAGATCACTTATTACTCATCTCTACTTCACTTACAAAGTGGCGCACTAGTTGAGGAGGAGGAGTAGTTGCTACAGGAAGACTATCTCTTTGCTTGGGTTGTACTTTGGTTGAACCAACGCTCTCTCTATCTCGGAGGAAGTTGTGGGGTTTTTCAACTTAGGGTCTTCCCCACGGAAACTCTATGTCTCTTGTCTCTCATGCTTTTGCTTCTTGTGATGATTGACATGCTTGTTATAATTGATATGCATTTATATACTATACATGTTATTCACTCAGTAAAGATCCTAGAGTATTGTTAATTAATTCTCAAAATTTAACATGGTATCAGAGCTAACCTGAGAAGAAGATATTCTGCAGTGACAGAAACCAAAGGTTTCTTGTTTATTGGGTTTCTCTCCATATATTTGGGAAAAGAAGTATAGTAAATTGACTCTACTCATTAAGGAGAATCTATCTGTCCAATCAGAATTCAATTCTGAGCATTTTCATATTTGGCCCTAAAAATTAGGGTTTCCACAAAAATAGGAATTTCTTGGATTTGAAGACATAGCTGGAAGCTCCTTGCAAAAATCAAAGTTTAGAGCTTTGGATCGAGATTTTTGGCTCGGTAGATCTCCGGGAAACTCAAACCCTAATTCAGGGTCCTCCTTAGTGAACTCGGGAAGACAAAAGGGCATTTCCAAATGGTGAATCTTTGCAAATCTCAAATTCTAAATACACCAGGATGATCATCTCATCAAGGTGCATCTTTCTATCCTTTCAGAAAGTTAAAATTCCATTTTGAATTTTTAGGGTTTTTCTGACAAACCCTAATCTAGGACGAGATCCAGTTTTTAGCAAAACAAGTGGTAAGACCTAAATCTCTTCTATTTCCATTTGAAGTACTCTTTAAGATGTCTCACCACACCAAGCTTGAGGATAAGCTTGAAGGGGCTAATAACTTCTGAACCTGGAAGTATAGGATTGGGTTAATCCTAGAAGAAAATGAATTGGACTCCTACATCAGCTCTGAGGTCCCTATCCCAGAGGATGGATAGGCTAAGGTACTACATAAGAATAACTTGGTCAAGGAAAAGAGAATAATTGCTGATTCTATCAAAGACCATCTCATACCACATGTGTCATCTCTGAAGACACCCAAGGAGATGTTTGACTCTTTGACTAAGCTATTTGAAGGGAAGAGCATAAATCGAAAGATGACTCTACGGAATCAATTGAAAGGGGTCAAGCTGTTGAATGGAGAAACCATTCAATCTTATTTCTTCAAAGTCTCTCAGATCAAGGAACAACTTGAAGCAGTAGATGAAGTGGTGGAGAATGGAGAAATTGGGATGACCACTCTAAATGGCCTACCTAGGTCATGGGATTCCTTTATCCAAGGAATTTGTGCAAGAAAGAAATTGATCTCCTCCAGTAGACTATGGGAGGAGTGCTCACAAGAAGAAGTTAGGCTTGTAGCTCGAGAAGAAAAGATGGGAAGTGAAGATCAAGCTCTCGCAGCTCACACCAAAAGAAGCAAGCCTAAGAGGGAGCACTCTCAGCAAAAGAGACCCACTCTCTATCACCAAAAGAATAAGAAGGACCTAAGGTGCTTCACATGCAATGAGAAGGTCACTTTGCTTAAGAATGTCCCAAGAACAAAAGGGATAACAACAACAACAACAACTCCAGCAAGAAGAAGAAGGGTAGCAAAAGAAAGTTCCATGCTCATGCTACCGAAGATGATAAACCTCCAAAGAAGAAGGCTAGGGAAGAAAGTGATGATGACTCGTCAAGTGAAGAAGAGTATGTTCTACTCTCTGCTCTCACAGATACTATCTCTCATGGTTGTAATGATTGGATTATTGACAATGGGGCTTCCAAACACATGATTGGGTTTAAAGAATCTTTTGTAAATCTATCTGAACATGAATCACCCCATAAAGTGAAACTTGGGGATGACTATCAATACCCCATCAAAGGAAGTGGTGAAGCCTCCTACAACCTAGATTCTTGAAATATTTGAAGATGAAAGAAGTCCTTTATGTACTTGGGCTCAAGAATAACCTTCTCTCCATCTTTGCATTGGATGCAAAAGGCATGAGGGTTGCATTTGTAGATGGCCAATTCCTAATGTGGCCAAAGGGAAAGACCATAGATGATGCAGTAGTGATTGGAGAGAAAGAGGGAGGATTGTATAAATGGAAGGGACAACCTGAACATGCCATGGACATAGATCTATGGATGGGTGTAATGTTGCTCTCACATAGCAAGTTGTTTGGATAGTTTCATCTTCAAGATAAGTGTTATCTATGTTATAAAATTATATGCATTTTGTGTTCTGTAATGTGTTAATTTGGGGATGATCTCTCAGCTAAAAGAATACAAGCTAGACATAGATCTATGGATGGGTGGAATGTTGCTCTCACATAGCCAGTTGTTTGGATAGCTTCATCTTCAAGATAAGTGTTATCTACGTTATAAAATTATATGCATTTTGTGTTCTGTAATGTGTTAATTTGGAATGGTAGTTATTCATTATGGCATTGAACCTGAAGCTTCTGTGTGATGCTTCATTCGAGCCGGTTGATGTCACTGTGTATCGTCAGATGATTGGGTCCTTGATGTACATGATGAACACAAGACCAGATATTTGCTTTGCGGTGAACACATTGAGCAACTTCTTGACGGATCCCAGAGGTGTTCACCTGGTTGTTGTAAAGCATATTCTAAGGAACCTGAAGGGTATAGTTGATTATGGGCTCAAGTATGAAGCAAATCAAAAGTTTAACCTACAGGGTTATGTTGATTCAGATTGGGCAGGAAGTGCTGCAGATAGGAAGAGCTCATCTGGGTGCTGCTTCAGTAGGGGATCAGGTGTGATCTCTTGGTTTAGCAGGAAGCAGTCCTGCGTAGCACTGAGTACAGCCGAGGTAGAGTATGTTATAGCCTATTCAGATAGTTGTGAGCCAGTATGGATTCGGAAGCTACTGTCTGAGTTGTTTGATCTCCCATTGGATGCTCCTAGCATCTTCTGTGATAACCAGAGTTGTGTAAAGTTGTCTAAGAACCCAGTGTTTCACGATAGGTCGAAACACATAGAGATCAGATATCACTATATCAGGGAAATGGTGCAAAGGCGGGCAGTGAAGCTCCTTTATGTTGCGATGGACGAGCAGATTGCAGATGTGCTGATGAAACCACTAGCCAGAGTGAAGTTTGAGTACTTTAGAGAGAGTCTTGGTGTTCTTCAGATTGATGACACTTCGAGGAAGAAGTGATGGACACATTTGCAGAAGCCATTCCAAGCATGTTGGAAGGAGGATCCTTCACATGGCTGTGGATGTAAGCACTGGATGATGAGCATCAGGATGATTCTCTAGTTACTGCTCTATATATGCATCAAGATGATGCTGGATATGATTAGTTGGTTCATTTATATGTATATGTATGTACGCATCATGTTGGATGTTGGATATGATCAGTTGGATCATTTATGTGTATTTGTATATGCATCATGTTGGATGCTTGGATCATGTATCTGTGTATGTATGAGGAGGATACATTATATGATCAGGTGGATCATGTGCGATGATAAGTATCAAGTAGATACTTGGTATGCATCAGGTAGATGCATTGTATGATTAGGATGATCATGGATGACGAGCTTCAGGATGTTGCTCTAGATATGCATCAGGACGATGCAGTGATGAGTATTAGGACAATACTCTAGATGAGATGCATCAGGATGATGCTATGATGATGATCAAGATGATCATATGTATCAGGTGGATACATTACATAATCAATTGGATTATGTGTGATGAGTTCCGAAGACACAGATTCACAGTGCCTTTCCGACATGGTGGTAGATGTGTTCTCCCATGTGCATTGATGTAAGTGCATTTCCTTTCCAACATGGTGGTAGATGTGTTCTCCCATGTGCGTTGATGTAAGTGCAGAGCCTTTCTGACATGGTGGTAGATGCGTTCTTTCATGTGTGTTGATGTAAGTGCAGTTACTTTTCGACATGGTGGTAGATGTGTTCTCCCATGTGCGTTGATTTTGTTAAGTTTAAACTAATTTGACTAGCAAGATCACTGAAAGAAACATAATCACAAGATAGACAAATATTTTACCCTGGAAAACCCTCATGGGGTAGAAAACCCAGGAAAGCTTTCCTCAATAAGATGATCAACCAATATACAAGATGTGCTCCAAGACTTGACCTTCTTCTCTACCTCCTATGCAGAACTCTCAAACACAAGTGTGCTACTTTCTAAGTTGAGCAAGTGTGAGATAAGTGAGGAGCAATCTCCTCTACTTATACTAGTTCCTGACTGACTAATTCCCTTATGGGGATGACCTCTCCTAGTGAAGTCTAATAACCCCTAATTAATTAACTCGGGGATGACCCCCACATGGTGGGTCTAATAACCCTGGTTACCACAATCCATTGGAGGAATAAACATCTTTGGATACATAATAGAATTACCTCGGAGGGATGAAACATCTCCAGAATAATAAAGTACAAATATAATATTCTTAGAAGTTACAATATTCAACACCCCCCCTTAACGAGAAGGATATTATAACAACATCTGCAGGAGTAAGGAGTCATCAACTACATCATACATGATACATCTATAAATCATTGGAAGCTTTCTTCAATACATCATCATTAGTAACTCAACCAGTTACTGGAACATCAACATCATCGTCATCGTCATCGCACAATCATCATCATCCTCATCACACGATCATCAGCATCGTCATCATACGATCATCAACATCGTCATCACATGGTCATCAGCATCGTCATCATATGATCATTAGCATCATCATCACATGATCATCAGCATCGTCATCACAACATACTTTGCAGTACACACGATCATATTACAGGATGATCAATCCCACTCTCTTTAGTGCATAGGTCCATAGATGATACAATCCAGATCAAGTTCCAGGATGATCAATCCTTATCACTTTAAGACAAGTCTCATGTCTAGGGATGATGCAATCCCATCACGTACATTTTGAACCAAGAGTCCAGGGATGACACAGTCGTATCATCAATTCTTGGAGACAAATGTCTACGGATCAATTCTGCGACCAAAGTCTGGGGAAGATACAATCCCCTACATGTTCATTCAGGACTTCATTCTTGGAGACCTAGTCTACGTCTCAATTCTGGGACCGAAGTCTAGGGAAGATACAATCCCCTACCTGTTCATTCAGGACTTCATTCTCGGAGACCCAGTCTACGGCTCAATTCTGGGACCAAATTCCGGGGAAGATACAATCCCCTACCTGTTCATTCAGGACTTCATTTTTGAAGACCCAGTCTACAAGTCAATTTTGGGACCAAAGTCTAGGAAAGATACAATCCCCTACCTGTTCATTCAGGACTTCATTCTTGGAGACCCAGTCTATGGCTCAATTCTGGGACCGAAGTGCGGGGAAGATAGAATCCCCACTTGTCCACTCAGGACTTCATTCTCGGAGACATCTTTCTACGGATCCTTTTAGAACATATGTTCAAGGATGATTCAATCCCCACAGTATCCTCATCAATATAAGTGCATATATCATAATTATTCTAAGTATAAGTATCCTAAATATAAGTAATCCAAGCATACATATAAATATCTAGGTATAATAAATAGGTATCCTCATCATTGACCTTGCTATCGATGAGGGCAACCTCATCATCAGTGACTATATCACTCCCCCTTTCGAGGAGGGTCCTTTTGAACCACACCAAGATTGTCTCAGAAATACTCAAATTTCACTTGAGACAGAGGTTTGGTCAATATATCAACAATTTGTTCCTCAGTGCTCGCATATTCGAGCTTAATAGCTCCTCTCTGCACCATATCTCATATATAAAAATATCGGATCTCTATGTGTTTTGACTTATCGTAGAATACTGGATTTTTTGTCATCTTAATACAACTTTGATTGTCACACATGATCACAGTGGGATTCATTTCTAAGTCAAACACTCTAGATAATAGTTTCCGAAGCCACACAACTTCACAACTAGCAGAGCAGGAAGCTATATATTCTGCTTCAGCAGTAGTGAGAGCCACACTAGATTGTTTCTTGTTGAACCATGAGATCATGGCAGATCCAAGACCATAATATCCACCTGATGTACTCTTTCTGTCTGAAACACTTCCTGCCCAATCAAAATCTGAGTAATGATGTAATCTGAGTTCATGAATTCCAAGATAATACAGACCAAAATCTAATGTACCCTTTAGATACCTCATTACATGCTTTGTAGCTATTAAGTGAACCTTTCTAGGTTCTACTAGATACTGACTTAGGGTATTTACAGCAAAGCATATATCTAGTCTAGTATTTGTTAAATACGTCAATGACCCAATGATTTGTCTATATAGAGTTATATCCACTAATTCTGATGAGTCATTAACTAATAACTTCAAGATGCAGTCCATGGGAGTGGCCATGGCTTTACACTCCAACATATCGAATCTTTTTAGAATCCCCACAGCATACTTACCTTGATTTAGAAAGATTCATTTTGGTTATTGCCATACTTCTAGACCTAAGAAGTAGTGCATTAATCCGAAATCTTTCATCTTGAATTCTAAAGAAAGTTTCTTCTTGCATTCGATAATTTGATTCTCATTTCCTGTTAGAAATAGATCATCTACATACAACAGTAATATAATAGGTTCATCACCCATAACTTTGAGGTAAACATTAGGATCAACTCTACTCTTGGTAAAGCCCATGCTTGTTAAGAAACTGTCAATACTTCCGTGCCAAGCTCTAGGAGCTTGCTTCAATCCATATAAAGCCTTTTTCAGCTTGCATACATGTGTTCTTCCATCTTTAACCTCAAATCCTTGTGGTTGTTCTATGTACAATTCTTCTTCAATCACACCATTCAGGAACGTTGTCTTAACATCCGTTTGGTGTAATTTCCACTTCATCATAGATGCAAGTGCCATGATAGTTCTAATTGAAGTGTACCTAGCAACTGGTGCAAATGTTTTTTCATAGTCAATTCCCTCTTTCTGAGAGAATCCTCTGGCTACAAATATTGCCTTATATTTTTCAATGCTTCCATCTGCAGGATGTTTTATCTTGAATATCCATTTGGAAGAAACCACACTTTTATCTTTTTGTTTGGGAACTATATATCAAACATCATTTTTCATTATTGACCGGTATTCTTCTGTCATTGCTTCTACCCACTCTTTCTTCTGAGCTATCTCTTCATAGCTAGTAGGTTGTTGATCCACAAGATCACACATCAAGGCCACATAGTTGGATACTAGCTTTGGTTTCTTTCTTTTTCTAGTGGAGCCTTCAGGAGCTCCATATTTTTCAACTCCTTGAATAATGTCTCTAGCCCATGCTGGCGTTCCTTATTTTAGATAAATTTGTAATGGAGGGTTCTTGTGGTTCTAGCATGTCATGGTCCTCTGGTGCATCATCTTCAGGGATGGTTACAACTTCTCTAATTCTAGTAGGTGTATCTTCTTCATAGATTTCTTCAAGTTGGCACTTCCTAGATTTCTTGAGAGCTGCTTCTTCATCAAATGTTACATCTCTACTTATTTCCATATGATGAAAACCAGGTATGTAAATTCTGAAAGCTTTGGATGATTCACAATATCAAACAAATATTCCCTTCTTACGAGAGGGATCCAACTTAGTTCTCTTTTCTTTTGGAATGTGAATGTACACTGGACATCCAAATATTTTGAGATGGTTTACCTCAGGCTTCTTTCCTGTGAATACTTCTTATGGAGTCTTGAATTCAAGAGCACTATGGGATAGTCTATTTTGTACATAGATTATTGTCTTAGCTCCTCCATCCCATAGATACATGGGTAGATCTTGGTCACGTATCATAGTTTTTACAGCATCCATGATGGTTCTATTCTTTCTTTCAGCAACCCCATTTTGTTGGGGATTGTAGGGAGTGGTTAGTTCTCTCTTGATTCCAGCTTCCTTACAAAAGTCTTCAAAGTCCTTTGAAGTATATTCTCCGCCATTATCTATTCTGAGAATCTTGATTTTCTTTTCTGAGTGATTTTCTATTAAGGCCTTGAACTCTTTGAATTTTCCAAAGACTTCATTCTTTCCTTTTAGAAAGTATATCCAAGTCTTCCTTGAATAATCATCAATGAATGTGAGATAGTATTCAAACCCACTTAGGGATGTGGTGGCCATTGGTCCACATACATCTGAATGTATTAACTCCAGAATGTTCTTAGTCTTTGTTTCACTCTTTGGAAAAGGGTTCTTGACATTCTTTCCTTTTTCACATCCTTTGCATGAGCCATTATGATCAATCTTCAAGTCTGGTAGTCCTATAACTACCTTGCTTACATAAGGTAGGGATTTGTAGTTAATGTGAGCTAGTATTCTATGCCATAGCTCACTGGGGCTAGAGGTTTCATGAGCAAGGGCAACTTCTGGATGTTCCTTGAGCTTGTAGATACCTCCTTTCTCTTCACTAATGAAATTGCATCTTCAACTGATTTTCCTTTGGGCCACATAAGTAGTTGTCCATCTATGAAAGCAACTCTAAAATTTTTCTTATCTAGTGTTGAGATAGAGAGTAGGTTCTTCTTCAAAGCTAGTACATATGAATTTTCTTTCATCTTCAAGGGTGTTCCAGAATCAAGCTTGTAGCTTGCTTCACCAATTCTCTTGATGAGATATTGATAATCATCTCCTAGAGATACCTTTTGTGGAGAAGACTTTTCTTCAAGTCTTGAGAGATTTTTCTTTTGACCTGTCATGTGCTTTGAAGCACCACTATCAATGAGCTATGTATCTTCTCCAGAAGACACAGATCCAAGGAGTGCAGAAAATAGGACATATTCTTTTGGATCTTCTTTCTTTACTTTAGATATTTTCCTTTGAGGCCTTTCCTCTTCTTCTTCTTCTTCTTCTTCACTATCATCTTCTACCATATGTGCATGATGTCTTTTGTGAACAAACTTCTTCTTCTTATCTGGTAAAGTACAGTTTCTCGCATAGTGTCCTAGTTTAAGACAATTGAAACATTGGACTGTGGAGAGGTCTCTTTTTGAGTTTGTTCCTCCTTTCCTTTTGAATATATGAGAGGATTGAGACTTCTTGTGGTCCAATTTCTTGAAGTGACCCTTTCTTCCTCTTTTGGTGTGTGTAGCCAAGGCTTGGTCATCCTCCTTGAGCAGGGCTTCTCTGTTGGCTACCCTAGCCTCTTCTTGAACACAATCTTCCCATACTACATCAAACTTCATACTTTCTTTTCTGGCACACATAGTTTGTATAAATGACTCCCAAGTTCTAGTGAGACCATTTCGAGCAGTCATCACAAGTTCATCTTCATCAAGAGTATCTCCAATGGCATCTAGTTGTTCCTTGATTTGTGAAACCCTTGAGAAGTAGTCTTGAATGGATTCTTTTTTGTGCATCTTGGTACTCTTCAACTGAGTTCCTAGGTTCATCTTCCTATTTATGTTCTTTCCTTCATACATTCTTCCTAGGGCATCATACATTTCCTTTGGAGTCTTGTTGGAAGCCACTTGGGGAATCAAGTGGTATTTAATAGAATCAGCTATGACTCTCTTTTCCCTAGTCAAATCCTCCTATGCTTCTCTTTGGCTTCATCTTCTTCAGGTTCTGCAACTTCATCCTCGATATATTGAGCAAGATCATTCTCTTCAAGAATGATACAAATTTTGTATTTCCATGCCCAGAAATTCTCTATACCTTCTAGCTTGTCTTCAAGCTTAGTGCTTGGAGCCATCTTCTCTTGGGGGAGTCCAAGAGATAAGAGAGAGAGTAGTACTTACCAGTAGACTTTAACTTTTCACTTTTTCAGATCTGCAACAGAATTTCTGGTTTATCGCACTTTTGGTAAAACTGGGGTTTGATTTTCCTGGAGTTCTACCCAACCAAAAAAATCGATCCAGGGCTCAAAAGATAGATCTTTAGAAGGGGTATTCAGCCATGCAACCAGAATCCAAAAATACTAACTTTTGTAGAAACCCTAATTTTGGGAGAGAGAGAGAGAAATATATTTTCACCTTGTGAAAGATGTTCTATTCAGGCTAGCTCTGATACTGTGTTAAGTTGAAACTAATTTGACTAGCAAGATCACTAAAAGAAACATAATCACAAGATAGACAAAGATTTTACCCTAGGAAACCCTCATGAGGTAGAAAACCCAGCAAACCTTTCCTCAATAAGATGATCAACCAAAATACAAGATGTTCTCCAAGAGTTGACCTCCTTCTCTACCTCCTATGCAGACCTCTCAAACACAAGTGCACTACTTTCTGAGCTGAGCAAGTGTGAGATAAGTGAGGAGCAATCTCCTCTACTTAGACTAGTTCCCAACTGACTAATTCCCTTATGGGGCCGACCTCTCCTAGTGAAGTCTAAAAACCCCTAATTAATTAACTCAGGGACGAACCCCACATGGTGGGTCTAATAACCCTGGTTACCGCAATCCATCGAAGGAATAAACATCTTCGGATACATAATAGAATTACCTTGGAGGGATGAAACATCTTTGGAATAATAAAGTACAAATATAATATTCTTAAAAGTTACAATATTCAACAGATGTAAGTGCATAGCCTTTCTGACATGGTGGCAGATGTGTTCTCTTATGGTCGTTGATGCAAGTGCTATGAGCCTTTCACGGATGGTGGTAGGTTGGTCCTCCCATGCCGGTGAGTGTAAGTGATGTGTGTGTGCATCTGGGTTGTGCTTCATGATACTTCGTGGCTGTGGACGGGTTATGCAGTAGCATGTAAAACATCCTGGGAGATCTGATAGGTTGGGATGTGTGCTAATAATCAATCCTGGGATGCTCTTTCAAGGTTTTGTTGACTCACGTAATAAGTATTGAGGATTCCATAGTATGTCCAATGATGATGAAGACCTGCAGGTGGTGGGCCTACATCCAATATGAAAAAGGACTAGCTCTGTAGAACTTACTATGAGGAGTAGAGTTAGAGATTGGTTGAGATAGCAGCAGCAGTGACGATGATGATGACAATGCATCGATAATGATTATCTAGAGAAGAAGACTTGTGCTAGCATATCTGTGTCGAGAAATATCTTCCTAGTTAAGAGGGAGTGTTGATGTATATGTAACTTCGGAATGTATTTCATCCATGTATTTCATTTATATATTATTGTACTCCTATAGAGATGTGTCATTCCTCTATATGGAAGTGTCGTCATGTGTATTGACAAGTGTCACAAGTGTGTTAACTTACCGATGGGTTATTAGACCACCTGATGTGGGTGGCGGCCTGGATTAATGTAACAAGGGGTTATTAGACTAAAAGAGACAAGTCAATCCCATAAGGTTTTTAGGCAGTTTAGACAAGTATAAATAGAGATTGGGATATCTCTATTTAGATCACTCATTACTCATCTCTACTTCACTCAGAAAGTGGCGCACTAGTTGAGGAGGAGGAGTAGCTGCTAGAGGAAGACTATCTCTTTGCTTGGGTTGTACGTTGGTTGAGCCATTGCTCTCTCTATCTCTGAGGAAGTTGTGGGGTTTTTCACCTTAGGGTTTTCCCCATGGAAACTCTGTGTCTCTTGTCTCTCATGCTTTTGCTTCTTGTGATGATTGACATGCTTGTTATGATTGATATGCATTGATATACTGTACATGTTATTCTCTCAATAAAGATCCTAGAGTATTGGGAAGTAATGCTCAAAATTTAACATCTATACCCATCCTGAAGAGCACTGTAGGGAAGGGATGCCTGAGGGACTGTGCAGCAGAGAAGGGGACCTTCCTTGTGTTGGGTGTGGTAGGTAATGTGGGTGCCTTGACTATTGAACTCATTTGAGATGCCTATAGCTCTGTGGTTAAGCTCACTGGCTTAGCATTTCCCTCCTTTGTCTTTCATATGCTTGACAAACGCAACTGTGTGTTGGCTTAGCATAGTTGTTGAGTGAAACCATGGCTATGAATGAGCCCAGCTAGTTCCACCTTAGTGGATACACAACCCAGCTCAGGGGTGATTTCTCAGCTGAAAGAATACAAGATGGATAGAGATATATGGATGTGTGGAACGTTGCTCTCAAATAGCCAGCTGTTTAGACAGCTTCATCTTCAAGATAAGTGTTATCTTTGTTATAAAATTATATTCATTTTGTGTTTTGTAATGTGTTAATTCCGAATGGTAGTTATTCATGTTAATGGAATTGGTATGAAGTCTATGCTTAGCCTAGGAATGGAATTGAAATCCCTGGGTGTTGGATCATCTTATGCCTGTGTTAGATATGATGATGCATTACTGTTTGTGTGTTTGCTAGAATTTTTATTTCCACTATGTTTATTTGAAGTACGAGTCTGCACACAAGAAGATTTTTAATTGTTATGAAATAATGAGTAATGTATGGGGCTAAGTTTTCCCATTAAGATCGGTAAGTTTGGTTAACGTTTTCTTCCTTGCATTGGAATGATGGAAGGGGACGTTACAGAGTGGCTTAATAGCACATGGGTATCAAAATATCAAATACTTGCTTGTTTTAAATAAAATCCGAACATACACTAGCAGGGCCTTGCCCTTGAGCTCCACGCTAGGGAAACATACAATGCATGTATACAATATCTACATTAGAAGCCAGTATTCCATAAGGGTCAAAATTGGGGTATTACACTCGTGCTTAACTTTGATTTGAGTAGAGCATCCCAGGGTCATTGGATATATATGGGTTTACCTAAATGAAAGTTGTACTACGATTGTTGCATAACGAAGCTAGTTGCGAGAAGTTTAAGGTGATTTAAGCTCGTAACTCTAGCCTAAGCTAGTTGATGTCGTTTATACCTAAAAAGAAAATGTTTCTAATTGATTTTATTAAAATTTCTTTTTTAAAGCAACTTTTTACTCAACGGGGTAGTGCATTGTGTGGAAATGGTTTGAGAAAGTAAAGTGAAAAAGAAATAACTTTCAAAGCAACGAAAGACTCTTTTCTTTTTTTTTGTTTATGCTCTTTCCAAAAATGAAAAACTAAGAAAACCAAAACAAATCTCTTTTTTCTTTTCTTTTCAAATTCAAAACAAAGTAAACTATGCTACTTCGAAATGATTATAAGTCTTACTACTTTAAACTACCAAACTCATTTTTTTTTTGCTTCTTCTGATATACGTAAAAGAAAAAGAACTCGAAAATGGAAGCCAGTAAGAGCTAAAAGAGCAATGTAAGTAAGGAAAAGAAACTCTAAGGCTCAAAACAAACAAATCGATGATTTGACGAAGACTTATCCTACAAAGATTTTCAAAGGAAAAGGCTTTGGGATTGGAAAACAAAGTGGAAAGAAAAGAAGGATAAGAGACGCTTCAAATGGAAAGGTAAACCTCAAAGGTTACTCCAAAGCATCAAGAACCTTAAAGAGCACTAAGCCGAGCAAATGGTAGGCAAGCAAACCAAAGATGGCCTTACAATCACAAAGACTCAAATGGTAGCAAACTGAAAGACTTCAACTTACATGGACCGAAACTGACAAAGCAATCAGGAGGTATCTAGACTCAAAAAGATTTTGAAAACACATTAAGGACTCTAACTTGGGGTCAAACCCTAAATGAAGGGCCAAGACACCGTCAAATTGTGCTTAGTGTTTCCACAAACAACGAATGTTACAAAACAAAGGTTTGTATACCTATAACAAGCATCTAGAGTACAAAAGTGCAGCTATGTCCAACTAGGAACAAAGAGCGGTCTTCAAAAAGAGTCGCAAACAACAAGACACCTCAAAAGTACACAAGCAAGCAAAAGATGACCTAAGGGACTTAGGAGAGGAAAACAAGACTCAACAAGGGTATAAAGACCTCAAGACTCAGTTAAGAAAGAAAGGCAAGAGGCTAGACATCAAACCAAACAAGTGCAAACCAAAAGCATACAGCAAACAAAGAGTTACAAGGGTATGTGCTACTGTGTAGTGCATAAACCAGCGCACACTGGGAGATGTGCCCTATTGTTCAGTAGAGAAAGTAGTGCTCATCATTAGGTATGAGCTACTATGTATAAGGCAGACTAGCGCACATGTCAGACGAGGTCTGAAACAAGCTCTAAAACTTCCAACTAGGATGAGTCAAGCAATGGAAACAGGCTAGAGTAACCTACAGAGCCTCTCAAATAATAAAAAAAGCTCAAAGAGTACTGGAAGGAAAGTTAAATGAGTCTCCTAGAATGGAAAACAACCGGTCCCCAGTGGAGTCTCCAGTCTGTTGTTCAGGAATTCTACCCTATAGCGAGGAGAGGGACACTACCAACTTCTAAGGTGACAGGTAAATACATTAATCATATCACATAGGATTCTATAGAATGAAAGAGATCAAGGTTCTTGAACACATACCTTATTAACGAAGTTCAATCTTAGATTTCACTTGCTCCTTTGATCGATCCTCCACTTGATATTCTGTTTGATGAACCTGCAATACAATAGATACCTTCCTCAACATATCTTGATTGATATAACAATGATGAAATTGAAATACAATTTAGACATCAAATACAATCAAGCATTTAACCAAACAAATATGCAATCCATTAGACATTTGATTGGGATGGGAAGGGCATTTCAACCTTTATTGCCAAAAGCAAATAATTAGTACAAGTATACCTGATCATTCAGAGTGCTTTAGCAATCGGATCCTGGGCTCCTGCTCTTCACACTAAATTTGGAATTCCTACAGTGTAACAACCCTTAATGCATAGTTTCTCCTCCTTTCTCTCATCTATCCCCCTTGTATTTATGGGACAAGGTAGGCAGTTTGGATCAAGAGGTAGTTTGATTGGGAAGTTGGGGAAGTTGCAAAACCAACTGCTACTAATCCCAATTCGTCAAATTAATATATTTTTTATTACTTTTTAAGATTTGCGCGAGTATTTCACAGTAGAGTAGCGCACCATATGCAACTTCACTGCTTTACAACCAACATTTGCATGATTTTTTAAAGTGTGTGCTATTTTGCTTAAGAAAAGTAGGGCATACTAGCATGTGTGCGCTACTATTATGCTTGTAGAGTAGGGAACACTTCAATAAATGCACTACTATTATGCCTATAGGGTAGCGTACATGTCAAAAGGTAGGAAAAAACAGGGTTTTGTCAGCTGCTGAGGGGTAAACCAAGTCCATGTATCATCTAGGGCAATATTGCTCTTCAATCCAAGTTGTCCTTTTGTGTGATCTACAACTTAATATGATCACGGATGGAGAATTGAATATTTGACCTATAACACCTTCTTATATGTATTACTCTTGTAAGTTTCTCTTAGGTCAGTTTGTTAAAATTTTCAGTAATAACAAGCATTAGGCCTTTTTTGAAGAACACAGACTGAAATATGAAGAGACTGTTCGGATATCCACATCATCTTTTTCAGGATCTTGCATGCAATTAGGGTTTGCATGCAGAATCTAGGGTTTGCATGCATCAGCATGCACTGGCATGCATCCCAGTCACCAGTTTGATGCCTCCAGCACCTTATCCACTTCATTCTAGCACCCGGGAGCCACCTACCATAGAGTTTTAGCCCTCCTAAGATGAAAGGCGCCCACTTCTCACCTACTGCCAGAGAAGGGCACACTTGTTCACCTACCACTGCAGTTCCACTTCAGTTTCATTCAGTTAGCTCCGATTCTCCCTGATTTGAGGCTAGTTTCACTCCCGACTGACTGTATCACTTCCGTTGGACCTACAGTTCAATTAGGTGACTTGTTCTGACTTCAGTTAGCCTCCCATGCGCCCCCACTGAGCCTCCAGATCCTAAATCAGTGCTACACACTTCAGTTACACTTATTACACTCAATTAGACTCAAATTGACACCTGGATGACTGGTTGTTGTGCATTGATGAGCACCACTGATTGATTGATGAGGACTCCTAGTTAGAGTCAAGCTACTCTATTCAGTGATTCGAATGACCTCCTTAGGCAATTCGAATTGCTCAGTCATTGTGACAGTTTGTATTGTAATTCATTCACCCTTTCTGGGATAGAGAGCACTGCTGCATGTTTTGCACAGTTTTGCACCATATTTTCTATGTTCATCTGCTGTGATTGATTTACTTGTTCATTAGATCTGCTGTGACTAATTTTATAGAGACTGCTTCGACAGCTCTTGTTTTTTGGGACCAATCTCCCCTATGCTATGTAATCTGCTCTCTCTTTTTAATATAAAAGATTGTTAACCATTTGTCGGATCAATGACTATGACTTCAAATTCGGTCGAAGGTGAAAATCGTAGTTAGGAGCCTAATTGCAATTTCTATAAAATTTGGTAGAGGGTAACAATAATGCTAAACTATGGATCAGGCACAAACATGAAAGCTGAACTTCTTGGCCTATGGTGTATGCTGAAAGTTGCCAATATTTTTGGTTTAAATTATTTGAAAGTATTCGGTGATTCGAGGGTAGCAATTAAATGGGCTCAAGCAGACTAGAAGCTTAAAATCCTCGAACTTGAGCATTGGTGTCAAATGATCCACTTAGAAATCCAGTTTTTCAAAACCATCTCCTTTGAGCATATATATAGGCAGCACAACATCGATGCAGATAAGCTTTCAAAAGATGCAATGAAAAAAGAAGTTGGTTATTTGTTTTGGGAGGAAATTATTGATCACTTATGTTTTGATAAGGGATCAGTAAATTTCTTTGACTAAGCCATATTTGGACTGCTTTTTGACATAGAAGGGATAAGTTTCTAAATAGCTAAAAAAAATTATTTTTCTAGCAGAAGGATGAAATTCTCAGACTGTTTTTGAGAAATTATTGTGATTTTCTAGGAAGTCTTTTTGACAATATCTAATTTACTTCGGTTCTCTAGTGAGTCATGTAACCTCATGGAACATCATGTACTATTTGATTTAGTTTTGAATAACAATAGTATGATTTTTTCATTTGAAGAAAATAGATTATAATGTTCCTGTATTTAATTATGCTTGATATGTTCAATCTGTGGAATGAAATTATGTCTAAATAAATGTAAGCGATGAATATGCTATGTTAAGCCTATTAGAAGGTTATATTCATGAATGAGGTTTCTTTCAATTGTATAAGCTATCTGCTATATTAATTTTGTATGTGAATAATGAATGGCTAAACTCCATTTATGTAATACATCTATGCTTATGCTGTCACAACCTCATTGATGGATGGATGCCTCATGTATGTTCTTAGAATGATAGGCATAATCCTAGTTACGAAGCTGTTAATTAGATGCTTAATAACTGAACTTAGCAAATTAACTTAATATGATGATATTAATAACTATTATGTGATTGCAAAATGTGAAACAATATGAATCAAGTAAAGAAATTTACTGGTGCATAACATGCATATAAATCATATGAATCATAATCAAGCACACATATTTATATGTTTTATGATATAACAATACAATTTAAACAGAGTTACATTTTCAGAAACCAAACTCGACACTTTACAACAATTATAATCACAGTGAAATTGGACATACTAGTACAAACAAACATTCAAGTGTATTATTTAACAAAATACTTCCATTTTTATATTATTCACAATTTACCTCACATCACTCAAGCCATTTAGGTGCAGCAAGCAAGGCCATAATCGATCTAACAAGAATGTGTCATTGACATCGTCGGAATTATAAGTTTTTATTATAATATAGTTCCCTTCATCGTTAGAAACATGTTTTTCTCCGGAGTCATCGACAATCACAGTATTCATCCTATCCCAACCATGGTTCAAAGTGTCCCAAACTATACTTAAAGGATTGCGAAATACATTAGGATTTCCAACACCCTGAAAACCCTCTCTGGCTACGGAAGAACAATTTTTCTGTGTTAAAATTAATCTAAATTGTTCCCTTTTCAATCTTGTTCTTCGTAATAATCTAGGCAGAAACGCGTCAACATTTTTTCATTGAGCAGATTTCCATACCCCAACCTCAAAAATATGAAAGCATTTTTCAAAAAATTCCCTTAAGCCTGGCCGTATAAAATAATAATTTGTTGATGTTTCAATGTCCAGTGGTCGTCGCAATCCGAGTTTTTGTTTTCTATGTATTGCATGTAATAAAACACCATTGAAATAAAAAATGATCAATGGTTTACTAGAAACAAATCTTCTAGTACTATCTGCAAACAAAAAACACACACACACACAAACCAGTCAATAAAATATTATGGTTCAATGTTTCTAAGTATATTGCTTTCATGTTCAACAATTTTTTAAACACATTTTGATACATGGTACGATGTCCATAAATAAGATGAGAACTGTGCAATAAAACTTACATCAATTAAATGTAGGAGTAACTATAAAAATTTTATAAATCACTAAATGAATTTATTTTGTACAATATGACAGTCATCTCAAATTCAATGTGTTTAACCAATGCCCCATTTTTTAACGAGGCCTGACAGAATTCAACAGAGCACACAACACTGTTTTTATAGTTATATCTCTCTCTTGTGAATCGTCAAATTTCCAACTAGTTGGCATTTTCAAGTAGTTTTCCTTGCTATTATCTATTGATTGATATTTCTCTTCATCTATAAACAACATGTCCATTTGTTTATATATATCTCGATATTGTATAAGTACATCCTTAAATGACTTTTTGTATATGTTATGTACTTCACCAACATTATAGTATGTAGACATTGAGTGATTATAAATAGTACTAGGTTCACATTGCTCTCGACCCAAAATAAATACAAATTCTTCATTTTTTAGCCATTCAAATACACCCAGGAAATTTTTAATTTCCATGTTGTCGAGCTAGGGAAACCACAAAGCAACGTCGAAATGCTCTCTAGTAACACTGATAATTTTGCGGTTGAACATGCGTGTATAATAATGATAGCATTTATGGACAAAATGAGGTTGTTTGGAAGAATCTCCAATGTTGGATAACATCCGAACTCCAAAGACCAATCCCTCTACTCCCAGATCCAATAGTTTCTTTTGAGGTGATATCCTCACTGCATACAAGAATAGTGACTATATATATAACAACAACAACAACACTTTGTTCATGAAGTTAATGAACACAACATATTCAATTGATTTAATAAAATCATTACACTGAACTAGTAATATGTTACATTCAGATGAAAATAAAAACGTCTCCAGAAAAACAGAAAACACCTTGAATGATTTAAAATAGGCAATGATAGGTTACATTTGATAGTTTCTGATATCAGCTTATTCTTGCATTTTACTCAAATGCTGCCAAAATCCATGTACCAATTGAGTATCTATCCGAAGGGACGATCCAATAAAGGGCTTACTCAAAATACAGTTTTGAAATGGAAGTGCTTTCTCACTATCACCCTCCAAAACAATCATTGATGTATTAATTTCCGAAGTTTGCATTGTTAACTCCTTCCACACACACTCCATATTTTTTTGTGTATTTCCTTCTTGATCATAGGTACATCTCTCTTGAAACCAAATAAATACAAATTTTTGCTCATATGATTTAACTTTACTACATGCCAACAAAAATTTTGTAAGCAGTGGCTTCCCCTCATTGACACCACATTTAGATGACCAAATCCCAACATTGAATTTGGAAAGAAGTAAATCCAAAAATTGAATTGCATGTGTTCGTGACTCATATGAAGTTTTTCTATGTTTAAATTCACCACTTAGAGTACTCTCTTCCCGCTTTTTTACTCTTTCCCCTTTTTTTTTCTTTTGGAATCATTTTTTGTGACTTTCTTGCGAAATAGAAAACCTTCCATTTCTAATATCAATAACATTTTTGTATGGGGAGCTACACATAAATATTGTCTGTCATTATATATACTTCGGAATATATTTGTTTTATCAATTTAAGTAGAAAAGATTTTGTCTTTTACCTATCAATGGCATGCCAACATTTGACTGGTGAGTAACATCGCTGGAGACACTGCACAACAAGGCGCCCTCTCCAAGTTCAATATTGCCCAAGCCCTCTTCTTGTGCTACATTGTTCAAGCTTTCTCCTTGCTCATTATTGTCGAAGCTACCGCCTGGTCCATTATTCTCCAATGTGATTTGTTGGCCAATCTCCAGGGACATCGTCGATGCCTGCTCTAGTTGTGGATGATCCACATATTGACCTGGGAATGTGCAGGTATACATATTATATAATTTTTTGTAGGTCACTATCCCCTTTCATAATTTACTTAATTTAACCACGATCTGTGAAAATTAATTTTTTACTTTGTCCTGTTTGGTAGTTCTTTGTATATTCTCTATCACATTTAGTTTTGTCATCGGATATTGTAATTCGATTGGAGGATACCTGGGTATGCTCTTTATTTGAAGCTGTAGTAGAATAGGAATTTAAAGAAGCTATTGAAGATTTAACCGACCAAGAAAAGTAAAATAAAATCAAATACATGTGAAAATATTAATAGAAATACCTTGTTTGAGAAAAGTAAAATAAATTTCAAAAGTAAAATAAAATCAAAGATATCTGAAAATGTTAATAGAAATACCTTGTTTTATACCCAATTCATGATAGAAACTGTTCATGAATAGCTCTTATTGTGCTGTCTCCACAATAGCAAGAACTATTCTTTCTGGAGACCTGGTCAACGAATGAAGAAGCCTACCTCCTACATACAATAAAATAACTGTGCCTTCAAAAGAGACCTATCTAGAAACTATGTGATCCCAGAATTCCTCTGTCCTTTCTTTTGGAAACACATGGCTCCTCGTACTATCACTGTTAACCTTGGGCCGAGGTAACTCAAGCATCGGTATTCCCTCTACTTTCCAATCCATATCAATTTCAGAAGTAGATAAAATATCCTCTTCACTTCCAATGCTCCAACAGTGTATAATAGAGAATCCTATAAACAAGTCCCTGGAGAATTCTCTATAAACTCCCATTGTAGGATTCGCCGTAACATGTTTTTTTTATTTCTTACTCCAACTTGTGAAATCTTTAGAAATCATACAAGAGTTCTCCATATCAGCTAGAAAAATACAAGTACATGCCGCTTTATTTGTTTCTAAGTAGTACAAAAATGTAAGCATGTCTTGTTCTGTCCATGAAATAGCACAATTACACATATCCACAGCAACAAATTCAAAGCTGACTATCGCACCAAAAAATAGAATTGTTCTTAGTGTGGTGATCAAATAATAAGCGTAACAACATTGACAAGCAAACTGTGAACTATTTTCGATGTCCTCAATGGACAACCTCTCTTTATTGATATATAAATTCAATATTTTCTGAGCATCAATTGGTATTTTGGTACCAATATCCACTTTAGATTCGTTCTTTCACTTTTTACTCAAATATTTTGCTTGCTTTCCGGAGCATAAAATACTGCACAGTTGCTGGAGATGGTTTAGTGCAATTTTATATATTTCAATGACGTTATGGTCAGTGAAATTCTATGATTGATTAGTTTGAACATCATTAACTTTGAAATATTCAACGATCGAATTCCTGGTTGACCTCTAGTCCTTGATTCGTTTGCAATATTGACTTAAAGTTTCTACGCAAAAATTTTTATCGACTGATGTGCTCATCTAAATTGATCCATTGATTTTATTGTCCGCCACAGTGGTTAATTCATCTTCATCAAGATCACGCAATGGTCTGAAAAAATTAGAGCCATAACTCTTTATTTTATTTAGAACAAAATCATCCTGAGTGATGGTCTTTGGTGAGCATGGCAAGGAGCCACTTTTTTAGAGCTTGAATATAGACTACCATTTGCTCCATAGTCGTTTCGATGTCAAAACAAGAGTTAGTTTGTCTTTAAGGCTCTACCTTTGGTTAACAAGAAAGATATCCATACATTGAGTTTGGAAAGACTGGAAACATATAAAATTGAATATTCTAGTTAATTTCCTAATTTCATAACACACGAAACAATCTAAAGAATTTGATTGATAAGAAGAAAAATTCTATACCTACCAAGCATCCCTAGAAGCGTTTCCCTTTCCCAGAAGGGATGGAGAACTGCAGAATAACCATCTCTCCCTTGCTTTTTCAACTGAAGAAATGAATGTAGTGTTTGCAAATTCCTTGTTTGACAAATTTTGTTGTTTGCATAATTAGATGATGATGTCCTGAGGAATGTCTCTATGTAGAAGATGAGTTGTTCGATGCCGATACCTTTTATGGAGCTATTTATATTGATCATCTTCAATGATTATTTTCTGCACATAAATAGTATGTTGCCCATCCAATATATAAAAATTTACTGATGGCAGATTAATTTCTTCTTCATTTTCAGGAAGAAAGGTAAATGTGGTCTCCTTATTGAAAGGAAATAGAATAGCATCTCTCAATGTTGTTGTAAATGTATGGACAAGTGATAAAACCATCTTTTGCACGACCTCCTCATCAACCTTTCGATATTGTAAGTGCGGAGGCACAACAACACATCTTGTTACGTCAATGAAAAAAATATTCTCATTGAACAAAAAGTATTTGATCTACTATTGTTGAACTTCTTTTGAACTTTCGAAGCTCTTTGTCGCTTTCCGCAACATCACTCTAGAAGGACTTCCATTGAGTTGTTTCAAGGTAGATTTGTCCACATATTTAAAATATATTGGAGAAATGCTCTTCTGTTGTATGTAAGAATCTTTTCATGGCATACCTTTATCGGCCTCTTATTAATATTCATATAATGTAATACAGAGGAAGTTTTCCTAGCTAGCATTCTTTTCCACCATACCGACAAAATTCCTTTCTTCAAGGATGACGCAGTATCAATTCTAGAACGATTAGAAACAATATATGAGGGAAAAACCCACCCTTTCTTCGCACAGGAAATGAGATCTGGATCGAAACCATTTTTCATTAGATCTGGTCGATAATCAAAAACCATAAGATCACACTGTAGAAGGCCACCCTTTTCACCATTGACCGCTTCAACTTGAACTCACATTTTTTCATCAGAATCAAAGGACTCCGCATATGTCAATATCCCAGCTCTAATCTACTTTCCCTCATAATCCAAGTAGAATAGATATATATCCGGGTACAAATAATCTAGTTCTTCCATCTCAACATACCATCCATTTGTGAATGGCGGAAGGTAGTGGTCTTTTGTCAATTCAAAGCAAGGGATTTCCTGGTAGTTACTGAGGCTCAACAAATCAACCATGCTTTATCTGCAAAATAGTCAATATTAAGTAGTCAATATAAGAATGCATACAATGTCTATAATTATATATTAGTGTTTTAATATTAGATGTATACTTGAAAATGTTCATGCTAATGATCGATGGTTAAAGAACGACCCCTCATTTTCAAAATCAATTGATTGATTAAGAACAAATATGCTAGCATTATCCATGAGAGATTGAATGCACATTTTATAAAGTCATTTGGGATAAGGATAGATCATAGAATGAGCGATCATCATAGAAGGGGCGGCTGGTCCTTCTTGTTTATATGTATGAGTTTATCACATGTTTTGTATTCGAGTTTATGTGAGTTTTTGTGCTTAATTTCTATGTATGTGAATGGTAATTGCACATTCATTAATTGGAATACAAGTGCGTGATTGTGAAGAAGAATAACATAGTTTGACGAATTCGTAGAAAACTAGTGAATACAGTAGAGATTCAGCGTAGTTCTGTATATTGTGATAGCTTCCAAGTGTGAAGTCATCTGGTGTTCTATTTGATGTTAAATAGAATGTTATGCGAAGATCGTAATGACATCTATGCATCTCCATGGTTAAGAGAATCTTGATTATGCAACCCTCCTATTCACTTCGGGTTAGAATTCAACCTATTTACAAGGTGATGCTAAAGGGTCGGCTGACCCTTATCTCAGTCTTCTTCCAGTGTTCACCATCCTTCATATACATGAATTGACAGCCTCACCTTCAGAAATTCAATATTTTTACAATTCCCTAGTAAATGAAGGCTAGGCCAAAACTTCTTGTACCCGGGATTTGTTTTGTAATAGTTCAATATAGCAAGAAGGGTCAATCAATCCTTCTTCTGTTCACCGTTCTCGATATGAGTGAATTGACAATTCTCTACTAAAGGAAGGTGCAGCCGATCCTTCTTTCCAGATGTTGGGAGTCAGGATGCGAACAAGGGCCAGATCGACAGTTGATAATAACTACGTAGATCTAAGGTGCGAGTAAGGCAGTGTTTTAAAGATTGAAGGCTACGGAAGGCCATGGGGATAAGCATGGAAGGAGATCAACAATACCATATCGATCATGCAAGATGGATAGCTCAGAGAAATTCCTTTATCCCTATAGGTGCAAGAATTATAGGAAATGATAGATAATTCAAAAAATGGAATGCATGGGGATCTGAGTATTGTTTGATTTGGTTTCCCCCCCTTCCTCCCTTGGTCGAGGTCAAGGGGGAAAGTTAATTTAGATAGACTCAAATAGACTCTATCACCTTGGTGAATGCACATTCTATCTAGGACCAAGTCCAACAAAACTGATGCAATAACTAAACAACTAGCTCAAAGAATTAGGTAAGAGAGCTACAATGGAATGTCACATTACACATATGGAACAAAGTTATATTCATTTTGAATATTTGATATAATATAAGGAAAATTAATCTAGGGGTTTAATCTTGCTCCCATGCATGCAAGAAAATTTCCCACTTCCATAGGTATGTTCTTCCTCCATGAGATTAAATGAGCTAAGACTTAAAATTGGACAAAAGTATTTGCAGGCCAACCGATCATTTGAAAAGATATATGGTATTAAGAATGGAATTTATATGCATTAAATAGATGGAAACCTTAATTAAGCTTGGACAATTATTAGACAACAAGCTCTACAAATCATACGGAGATAACAAATAAAAATTATTAAAGAGTATTAATTGGATTGTTTCTTATCTCTTCTTTCCCACGAGACCAAATCATTTTGACAGTAACTAAATGGCTACCTTTCCTTTGTTAAAAATTGCCATGCAATGAAGGGGGCGGCTGACCCTTATTCTACCAAGTATTATTTTCATAATAGTTCTAGACTGCAATAAGGGTCGGAAAATATTTCTTGTCTTCATCATTTTGGATACAGGTGAACTCCTGGATATAGGTGTTCACAATTTTATACTAAACAAAGGGGTGGTTGATCCTTCTTGTAGCCAATATCCATTCCCCACTATTTAATGTAGATGTAGGGAATTGGGAATTGTTGTCCCATCCTATAATCCGCATTCCGGGTTGCGGGACAACGGTATTGATGGAACGTTATAAGAAATCTAGGTATCCGCAATCTGCAACATATTTGCATCTTCGGTAAAGGCGATGAAATCCTCAATGTGCGGGGTGCAAGAAGGGTCGGCCAACCTTTCTTGTGCCGAGTATTCTGTTAAAAATAGTTCTAGGCGGCAAGAAGGTTCAGTCAATCCTTCTTGTGTTCACCATTCCGGATACAGGTGAATTGTAACCTATAGGTGTCTACAGTTCTCTACTAAATGAAGGGGCGGCCGATTCTTCTTGTCGCATGTTGGGACACATATTGTTGATATGTTATAACTTAGCCAATATACCGATCCAAACTATAGTTTCATTGTGGAAGTTGGAAGTCTGGAATTGTTGTCCCAACCTAAGCGGGTTGAATATTTTTACAATTCACTCGTAAATGAAGTGCCAACTGACCTTTCTTCTGTCGAGTATTCTGTTCAAAATAGTTCTTGACTGCAAGAAGGGTCGGTCGTCCTTCTAGTGTTCACCACTCTAGATACAGGTGAATGGTTGGATATATTTGTTCACAATTTTATAATAAACGAAGGGGCGGACGATCCTTCTTGTCGGAGGTCAGAAGTCAGGATAAATATTGTTTATATGTTATAACTTAGCCAATCTCCATTCTAGGATGAATTATGCATTAATTTGGAAGAAAGAACATTGACAATATTTAAATGTGTGGATTAGAGCATATAAAATGAATTCTAACTCAAGTATTACAGTCAACTATGAGGCAAAGCGATAAGATGTTGTAACACGAAATACATCCACAAAAGAGAAATTAAAACACTAAAGAAAGTAAAAACATATGAATCTTCATTTCAGATATACTTGTACTTCTATTCTTCATTAAAGTCTTCAAAAAATATTATGTCACTTAATTTTTTGCTCTAGGATCCAACCCTTATTACTCTGTAAAATCAAAATTTATAGAAAATGTTCTTTGAAATCGTCGTTAAAAAAAGAAATCTCTCTAATCCAACCCCTATTATCTTGTTCAAATTTGAATAAATTTGCCATTTATTTCAATCCTTCTACTGTTTGATGATATTCAAAAGCCTTGTTTCCATTTAGATGTCTCATTTGCGATATAATTTGATGAGGATCATAATTAATCCTTTCAGGCTCTTGGAAATCCATAATATTCAGTAATTTTTCTACTACAGAGAGGGCTTTCTTATTCTTAATGATGAATGGACCAACTTTAAGGGGGAATTTTACATCCGATGATTTTTTGAAAGCACAGAAATGTTCTTCTGAATGCAACCTTTGTCTAAAAAATTCCAAGGAGAAAACCCTCGCTGTTAAAAAGGCTGGCAACAGATATGGTGCTCCAGTAAAACCATACACCCTAATTATAGTATGTTCTCTATACAAGAACCAATCACCTGTTTGGACTTCTAGTGTAGGCTGCAAAGTTTATTTCATTTCTTCTAACACTCAAGGCATTTCAGCATTAAAAATAATTCTGTAAATTCCTACCATGATTTTATGGGTGAAATCAAACATATTGACCTGTTTAGGAAGGTCATGAGAAAAGATGGTACCAAGAAATTGGATTCCAAAATGTTTGAACACACGAACAGATTCAGGAGTTTTGTTGATACATGAAATGCTTCAACTAGTTGAAATTCACCAACTGGACATGAATCGCTTCAGCTAGGAATTCATCAAAATTAAAACAACACACCGGACTCGACTGTGACTCTGGTAAAATTACTTGGAGAAGGAAACCTAACATAACTTCCGTGATTCTACTTATCACTATATAAACTTAAAATTTGACTCAACAAGGACAAAACTAACTAGGTATCTCGTTGAAAGACATCAATACTCAAAGGGAATGATAGGTTTTTATGCGACTGACCATCTTTCAAGACTTGTAAAAAAACTTGTCTTTTTCCACAGGACTATTGTTTCTATAAACTTTGCCAAATTTTCTTTGTTAAACGACTCAGGTCTTTTGGGAAATGTTTCAGGTAAACTTAGAACCTCACGGATAGTTTGTTCATTTACTGGGCATAGAATTTTGGTCATTTTTACGTTAATGATTACCCTTTTTCCCTACGAATAATTCGCCGCACACCAACAAACAAATTCAGGGAAGTGTAGGGTTTGTTCGACACAAGACTAGTATAGAAAAGAACCAAAAACATTAAATACATCCTTTTCGTGCGACTTAAACTCCATCAATTTCTCCTTAGACTACAAAATACTACACACAGACAAAACAGGGTCGAAAATATCCCTTTCCCTGTCAAATACAAGCTTCTCGTTTTCATCTGAACTTTCATTGAAGGGAAGAAGGTCTTGGGTTTTCGCCATTTGGGACACAAAATATAAACATTGAGGGTTTTGAGCTACCTATGAAGTGAGCTTCTTGGGTGTTGTTCTAGTTGATGAAGACAACGACGTGTTTCTCGCGGACTATTCTTTTCCTCCAGCTAATAAGCGGTAATGTTTTTTTTAAAACTTCGAACAAACCTTTTATAGAACATATGCTTAGGTGGTCTCCGAACTTGCGATGAGTGGTTCAAATTTAACCGCTTTTCATAGCGGACTCCACCAACACCTGCCACGTGGTAAGCAGTTTAATTTCCACTCTACCTTTTTGAAGTTTAACCACCGTGCAATTTCTATCGTGGGAACCCATTTACACCGTAGATTTGCTTTTGGGTGTGTCTGCCACATTGCTACACGTTTGCAACATTTGGTGTGATTCGTCCAATTTTTTAGTGCTTTTTCAACCTCTTCCCTTGGAGTGAGAGACCTTATGTAGAGACCTTAGAATAGTGACAATATTTGCAGTGTTCCTCTCTATAAACATTAATAACCCAAGAATCCATATAGAATAAATTTAAAAAACATAAAGACAAAAATGCTAACAATATGAAGAAATCACTTGTTTGATGAATTATACCAATTCTAGACATTGTTTGTAGATGGGTTTGTAGAATATATAGTGTAACATGGGAAGAAGTTGATGAAGAAGAGGGAGAGATGACCATAAGAGATGAGAGAAGTCTAAACAAAAAGATCAACCTTCCAAGATGGCATTGATGGCATTGAGATGAAACATTAAATTAGGAAAATAAGGAGAGATCACATGTCGTAGCAATAACATATAAGGTTGTGTTGTTTTTTTAAATAACCCATTTCATGTTAGCTCCATAATTATATTGTTCATGATTGACTATTAATAGCTTGAATGCTTCCAAATGGCTCCAAATGCTTCTGATTTGGGTCTCAAGGTGCTTGAAAGGTATTAGGACATAAAAATTTGCATTGTTCCTCTCTACATATTTTAATAAGCAATGTCTAACCGAGATAAACCAAGAACCCATATAGAGGAAATTTTAGAAACATTAAAAATACCTAACAATTTGAAAAAACATTTGAAAAATATACATAACCGTTGAGATTGAATTGACAAGTAATCAAACTTCTAATAGAAAAACCAAGGTTGGATGCAAATGGAATACAATCTATGCAATTTCCAATGATTACAGAGATTGATAAACACAAAAGAGGGAGTGAATCTAAAAAATATGTTCATGAATACAAAAACTATTATCTTGAATCACTTCATTAACAAATGCCACTCCTTTGAATCCCTTTGGCAACTTGAAAGTGGACGACAAAGTGCAAACGTAACATTAACCAAAGCTAAAGCTATAGCCAATTCGTGAGCCTTTAGACATTTTTAGAAAGTGCTTTTGACAACTACAGGGTTTTATGCTTTTAGTAAGCCTTACATTCTTGTGTTTTTCAACTTTCCTTTAAGGAATTATTTACGTTAAATTCTTGTGTAATGTCCCCAACTTGGAACTTTTCCCAATTCGGTCAATTTTCAAAACTTGGACTAGTGAAGTCTCAGAATGTCCCAAATGATCCCAAATGCTTTCGAACTATGTCTAGAGTGGATTGAGGTGTAATGTGAGACATATATGCAGCTATTATAGGCATGGAAAATTCCAATATACTTCAACCACTTGCATTTACAATTAGAGAATGAAAGGAAGAATCATTAGGAAAATCTATGTTGAAGCCCCCAAGGGTAGATGGCTCCAACAGACTCTTTAAAGGATTTCGAATTGGGTCTGAAGGTATATGAAGGGTATTAATAAATAAAAAGGAACCTCATCAGTGATTATAGACTAATATCAGAATACTTCTGCAACATCCATTTAACTTCAGGATAAGTTGGGGAATTTTACTAGTCAAATCGAGGTTCAAAACCCCCAAGGGTAGGGGACGAACATGGATTGTGATAGTGACATCAATACAATGATACATGGATAATGACATACAGGTACAAGGACATAGATACACGTATGAGTTGATGGAAACCGTGATACAATGGTAGTGGAGTATTGTTCTTCTTATTGATATTAGGGTGGTAGGATCGAGCAAGGATAGGATATTGAAGTCTCCTTTGGTTTGGTGCTTGTGATCTAAGGGAGTTGGGGATTCCATCTAGTTGGTGCTAGTAAAACTATTGAATTGGACTTTACTGAGGTCTAGAGTCCTATATGTTAGCTTTTCATCATTTAATTCAATATGATCTAGGATCTTAACTGAGAGAACAACATGTACAGCATGTCAAACACAAGAGACAAGAGACCCAAAGCATTTCACTGGGGAAAAGAATAAAGGTGAAAAACCCCACAATTTTCTCATAGATAGAATAAGCACCAATACAAAGATCACAAAGATGAAACCCCAAAATTTAGATGTCTCCAGTAGTTCTTCCTCCAGGCTCCTCCACTTGTGCACACTCCTCTCTCCAACTGAGTGAATGAGAAAATATAGTGGTGCAACCATTCTATTTATACTTTAACTGGACCTCTCTTTATCCTAACTGGGTTGACCCCCTAGGGGAGTCTAATAACCCTTCCACTTAACACATACTGGGATGACCCCTATAGGAAGGTCTAATAACCCATCAAATATAAGTTATGACAATTACAATAAAACTTGTGACCCTTGCAAATACAAATGACGACACTTCCGAATGGAGGAATAAGAACATCTCCATCGGGGATACAATAAAGTACAAATGTAATACATACAATATAAAAGTGAATATCTTCTGAAGTTACATATAGTACATTAAGGCTCCCTCTTAACTAGGAAGGTATTCTCTTGACATAGGCATCAATACATATAGGCACAAGTCTTCAATATTGGAGCTAGATCATCAACACTGCATCACTGGAGCATCATCGTAGGTCTTCATCCATCTAGGTCTTCATCATCTCTGTGAGCAAGCAATCAAGTAGGTACATCTCAGGACTGATTACATTGTCTCTGCAAAAATTTAAGTACCCTAGTATCACCCCATAATCTTCAAATCGTACAAGGATTTCTTTAGTTTGCACACATCAGTATCCCTGTTGTGTGTCTCAAAACCGAGTGATTGCTCCACATATACTTCCTCTTCGACTACACCATTCAATAATCCCATCTTGACATCCATCTAGTGTATGATCTTCCTTTTCACGATCTTTATTATCTTTTTGTTTTACTTCATTCATTGTTGTATATCGATTCCTGAGTACTTATGGATCTTCAATGTCTTCTTCTTGACTTCATCAATCTTCTTGCTGAATCATCATCACTTGTTCTTCGAAACAATTCTCTCTTGTAAGTGATGGTACAAGGTATTTCCTAGTGGACAAGTTCAATTGCATGATTAGAAACATCTCGTAGTTTTCAAAACAAATTCTTACACATAAAGACATATGTCATATAGTCATGCAATTATCTTAGCCAATCATGCTTCAATACAACATTTATCCATATCCTGTAACTTTCTAGATGCCTTCCATCTCTACCAGAAAATTGTTAAGAGTGTGCACTATTCCAACATGTCAACAAAGAGGTTTCATTCTAGATAATTAGCAATGGAATGTTGTATATTACCATCGACCACTTACCCATTACTTGCATATAAGTAGTATCTTGTTCATTAATGCAATTTTTTTCTAACATGCATAATATACATCCTAATTAATCTAGGAACATAAGTATGTATATGACTGAACAACATTATTTAAGTAATCATATATACAAGAAATAATAATTCAAATACTTATCTTTGTTTGGTTGTTGGGTGGACTCCGTCTCAATCTTTGCTTCCTTGCAAGAACTACTGGAGTCTCCAAAAGAGTGTTCTTCTTCTTGTGGGAGTTGCTTCTGTTCCTAAGACAATCTCCTTCTTGTGATGAGGATGCTCCCTCTTGTTGTAATTCTTCTTGGTGTGTACTGTGAGAGCCTGGTCTTCACTACCCATGTTTTATTTTCGAGCTACAATTCGAGCTTCTTCCTGTGAGCATTCCTCCCACGGCCTACTGAATGTGATGAGCTTCTTCCTAGCACAAATTCCTTGGATGAAGGAATCCCATGACCTAGAAGGACCATTCAAGGTGGTGACTCATCACTATTTCTCCATTCTCTATATGATCTTCAATGGCTTCAAGTTGTTCTTTTATCTGAGAGACCCTTGTAAAGTGTGACTGCATACTCTCTGTGTTAGTTTATAATCATTGATTCAATATGATCTAGGATCTTATCTCAAAGAAAAACATGTACATCATATCAATCAATCACAAGAGACAATAGACACAAAGCATTTCACCGGGGAAACCATAAAGGAGAAAACCCTGTAACTTCCTCAGAGATAGAATGAGCAATGATACAAAACCCCAATAAAAAGAGATATTCTCCTAGCAGCTTCTCTTCCTCCACTTGTGCGCACTACTCACTTGAGAGAATGAGTGAGTGAATGAATGAATAAATAGAGAGGTGCTCCTCTCTATTTATACTCAATGTCTTCCACTTTCCTTTTACCCTACCTGGGCCGACCTCTCTAGGAGAGTCTAATAACCCACTATAACTTAACTCAGGGCTGACCCCACTAGGGAGTCTGATAACCATATCATATACAATGATGACCTTTCCGATCAGAGGAATGAAACCTCTCCGTCGAAAGTACAATTTCATATGAATACAATATAAAATATATAAGTGAAATATATTTTGAAGTTACAAATACATCAACAATCCCTCTTAACTAGGAAGGTATTTCTCAACATAGTTCTTTAGCACAAGTCTTCATCATTGACTACATCATTCAAGAAAGTTGTCTTGACATCCATCTGGTGTATCTTCCACTTCATCACTGCAACCAGAGAAAGTACTGTTATGATGGAAGTGTATCTGGCTACAGGTGCAAAAGTTTCTTCATAATCTATCCCTTCTTTTTGGGAGAAGCCACGAGCCACAAACCTTGCCTTGTATTTCTCCTCTTCCACTTGTGCACACTACTCACTTGAGAGAATGAGTGAGTGAATGAATGAATAAATAGAGAGTCTAATAACCCTACCTCCTCCACTTATTTATACTTGTCTTCCACTTTCCTTTTACCCTACCTGGGCCGACCTCTCTATGAGGGCTACAGGTGAAATATGATGAATTAATAAAGCAGGTTATAGTTTATACCTCCCTGCAGGAAGCAAAGCAAGTCATTTGGGATTACATTATTGCAGAGGTAGAGAAATTAAGGCCATATCTCGATTTCATTCTGGAAAACGAGGTTTTAATAAAGTTAGCTAGGCAAATCATAATAGCAGTAAAGGAAACGTTCAACAAGAAGCCCATGGACTTTGCAAAAAAGGCCATAGAATTTGTAAATGGGATGACAGAAGATGAGGTGAAAACAACTAGCATAAACTTAGGATAGAGTGTCTAGTATTATTTGGGAAAAGAAGGTGGTTAATAAGTATCACCAGATGAACATGATTCAGACAAGGATAGACATTTTAGCACATCAAGCAAACTCTTAAAAAGAAATGTTTGATCCATTATTCAAGAAGGGACTTCCTCTCTTTTGGGAGGAGGATGGTACCACGAGCACACAGGAAGAATATCAGGGAATGTTGTGGGGATTTCGATTCAATTTGGACTATGTATAATTTAGGTAAATTTATTCTAATGTTTATGTATTGATTCATTGTAAATTTTTGCATATTTAATGAAATTCTGTCGGTTTCTCTTGGCCATCTTTTTTGGATATTAATTTGTCAAATTTCTTTGAACTATGTTTTATGTTGCCAATTTAATGAATACATCAATCTGTAGGTTGGATTTCTATTAATATACGATTCATGTGTTATTATGTGTTAAAGGAATTTCTTCATTTAACTCATTTTATCTAAAATTTTCTGCAACTGATAAACAGCCACACATTTATATTGATGCTAGTAAGTGGAAAAGTGCTCTTACAAAGCTAGTTGCTTGGATCTGCATTGGATAAAGATAAGTAATCTTATGCGTTTGATTCTGATGTGTTTTTATTTCATTCTTGCATGTTGTGATTGTGTAATTGAAAGGTGTTTTCCACTGTGCATGTGCAGGTTGATGTGGAGAAGCCACATGGGAAGGAAGTTTGGTGTGGAGGAGACACATTGGCAGAAGCCCTGATGTGGAGGAGTTGCGTGGGAAGAAGGTGTGATGTGGACTGGCCACATCATATCCATATGTGCTAGTGACCGTGAATGATGGGTGAAGGTGGTTTCGCAAATGGAGGATGGTGGTTTTCCTTACCGCCCTTCTGACTTGCGAAATCATGTGGTGATTCCACATGGAGAGCGGTTTTAGATTCCGCAACCACCCATCCCTCTATCCTAGCGCACATGTTGGGGATGTGGAATGGAAGTGGGACCCTTTATCTTTCGCCGCCCGATTGATCTTTTCCACCATTTAAAATGGTTTGTACGTTGGCATGGAGGTGATCTTTTCCACCATTTAAATTGGTTTGTACGTTCGCATGGAGGTGATCTTTTCCGCCATTTAAAATGTTTTGTACGTTCGCATGGACGTGATCTTTTCAAACATTTAAAATGGTTTGTACGTTGGGATGGAGTTGATCTTTTCCACCATTTAAAATGGTTTCTACAATGCTAATGGTAAATGATGGATTGTATCACTCTTGCGAATAATCTCATCACGTTTATGATGGTATGTGTTTATGTGTCACAACGTACAGATGATATCCCTCCACACTGTGATAATAAATGTTAGGAACTTTTCTGCATTGATATCCCACCACACTGCTCTTCCCGCCCACTGCCTACATTGAAACTTAAAGTTCAAACTCTCTGTGTTTTCTAGTTTGGAGCTCTGTTTTCTCTGAGGACCAAGGTTTTCTTTTGCTGAGCTGGAACTGAGAAGAGTGTTGGCCGGGTAGAGTAGTAAGATTGGTTTGAAGAATCGACTAGTAGTTTTTAAATTGGTAGGTATTTATTTTATTCAAGCCATAAATCTAAATCTGTAACAGAGCATGCTTATTTAGCCTCAAGGCTAAAAATCCATATCTTCCATGGTTGTCAAAAATCAATGCAATGACAGTTTTAAGTTCACAGTAATTTAAAGTCTCTTAACGTTTTAGATTCTTCAGATTTTCTTCCACACTTGTCTATCTTCTTCAGATTTCCAGAATTAATTTCCTTCAATTCTGGGTAGTTATCTTCTTACAGTCCATTAATATGAATTCACAACAGTATATTTGCAAAAGCGTGCATTACTCATTACTGGGATAAATTAATGGAAATAAATGGTTTAATGTCGATTCCCGCCAGCTTGCATACGTTTTTTGTCTGGTGATGTAGCGTATTCTTTTCATATATTCCATATTGTTTTCTACAAATCCTCTAGCATTTGGCCAGGTTTGTTGGAAAAAGATAACAACAAATGAACTCGTAAAATTGAAACATGTTTTTTATTTTTAATATCATTTTGCAGTTAATATTCACTATAGTATACTGATCTATGTAAACGTTAATACTTTATTTGAAATATTTGAAATTGATAATTTATGTCTTAATTTATATAATATTGATTACATTTGTTTTAATATAAATATATATAATTTAAGTATTTAATTTAATTCAATAAAATTAAGCAATCAAATAGCTTTAAACAATATTAAGGTATAAATGTTTGCCAATACAGTATCTTGGCTAGAAAAGTCCCATGTATTGCATAGTTGGACGTGGTGTATGACTCAAATTGTTGGATGCAATGAGAACACATGTGAGTCTTGCATATGATACCAAGGCATTTAGTTTAAGAGATAAAGCTGATAAAAATGTTCTTAAAATTTAGGCAGGATATCGTGTTGGAAAATGAATTTAATAGTGAGGACAATGCAGATAGTGATGCCATTAGTTGGAAAGATTCTGACTACGATTAACCAGACATAAATATTCTTTCATACTTTTAGGTCGAGAATGCAGTGAATGATATAGCAGCTTCTACTTCATTGAGTGTAGCACAGATTAATTCTGGAATAATATAAGCCATGTGGTACAATATGAACATTCCACGTGTCACCCTGGAGACTAGATTTTGACATTTGAACGAAAAAATTTACAAACGTTCGCTACAAAGAGTTTGTCGTCAAGTCAAAATTTTGTTAGTGAAACCGAGGTCACTCTATCATCGGGTTGTTCAATTTCGGGGTATTGGAAGTAGATGCTGAGGAGAAAGAGCATCCGCTCCTTCCTCCAGGGATGAGTTTTTCGGAGTGGCTAAAGTAGATATAGGCACTCTAAACACATATTTCATAGGAACATTGCTTCGCACAGTTTGCTAGAGAGTGGAAATATCGAAAGAGAAAGATCGGCCACTCTTTCTCCAAGTTCTATTTTTAGAATTCCCTCGTAAAAGAAGGGGCGAACGATCCTTCTTCGTCTTCACCATTCTAGATATCGTTCAATTTATAGATAAAGGTTTTGACAATTATCTACTAAACGAAGGGGCATCTGATCCTTCTTCTTGAAAAACAGAAGTCGGGGCAAACAATTTTATATGTTATAACTTATTCGTGCTCAATATTATTCTGGTGTTCACCATTTTAGATATAGATGAATTGACGTACAAGCCTTCATAGGTTGAATAATTTTACAACTCCCTCATAAATGAACGCACGGCCAACCCTTCTTCTGTTCAGTATTGTATTCATAATAGTTCTAGAATGCAAGAAGGTTCGGTCGATCCTTCTTTCTTTCGCCATTCTGGATATAGGTGAATTTCTAGATATAGTTGTTCACAATTATCTCCTAAACGAAGCGGCGATCGATCCTTCTCTTCGGAAAATGGAAGTCGGGAAAAACAGTTTTATATGTTAGAACTTAGATCATGTCCGAGTCCCTACCATTTACAGTTGAAGTTGGAAGTTGAGAATTGTCAACATAGCCTTTGTAGATTAAATATATTTAAATTTATTTCATAAATGAAGGGTCGACCGACCCTTGTTGTGCTTAGTATTCTTCCCTTGTTCACAATTTTGGAAATACATGTATTGACGGCCTAACATTCGTAGGTTGAATGTTTTTAATATTCTGTCATAAATGAACGAGCGGGAGACGCTTCTTCTACCCATAATTCTTTTTGTAATATTTCTAGACTGCAAGAAGGGTCATTCAATCCTTCTTATGTTCTCTTCTTCTACAAGAAGGGGCGGCCGATCCTACCATTCAGAAAATTGGAAGTCTGGAAAGCCATTTTTTATATATTATAATTTATGTTATATATTTGTTTAAAATAAATATGATTGTTAATGTGCTCCTTTTATTTTATATTTCATAAAATGCTTCTGAACTGGATTTTCGTTCTGAACAATGTCTGATGTTATTTTATATTTTAGATATCATTTATGAAATGGATTTTGGTACTCAACAATGTGTGGACCTACTTTTGAATGGATGTAAAGTTGCTGAAGGAATCTCGTTTCCAGAAAGAAATTTTTACATAATATCAGCATTAATGAAGGATATATCATTGTAAATGTTACCAAGTCTTTGAATGCAAGTCTTCCATTGCCCTATTGATCATAAGGTGCAGATACATTGTCAGAGGTTGTTGGTGGTTATATTCAATGGCCTGTATCTAAGATCGTTAACAAAATCGGGTCTGCTCTTTGCAAGAATGAGGTGAATGATATACCAACTTCTTCTTCGATGAGTGTAGCACATATCATAACAACTGAGAATGAGGTGAATGATATACTAGATTCTACTTCGAGGAGTGTAGCACATATCACAATAATTGAGAATAAATCTTCTTTTATTATGAGAAAAGTTAAGTTGTTACTTAAGTGTTCATAAAGAAAGGATTGCATTTCCATAGGTTTTGTAACAAATGTGAGTGAGAGTGATTTTGTTGGGGGAACATTTTTGGGTGACTTCTCCTTCGGTATTCTGATTGATGAAGTGGTGTTTTCTTGTATGGCATGTTGTCCAGGCGTGAGCAGTGGATCTTTTGTTGTATGGCCGATTAAAATAATCATCGATTTTAATACAAAAACATTGCGTTATGTTCCAATCGCTTTCAACAATAATCAATCTGAATCTACTAGTTAATTTGATACATCAATGTTCTTTAAAGCCACAGTATGTTGCTCGAGGAATAGTGTCAACTAATTTTGAGTGAGACATTGTACAATTGAAAGTACTAGATGCTAGTGAGTTTGGTATTTTAGTTCATAAAGTCTTCTGCAATTGCGAGGATTGTGGTGTATTTGAAGGCTCCCTTATAAGATGGCCTGCAAAAAATTTGCTTGACCTCGATAATGTTCCTTTGGTGTTATACTTTTGGAATTGTTTTGAAGAATGTCCTTTACATATGGTCCTTCTAGCCTTCCAGGTACTCCCCATTGTGAATATGCAGATGTTAAAGGTAATGGAACAAGTCCATACAATTCCGTAAAGCGGCAAGCTAGAACTAAAATTTTCGAATGAAATTCAAGATCGGTACCTTATAGGCCTGCAATAAATTAGGGTGCACACCTTTCAAACATTGGCACCAAACATTATTGCTCAAATTTTTGTATATAAAAAATTCCACTTCGATCAATAGCTGAATGTGCTAAGAAATTTGATAGTTGAATGTTATAAATTCTATGGGAACAATTGCTCCTGTGGCCAAAGAAGGAGATTATAGAAAAAGAAGCTTGTTTACAATGAGATTAGACACAATAGATGTCTATCAAAATGCATGGTATAAATTCCATCAAATAAAAAAGAGCACTTTGGGTAAGGCGATTGGTGATATTTATTAGGAGGCAAATGCTAGTACAGTTGGGTCTTACAAAGTAGAGGTGCAATGGTGGAAGCAGGGCTAGAATTTGATGGGAAAAATGCCCATCACGGCCCATTTTTCCCATCAAATACGGTTAATAATTTCCTAGAACTGTCATGTTAAACTGTCACATTTTTTTCCAAAACTTATTTATGATGGGCACTTTATTCTCTAAACCGTCATTAATTTTTATGGGTTATTATGAACAAAATTTGGATTTACATTTTACAACTAACCTTTCTAATTTCTTTTAATTTTTTTTTCTATGATCATTAATGTGTTTGATAAGTTAACATAAACAACTTGGCATTAAAATAGAAAATTCCAAATTGTTAACTTGACACATAACCATTGGAACTTTCTATGCATATCATGCCTGGAAATAAATGTACACATTTTAAATATTTTCAGCCATGAGCATTTGCTATATAGTTAAAACTTTTATTTTCTATGTAAATCTAAAATTTTATGTTGGGCTTCCGGATAATCCACGGTATGCATTTTAGTTGTCGATGTTTCAAATCCCAAGCTGGATTCATCATTAGGACATGGTATGGATAGATACATTGCTGGTCAGGTGTATAAGTAGCCCGATAGAGATGCCCAAGCTTCCTCTTTCTACCTACCCTTCGTCTTCATCTTCTAACGGTTCTCTTTTTTCTTCCAACAGTTCTCTTTCATTTTCCACCAGTTCTCCAAAAGCTGGTTATTAGAAACCTTCCAATGATTGTCAAAATATAATAATGCAAGGGTAAAATTAATATAACATAATTTAATAATGTAATTTATCATTTAGAATCATTTAATATAGAAATGAAAGGGTTAATAATCATTTAAAATCATTTAACAACAATGAAAGGGTTAAAATGTTATGTTATAAATTAATGTAAATACATTTAAAATGAATAATAATAAAATAATTTAAATACATTTAATATAACATAATAACCAAAGGGAACCTTTGTTAGAAATTAAGATAAACCAAGTCTAGCTATAAAGGAAACCTTATTAAACATAAAAGAAATATTAATAATTATTAGTAGTCCAAAACAAACCAAGCTACTAATTATTATAATTATATTAATTATAATTATAGTACAAGTTGATGATCATTACACATTATATTAATGAACTACTAATAGCTATTAACACGTTATAATTCAATAAAAAAATTACTATAGACAGGGAATTATTTTATCTACTGAAGGGCAAAATTTAAACTAGACCATTTTTGGATGGGCAATATATATACTCAAAACTTCAAAAAAATATTGTTCGACAGTTAAAATTAGAGCCAAATTCCAACCCTGGGTGGAATCCAATAGGAGCATCGAAGGATCTGAAGGTCTTGTACAAAAAATGCTTCGATAGACAACAACAATGGGTTGTTGGTGCATAAGAAAATATAAAGATCGATGTAAATAGCATCATATGGGCATGGTCACCAAGAAGGGCCTTGCAGCACTCAAGGCACAACGAGAAAATATGGGGAATAGTGTTCAGAGTGGTGGATGTTCTCAAGGGTTGACAGTAGAAAAAATTGGTTTCTAAATTTCTCTATGTGGCAGTTTTAAGCAACAAAATTGTTGTGTTTCTAAATTTCTACTTGGTCAACAAAAAGTTTTATTTTCTCATTTTCATTAAAGTTTTATAAAAGGAAAGATACAACTTATAGCCATTGGGATTGATAATGGATGGTTATTTGTTACAAAATTGGATTTGTGATAAGTGTCGTAATTTGTGCACTAACTGTCGTTAAGTGTTGTAATTGTGCTTAAGAATAATTGGCCTTTAGAAGTGGTTTATCCGGTGCACTTAAAATCAAGTAATTATCCTCAAAGTAACTACCTAAATACTAAAATATGATATGCTATACTCAAACTGCCAAATTCAGCGGTGCTCATAGGAGAAAATATTCTATACGAGCCAATATTCTATGCGAGGCAACTATATTTCTAATACTGAATGTGCCAAATCAAATATGCCACGTGTCACTCTGGAATACTAGATATCAACATTTAAACACCAAAATTTATAGACATTTTGCTTCAAATACTATGCTGGCAAGTGGAAGTATTCTCGGAGAAAGAACGGCTGCTCTTTCCCAAAGGTGTTCTACTATTACGATTCCCTCGTAAATGAAGGGTCGACTGACCCTTCTTATTCCAAATATTCTTTTCATAATAGTTTGATACTACAAGAAGGGTTAGTCAATCCTTCTTGTGTTCTCTATTATGGATATAGCCAAATTGTTGGATAAAGGATTTCACAATTAACTACGAAAAGAAGGGGTGGTCGATCCTTCTTGTTGGAAAATGGAAGTCGGGAGAAACCATTTTTTATAGGTTAAAAATACCAAGATGTTCTATTTTTTAAATTTTCTCGTAATTGAAAGTTCGGCCGACCCTTCGTATTCCCAATATTATTTTCATAATAGTTCGACACTACAAGAAGGGTCGCTCGACCCTTCTTATTCCAAATATTCTTTTCATAATAATTCACCACTGTAAAAAGGGTCAGTCGATCCTTCTTGTGTATTCCATTATGGATATAGCTGAATTGCTTGATAAATGTTTTCACAATTAACTCTGAAAAGAAGGGGCGGCCGATCCTTCTTGTCGGAAAACAAAAGTTGGGACAAACGATTTTTATATGTTATAACTGAGCCGATTGACTAGCTATTCAGAAAACAGAAGTTGGGACAAATGATTTTTATATGTTATAACTTATCCGGTTGAGGAATCTTGGTTTTCAGTTTTGATATATTTTCTTTCCGCAACCTACAACCCGCAATTGCGGATTGAGGATTGTGAAAAGAATGTATATATTTATGAAATAAAACCCCGCAACCCTTGTTTTCCTTTCCACATGTTTACGTTTTAACCGTCGATTTGTCTTGATCATACGGATGAGATTACACTGGTTGATTTAAATGAAGTTTAGCTTGCCTATTTAGCTTGTCAGTGTTAGCACTAGCATTGTCTTGGATGAAACTGGGAGGCTCAATTTCTAAAAAGAACGGAGAAATCCTTGGTGGTTTTAGCAAAATAGAATCATTTGGGTAGGTATTGACGGCCTCAAGGGTGAATTGATCAAATCCCAAGCCCGAAACTTTGCAAGGAGAATTAAATTGCTGAGGTCTGCCTACAGTTACGTATCTGCGCAAATAAATAGTCTAGATCGATGGTGGTGAATATCTACAATCATGAGCATGCTTCGCGCAAAAAGGGTGATGTCTTTTAAATGGAGGCGGGAGGTTTATCCCACAAGCATCTTAAGTAGCATATCAACAGCCAATGGAGCAGATCGACGGTCGGGAACTACTTCTCCGATACAACATACACATAGAAAACAAACTTTCAGATGCTTGAACTTTTGGTAGAGGCCCGTGGGTTTGTACGGCATAGATATGAGGACGCCGAGATCTATGGCCGAGGTTTTGTTCGCGGATCTAACTTGCAACAAACATCAACGCAAGCCAAATCTGCGAAGTTGGTAAAAGTCACAGCATTTGACGGCTAGGATTCGAGGCTACATGTGGCGGGATTTGAGCCCACCAGGGATCAGGAAAATGGACGGCCAGGGAAGCTTCCATGCCACAGGAGATGCAGGGGTGATAGAAAAGGATAAATAATATAAAAAACTCACCTGCACGAAGAGATGGATTCCTGTTTTGCATCTGAAAGCGATAGGAGCAAGCTGTGAAGAAACAGATAGGTCAACGAGGGGCCCAAGCCAACCTCAAAAAAATAGGTAGGTTATCTGTTCTACAGTAAACGATTTAATGGTTGAATTGAGTGATAGAGAGAAACATTATTTATAGACAGAGACGCAGAGGTCTATGACAATATGATGACTGATGACCCCATAGAAACTGTAAAAAACACGCTGAAACTGGTTAGGGAGCGAGGTATAGAAGTGCACCAGGTCCACCAATCCTATTTCCATCTATTTACAGTCAGGAAAACCCCTGGTTTTCCTGAATTTGTTGAATGGTGTTCCTCTAACTACTCTTCTATCGAGAGGGAAATCATGGATGCTTCCAATTCCAATATCCTTTGTGAAATCGATACCCAAACCCTTAGAAAAACCCTGTCACTCCCACAAGATTTTTTCCAAAAAGCTATAGGGTATACCGAGGAAGCCCTAATCTGATTTTTTAGACAATTCCCTGTTGAAGTAAAACATAATTTATATAGGTCCTGTCTGAATCCTAGTGTCACAATACAAGAGTAGGATTTCCTAGTTGAAGCCAGACTATTCACGGAAGAATCCAGAGGTGTTATCACCATGATGAGCCAATTCCTAGGTCTAGAATCTAATATGTATGTCACAGAACCTCTAATAAGTTTTTTTTTTGTCCTAGGCACCTACCCCCTGGAATTAGATGACCCAAGCCAGTCTACCCAATGTGCATGCCTCAGGTTTGATGAAGTTTTGGTTGAAAGTATACACTCCCAACTAAAGAATTTCTAGGAAGCAAGGATTTTCAGATTTCAGTCTTACTTACTAAAAATGTTGCTGGCATTCAATGAGGAAAACTTGCAAATGCCTAAGATACTACTTACTCAGGATATGTACACTGATTACACCAAGTTCCATGATGAGCTCATGTCTGAGGTTTACCAGGTCATTTTCCAAAAGAAGCTTCCTAGAGTATTACCAGAAATGCAGGAGTTACTGCAACTTTCTCCTGAGAAGAGGGTTGGAGATTGGTTCCTTTCAGAGCATGGCACAATCATAGGGGTTTATGGGTTTGCTTATGCACCCTACGTGCTACTATTTTTCCTGACCCCCAAAATGTTTGCATTAGAATTCATCAAACAAAAATTGAAGGTAAAAGCTGAGAACTTTCTAGATCATAGAAAGGGCTCTGATATTGTGTTTCCATGGATGTTAGGAACCCATGTCTTTACTTTGTTAGTATGTTGTTGTTGGACGCATATGCTTTGTAAGTCGTCCCGTAGTATTTGTTGATCAATAGTTTATGTTATTGTTGTTGGCGCATATGCTTTGTAAGTCGCCCATAGTATTGTTGATCCATAGTGTGTAACGGCCCATGGTTTTGACCCATAGTATTGGCGCCTAGAATTAGTATATAAGTGTGTGTTGATACCTATGAAGGCACCGTGAAGTTAATTGTATTGAGCTTGCTCAAAGGAGGTTGCCCCCTCGAAGTGGCATGTGATCAATATAAAAGTGATTATGAGTTCTGTCATTTCTGCTATTTCGCATATTCTTGTTAATTAATTGTTGCAGGTGCATCACATCTGGTATCAGAGCACTTTCTTGGGCTCACTAGGTGAAATTTCTACCAAATTTTTTTTCGCATCTGTTGCAGGTTTGGATTTGGGAATAATCCCTATCCGCTTAACTGTGGGAAGTATTTGGGCATAAGCCCTAAAACGCATTGTGAGGAGTACCACAGGAACCCCGAAGTAGCTAGCCCATTGAGAGGACCTGCCAGTGAAAAGGGCAACGACCCCTACCTGACTGACTAGTTCCCACCCGTGAGGTAAACCAAGAGCTGTCGTTTGTGGCAAAGCGGTTATCAGTTTTACCTAAGCCGTGGAGTGAGGGGTACTTCCCCAATACGCAAGCCGTCAGACAACATTGGTGGCCAAGTGAAACCCCTGAACTGTTAGGAAGCCGCACATACCTGGGGTCCATATCTACTTTCAGCTGAACTATTGTCGATCACTGTTGTGCCGTTTCAGATCCATTTTGCAAGCCATTCCAGACATTCGGCACTATTCCAGATCCCTTTCGAGCCAACCACTCCATTCTGCATATTTCAGTCCTGAGGACCTTATTCCCAATTCCCCTTCCCAAAGCCCGAAATCCCACATTTGTATATTTTTAGGGTTTGCCATAACTTCCTCAGATTTCACCCAATCACCTTCAAATTTTACCACAGAGTTCCTTTCTGAATTCTGCTTCTTTGTTCCGCTCTACCAAATTTTCTCATTCTTTCACCCCACTTTTGAAATCCTCATTTTTGCTTCCCTGTCTATCCAACAGTGTCCAAAACCTAGTCAAACCCCAATTACCTTTCTGATTTTTCCCCAAGTCCAGATTTTCCTTTACTAAAGTAGTTTCTGTTTTTGTTTTCCTACCCAGTCAACCGAAAAGAAAAAAAAATCCTGGTTATGGTTGTCACCCTTGCAGGAGCAAAAACCATGGAGGATGCACTTGTAGCCATCCAAGCCAAACTCCAGGATCTGGATGAAAAATTTCTCGGTCTCCATCTTGAACATTCAGCTATGAACAACAAAGGGCAGTCCGAGTCTTCAATAGACAATGGGTTCTCTTCTTCTAGCAATTTCCGTGGTCCAAAGCTTGATTTTCCTCACTTCAATGGTACCGATCCAACTTGATGGATCTATCATGCAGAACAGTATTTCAGTCTGCATAATACTTTTGATGTCAACAAAGTTCCGTTGGCATCCTTTCATTTGGAACAGGAAGCACTTCAATGTTACTGTTGGTACATCAAGGCTCATCCAGAGCCCAAATGGCCAGACTTTTGCTAGCTCCTTTTGCAACGATTTGGTCCTAGTGCTTTTGTTGACTTCATAGGAGCCCTTACTAAACTTCGCCAAACTGGCACTGTGAGAGAGTATCAAACCGAATTTGAGAATCTAGCCAACCACACCGAAGGATTGTCTGATGACTTTTACCGGAGTTGTTTTATCAGTGGTCTAAAGGATGCCATCCGCTTTGAGGTCAAAATGTTCTGTCCCAACACAATTATGGAAGCACTAGGGTTGGCTAAGCTGGCAAAAGACAAGATTGCAGCCCAGCAACGCTCCAAGCCCACTTTTGTTCCCTTCTGAAATATGGGTTCTCAGCGACCACCTATACCGCATGCTCCTCGACTGACTCCTATCAAGCGTTTGTCTGAAACAGAGATGCAAGCACGCAGAGAAAAGGGGCTTTGCTATAATTGTGATGAGAAATTCACTCTGGGACATACATGTGTTCAACAAAAGCTCTATCTCTTGGATGTGGAGTCTCCGCCTGCCTCTGAAATTGGTGACGAAGATCCAGAAACACTGGATGCTCCGGTCGACATTCAGGAACCGCCTATTGACCCTCCGTCTCAGGATGACCAGCTAGAGATATCTCTCCATGCTTTAGCTAGAATCACCCCCCCAAACAATGCGGGTCAGGGGTCACTTCAAGAAGCTTCCTCTTACAATACTCATTGATTCTGGTAGCGCTCATAATTTCATTCACCCTTGGATCGCCAAACAAGTTGATTGTTTTATTCATCCTTGCTCCAACTTTGAAGTCATGGTTTCCAATGGGGGAACCTTACCTTGCAAAGGGAAGTGTCGAAATGTGCATATCTCTATGGGAGATTATACCTTGCCCTTAGGCGGATGTGATGTGGTTTTGGGCGCTCAATGGCTATGCACACTTAGCCCTATCTTATGGGATTTTGCTAAACTTTGGATGCAGTTTTCCCTCAATGGACACATACACACATTGACAGGATTACAACCAGGTTCTCTCAGCATCATCAGTTCACATCGCATGGAAAAAATCCTCAAGAAGAATTCACATGGTGTCATCGCTCAGATCCATTCCATCCAGATGCAACCATCATCGGTCTCCACTACTCCTTTGGATCTACAACAAATTCTAGATCGATATACAGGTGTCTTTGCTGAACCAGTGGGATTGCCACCTTCCAGGCCAGAAGACCATCGTATTCAGCTCCTTCTTGGCAGCGTTCCTCCCAACATCAGGCCCTATCGCTACCCATTTCACCAAAAAATGGAGATTGAAATGCTCGTTCGGGACGTATTGAAGCAAGGTATTATTCGCCCCAAGCACTAGTTCCTTTTCTTCTCCAGTTATTCTTGTTCGCAAAAAATATGGGTCATGGCACCTCTGTATTGACTTCTGAGCACTTAATCACCTCACCATCAAGGATAAGTTTCCAATTCCTGTTGTTGATGAGCTTCTTGATGAGCTTCATGGGGCTCACTTTTTCTCCAAGTTGGATCTTCGTTCTGCGTATCATCAAATTCGGGTTCATGAGGATGATATCCCTAAAATAGCTTTCTGCACACATGATGGCCATTATGAGTTTTTGGTCATGCCCTTTGGCCTCACTAATGCTCCTTCCACATTCCAAGCCTTAATGAATAAAATATTTCGACCCTACTTGCGGAAATTCATTCTGGTATTCTTTGATGATATCCTCATCTACAGTAAAACATGGGATGAACATCTCCAGCATTTGGATCTTGTCATGCAACTTTTCTCTAACCATCATCTCCATGCCAAGCAGTCTAAATGTGTTTTTGGACAGAAGGAAGTTGATTATCTCGGGCACATTATCTCAGCACAAGGGGTTCACGTGGATCCAACAAAAATCGATGCCATGAACAATTGGCCGCATCCTCACACACTCAAGAGCCTTCGTGGTTTTTTGGGGTTGACTGGCTACTACCCCAAGTTTGTCAAGGATTATGGGAAGATTGCAGCTCCATTAACTGCTCTATTGAAAAAGGATGCCTTCACATGGACACCTGCTGCTCAGTGTGCATTTGACAAACTAAAACAAGCTATGTGTACTACACTTGTGCTAGCTATGCCTGATTTTTCCAAGCCCTTCACTATTGAGAGTGATGCTTGCGGTAATGGACTTGGTGGTTCTCCTTCAAGATGAACACACCATTGAGTTCACCAGAAAAGCCCTTTTAGGTAAGAATCTAGCTGCCTCTACCTATGAGAAGGAAATGATGGCTATTTTGCATGCAGTACAAAAGTGGTTCCCATACCTATTAGGGAATCATTTCTGCATCAAGACTAATCACCAGAGTCTGAAATATTTCTTGGACCAGCGTGTCTCCTCCCCGACAAAACAGAAATGGGTTAGCAAACTCATGGGTTATGACTATGAGATAACTTACAAGAAGGGTGAAGACAATATTGTGGCAGATGCTCTTTCTCGCACATTTGAGGCCCAAGGTTCTCTTTCAGCTATTTCTATGCCTGTTCCAAATTGGTTGCAATCTATTCAATAGGGTTATGTCAATGAATCCTCGTTATCTCAAATCATCCAATGCTTGACCAACAACCCTTCTGTTGTACCACATTACTCTTGGGATGGTACTTCTCTGCAATACAAGGGTCATCTAGTGCTTCCCCAGAGCACAGATCTTCAACAAGCTGTCTTCTATGAACTCCATGCTTCTCCATCGGTAGGGCACTCTGGGTTCCTCAAAACGTATGAACGAGCATGGTGTAACTTCTTTTGGCAGGGCATGAAAATGACAATTCAACAGATGGTGGCCAAATTTGATACCTGCCAGTGCAATAAGGGTGAAACAACACTCCTTCCAGGATTGCTTGAACCCTTGCCCATACCTACACAGATTTGGACAGATATTTCTATGGATTTCATTGAAGGGCTCCGTAAATCTGGCGGGAAGACAGTGATTCTCATTGTGGTTGATCGCCTCTCCAAATATAGTCATTTTTGTGCTCTCTACCATCCCTATACAGCCTCCTCCATCGCTCAAATTTTTCTGGACCAGATCTTTCGTCTTCATGGCATCCCTTCTTCCATTGTCTCGGATCGTGATGTGACTTTCACCATTCATTTTTGGACAGAACTATTTCACCACACTAGCACCAAACTGAAGATGAGTTTAGGGTATCACCCACAAACAGATGGTTAGACTGAAATTGTCAATAAATGCTTGGAAACTTATTTTCATTGCTTCACCTCGGAACAACAACATCAGTGGGAAAGATGGCTCCCTCTCGCTGAATGGTGGTACAATACCTCTTACAACACTGCCTCTAAAATGACCCCATATGAAGCAGTCTATGGTCAAACACCTCCAGCTCTTCTTCCATACACCCCCACCAGTTCACCAGTTCAGGAAGTTGACACAGTCCTTCGAAACCGCGATCAAATTCTTTGCATTTTGCAGGTCAATCTTCACATGGCAAGAAATCACATGAAGCAACAAGCTGATCAGCACCGTTCTAAGTGCACTTTTCAAGTTGGCGATATGGTTTTTATTCATCTCCATCCGTACAAAAAATCATCCTTGAAACTTAAAGGGCATCATAAGCTCGCTCCAAATTTCTATGGGCATATTGAATTCTTTAGAAGATTGGGTCTGTTGCTTATAAATTGGAACTTCCTCCTTCTTCCCGCATTCATCCAGTCTTTCATGTCTCTTGTCTAAAGAAAGTTCTTGGCACCAACATCACTGGACAAGCGATTTTACCTGAACTATATAATGAAGGATCCATCCTTTTGGAGCCAAAGTCCATCCTCAATCGGCGCATGCGTCAGCTTCGCTCTTGCTCCATCACAGAGGTCTTAATTCAATGGCACAGCATGCAACTAGAGGATGCTACATGGGAACCACTCCTTCAGATTCAACAACAATTTCCACATCTAAAGCTTTGAGGACAAAGCTTTTTTGTAAGGGGGAGGGGATGTTAGGAACCCATGTCTTTACTTTGTTAGTATGTTGTTGTTGGACGCATATGCTTTGTAAGTCATCCTGTAGTATTTTTTGATCAATAGTTTATGTTATTGTTGTTGGCGCATATGCTTTGTAAGTCGCCCGTAGTATTGTTGATCCATAGTTTGTAACGGCCCATGGTTTTGACCCATAGTATTGGTGCCTAGAATTAGTATATAAGTGTGTGTTGAGACCTATGAAGGCACCATGAAGTTAATTGTATTGAGCTTGCTCAAAGGAGGTTGCCCCCTTGAAGTGGCATGCGATCAATATAAAAGTGATTCTGAGTTCTGTCATTTCTGCTATTTCGCATATTCTTGTTAATTAATTGTTGCAGGTGCATCACAATGGACTGTAGGTCCATTCTTAATCATAAACAAAGGAGCTCTTACATTTATTGAATACAAGATAAAGGAGATAGGTTTCAAAACAGGAGCACCTTTAAACTATGATCGCCACCACATCATTTCCAAGAGGAGGAAGGAAACCAACAGGAAGGCTTTTGTACATTTTGAAATTCCAGGCATGCCAGAAGATGCAAATTTATTGGAATGTCCTACCAGGAGCCAGATGGAAATAGACACACCTAAGAGCTCCTCCCTGTTGACACAAGGGAAAACGCCCACAATGCATGGCTGTTCTAGCCTAGTCCTATCAGTGCTAGCATCCATGCCTATGGCCATCAAATTAATAAAGTCCAACAAGGAAGCTAACAGTGTCCCTATGGACATAGAAGGGGAAGCTGAGAGAGCCCCAAAGAGGCAGAAAATTGACATATTTGAGCAGCATCTAGTACCTGTGAGGAATTGTAAAGGAAAAAAGAAACAAGTGGATAATCTACTAGCATTTGAGATTACAGAGTATGTGTTTAACCCAACAGCCACGAGCCTATTTCCTTAAGCAAGACTAGAGATGAGTTGATAGATGAATACAAGGTGGACTCATGGGTAGCCTCAGAGGAGTCCAAGTTATATACTAAAGTAAGGAAAATTTCAAGAAAAGAAGTCTCTCTAGTGAATAGCAGAAGCCTTGCTCAGAACACCCTGAGTTTGGCCTTGGCCACCAAGAGCAAGGCCACCAAGCTAAGGATGAATTTAGAGGACATCCCTATCCTAGATATAATAAACTTGCACAAAGAAACCAGGAATGTTATTTCTTCTAAATTTTTGAGGACAACTTTGGATCTATCAAAGGTACAGGTCAGTAAGAGTAAGGTTTCCAGCTAGCTCAAGTAGGAAAAGATGGAAAACAAAGATCATAAGGCATAGAACAAGAAATTGCAGGCTGAGATAGTGGCCATTGAGGGCCAGGCTGATAAAAGAGCTAGCATTCAAAACCTACTCAACAAAAAAGACAACATCATCCAATCTTTAAAAAAGGGGTTGAAAATCCCCTCTACCCAGCTAGTAATAGTCTCTCAGCTAACAAAACTAGAGGAAAAGAAGAAGAATTTGCAGACTGACTCGATAGACTATAGGGCCAAGCTATTGAAGCTTGAAGAGAAGGAAAAACAATGGCAGATAGATATAGCCATTGTGGTGGGAAGGGAGAAAATATCAAAGGCCAAAATGGAAGAGCTTGAGAAGAGACTGCAGGGGAAAGAGCAAGAAGTAGAAAGCATGGCCACACCATCCATAGAGGCTGGTGATTTCTACCTGGTAGGGGCTATATCCCAAGCTAGTCTCGGAGATGTGGAAATAGTAATATTTAAAAAGAAGAATCTGAATTTGAAAACCCTAAAGTATAATGCAGAAAGATAAAAGGAGGCTTGGAAAGCCAAGCACAAGGAGTTGCAGGGTAAATATGATGAGTTGGAAAGACAATTTAAAGGGTAGACTTCCTTGCTAGAGGTCATCCAGGTCATCTGGGATGGCATCATTGAAGAAGCAGAAAAATTGAGGCCCTTCCTCGATTTTGTCTTAGACAAGGAAGTAGTGATAAATTTAGCCAAGAATAGTGTGACAGTAGCAAATGAGAAACTGAAAAAAAAAACCTGTAAAGTATACTGATAATGCCATCGAATTCCTGAATGGCTTATGTAAGGAGCAGGTCAAGACAACTTGTGTAACAAATAAGGTTTCCATCATCATTGGAGCCAAAAAAGTGATGCACAAGTACCAGCAGGTAAAGGCTATTCAAGCTAAAATAGATGTCATGGCACAACAGATCAAGTATTTCAAAGACATGTTTGACCCTTTGTTCAAGAAAGGGTTACCTTTCTTTTGGGAGGAGGATGGAACAATGCTCACAGAAGAAGAATATGAAAAGAAATTGGCAGGATGTAAAGTGCATTTCAACGATTTTGCAAGTATGGATCAGCCGTTATCAGGGAAGATAGTGGTGGAGAAAATGACAAAGGATTTTGAGTTAAGCATGATGTTCAAGGAGGCTAGTTCACATTTGCAAAGCTACTCTTATAGGGACTACACTGAGATCCGAGTCTTAATGAAGGAGTTGGCCACCTCAGAGCTACCAGCTACCGAGCTATGGAAGCTCGTTAAGAAATATGGGAAGGGAAAGTTGATATTGAACCCCTAAAGATTCGATGATCATGGGATAGCAGCATGGAGGAGATATTCATTGAAGCATTTTGTTTATTTTGTTAGAGTCTGTTGTCTTTCGGTAAAAATGCTCAGTAATTTTGTAAAAGGAAATTGAGCTAGTTTTACCAGCATTGTCATTTTGTTGTAACTAATTTCTGAGGGTGGTGAAACTATTTGAGTAGGTGTCACCTACATTGTAACAACTTCCTGTTGAGGTAACTCGAGCCGGAAGGCTCTAAGCATCTATGTAAGCAATGTAATAGAAGGAGAAAGGGTCGGAAACTTTTGTTGGACTCGTGAGTTCCCTATGTTATTAATCACTCTGAGATATATTTTAATAAAATCTAGCTAGGCCGAGCAAGGTTTTCTATCAGAGATTCTTGTGTTATTTGTCTTATAGTCTGTTTACTTCTTCTCTTATGTGAATGTTTTTCTCACTGTTTAATTCATACTGTTATGCTTTTTCATGCTTGGATAAGTGTTGTATCAGGACAAAAGTCATAAATATTATGCTCTGTTGCTTTCATTTCAGGCATCCACTACCATTTTCTGCTAAAGTCGGTATAGAATTTATTATCATAAGCTATATATTGATGGGTTGTTCATACCTTCTTCTTTAATCACCAAACAAAATCTCTTTGAATGTGAGCGGGTGGCTATCCTGCCTCTGATTAGTTTTCTTTGCAAAACACTATCATGTTTAATCATAGCAGCATGGAGGAGATATTCGTTGAAGCATTTTGTTTATTTTGTTAGAGTATGTTGTCTTTCGGTAAAAATGCTTAGTAATTTTGTAAAAGCCAATTGAGCCAGTTTTACCAGCATTGTCATTTTGTTGTAACTAATTCCCGAGGGTGGTGAACCTATTTGAGTAGGTGTCACCTACATTGTAACAACTTCCTGTTGAGGCAACTCGAGCCGGAAGGCTCTCAGCATTTATGTAAGCAATGTAATAGAAGGAGAAAGGGTCGAAAACTTTTGTTGGACTCATGAGTTCCCTGTGTTATTAAGCACTCTGAGATATATTTTAATAAAATCTGGCTAGGCCGAGCAAGGTTCTCTATCAGAGATTCCTGTGTTATTCGTCTTACAGTCTGTTTACTTCTTCTCTTATGTGAATGTTTCTCTCACTGTTTAATTCATACTGTTATGATTTTTCATGCTTGGATAAGTGTTGTATCAGGACAAAAGTCATAAATATTATGCACTGTTGCTTTCATTTCAAGCATCCACTACCATTTTCTGCTAAAGTCAGTATAGAATTTATTATCATAATCTATATATTGATGGGTTGTTCATACCTTCTTCTTTAATCACCAAACAACATCTCTTTGACTGTGAGCGGGTGGTTATCCTGCCTCTGATTAGTTTTCTTTGCAAAACACTATCATGTTTAATCATATCCTGCCTCCTACCTCTGATTAGTTTAATCTACAGTTTGGATTTGTCTTTACTCATGATTTATGTGTGTTTTATGTTTTAAATGAACTTATTTAATTAAAACATTTATCTATTTCTGCAAATGATTAACATAAATTAATAAATTCATGTTAAATTTTCAATTAGCATTCCAGCTACAGGGTAATCTTACATGTGCCTAATCCTTAAAACTACTATGAGTGAATTTTCATTTCCTGATTGTGTTGTGGTTAAACCCGCATTAGTAACTTCGCTATACTCAATGTGCCAAATCAAAGAAAAAATAGTAACCTCCCTATACTCAGTGTGCCACATCAAATATTCCACGTGTCACAATATGATCAATCCACATGTCACCCTAGGACACTATATATCAACAGTTTAACAATAAAATTTATAGACATTTTGCTTTAAAGACTTTGCTGGCAAGTGGAAATATTCTCAAAGAAAGAGCGCCCGCTCTTTCTCCAAGGTGTTCTACTGTTACAATTCCATCCTAAATGAAGGGTTGGCCGACCCTTCTTATTCCAAATATTCTTTTCATAATATTTCACCATTCCAAGAAGGGTCGGTTGATCCTTATTGTATTATCCATTATGGCTATAGCTGAATTCATGTATAAAGGTTTTGACAATTAACAACAAAAAGAAGGGGTAGTCGATCTTTCTTGTCATAAAATGGAAGTCAGGACAAACCATTTTTATATGATATAAATTCCAAGGTGTTCTAATTTTACAATTCCCTCGTAATTGAAGAGTCGCCCGACCCTTCTTATTCCACATATTATTTTCATAATAGTTGGACACTGCAAGAAGTGTCGATCGACCCTTATAACCAATATTCTTTTCATAATATTTTGACACTGCAAGAAGGGTCAGTCGATCCTTCTTGTATTCTCCATTATGGATATAGCTAAATTGTTGGATATAGGTTTTTATAATTAACTACAAAAGGAAGGGGAGGCCGATCCTTGTTTTCGGAAAACGGATGTCAGGACAACCTATTTTTATATATTATAACTTTTCACCTTAAAATTTTGAATAATTACAAATGAAAATTGCAATTTTGAACACTTTTCAAATCAGAAATTGCATTTTTTTTATTTTAAATTCACATTTGAAGGTTATATATTCATACCTCCCTTCTAGCATGAAGGGCTTTAATTAAAAAATAATAATAACTAAAAACACTTTTCATTCTTTTTATGAGATTTCATTCTATTTGGAAAAAGAGAAAAAAGAAATAATGCTTCGATTTAAAAAAACAAAAGGAAAAAATGTTTCTATTTAAAAAAAAAGAATGTTTCTATTAAAAAAAAGAATATTGTGTTGGAGAAAACTCACTATGGCTTGGGGTGTACCACAAAAGACAGATGACCACTAGAAATCGACTCAATTCTCAGAACTATGCTATATAAATGACAATGCTAAGATAATGAAGAAGATAACCAACCTTGATCCAAATGTTTGATGTAGATCCCCGTTGGCGATTTTCAATCCGTGCACTTGAATCTACAAATTAGTCTTGATAGACAATATACAACAAGTACATATAATATATAAATGGCATTAACATCATCAATAGCAATGGCCCATGATATAACAAGTAAATGCAACCCAATGTAAGATAAACAACATTTACAACATTAATGGATGAGAATATGAGTATTTCTATTAATAAACAAGAAGAAGTACAAAGTGATACGACCTCTTGTTGGAAACCAATCTGAACCAAGATATGGATCAATCCACTTGTGCCTCCACCACTTCAATCCTCCATGAACGGCAAACTCAAACTAGGTAGGAGTTTGGAAGGTGAACATAAAGGGTTCACAACTACAAGGATCAATGAGTGTAGACTCAAGATAGGGCAAAAATCCACTAGAGTTCTCTTGCTCTTCTTTCTCTTCCCATCCATAAGCCATATGTGCCCAATATATAGTCCTCTCAAAGGTAAGTGAAAGGACACATCAAGACATTACTTGGGCAGATGGAGAGCCAAAGGTCACCCAATGACCGCTTTTTGGGGGTAAAAAGTAATAAACTAGTGATTTTTACCATTTTACTTGATACCCGCGGGCTATAGTGATGCAACTCGCGGGTACGCATGCTATAGTGATGCACATGCGGGTCAGAGGAAAAATATGTCTGAAGGATATAAGTGGATCTGATTCAGTGAAATGGATCGTACAGGCCAAAGAATACTGATGCTCACAAGGTGGAAGATTACATTGTAACATATGCCCCCTAATGTGTGAGGTCAGAGACTAATGCTACGATGGACGAAATACATTATAAAACTTAGAAGTGGAGTGATGGAGACATAAGTGGAAAGAGCATCTCACTCGTCATAATACAATAGTATCCCTGAATACATGTCATAGTACAACAATCTGATACAATGGCCATGAATAGGCAGTACATAATGAATGCATGTCATGAGTGATCATAGCCATGATCCCTCTACAGTAATATATGGTCTCCTATTGAAACGGAAACAACTGGTGCAAAATGGAGGTACAAACTACTGATATCTGAGAGGTGATAACTCAGATGTAAATTCAAAGTCATAAGTAGCATAATGAATGCCACTATCGCCTGGGGTCTTCTACACAAGTCTTCGACGGTGCAAGTCCCATCAAGTGAATAAAGGAGTTGGGGTCGAACCTGATGTGTCATCATTTGATTATCGTTCAACGATGTATATTGTTAATAGATGCGAGATAACCCACCAATAATTAAAATGGGCATCAAGGCATAGAGTACAATCATCGGAGTGTGAATAAATGAGTTGAAGTCGAACACTAGGATGAATCCATCGATTAGGGGACATTGATGTAATCCCAAAACAATCGATGGCGAGAGAACCTACCACTAATGACTGCAAGCCTCAAGGTACTCAACCGAACTATAAGCCTCAAGTCCCAGAATAAATGGGTTGAAGTCGACGGAACGAGACTCGCTGGAAGGAGGGAATTAAGGAATCCCCCATCAACCATAACGAGGTACCAGCTACGTTGAAATATTTGGAAGAACTCAGGTTAAACGGACTGACTCAAAAAGGATGGCCGACATGCAATAGTCAAGAGATCTGAGGAGTGGTCGACACTGGTTCAGGACTTCCTTTGAACAAGAGCATGAGTAGATGGATAGACTCAGGCAGCATAAACTTGACATAATCTGTGCAACGCAGGAGGCATTATAAAGGGCTCCATAATGATTGGGAGCTTAACCAATCGATGGAGAAAACTGAGAAACAAGTACAGCTCCTAAGGTCCAACTATAGTCCCCGACTCATAATGTATAGAGTGGAATGAATGCTCTGTTCAAAGGCAAAACAATAGCTGCCAACAAGAAGTAGTAACCATAATCCCATCTGGATTTTTGGAATATTTGATTTTTATGGTCTTTCTCATATTTGGGAAAAGCTTGAAAAAGAATAAAATTGCTTATAGTACAACAAGTGAGGGAACGAGTGTCAAATAGTGAGCAAACTAGTTCCAAGTAGTGGAACATACCTATGATCAATGTGAGGAAGTGCATGCATGGTGTGGACACTCGGGGGAAATGTTCCCTCGGGGTCAAAACGTGATCAAATTGTGAAGGGCAAATATAAGCTCTGCAGGGCTCGACAAGGAAAAGTGCTCAGGCACCAGGCTAACAACTGAGTAAGCAGGAGCCGCCACAAGGCTCAAGTGAGAAGCGGGATGATGCAATGTAATCACAACATGATATAATTGAGGGGAGTCCTTAAGGGAGATGGCCAGCATAAGACAAAGTAGAGTATGAGTCTTTATTGCAATGTCATGGTGTAACTACAAAGGACTCCCAAACCTAAGGACAAACAACTCCATGGGCACCAGAATGCACAAAGGGGTTCTAACTAGGGTACCCATGTTCAAAAAAGCCCTACCACCGCATAATGACACTTCTACAGCAGTGTGAAGGTTCCATGTTAGTTATGAAGCAGGGTCACAACTAGGGTTTATGAAAATGGTCAATAGGTCAAATGTATAATGCATACATAAATGGCATCTAACCAATATGCCAGGTGTGAAATGTACCTGCCGTAGGTGTGAAATGGTCCATAATAGCTTTCGCCGAAGAAATCTGATTAAAAAATACCACTCCAAGACATTATATTAGTCCATAATGGCACAAAATGGTAAAAACTACAAACAAGTGGGTCCTAAAAATTATAAATAGTAATAAAAAATTATAATTCACAATTCATTTTTACTATTCACCCATTTGGAGCTTTTGGTTAGTTTTCACCTGAAAGTTGAGTTGTTAATTCTGGGAGCTACAAGCGACCGTTCATCAAACCGTTTGGAGTAGGTTGGTAGTCTCATCCATACCCTTCAATTCAATGCTTTTATTTTAGTTTTCAGCGGTGGGATTTTTTGCTTGGCCAAGCCCTAAATGGCTTCAGCGCTACCCATGGGCAATAGCTATGCGGGTCGCGGGTAGGGCATGAAACACACAATCAACTCAAAGGTTGACCGCGGGTACCCACACCTGTATACAAGTTAGCCCACGGATATGGCCGTGTAGTTGGTTTTTAAAAGAATTTGACTAAAATGATTGTTTTTCTTCACTCTAGGATGGTTCTAGAGTGGAGGGAGAGGAAGCATGACAAAGTTGATGAGGCCGTGTGCAACGATGTGCAAGCATAGCAGGCATTGCAAGCATATGGGTTGTACAAATTTTGTAGTATAGTGGGTTTGAGGGTCCAAAACCTATTACTCCGGTGCTTGATCGACTATTGGGATGTTGATGCACAAAAATTCAATCTCAATGGTAAAATCCTCACACTGGAAGTGGACGACATCTACTTCATTACTGGTTTGTCCCGTCGAGGTGAGGAGGCTAGTCTTTGGTCTTGTACTGTGGGTGGTGGGATCACTGTCCTTGACTACATAGTGCGGTATTTCCTACAAACACACTCATGGTGGGAAGTCAAGTTCCCATCAATGCCATAGTGAATCTAAGCATGAAGATCATTGTGGCTACCTTAGTGCGGATCACGGGATCCAAAGCTCGGCACCAAACATTCAGGCTGGTGATGTTTTATGCATCACAATGCATGCAGCCTATAGTGTTTGACTGGTATACCACACTACTGGGGTCTATGAAGAGCCAACTGACAGAATGAAAAGAAGGGAAGGCTAAAAACTTTGGGTATGGGAGTATCCTATGCAGCTTCTTCTTTGAGAGGGTTCCACGGCTTAGTCTGAGGGTGTATGTGTCAAAACCCAGAAATTTCCAAAAAATTTAAAATTTTTAAGATAACAATAAATGTTATTAAATGCAGTCCTTTAACTGTCTGTTAAATTACATGAATTTTAAATGTGTCTGAAAGATTTGTTGTTGTACTTAAATGTTATTATTGTTTTTCTCTTTTCAGTTATTGATTGTTTTATTGCTTGCAACCTCAAGGGGGAGTTGCCAGAGCAGACTAGGCTTACTTAGCTTTCGAGCTAACGCATCAACTATCTTTCTCTTTGCAGATACACAGGTAAAGTGCGATCGCAAAATTAAATCTTTAAAGCGTTAAAATGCATTTATCTGCACCAATTCAGTCAGTAAAATCTAAACATGCTAGTCGGTTATCAAAATGTGTAAAGGTAGATCTCCCTTCCTGTGATACTCATAAATCTTACTGTTAGCAAGTCAGAATTTACATGAGAATATGCTAGCTACTTGTTCTTGATCAAAATGACTGAACTATCACCGTGGAGTATTGTTCCTTTGATATTATACTGTGCTGTAATAATAATACCTCTTATTTAATATGGTATCAAGTCACTGGATTATAATATTCAGACCACTTTTTGTTTATCTGTTGATACTGTATGATGCTACATCAATAAACTTGAAAGTATAGTTTCGATTGACAGCTTGAATGCATAGGCGACATATGATATGGTCTTCTCTTATCACGTCATTATAAAGTTAGATTTTATTTGGATTTTGCAACTTGACAGTAAAAGATATGGAATTACCAATATCTACTTTTCTTATTTCTAAAATAGATATCAGACGCTCTGTCAGAATTACTACCCCCAGCTCTACTTCACTATAATAGAGTCTTTCATGAGGAGCAATATCTGTTGTTGTTTTCATATAGCTAGAGTATAAGAATTATTGGTGCTAGTTATTGTGAATTACTTATAGTTAAATGTGATGTCATCTTACTTATGATCATAATTTTTTTTTTGATGTGAAAACCATCTCCTCGTATATATAGAGTGCTCAAAACTGAAATTGATCGCTATCTATAATTCATTATTTACTTGAGAATAATGCAACATTCTCCTTGTATAATAATCCAGACTCCAAGTATTATCAATATGTTTAGTTACTAAAAGAATGACAAAAGCTGTAGGGTCTTACTACCCTTATATATGATCATTCTATTTACCCATACCATGGTTTGTATTGAATACCAATGCTAAGTATTTCATCGCAAGTTTGAACATCCTTAACATTTGCATTCATGTATTGATTGTAGGGCAAGTGTTATTGTTGTTATAAGTAGAGCTCGATGCATTTCTCTACCATGGAGAAATTTGCAATTCAAACTATAGTTTATTACCATTTTTGGATTATCCAAGCTATGATGTTTTAATTGACAAAGATGGATCCTTTATAAAAATTCATATACATTAATGACAAGTGCCTATATTCGTTGGTTGTAGGGGAATGTGATGTTCACATCAGAAGGTTGGGAGGCATTGATTATCATTATGAAACTAATGAGAAGTTAAACATGGTGCCAATACCCATATGAAATATAAAGTTCGTAATATTAATCACTTCTGCCATGATTTGGTTTATTCCCGTTATAATTTTGTTTGGAACAAATCATTGGAACACTTTTTATATCAACATTAGAATCTCGACCCACTCTTATGCAATATTTAAGCTGCTACGTGGTTGCATGATAGCCAAGTGTTTGGTGATATAAAACCTGGGATTAACCCTACCTCGTCATTATCCTCCACCTGCGGGCTCGGGTCTTTCCCTGCAAGCTCTCCTGGTCTGAACTATGTGGTAGCATTGTTGGTTTAAGTTCTCAGACTATTACCACTCCTTTGCTTAATGTTATCGTTGCAAGTCTTTAACACAAATCTGTTAACAGCTATGGGAGTGTTATAGTGCTTAGGGTTTATCCCTTGCCTTCCTTTGCTAGCCTGGCTCTGGCATAAGGGTATTGTTTAAACTTGTTTTGTTACGGCTTCCATCACAGAATGAATCTATGGCTCCTGTCAGTTGTTCAATCGTCTCTGCTCGTGGCTACCAGATCATTCACTGTATTTTTGCTTCCTCTAGAATCGCTGGTATGATATATCATTTGTTTCATGATTTTCAATTTAAAAGGGATTGTTTATTTTAATAAAAGGTTGCAACTAACTCGTTAACTTGTACTGTGCAGGTGTTGATTTCTCCTAAAGGTGTACGAGGCACGACCTCTGGCGCTTCGCTCCTACCAGGTAAGCCTGGTTACACCATGGCTGTTTCTCCCTTTCAAGGTTAGGATGGTTAGGGTTTGGTCTGGGAAGACCACCTTTGTGACTGTTTGTTATCACGTCCATGAACATGGTTGACCCTATGATGGGTTTGGTATTACATGATTTCGGTCAAATGTAATGTATTCGTTTTTCTTATAGTAATTAGGGTTTGTATAAGAATTAATGTATAAAGGAACAGGCTGTGGCTTGTTCTGACGTGACGGCCTTGGGGTTTTGTTTGTCACTCTATTTTTGAAAAGATTAGGGTAAGCACCTAGTTCTGTGGAAGTTAAAAATATAAGGAAAGGTTACCTGTAAGATAGCTTGTATCATGTCTGCGTCTCTTTTAAATTGATACTATATACAGTAGTAGGAAATTTTTGTGTTTCTAAAACACTTTCTGAGAAAAAGATAACTCGGCTGTAGGTGATGATACAGTCTTATTTTTCAGCGTTTTGTTTTTGTGTGCTAAAAGATCACGATAGGGTTCAATTAAATCTTACAGTTGTAGGATATTAATGTATTGATAACTCTGTCAAATTGGGGATTCTCACCGGTTGGATTATTATAACATATGAAATTGCATTCTTGCTCCGTTGATTGTTGTAAAGCATACCTCGATAGATTCTGTGTTTAATATTCTAAAAAGTAGTGAAAATGAGCTACGGCTGTGGGTGAGTCGTTGTAAAAACTCTTCAATGTTTACATGCCTGTAATCGTCTAGCATACCAAGGTCTAACACGAAAGCACATTAGTGAATTTAGTTAAATGATGGTTCTATAGTTATAATGTTTTATTGTTGGTAGTTCGGGAAACAAAAGAAAGATTTTAAAAAGGAAACTCGACAGTGAGCTGGAAATTGTTCTGTCAGTTTCGTTTTTGTGTGTGGTTTTAACAGCTAGGTTTTTATCTGATGAAAAACTCTAAATGTTGAGAACTGGAGTGATAGGGTTCATTGAATCCAACAATTGGAATGTCTTTCTGTTACTTTGGTCTCAACTCTGTTATTGCTTGAATGTGATAAGGAAATATGATATCTTTCCACTGTTGTGCTTGATAGATGAATTAGACTTTTGTTCTGCTGTTCCTTTGGTTGTAAAAACCGTAGACGGAAACCTGGTCCTAAACCCTAGCGTTTATATTAATAATAAGAACTGAAAATGATAGGGTTTAAATAGTTTAAAAGTTACAGTTTGGACTCTGTCCCATTGCTTGGTCTATTGTAATCGGTTAAGGTTCTGATATTAGTAATACTGTAGGGTTGTGAATCCTAGGAAATGGTAGTCGAACTCCACAGTCATGATTTATTTAATTGCTTGATCTTTTGTTATGAATATAACTCTGTTGAAGTAAAAAGGGTTTAGAGATAGTTAATACTACACTACTTACGCTCGAATCTGAGCCAAGTGGGGTTATGTAAATGTTCTTAGCTGTCAAAAGACGTCTGGTTAAGTTTATGTGATAGGGTTGGTGTATTAACTTTTCTAAAAGAACAATACTAGTTAAAATTTCGGTATTAACGTTTGTATTTTGTTATAGATACATTGACCACATCTGTCATTTTCCTGCAAGATTTACTATCAGAGTATACATATAGTACTTATGTTCATTTCAAGTTTACGGTTATTCCTAAAATTGTTAAATAAAAGGTGAAACATACAGAGTACGAATACTTTGAATGTAAACACAGTTTATCTGTTTAACAATAAATATCAAACGAGTATTATATTATAACTACAATTTATTACACAAAAGATTTAATAGTTACTGCATAAATTACAATTCACATTATCTGCATATATAAATACAATCATGATAATATGACAAAGACATTACTTCATACTAACGATACATATTTCAGTAACTCTCAATAAATCTCCTACAGATATTTAGGGATACTATCTTTCGCTACACTAATTACCATTCTGACATAAAGAAAATAAACTTAACATACATTCATTTTAACTTTCAACATAAAGATAATGACAGAACCTGTTTCTGTGGACAACAACAAAAATGGGAGGCTTTTCCTCCCTACCAACTTCTGGAGAGTTCCCAGACAACACTTCTCAGGACCCCCGAGCTTGCTCTGGTCTCCCTGGCTAGAACTAGGTGCATCAAAACAATTCACTCAACGAAAGCAGCCAAACTGGAACCAAGTTACTGCAGCATCCCACTCAAACAAATTTCCTTACTGTATTTCCCTCTTCCTCAATGGGACTCCTGAATAGCATTCACCTGAATGTATTCTCCCTTCAGAACAATGTTGAACCCCCAGCTCAGTTCAATGAGTACTATTTAAAAGATTGCCTAGGTCTTTGTTGGGTTAACTGTCATTAATGAGCCACCTGCTCAGATTCCACTTTCTTGGGGAATCATGACCCCAAAATATAGGGAAGTTGCCACCTGCAACTTAGGAAGTGTTTGAGGATGCTGCCACTTGTCTTTTTCCTTTCCACCTAGTTCCATCCACCAGTTAGACCAGTAACCTCTTTTAACAGCTCTCCCATGCTGTTGTCTCCATAATTTATTTATTAATAATAAAATATTTAGAATTACATTCCATTTCTTGTGACTCTGCTGAGTCATCAATTTCTTTTAACCATTAAATTTAACAGAATGTCTTAGAAATATGATAAAATAATTACATTATTTTCACAAAATTGGGGTATGTGACATACACACCCCCTTAAAATGTAACATCGTCCTCGATGTTACTTATTCTTCATCTTCAGCCACCTGCTAGAATAGATTTGGGTATGCTTCCCGCATCTTACTTTCCAGTTCCCAAGTAGCTTCTTCAGGACTAAGGTGCTTCCATTGCACCTTCAGCTGTCCAATTGTGCGGTTCCGGAGAGTAATTTCCCTCCTCCCGAGGATACAATCCGGTTCCACCAGAACTTCCCCTTCTGGTTCTACCTGTACAATGTTCCAGTTAATAACATGAGTAGCATCATGAACATACTTTTTCAGAACAGAAATATGAAAAACATTGTGTACTTTTAAATTAGGTAGTAATGCTAGCTGATAAGCAACTTGACCGATTCTAGATAAAATTTCAAACGGACCACAGTAACGTGGCACTAATTTTGCACAACATCCCAATCTTAGGGAGCTCTTCTTTGGCCTTACCTTGATGAACACATGTTCACCTACCTGGAACTCTTTAGGAGTTCTTTTCAAATCGGCTTGACTCTTTTGTCGATCCTGGGCAATCTTCAAATTTACCTGCACTTGTTTCACAATCTGTTCCATCTCTTTTAATAAGTCAGGTCCTAACACTAATCTATCTACTGGACTACTCCAAGAGATAGGAGTGTTACATTTACGTCCATACAGAACTTCAAAAGGACTAAACTTAGCTGACGATTGATAGCTGTTATTGTATGCAAATTCTGCTAAGTGTAAATAATCCTCCCACTTACCTGGTTGATCTTTAACATACATCCTTAGCAGATCTTCTAATACCTGATTAACTATTTCAGTTTTTCCATCCGTCTGAGGATGGAAGGGAGTACTGAAATTCAGTGTGGTGTTTAATCCTTTAAACAAGGATTTCCAGAAATTCCCTGTGAATTTAGGATCCCTGTCTGAAATAATAACTTTTGGAACACCATGTAACCGAAAAATCTGTTTCAGAAATATATCAGCTATGTTTGCAGCCTTGTAAGTGGTTTTAACAGGAATAAAGTGTGCTGATTTACTTAATTTATCTACTACTACCATAATTGAATCATTCTGATGCTGATTTTTGGGTAATCCCGTAATAAAATCTAAGCTGATTATTTCCCATTTCCAACTAGGAATAGGCAAAGGTTGCAATGACCCAGCTGGGTGTTGATGTTCTGTTTTTACTTGTTGACAGTCTAAACATCTAGCTATATACTCAGCTGTTTCAGATTTCATATTAGGCCAAAAATAATCTTTTCTCAACATGGTGATAGTTTTCTAGTAGCCTGGATGCCCGGAGTAAGGGGTTTTATGAACTTCGTCCAGAATTAACAGTTTAACTTTAGGTACATTTGGAACATACAGCTTGTCCTTAAACAATAAAAATCCCTCTTTGTTTAGGCTATAACCCTTTATTAATCTTTCTGTAGGTTCATCTTTAGCTGCAACTTGTAATCTTTGATAAATTTCATCTGATTTTATCCCTTCAGCCAACTGTTCATTCAAATCAGAGGTATAAGTGCTGTTAGCTGATACAAAATTCAGCCTTGCATTTCTGCTCAAAGCATCAGCCACCTTATTTTCCTTTCCTTTTATGTGTTGAATTTTGAAATCATATTCACTTAGGAAGGCCAACCACCTGGCTTGTCTTGCATTTAAGTTAGGCTGATCCAAAAGGTATTTCAGACCCTTATTATCAGTCATTAGAGTAAATTTTATGCCTATTAAGTGGTGTCGCCACATCTTTAAAGCATGGATAACAGCAGCCAATTCCAAATCATAAGTAGCATAATTCTTTCTGTGAATCTTCAGCTTCCTGGACTCATAGGCAATGACATGCCCATCCTGAGTCAACACTCTGCCTAAACCAACATTACAAGCATCGGTGCAAACCACGAAATCCTTATTAGGGTCCGCTATTCTAAGAATAGGCGCAGTTGTCAATAAAGTCTTAAGTTTCTTAAAACTTTCATCACACTTCCCGTTCCAATCAAACTTCTTGCCTTTCTTTTGCAAGGAAGTGATTGGATTGGCTATTTTTGAAAAACCTTCAATGAATCTCCTGTAATAACCTGTAATTCCCATGAAGGACCTAACATTTGTTACGTCTTTCGGTACTGGCCAATCCTCAATTGCCCAGATCTTTTCAGGATCAACTGAAATCCCTTCCTGGGTGACTACATGTCCTAAGTACTGGATTTCATCTTTGAAGAAGTCACACTTACTGAACTTCGCAAAGAGCTGCTGCTCTCGTAGTTCTTGTAAGACTATCCGTAGATGTTCTTTATGCTCCTCTTCATTCTTAGAATAAACTAAGATGTCATCGATGAATACGACAACAAATTTATCTAAGTACTTATGCATTACGTTATTCATTAGACACATAAAGACGGTTGGGGCGTTAGTAAGCCCAAATGGCATTACGACAAATTCGTAATGTCCATATCTTGTTCTGAAAGCTGTTTTGAAAATGTCTTCTTCTGTAATACTCACCTGATGATAACAAGATCTCAGGTCTATTTTAGAGAACACTGTGGCTCCACGTAGCTGATCAAACAGATCATCTATGCAAGGCAATGGATATTTGTTTTTAATCGTCATCTTGTTCAGTTGATGGTAATCTATGCAAAGTCGCATAGTTCCGTCCTTCTTTTTAACAAAAATTACTGGTGCTCCCCAAGGGGACACACTGGGTCGAATGTAATTCTTATCTATTAACTCCTTTAACTGAGTTTTTAATTCATTAAGCTCCAAAATATTCATACGATACGGAGCTTTTGAACTGGGTACAACACCTGGTACAAGTTCAATTGTAAAGTTCAGTTCTCTTTTGGGAGGTAATCCTGGGATTTCCTCCGGGAAAACATCAATAAAAACATTTACTACAGGGATATCCTCTACTGTTATCTTGGTGCCTTCAGAGTTGTCTGTCTCATCTGTAATAGTGACAGCATAGGCTTTGCACCCTTTTCTGACTGCCCTTTTCAGTTGTAAAGCGGAAATCTGCCTGACTACTGTTTTCCTAGGAATACCCCTAACAGTTACAGGTTGTCCATTATTGTTTACACACCTAAAAGTTTTGTCAAAATAGTTTAAAACTACCTTATGCTGTTCTAACCAGTCCATACCAATAAGCATGTCATACGAGCCAAGTGGCAGAATATTTAATTGAACAGTAGTTTGAAAATCATTCATATTTAAAGTACATTCTTTAACATAACAATTCACCTTCCTTTTAGCCCCAGTGGCTAGTTGTACCGACCAAGAGTTATCAAATCTTTCAACGGTCAGATTACATTTTTCTACTATATGTGGTGAAATATAACTAAGGCTAGCACCTTGATCTATTAAAATAGTTACAGGGGTTTTGTTAATCATACCTCCTACTTCCACCATGGAAGTTTGATAGTCAACTTGGTGGTTCTCCAATGCTGCATTTATTCGGGGCATAGTCCCTGCAAAGTCTCCAACAGTCATTTCTTCTTGTATAGTATGAATATTGCTGATTGGTTTCTTTCGATTTGGGCAAACTGATGCATAATGTGGGCCATTACACTCCCAGCACTTAACAGGCTCCTTCCATTCAAAATTCTTAGTGTAATTTCCGTGATTGTTAGGAACCTCCTTGCTTCCTTTGAAGTTACTGGAATTATTAGTAACTCCATTTTTGCTTCCCTGGAAGTTTTTACCATTAAACAGGGTTCTGTTCTTGTTCTTTTTGAAACTTTTCTAGGGTACAAACTCCTTTTTCCTGTACTCAGGCTGATTGTTGTTCTTTTTAGCTTTCCAGCTAGCTATCCCTTCTTTCTTTTTATTCTGTTCATAACAAAAATTAGCCTTTCACATAGCCTCTTCCAGCGTTTTGGGGTTATCATATTCAATTCTGTCCTTGATATGATATGGCAGGCAGCTAAGAAACCGCTGTATTTTTGGTTTCTCTTCTACAAAATATGGCACATACCTTAACAGAATCAAGAATTTACTGTTTAAGTCCTTCATAGTCATAGATCCTAGCTTCAGTTCATAAAATTCCTTGGCCCTTTCTTCATAGTATTGTTCAGACAAAAATTTCTTTTTGAAGTACCTTTTAAAAGTACTCCAATTGACTTCTTTTTCTTTAACCCCTTTGACTCTTTTCAGGTCTTGCCACCATATATCTGCCTTTCTAGAAAGGTTATATATGGCCATTCTTGCCTTCAGCTGATTTGAATAATCGTAGATCTGAAAATATTTTCTCATCCCGGATAACCAGGACTCTGCCTCTTCTCCTGTCTCAGATTCTCCATTGAAAGTTGGGGGTTTTATTTTCTTAACATCCCCGAAAATCTCTTCATAAGGTCTGTACTTTTTCCTTCTGTTAGGCAGCTCAGCTTCACTGCTATCACTAGTAGTGCGATAACTGTGTTGTTCCCTTCTTTCTTCAGATGATGAACTGCTGTCAGATTTAGCTGGTTTCATCCTTTTAGACCCTCTTTGATGACTAGCTTCTTCAGATTCAGCTCTTTTGCTTTTCTCTTCTGTCTGAAATATATCTGCCTTTCCAGAAAGGTTATATATGGCCATTCTTTCATTCAGCTGATTTGAATAATTGTAGATCTGAAAATATTTTCTCATCCCGGATAACCAGGACTCTGCCTCTTCTCCTGTCTCAGATTCTCCATTGAAAGTTGGGGGTTTTATTTTCTTAAACTCCCCGAAAATCTCTTCATAAGGTCTGTACTTTTTCCTTCTGTTAGGCAGCTCAGCTTCACTGCTGTCACTAGTAGTGCGATAACTATGTTGTTCCCTTCTTTCTTCAGATGATGAACTGCTGTTAGATTTAGCTGGTTTCATCCTTTTAGACCCTCTTTGATGACTAGCTTCTTCAGATTCAGCTCTTTTGCTTTTCTCTTCTGTCTGAAATTTTTCTATCAATAATTGATTTAGCTGCTCTTGAGTTTTCAGAATTCTTTCATTATCCTTCTTGACTGTTTCTATTTCCATCTTTAAACCTTTTATGGTCTGCATCAGTTCCGAGGAGTGAGCAATTACCTCCTCTGTCACCGGTTCTCTCGACATCTGTCTTGTTGCAGTGTTTGGAGATTCCTCCTCAGCATATTCTCCTAGCCTTTCCATACCTACCTGTTAGATTCAGAAAAGGGATTTTTTCTGTTCTGTCCTTATGAAACAGAAAGTACAAGTTAGTACATGATATATATATATATAAATTTTTCTTTTCATTTGCACTGTTCTGCGGAAACTAGTTGAGCCATATCTAGGCCTAGTGTATGAACCATGCTCTAATACCACATGTCAAAACCCAGAAATTTTCAAAAAATTTAAAATTTTTAAGATAACAATAAATGTTATTAAATGCAGTCCTTTAACTGTCTGTTAAATTACATGAATTTTAAATGTGTCTGAAAGATTTGTTGTTGTACTTAAATGTTATTATTGTTTTTCTCTTTTCAGTTATTGATTGTTTTATTGTTTTGCAACCTCAAGGGGGAGTTGCCAGAGCAGACTGGGCTTAATTAGCTTTCGAGCTAACGCATCAACTGTCTTTCTCTTTACAGATACACAGGTAAAGTGCGGTCGCAAAATTAAATCTTTAAAGCGTTAAAATGCATTTATATGTACCAATTCAGTCAGTAAAATCTAAACATGCTAGTCGGTTATCAAAATGTGTAAAGGTAGATCTCCCTTCCTGTGATACTCATAAATCTTACTGTTAGCGAGTCAGAATTTACATGAGAATATGCTAGCTACTTGTTCTTGATCAAAATGACTGAAGTATCACCGTGGATTATTGTTCCTTTGATATTATACCGTGCTGTAATAATAATACCTCTTATTTAATACGGTATCAAGTCACTGGATTATAATATTCAAACCACTTTTTGTTTATCTGTTGATACTATATGATGCTACATCAATAAACTTGAAAGTATAGTTTCGATTGACATATTGAATGCGCAGGCGAAATATGATATGGTCTTCTCTTATCACGTCATTATAAAGTTAGATTTTATTTGGATTTTGCAACTTGACAGTAAAAGATCTGGAATTACCAATATCTACTTTTCTTATTTCTAAAATAGATATCAGATGCTCTGTCAGAATTACTACCCCTAGCTCTACTTCACTATAATAGAGTCTTTAATGAGGAGCAATATCTGTTGTTGTTTTCATATAGCTAGATTATAAGAATTATTGGTGCTAGTTATTGTGAATTACTTATAGTTAAATGTGATGTCATCCTACTTGTAATCATAATTTTTTTTTTGATGTGAAAACCATCTCCTCGTATATATAGAGTGCTCAAAACTGAAATTGATCGCTATCTATAATTCAATATTTTCTTGAGAATAATGCAACATTCTCCTTGTATAATAATCCAGACTCCAAGTATTATCAATATGTTTAGTTACTAAAAGAATGGCAAAAGCTATAGAGTCTTACTACCCTTATATATGACCGTTCTATTTACCCATACCATGGTTTGTATTGAATGCCAATGCTAAGTATTTCATCGCAAGTTTGAACCTCCTTAACATTTGCATTCATGTATTGATTGTAGGGCAAGTGTTATTGTTGTTATAAGTAGAGCTCGATGCATTTATCTACCATGGAGAAATTTGCAATTCAAACTATAGTTTATTACCATTTTTGGATTATCCAAGCTATGATGTTTTAATTGACAAAGATGGATCCTTTATAAAAATTCGTATACATTAATGACAAGTGCCTATATTCGTTGGTTGTAGGGGAATGTGATGTTCACATCACAAGGTTGGGAGGCATTGATTATCATTATGCAACTAATGAGAAGTTAAACATGGTGCCAATACCCATATGAAATATCAAGTTCGTAATATTAATCACTTCTGCCATGATTTGGTTTATTCCCGTTATAATTTTGTTTGGAACAAATCATTGGAACACTTTTTATAGCAACATTAGAATCTTGACCCACTCTTATGCAATATTTAAGCTGCTACGTGGTTGCATGAGAGCCAAGTGTTTGGCGATATAAAACCTGGGCTTAACCCTACCTCGTCATTATCCTCCACCTGCGGGCTCGGGTCTTTCCCTGCAAGCTCGCCCGGTCTGAACTATGTGGTAGCGTTGTTGGTTTCAGTTCTCAGACTATTACCACTCCTTTGCTTAATGTTATCGTTGCAAGTCTTTAACACAAATCTGTTAACAGCTATGGGAGTGTTATAGTGCTTAGGGTTTATCCCTTGCCTTCCTTTGCTAGCTTGGCTCTGGCATAAGGGTATTATTTAAACTTGTTTCGTTACGGCTTCCATCATAGAATGAATCTGTGGCTCCTGTCAGTTGTTCAATCGTCTCTGCTCGTGGCTACCAGATCATTCACTGTATTTTTGCTTCCTCCAGAATCGCTGGTATGATATATCATTTGTTTCATGATTTTCAATTTAAAAGGGATTGTTTATTTTAATAAAAGGTTGCAACTAACTCGTTAACTTGTACTGTGCAGGCGTTGATTTCTCCTGAAGGTGTACGAGGCACGATCTCTCGCGCTTGGCTCCTACTGGGTAAGCCTGGTTACACCATGGCTGTTTCTCCCTTTCAAGGTTAGGATGGTTAGGGTTTGGTTTGGGAAGACCACCTTTGTGACTGTTTGTTATCACGTCCACGAACATGGTTGACCCTATGATGGGTGTGGTATTACATGATTTCGGTCAAATGTAATGTATTCGTTTTTCTTATAGTAATTAGGGTTTGTATAAGAATTAATGTATAAAGGAACAGGCTATGGCTTGTTCTGACGTGACGGCCTTGGGGTTTTGTTTGTCACTGTATTTTTGAAAATATTAGGGTAAGCACCCAGTTCTGTGGAAGCTAAAAATATAAGGAAAGGTTACCTATAAGATAGCTTGTATCATGTCTGCATCTCTTTTAAATGGATACTATATACAGTAGTAGGAAAGTTTTGTGTTTCTAAAACACTTTCTGAGAAAAAGATAACTCGGCTGTAGGTGATGATACGGTCTTATTTCTCAGCGTTTTGTTTTTGTGTGCTAAAAGATAACGATAGGGTTCAATTAAATCTTACAATTGTAGGCTATTAATATATTGATAACTCTGTCAAATTGGGGATTCTCACCGGTTGGATTATTATAACATATGAAATTGCATTCTTGCTCCGTTGATTGTTGTAAAGCATACCTGGATAGATTTTGTGTTTAATATTCTAAAAAGTAGTGAAAATGAGCTACGGCTGTGGGTGAGTCGTTGTAAAAACTCTTCAATGTTTACATGCCTGTAATCATCTAGCATACCAGGGTCTAAACCGAAAGCATAGTAGTGAATTTATTTAAATGATGGTTCTGTAGTTATAATGTTTTATTGTTGGTAGTTCGGGAAACAAAAGAAAGATTTTAAAAAGGAAACTCAATAGTGAGCTGGAAACTGTTCTGTCGGTTTCGTTTTTGTGTGTGGTTTTAACAGCTAGGTTTTTATCTGATGAAAAACTCTAAATGTTGAGAACTGGAGTGATAGGGTTCACTGAATCCTATAGTTGGAATGTCTTTCTGTTACTTCGGTCTCAACTTTGTTATTGCTTGAATGTGATAAGAAAATATGATATCTTTCCACTATTGTGCTTGATAGATGAATTAAACTTCTGTTCTGTTGTTGCTTTGGTTGTAAAAACCGTAGATGGAAACCTGGTCCTAAACCCTAGCGTTTATATTAATAATAAGAACTGAAAATGATAGGGTTTAAATAGTTTAAAAGTTACAGTTTGGACTCTGTCCCGTTGCTTGGTCTATCGTAATTGGTTAAGGTTCTGATATTAGTAATACTGTAGGGTTGTGAATCCTAGGAAATGGTAGTCGAACTCCACAGTCATGATTTATTTAATTGCTTGATCTTATGTTATGAATATAACTCTGTTGAAGTAAAAAGGGTTTAGAGATAGTTAATACTACGCTACTTACGCTCGAATCTGAGCCAAGTGGGGTTATGTAAATGTTCTTAGTTATCAAAAGACGACTGGTTAAGTTTATGTGATAGGGTTGGTGTATTAACTTTTCTAAAAGAACAATACTAGTTAAAATTTCGGTATTAGGGTTTGTATTTTGTTATAGATACATTGACCACATCTGTCATTTTCCTGCAAGATTTACTATCAGAGTATACATACAGTACTTATGTTCATTTCAAGTTTACAGTTATTCCTAAAATTGTTAAATAAAAGGTGAAACATACAGAGTACGAATACTTGGAATGTAAACACAGTTTATCTGTTTAACAATAAATATCAAACCAGTATTATATTATAACTACAATTTATTACACAAAAGATTTAATAGTTACTCCATAAATTACAATTCACATTATTTGCATATATAAATACAGTCATGATAATATGACAAAGACATTACTTCATACTAACGATACATATTTCAGTAACTCTCAATAAATCTCCTACAGATATTTAGGGATACTATCTTTCGCTACACTAATTACCATTCTGACATAAAGAAAATAAACTTAACATACATTCATTTTAACTTTCAACATAAAGATAATGACAGAACCTGTTTCTGTGGACAACAACAGCAATGGGAGGCTGTTCCTCCCTACCAACTCCTGGTAAGTGCCGAGACAGCACTTCTCAGGACCCCTGAGCTTTCTCTTGTCTCCCTGGCTGGAATTAGGTGCAGCAAAATAATTCACTCAGCCAAAGCAGCCAAACTGGAACCAAGTTACTGCAGCATCCCACTCAAACAAATTTCCTTACTGTATTTCCCTCTTCTTCAATGGGACTCCTGAATAGCATTCACCTGAATGTATTCTCCCTTCAGAACAATGTTGAACCCCCAGCTCAGTTCATTGAGTACTATTTAAAAGATTGCCTAGGTCTTTGTTGGGTTAACTGTCATTAATGAGCCACCTGCTCATATTCCACTTTCTTGGGGAGTCATGACCCCAAAATATAGGGAAGTTGCCACCTGCAACTTAGGAAGTGTTTGAGGATGGTGCCACTTGTCTTTTGCCTTTCCACCTAGTTCCATCCACCAGTTAGACCAGTAACCTCTTTTAACAGCTCTCCCATGCTGTTGTCTCCATAATTTATTTATTAATAATAAAATATTCAGAATTACATTCCATTTCTTGTGACTCTGCTGAGTAATCAATTTCTACTAAGCATTAAATTTAACATAATGTCTTAGAAATATGATAAAATAATTACATTATTTTCACAAAATTGGGGTAGGTGACAGTATGTCCCTCCTCATAGTCTCTACGATCCATCCTTGATCTAGTGGTCTGAGATCTTGACATGACATGGTGGTGGCCGTCTGGCATCATTATATACCGAGGAGTTCTTCCACTGGTGGGACCGGCAAGTCATTGCCATAGAGGACTACCCTATGCAGGGATAGACTTCCGCCAGGATAGGGACATGCCACTCCCACTAGACACGACGTTCTGAGACATTGGTGAGTACTCTTTTTGGTTTTTGTGTATTAAATTTTTATGGATTTTTTATTATAGATGCAAATGCAAAAATATTTTTGGTGGTAGTATCATATGCTAATGGTTGACTGTTTGCTCGCAAACAAAGGCCCAGTGAGACTTGATGGCTTCCCGAGACATGGTCATTGTGGCAGGGGTGAGGAGGCAGGCGATGCTGCAGTAGGATGCACACTATAGACCTTGCGGTGCAACCTCACATGAATGGTTGCTAGGGTTCCACAGATAGAGGTGGCGAGACTACCTGAGGCCATGCAGCACCAAGTAGTGGGGGTTCAGGGTGGCTAGGTGCGGCTACTGCAGCAGGTAGCCAATGCGGTATAGTATTTCTGCGAGACACATCCTGTCGGGGCGACAGCTAAGCCTCCTTGTAGGGATTAGATATCTCAGGATCTCATTTTTGTATCGATATGTATATTTTTGAGGGCCACGGGCTCCAGTTTTGTATGACACTACCATTTGTGAACATATTTATATATTTAACTTTGGTTCTCCCATTCTACTATATGTGTGTATGTACAAATGTATGAATGTCTTCTTATATTTGTGTGCTTCATGATGAATGTGACAAATGCCAATCTAATACATAGTTAGCATATGCATCAGATATATGATTAACACTTCTTGTAACATGTATGTATGCAATTGAAACAAAATATCGTTCCAAGAGTCTTACCCTTAGGAATTTCCATAATAGCATAAGATCTCGCACACGGTACTGCCCATTCAGCTGAGACACAACTAGTTGTGAATCTAGGCAGACTTCTAAAGACTGGACGCCATGGGAAATGTCATCCTGAAGTAGCTCAATGATGGTACTATACTCATCTACATTATTAGATGTAGGACCAAGACAAGCACCTCCTGAAGACACAACTAGCTGGTTAGGTGAAAAAATAACCCAAGTAGCAGAAGCAAGCTACTGCATATGATGGCTAGCACCATCTGTGAATCCTAAGAACATCGGAAACTCTATTGACATCTATCAATCAAATGGAAGCTAATCGACAGACCCAAAAACCGAAAGAAATCTAAACTATGTATAGAAGCAACTATACAATAGTATACAAAAGTATCAGCCTAAACCAGAGGTTCAAGCGTAATACTGCTCGAGGTAGAGCCCATTTCTAGGATCCTTCAAGACAGTCCTCTCATAGTCTTCTAATTCATAGGCTCCTTTTTCCAGGACACGCCTCACGATGTAAGGATCGTGCCACATGGGGTTTAACTTGCCTAGCCCCAGGGGTTCTTTATCTTGGTCATATAAGAGGACCAAGTCACCTTCATCATATTGCCGGGGACAGACAGACCTATCATATTGAACCTTAATACGATGTTTGTTGGCATATATAGAGACATCGGCATCTCGACATTGCTCGTCAAGTTGCTCAAGGTGGATTAAACGTTGCTCAAGACCAATCGTATCAAGGAGGAGATCTATGGCAAGTTTAAGTGAAGGGATCTTGCATTCAATCGATAAAAGTGACTCCACACCGTGAACTATCTGAAACAGTGAGAACCCGGTGGCAGTCTTGACTGCGGTTCGATACACCCACAAAGCAGGATATAACATGATGTGCCAATTGGTCTTGCTTTCTTGGATGGTACGTTGGAGAATGGTCTTGAAAGACTTATTGACTACTTCTACTTGACCATTCGCTTGGGGATAATAAGAATATGAGTGTTCTTGACAAAACCCAAGCTTGATGGACAAATCCTCCATCATCTCGTTTTGAAAGTGACTGCTATGGTCAGTGACAATCTCTTTCGGAATACCAAACCGAGTTATAATTTGATTGAATACGAAGTGGGCTACTGTAGCACCATCGACTTTAACGGTAGGCATGGCCTCAGCCCATTTGGAAAAATAGTCCATGGCCACTATGACATGGTGATGCCCCCTAGCCGAAGCTAGTTTGCAATCCATGAAATCCACCCCCCACTTGGTGAAGGGACTGACGATGATGACCGGATGAAGCGACACTGGATGGGAGTGTATGTTCCAAAAAAACACCTGGAAAGGGTGACATCTCTTCACAGCATTAACACAATCCTTAAAGATGGAAGGCCAAAAATAACTAGCTCACATAATACGTTGGGTTGTAGCAAACCCGGATAAGTGACCGCCACACGCCCCAGCATCGCAATCATTAAGCACCTATTTCGCTTCTTTGTGAGTTAAGCAACGACGAAGAATGGAATCCTTTCCTCGACGATACAAAGTGTCACCGACGATAGTATAATCTTTAGCGTGATGTTTCACATGCCGTCGCTCATCTCGTGAATAGTGAAGAAGAAACTTCAAAGTTTGGAGATATATGATGACATCCCATACAAAGGGTCCTCTAACAAGATAAGAAATAAGTGCTCATGCACAAAGGAATCTTCATGAATGACATCCTCATGAAGTCTCAGAAGGTCCGACAAAAGCTCAGCAAATACCAATGATTTCACTGACTTTTCCGAAGCAAAATCGAGATCAAATTCCTGAAGGATAACAATCTATTTATTATACTTCCCCCCGAAAAGGAATCGTGATATCATGAACTAAAACGGATTGGTATGCACGATAACTATGGTGGTTCTAAGAAAAATGTAATGTCGTAACCGCTGGACTGAATGGACAGTCGCAAGCGCTAGCTTTTCCACATGAGTATATCTTAGCTCAGCATCTACTATATTTTGACTAAGGTAATAGATGACATGCTCGACAAGCACATCATCTACCTGAACCAAGACCATGCCAATCGTCTCTTGAGACGCGGCCACATAAAGGATAAAATCTCATGCAAAATCTGGTGGACTAAGCACAGGGACCGATACCAAAGCTTTCTTAAGGGTGTCGAAAGACTGCTCGGCTCACTCATCCCAGATAAAAGGTGTGTCCTTCTTTAATAAGCGCGCGAAACCTTTGGTAAGATTACCATAATTGACTACGAAATGGCGTAGAAAAGTGGCTCTCCCTTGGAGGCTCTGAAGTTGTAACAAATTGCGTGGAGGAGGCAACTGAAGTATTGCCTCAACTTTTAGAGGATCGACTCTAATACCCTCTTTCAAAACTATGAAGTCCAGAAGGTGACCCGTCCTTACAGTAAATATGCATTTGTTAGGATTCAATCGAATCTTGTCTCATATACATCATTCAAGAATCATGCAGAGGTGCTTGGGGTGGTCCATTCTCTTGCGAGAATGGCCAGCAAGATCATCCAAGAAAACCTCCATAATCTTTTTAAGATCTAAAGGCATAGGTCATGGCGCATTGAAACGTAGCTCCGACTTTTTTAAGACCGAAGGGCATTTTCTGATATGAAAATGTTCCCCAAGGACAAATAAAAGTTGTCTTATGTTGATCCTCGGGTTTGATTTGAATCTGCTTATATTCGGAAAATCTGTCGATGAAGGAAAAAATCTCACTCTCGGCTCAAGCATCCAAGACCTGATCTATGAATGGTGTGGGGAAGTTGTCTTTCAGACATGCATGGTTCAAATCTCTAAAATTGGTGCATACACGGATCGTTCCCTACTTCTTATCCACAGGAAAGGGGTTTGATACCCATTTGGTAAGGGAAATGGGGTAGATGAAACAATCTTTGAGCAGTTTCTCCACCTTTGCCTTGATAGCGGTTACTTTTCTAGGTTCACAGCACGTAAGCATTGTCGAACCGGTTTACCATTGGGATACATTCTAATCTCATGTTCAACAATGCGGGGATCTATTCCTGGCATCTCCTCATATGACCAGGAAAAAGCTTCCTAGATTTCTGTAAACAATTCATTGTAAATATCAATCTCCTCAAGAGTGCAACCATCACTGATGTAGACATTCTCAACTAGTCTAGGAGTACGAGAGATATTGATCGACGTAGTTGGGGAAATGTTAGCCACATTGCCTTCCACAAAAACATCATGCGACTCCAAAAGAGACACAGGGTGACCAACCATCTCTGCTAGAGTTGTCCTAAAGTCTTCTCATTCGGCGAGCTCGAGTTTGGGAAAGAAATAAGAGTGATGGTGCATATCTTCCCAAGGTCTCTCACTACCACACATGGCCTCCATAATAGCTTCATCAGAAGGCAAAGTATCATCGAGGAAATCATGGGAACAAGATAAGGTTGATGCCCAAACTGGCAGTGTAATGGTATCTTCCTCGACTGTCTGGGAAGAAGAGAGATCCAGTTCTGCAGTGACTTGTTGAATATGCTGGTATGCAAGCTCAACTACAGACAGTGGCATAGACATCCCAACATGCGAAATGTTTCCAGATGTGGATCTCGTGAATGGTAAAGTCCATGGATCATCAAAATAAGAAGTCCACAATGACATATTATGCAAAGGAGGAGATGCATCGTCGGTAATGGTTCCAATAAAATTCAGAGGTACGGAAAAATCATAAGTTCCCATAAATGAAGGGTACATGCCAACACCCATGTTCCCAGTTGCCGGTTGAGAATGAGTAACCTGTGGGACTATGGATCCTGTGGATGCCATGGAAGAGGAGTTAACGTAATCGAGCTGATTGATGGTCACAATCTTGCCTTCGTGAGGAAAGCAAATCACTCTGAATACAGTGGATGCGACAGCTTTCATGGCATACATCCAATTCCGACCCAGTAAAAGGTTGTAGTCAATGGGCGCATCAACCACCTCGACTTCAATAGGCATAGACTTACCTCCCAAGGAGACAACAAGGGAAGGGATAATTCCATGCAGCTTAAATGAATGACCATCGAATGCAGTGAGTGTGGTTCTAGAAGCGAGTAGGGAAGGATATCCAATAGCTTTCCAACAAGCTAACGACATTACTGATGCAGAGACACCTTCGTCAACCATAATACGTTTGACAAAACTCTGAAGGCACACCACCTGGATTTGAAAAGCCACATGGTAGGGTAAGCGAGGTTGAACATCAGTAGTATAAAACTTGATAATAGTGGGACTTCCCCCATCCTGAACTCCTAATGCACTCAAAAGAGCATGCTTCTGAGAAGGACAAGCTTGCAAAACTTCAAGAGCCGACATGGCACATGGATTTTGGCCCAAATCTTCTACGATGGAGTAGTTGTGGGTGGCTCGAGCATTAGGATTATGCATAGAGTGCTTAAGAACACCTTTCGATATCTGTGGCACAATATAGGGCTTCTCGATATGCAAGGAATTGTCAGGAAGAGGGGGAGGCTCACTCCCCAATTTGGATTGTGGTGCATCATAATCACACTGACAAGTGGCAACACTAACATCTATCTGAACCATGTTAACAGATTCATAACCAATAGTATTGGAAGAATATGTTGTCATCTCAGTAGTTCCATAACCGGTGGTGGGAGCATGCGAAGCCATGTTTTGGTGATGAGGTAGGGGATCCTTCAACACAACTGGGCTCTGTGCCAAGTGTTTCGATGCTTCTTCAATATGAGGACATAAGTGAGTAAGATGGTCTTCCCCACAGAGCTTGCAAGGAAACTTCACCCTAGGCCTAGGTTTACGGTCCTCACCAGCATCTTCTCCTTCCCAAGGAGGGTTGGCATTATCCTTACAGGGGGTATTGCGATTGCTATTTTTATTCCCATTGTTTCCACCCTTACGATTATTTCTCCCCTTTTTCTTACCACCAGGTTGCTGGTTACCTGACTAGTTCATCATTTGCACATTGTAGCTAGGGTTTTACCCCTAGCTTGTGCAAATGAGCACCTACTAAGGAGAATGGACTCCTTAGTAGCAGTTCAGTAAATGTAAATAATTAAGCTAAAACAAAAATTAAATTACTTCTAAAACATGCATGAAACATAAACATCAAATTTAAAGAATGGCTTTTTGTATTGATATTACCTTCAATGTGAAGGTTTGATGAAGATCTTTGCAATGTCCAAGAGGATGCTCCAAGCTCCAATATGCTCCTTCTCTTTCTCCAATGGTGGGAATGGGCCAAAGGTGGCTCTCAAGGTGAAAATAGTTCAATAGTGAACTAGGGTTTCGAGAGAGATTTTGGCAGAGTAAGGGTGCTTGTGATTGTGGATATGGAATAAGGGATCTCCATCACCTATTTATAGTTTTTTGGTGGTGGAGTGCTGACCCATGGTTTTGGGTAACACATGGTTTTGGGCAGCTGTATAGGGTTTTTTCCTCCTTTTCCTCATTATTTTATATTTTTTCTTCCCTTTTTAGGGGTTTTTGCTATTTTTAGAGGAAAAAGGGGGTTTTTTAGCCTTTTTTAGGCTATTTTGAGGGTTTTGTGGCCTTTTGGAGGCTTTTTAACAGGATTTTTTTGGGATTTTAAGGGAAATATGGTAGGAAAATGGACAAATGAGCCATATAATGTGGTAGATGAGGTAGTGAACACTTTTTGGGTGTTAACACACATTGTGTACATTGGACGACGGGTTGGAAGTGGACAAGGTGTGAACCTGTCCGGGAGTAGACTAGTTTAGCGACAAATTCTACATTTGATTAGCTACCAACTCTACGGGGCGAGTGCTTACAGATCCAACGATGCCATCAGCATGCGGTCTAGGAACTAATGTAGGCTCATGATGTGTATGCGTTGCATCAGGGATGATGTCATACAAAATTCTAGACTAAGAGTATAATAAGTCTAACTACAGGAATTTCAAGATAGCTTGTTCCTCAGTCACAATGCCAGAAATCGAAACATCGTTAGCAATATATGGGAGTAGAGACTTGAGGAACCAATCCAGCAAGAACTCTAGAGGAATGGTGGCTTTCACTAACCTCTTCCACTGATGCCACTCTTGAACGTGGTCATAAATATGCATGGCCTTGTTCTGACGGAAGGTAGATAAAATTTCAGTGCCAGTATCATAGCGAACTGGAAACTGGAAATGATCTAGGAAAACCAAAGAGATCTCATTAAAACCCCTATAGGTGTTTCCAGGAAACTTGACATACCACTTTGCTGCTGCCCCCGTGAGGGTGCCTTGAAATATTCACAATCTAACGGAATCATGATTCAATGAGTTGGAGGAGCACCAAAGGTGAAATGTCGTGACATGATCTCCCGGGTCCTTGCCACCTTTTCCCTCAAACTTAGGAATGTCCGAAGGGAGCTTGGTAGGTACTGGGGGAAATGTAGGGTCATGACACACCGGATCATTCGTGAGCTTTGAAAAATCTGGAAGATTCAAGCGTGAAAGAAACCGGAGCTGAGGATGGAAAGCTTGATTATAAGCCCCCATAAAAGGTTGGTTTAACGGAACCGTATTATAAGATGGACCAAAAGATTGACCATGAGGATTAAACTGATGATAATAAGGACCTGACAGACCATAAGCTTTCCCATGGCCATAGGATTGATAACCTCCTCCTGCCTGACCCATTTGAGAGTAAGCAGGTATGTGCATGTTTTGGGAACTATATTGGGGTGGTGGGTGGTACAGGTGGCCGACATCGACTATGTTGTAGTAAGGGTTGACACCATGAGTATGGAGCATAAATGTACTATTCATAGTGGGAACCGTTATGTAATGACCATAATGGTATGGTATGTTCCCACCCCTAGCATTAGGATTAGCTTGAGCATTCATGTGGTGACCAGAAGCATGATAAGTATTTCCAACTCCAATATTGGTGTTACTAGTCGCAGGGATGGCGGCGTGATGTCCACATGGATAGAAGATATTCCCACCCCCTACATTAGCGTTACTAGTGGCGGTAGTGGATGCGAAAGTATTCGGTATATGTCCACCCCCGTGGTTGGGAGGAGCATTAACATCCGTAAAAGTAGTCCTGGGTTGACAAGTAGCAGGATATGTATTAGGTGGTGGATGGCGAGTCATGCTTTGAACAACATTCCTATAAGGTTGGGAAATCCTAGGAGGTGGTCGACTTCCAACATTAGCATCATTAGGAGGAACATGACTAGTCCCCACACTATGTGTGTGAGTGGAGAACGTAGTGCCCCCAGCGACAGTAGTGCCCCCAGTGGGTATAGTATGGCTAACACCATGACTAGTGCCAGCGTGACTACTCAACATGGTGGAAGGTTCAACGGTACTATGACTAGGCATACCAAAAGAGAGTGTTGTTGGGTTGATCATAGGGCCATTGTCGTCATGTAACTCTAGCATCCCGTGTCTATAACTGCATGGAAATGAAGGAATGAATGTGTCGTCCTCTTCTTCGTCCTTGGGTAAGGTTGGCATTCCGTAAAGGTAATTATCTGGATTCAAAGGATCAAACGGATCTTGTTCAAGTGGATTAGGCCAAATAGAACAAAGTTGAGTCTCAGGTGGATCACCTCCCCACTCCTCACGAGGAGTATGGGGATCGGAAGTGTGGTCAACTCTACCCGATGGAGTCAAATGTTTTTCCTCAGTATTGGAATGAGTAGCAGTCATGACATCTTGGACGTAAGCCTCGTAAGAATCTAAAGACTCAGAGGGAGCCCTCCAACGTCCTCTAGCAATACGGCGTGTAACCTCGACCAGCTTTAAACCAGCCAACCAACAAGACTGATGGAGAGAATGGCTCCGCGCCACGATATCTCCGAAGAGAATATATAATCAAAACGTCCCCTAAAGGCCAACTATCAATCAAAAAACAGTAAATCAAAAGCACACACCTAGATAAACTACAGCCAAGAGCAGACAAACAAACTGGCTAAATGAGCTCCCGACACTAGAGTCGGTATGTCTCGCCTAGGAGATGATTGAGACTCCCAAACTATAGATGGAGGTAACATAATCAATTATAGAGACACCCAGGATTCACTGCGTGTACAAGGTCAAGTCCACTACACAAACACAAATGGGTTGTCCAATCCCTATCTGACTGAAGACACAAACAGTATAACCACTGCAAGTACCCTGTGTGATACCTAGGTAAAGCAACTATGGTCACTGCAATATAACCAATGCTCAGGGGGATAGTCACAGGTTGGATCCACCGTATGGGCAGGGTAGCTAAGCCCGAAGCACAAGAGGACGAACCTCCGGTACCCCCACATACGAACAAATCCTGGAAATATCTCCCACGTTCAACTGGTATCAAAGGGATATCCCTTCAACCAACCTCCCGTGACCTTATGCTTAACTCTGGCTTGAGTAGAGCTTCCTGAGAACACCGATCTATACCATGGATTCCTTGCCTCCCTTGTCAGACACCTAATGTTTCATCTAGTATTCTTGGATTGTTAACTCACAATGATCTATTCCAAGACTCTTAACCTATGCTAGTTGGTGTAACCTATAAATAAAATTAGTCTAATCAATTTTAAGATTAAGCGTTAATTTTAATGGCTATGATTACTCAAGGGATATGATCGTGAAACTAGTGATGTGTAAGACTCAATGGTATGCAAAATCGTCAAATCCTAGACTCATCTATCCAATGAAAACAATGCCCCTAACATGCACAATCAAACCAACGATTTTGAAATAAATATGCAATCCTCTTATATTTCTTTCAATGCACAATCAGAATCTAAATGAATGCAGAAAGCACTCAATGCAAGATGCAATACATAAAAGCAATTTTTCTTTTTTGTATTTTCTCTTTTAAACGAAAGGAAAATGCAAAAACTATATGTACTTTTTTTGTATTTTTCAATATATGGAAATGAAAAATGCAAGCAAAATCCTACTATCTAGCCACTGATATGCCAAGGAGATCACTAAGACAACCAGGCAGATACCAAACAGTAAGACTCGGCCAAAGGAATGAGCTGAAAAGGAAAAAACCAACAAGGCTAAATCCAAACATGGGTAAAAAACCAAGAATGCTCAACCAAGAGAAACGAAGAGATCTGGTCACAACCAAGGCATGGAACAGTCAAGAAACATGCCAACAAAGTCTCGGGATCAACCAAAACCAACCCAGCAACAACCAAAGGTCATAAACCAACAAAAGCCGAAGTTGTATGCTATTGTTGAAGGAATACCTGCGGGTACCCGTGAGCAATAGAGTAAACAGAGGCAGGTGTATGCGGGTAGAGCTAAGCTATCCCATGGGTGAGGAAAGGTAAAATGGAAAATAGAGAGTCCAATGGCTTAGAAAAAACCAAGTTTTCTATAGTGTATCTCAACGGCAGATAAGTGACACAGAGCTTCGACAAACAACAACTCTAATTATGGACCAATGCTCAAAAAATCCCCAAGATGGATGTTTTCCCCAGTGGAGTCGCGATTTCTGTGTTGGAGAAAACTCACTATGGATTGGGGTGTACCACAATATACAGATGACTACCAGAAATCAACTCAATTCTCAGAACTATGCTATATAAATGACAATACTAAGATAATGAAGAAGATAACCAACCTTGATCCAAATGTTTGATGTAGATTCATGTTGGAGCTTTTCAATCCATGCACTTGAATCTGCAAATTAGTTTTGACATCCAATATACAACAAGTACATATAATATATAAATGGCATTAACATCATCAATAGCAATGGCCCATGATATAGCAAGTAAATGCAACCTAATGTAAGATAAACAACATTTACAACATTAATGGATGATAATATGAGTATTTCTATTAATAAACAAGAAGAAGTGCAAAGTGATACGACCTCTTGCCAGCAACCAATCTGAACCAAGATTTGGATCAATCCACTTGTGCCTCCACCACTTCAATCCTCCATGAAAGGAAAACTCAAACTAGATAGGTGTTTGGAAGGTGAACATAAAGGGTTCAGAACTACAAGGATCAATGAGTGTAGACTCAAGATATGGCAAAAATCCACTAGAGTTCTCTTGCTCTTCTTTCTCCTCCCGTCCATAAGAAATATGTGCTCAATATATAGTCCTCTCAAAGGTAAGTGAAAAGACACATAGAGACATTACTTGGGCAGATGGAGAGCCAAAGGTCACCCAATGACCGCTTTTTGGGAGTAAAATGTAATAAACTAGTGGTTTTTACCATTTTACTTGATACTCGCGGGCTATAGTGATGCAACTCATGGGTACGCATGCTATAGTGATGCAACATGCGGATCAAAGGAAAAATGAGAAAAAATATGTCTGAAGGATATAAGTGGATCTGAGTAAGTGAAATGGATCCTACAGGCCAAAGAATGTTGATGCTCACAGGGTGGAAGATTGCGTTGTAACAGATATAATAGTTTTTGTATAATGCTACTATAATTCTACTAATGGAAATGTGTAAAGTTACTTATTTACAATTACTTCCACAAGTAAACTTCAGTTCGAGGAGCATTATCTTCCAACTGCGGATGTCAGCATGATCTATGGGGCCATCCCCCCAACACTTGGAGAGCATGAGGGGAGGGATCCTCGCACCCCGTTCCTTTAACGCTGCATGTGTTACCCTGCTCGGTCTCAAACCTTCCCATGATGATGCATGTCTCCACACCTGTCTGCTCGCCCATCCACATGCCCTGCCATCTGTCTACCTCCACAATTGGCCATCCGCACACTTGTGGCTTAATGGCATCCCTCTACACTGTCGCTCACAAGTCTCCTCACATTTACTTTGGCCGCCACCCTAGTACTGCTTAACCGCACCTTGGCCCTCTGTGCATTCATTTTAGCACTCATCTCTTTCAATTCTGCTCTCTGCTCTTAACTATGGCTCGTGTGAACACCAACCATGGCATACCGACTCCTTTCTATTTAAACGCGTCCATGCACACCATAGACAATACTTAGTCTGCCTCCTCGAATGTTTGGTTTGGATTTGTTCATCCTTATAATCAACTCCACTTCTGGTTCTGGTCCCTCATGGATTCTTCCGCCATGACCAAGTCCCATGGTCTTTCACGTCAAGGTGGGGGGAATCGTTGCTCTAGGAGCCAGAGTGCCCCAAGCTCTGGTGATGGTTTTGACACTGACATTTCCTTTACCAGTCACAACCTAATTGAAGACTAGGAGGGGCAATTGGTGGTGGATCACTTGGCCTCCGGCTCCAATGGCGGTTCAATAAATCACTACTGGCTCATGAAGAATATGTTGGAGAATATTCTGGACAACATGCTGGGAAACTGGGGTTCTACTTGGAACCAAATTCTATCATAGGTCTTTTCTCATATGTGCAATGTAAAAAGAAGACGGATGTAACCTTTTTTACTAGCATATAATACAAAGTTTCCCTTTTTATTAGTGAATTAGCAACCTCTCTATACTCAATGTGCCAAATAAAAAATAATAATAACCTCTCTATACTCAATGTTCCAAATCAAATATGCCATGTGTCACAATATGATCATTCCATGTGTCACACTAGGATACTAGATATCAACATTTACCAACGAAATTTATAGACTTTTTGTTTTAAAGACTTTGCTGGAAAATGGAAATATTCTCAGAGAAAGAGCAGTTGCTCTTTCTCCAATGTGTTCTATTGTTACAATTCCCTCCTAATTGAAGGGTCGGCCGACCCTTCTGATTCTCCATATTATTTTGATAATAGTTCGACACTGCAAGAAGCGTCTGTCGACCCTTCTTATTACCAATATTCTTTTCATAATATTTTTACACTGCAAGAAGGGTCAGTCGATCCTTCTTGTGTTATCCATTATGGATATAGCTGAATTGTTGGATAAACGTTTTCACCATTAAGTACGAAAAGAAGGGGCAGTCGATCCTTCATGTCGGAAAATGGGTGTCGAGACAAACCATTTTTATATCTTATAACTTAGCCGATTGACTTGTTATTCTAACAATGACTTGAATATTTTAGACATTCATTTTTTCACCTTAAAATTTAGAACATTTATGAAATAAAACCCCGCAACCTTTCTTGTCCTTCCTGCATGTTTAAGTTTTAACCATCGATTTGTCTTGATCCCGCAGATGAGATTACACTGGGTGATTTAAATGAAGTTTAGTTTGTTCATTTTTTGACTATTTTTTTGAAGTTGTGGGAAGTTTTGAGTTTTCCACCAAGTCATTTTCATCCCGCAATCCCACTTATTGCTTATTGTGGGAAGACTTTCTAAATAGCTTTAGAACTTTTCGTTCCACAACCCTTAATTGTTGATTGCAGAAAAGTGGTTCAAGAAATAAGGTGTGTTGTGTGGCCTCGCAACCCGCAACCTGCATTTGAGGATTGTGAAAGATTATTTGAATTATAAAAGGTTATTTTTGCTCCCGCATCCCGCAACTGGTATTTGCGGATTGCGGATTGCAGGAACCTTTTTGATTGTTAGTTTTTGAAGTTGCGATCCTGCAACTCACGACTCGCAATTGTGGATTGTAGATTGCGGAACTATGTACATAGTTCCAAAATAAAACTCCCGCAACTTGACCCTGCATCCTGCAAGGTTTAATATCAGTCATTGATTCATTTTGCATCCTACAGTCAAGATTTGGCCTGTCGAAAAGCAATAAATATGTGATTTTCCCTGTTTTTCCTTGTCATTTTTACTTTCAGAAAATACCTTGCTGCTTGAATTTTACTGCGAAGTTTTTGCCGTGTCTATTACCCATTACTTTCAGCTGAAACAGGTTGGTTTTGCTCATTCCTATTATTCAATTATCTACTGTTTCGAGATTTTGAATTGTTTTTTATTTTTGTTCATTTGTTTATCAGAAAACCTCCAGTTTCAAACATGTCAAGCAATACACGTTGTAAAACTGCTCAAAAGGATTTACTGAATAAAGACCCAAAATTGGTATTTTCTCGGACACTAATGATAAAATCACTGAAACCTATCAGCTAGAACGGTCCAAAATCTATTCAATTTTTAATAATGATGACCTATTAGACATTCAGAATGACCAGATGGTATATGAGAAAATTAGGGATTCCCGACTTCATGCCATTGCTGCCATACCCGGTATCTTGCCTTATATGGATGCAGTTAAATGGATTGTAGATCACGCTAACCCTAAAGACCAGTCATTTAATGAGAGTGCAGGGTCACAATTGGCTACCTTCCTCCCTAAGGATTTCATCAGAGCTTATGCTCTTAAACGGTCTATGCAACCCCTTAACGCTGAGTTCATGGAATCTTCTAAGACCAGGTACAATTTCAATGAAATGTTGAAGTCATGGATGAATAAACTTGGCAGTTTCATCCGTAGGGCTGATAACTTGTACCCAGTTTCCTGGTTTACAGAACCTTATTCCTTATTGGATGCCATGCTATGCAGACACTATGGTATTCCAAACTGTTATGTATTTAAAGCTGAGTGGGTTCCTATAGCCCATGATGTTCTAATGACTGGTGAGTCATTCCCTTGGGCGTCAATCTTGTCTTTTGAACTCAAAACAACCATTCAAGCAGATCATAAGGCATCAGTTATGAAGAAGCCACATTTCTTCTTTTCAGCTTTTGTCGTTGATATATTTTGTGCAGAATTCCAATATCCCAACATGGGATGGAATTGGACTCCATGAGATCCTCCTATCCATATTTATCATTCAACATTATGGGAGAACAATTATATGCCTTTCATATATGACATTTGTGATCACTTCTTTGGAAGTATTTACTTCAAAATATTCAGAGAACGGGCTCCTGCTTTCTCAGTTGATGCCAGAACCTTCATTGCCTCAATTGTTGATTGGTATGTGTCTAAATCCTTCTCATATGTCAGAGGTTGGGGAGGTAGTACTGTTCATCTTCTACCCAGGATAGTTCCGGACATATTTGTCATTGAAGAGGTTTCCTATCAAACTGTTACCAGTGGTATGTATTTAAATCTAAGTGGTCCTAAGAGGAAGGCATGGCCTAAGTTCCAGTTAAACCTTGGGCCATTGGCCATCCCAAATTCAACTTGGGCTATAATGTTGGGTGACAAAATTGCTACTTTAAAATTGGGTTCTGTGACCAAAAGAAGACATGATCCTAAAGGTGTTCTAGACGCCCATTTCAAGCACAACCATGTGAGGGGTGGATTTGTTCATGAAGAACTTTCTGATGACTCCATCTATGAGGGAGTAAATACCTTTGATGAAGTCTTGGAAAGGGCTAAGAGTAAAGATGAATAGAACCATATCATGTAGTATCAACATGACCTTAAGACTACGGTTTTGAGCTACAGAGCAATGGAACTAAACCTCATTGAGCAAGCAAGAAAGGATAGAGAGAAGAAAGAAGGTTAGAAACCACCTGCTCCACTAATGCTGACTTGTAGTAAAGGGGATAAAGGAAAAGGTCTCATGGAAGATGCTCGAGAGGTAAAGACTGATGAACAATTGAAGGTATTAATGCAAGCATCACAGCAATCAAAGCAGAAGTTAGCTCATATGACTTCGATGCTAGACACTCAAGTAGTTGCAGCTGCTAAGATTATAGCTAATATTCAAGTGACTGTTGCAGTTACTCAGATTGTCACCAAGCCAACCAAAAGGCAGAAAACTTAGACTTATGCATCTCAAATCCCTACCTTCAATATTAGTGATAGTGATGTTGAAGATGAGGTAAATTCTTCTGTGCCTATGATTGAGGAAGTAACTGAAACTTCACAAAGAATTAAATATTTATTGAATGCTATTGAAGTGGATGATTTTGTCCCAGATGATCAGTTTCTTGAAACTACCCCTGCTGCTGACACCACAACCTCAGCACTTCTACTTCCATCTATTCAAATTCTTTCAACTTTGTCATCTGGGGTAACAACTCCATTCCCCATATCCCAACTTTTCCATACTCTAACTACCATCAATGCTCCATTCCCAACCATCTCGATTCCACTTCCTATTTTTCCATCTACTATTGCAGAGATCCAGTCTTTGACTATCCCTCTGTAATCACCTCCATTCATTTTATCATCACCAACTACTGATGGGTAGACTCCAGTTCCTCCTTATTCATTACCAGTTGATAATATCCAAGTTCCACTTTTTGAAGCCTTCACTTCAATTCCATCCCTAACTTTTGTACCAGCAGTTATTCAAAATATCCCTTCCACCCTAACTATTTCCCAAATAATTGTGTCTATACCTGCTCCGTATACTACTCAGACATCTTCATTGGTTTCAACAATAAATGTGACTTCATCATTTACTAAATTGGCAGTTGAGTTTGAAGAAGACATTGTAGTCCCTCTTGGGTATTACTTCTATAGTAGAGATTCCAAGTCAGTGGTAAGAAAAGGTAAGAAGAGAAGCAGGGATCAAGGTGGATTGGAGGCACCTACTCCTAATCAAATAATTTGGACCAAGCAGTTTGATGACATACAGCGAGAAGCATTGGATGCTGTTGCAGCCATGGGTGCTTTTGCAGGAGCAAACTATGATTCAGTGACAACACTAAATAGGGAAATTGATTTAAAGAAAGCAGAGCTAAAGAAGATTGAAGAGAAATTGGCCAAAACCAATGAGGAACATGAATCGTATGTTACTGACCTCATGAAGGTATTTGAAGATATGTTTGAAGATCTGCAGTTGAAAAATACCTCTCTCTAGGTTAAATTACATGATGCAGAAGTTGTAAATGCTTCCAATACACAAAGGATAGTTGTGCTAGAAAAACAATGTGAGGATGCAACTGCAAGTGCATCCTCCTCTACATTCTCTAGGTTTTCCTAGCTGGAGTTTAAGGATTTGGCCATTCAGGTCAATGATGAACACTGTAATATGCTAGTTGAATTGTTTCACACGTTGAATGATATCCATGAGACTGACATTGTTTTTGGGAAGATGTCTGTTACTCCTGATCAGTAAGTAGATAAAAGACAGTGGGCCTTTAAGGCCGATGAAGATGTTGTAGAATGGCAAAGGTCCATTAAGGAGAGACGTGAGAATATTCCTACTCTCACTAGTTTCCAACTGAAGAAAATCAAAACTGCATTGCGCGGTTGGCATGATCTAAATGATAAGGTTGGATATACTATCTAGAAAGCACAGGGTGTTTGCAGAAGGAGATGGTACACTGTGGATAGCATCATAGAGAAGTTGCAGTTCCCTACCATGGACCTCATTGAAAGCGCTTGTCCACCAAAGTTGATGCTAGAACAGGTTGAACATCGATGCGAGGAAGCTAAAGAGAAGATCCAACACCTCGAGCATATCAAGATTGATGATGTGGATCAGTCATTCAGGCAACTTGTTGCCATTGAGGGAATGATCCACATTTTTATTGGCACTTGGCATAATTTGTCTAAAAACGAGCTGGAAACTCTTACGTGTGATGCCCAGCTAGGGCTTGAGTCGATCAATTATCCAAATATAGATGAATTGTTAAAAATTGCAACCAAGTGGCGATATTTTCTTGGCCATTAGCCTAGTTCGATTTTTGAAATCCCTATTTTTTGGGGAATTTATCCTTTGTAACAAAATTGTAATTATTATTTAAAGGTTAGATCTCTCATAGGCTAGGGATCATGATGGAATTTGGAGGAGAAAATCAGCAGAAGAGATTGGGCATACTCTGGTTAATGCGGGGCTTGTAATTTCTTGCAAACTTTCAGTAATACAGTTATGTTATTCTCTTGCATACTCTTTTGTTTATTAATCAAATTTCTTTCATCAATATTGATTTTCACTTTCAGGTTGTTTATCAATACTGTTTAATCTTTTGCAATCTATAATTACATTGATCTACAGTTTTGATTTTTCTCTGCTTATGATCTGTGTATCCTTAATGTTTTAAAAGAATTTATTCAATTAAAACTTTTAGCTATTTCTGCAAATGGTTTTTACAGAAAATTATAATTGATGTTAATTTTTCAATTGACATATCAGTTATAGGTCAATCTTGAATGCGCTTGAACCCTTAATTTTCCATCAGTTAATTTTAATTGGTTGATAGTAATTTGAGCAGATAAGTAATTAATCTCCTTTACAGTGTTCATGAATGTTGATTTTCACTTTAGATTATTTATGAACACTCTTTAATTTTTGCAATCAATAATCCATACATTGATCTACAGTTTGGATTTGTCTTTACTAATGATCTGTGTGTCTTTTATGTTTTAAGTGAATTTATTTAATTAAAACATTTATCTATTTCTGCAAATGATTAGCATAAATTAATAAATTCATGTTAATTTTTCAATTAGCATTTCCAACTACAGAGTAATCTTGCATGTGCCTAATCCTTAAAACTACTATCAGTGAATTTTCATTTCCTAATTGTGTTGTGGTTAAACCAACATTAGTAACCTCGCTATACTCAATGTTCCAAATCAAATATACCACGTGTCTCAATAAGATCGTTCCACATGTCACCCTAGGATAGCAGATATCAAGATTTTAACAACAAAATTTATATAATTTTTTGTTTAAAGACTTTGCTGGCAAGTAGAAATATTCTCAGAGAAAGAGCAGCCACTCTTTCTCCAAGGTTTTCAATGGTTACAATTCCCTCCTAAATGAAGGGTCGGCCAACCCTTCTTATTCACAATATTCGTTTCATAATAATTTGACACTGCAAGAAGGGTTGGTCAATCCTTCTTGCATTCTCCATTATGGCTATAGCTGAATTGTTGGATAAAGGTTTTCACAATTAACTACAAAAAGAAGGGGTGGTCGATCCTTCTTGTCGTAAAACGGAAGTCAGGACAAACGATTTTTATATGATCTAAATTCCAAGGTGTTCTATCTTTACAATTCCCTCGTAATTGAAGGGTCAGCCAACCCTTCTTATTCCCAATATTATTTTCACAATAGTTCGACATTGCAAGAAGGGTCGGTTGACACTTCTTATTCCGAATATTATTTCCATAAAATTTTGACACTGCAAGAAGGGTTGGTCGATCCTTCTTGTGTTATCCATTATGCATATAGCTGAATTGCTGGATAATTTCTTTCACAATTAACTATGAAAAGAAGGGGTGACCCATCCTTCTTGTTGGAAAATGGAAGTCGGGACAAACAATTTTATATGTTATAACTTCCAAGGTGTTCTATTTTTACAATTCCTTGTAAATTGAAGGCTTGGTCGACCCTTCTTATTCCAAATATTGTTTTCATAATAGTTCGACACTGCAAGAAGGGTTGGTCAATCCTTCTTGTGTTGTCCATTATGGATATAGCTGAATTGTTGCATAGTGGTTTTCACAATTAACTATGAAAAGAAGGGGCGGGCGATCCTTCTTGTCGAAAAACAAGCATCGAAGACAAAAGTTGTCAGAAACCATTTTTATATGTTATAACTTACAAGGTGTTTTATTTTTACAATTCCCTCGTAATCGAAGGGTTGACCGCCCCATCTTATTCCCAATATTATTTTTATAATAGTTTGACACTCCCCAAAGGGTCGACCGACCCTTCTTATTCCCAATATTATTTTCATATTAGTTCAACACTGCAAGAAGGGTCGGTCGATCCTTCTTGTGTTATCCATTATGGATATAGCTCAATTGCTGAATAAATATTTTCACAACTAACTACAAAAGGAAGGGGCGGCGGATCCTTCTTGTCCGAAAATGGAAGTTGGGACAACCATTTTTATAACTTTTCACCTTAACATTTTGAACATTTACAAATGCAAATTGCAGTTTTCAAATAAAAAATTGAATTTTTTTATTTGAAATCCACACATTTCAAATCAGAAATTGCATTTTTTAATTTTAAATTCACAGTTTCCAAATGAAAATTTTCATATTATGATTTCAAATTCACCCTTTTCAAATCAAAATTTTCATTTTTTTATTTTAAATTCGAACTTTTCAAATCAAAATTTGCATTTTTGATTTGAAATTCACACTTTCTAAATTGAAATTCATAGTTTTATAACAAAAAACTACAATTTTAAGGTTCATATGTAGTCAAAAGACACACTATTTGAATTGAAAAACACACTTTTCAAAGACAATATTACCACTTTCAGAACATATTTTTGCACTTTATAAAGGTGTATATTGACACTTTCAAAGGCTAAAGTTGCTCAACGTTTTAGATTGTCCTGGTCAGTCGCTGAACGTCGGCAACATCTTTTATTCAGACAAATGCAGGATCGTTTAAATGGATGGTAGTGGAGCTACCGCATTTAAGACTCTGTAGCTCAATGCTTAGCTTTCACCGTCTACACCTCTATCAACCATCATGCCAGTACTATCAACCATCATGACAGTACTATTCAGACAGATGCAGGATCAATTGAAGGGATGGTAGTGGAGGATGAAATGGGGCAGGGGTCAGCCAGACGCCCTGTAACATCATGCGTCCAATAAATTACGCCCTCAATCATTATGCTGATGTCAGTTTACACAATTCTTTTCTATCATTGCTTCCTTAGGCATAATTGCCTCCATGCTGAAGGCAGTAATTCTAGTTGTACCGTGCTGCCGAGCAAGTACTGCAAAATGATTTTCAATTGTACAAGATGGCCTTTTAGATGGATTTTGAGTCATTCAATCTCTACAAATCCGTTAATGGAAATCCTCTCATATGTGTGGTCTTCTGTCAAAATATCTAGAAGTCAAGTCGGCTCTCCACCCTGCTTTCCATAGAAATTTCTATAAATATTTTCAATGGAGTAAGCGACCTCCATTTGAGAGAGATGCAATTTAAAGCTTGGCTGAACTCTTGGGTGGATTTTGGTATATCATGGCTTCCCGTATAAGGGCGTGTAGTCGCAGGGGATCCAATAGGGATGTAGGGTCTTCATGGCCTGGTGGGGAAATTCGCTCTCAGGGAGAAGGATCGTCTCAACAGCACACCATGGGGATGGAAGAGTCTGCCCCGCAGACCTTCAATTGGGGGGCTCAGTATCTAGCAGAGACTTCTGCTCCGATAGAGGCACAGATAGCACACTGTGAGCTATCCCTTCTCTGGGAATATGAAGCCCACTTGGGCTGAAAATTAATCTCCAACCCCTACTGGGTGGTGGGGATCTTGTTGGATTGTGAAATTCAAGAGAGAAACCAGCTGGCTCACGGCCTCCGTGAATCCCTCCAAATTATAAAAGACAACCAACAAACTCATTCAGCCGGTGTTCGCTTTCTCAAGTCTACTGTAAAATATTAAATGGATACCTTGAGGGACTTCACTCATGAAGAACCAGTTTCCCCATGGGGGGAGCACCCTACTCCCTGATTGGTCTTCCTAGTCTTCGTTCGTGCCGATTTTGGTGGTCAGTGTCTGGCTCGCTATTTTTCTTGTGGATTTTTCACTGGTGGCTCATTGTTTTTTCTGTGTATTTTTCCAGGGCTTTGGAAGTTCAGTCTCGGTGCAGACTTCTGGATGTTAGCATGGTTTTGTTATGGGGGATGCTCGGCCAGAGCCCTCTTCCTTTTTGGTTAAGCTTTTCCTTGCTCTTTTGATCATGTTGGGGTCTTCTTAGTTCTTTCCGCGGTTACATGTCTATCGGCCATGATATCTTCAGTCTATTGTAATCTCGGGTTGTTTGCACGAGATCAGTTCACAACAAGTGCGGAAGCTGATAGGCGTGAAAGATAAATCCCGTGAAAGAAGGGATAATCGTGAAGGTTAAGGAAGCGCAAGAATAGTTTAGAATATTCAATTGTTAGAATCGGTCAATATGGACCATTGAATAGCATATAAATAGAAGTGAATTGTAAAACTAAGGGCATATTAGAAGAGAGAGAGATAGTGGAGAAATGCTCTTTTTGGTCTAATTTGGATCCGCAACATTATGTTTTGACTATTCTTGCGATGTGTTTACCGAAGAGTTTAATGAATGCATGAAGATGTTTGATTATTGTTCTAATTTTGTCTCTGTCTCTGTGCGGTGGTGAATGTTGCATTATGTCTATTATGTTGTGGATTTAATAATAATGGTTCATGCGATTAAGTAGAATGGATATGTTATTGTGAATGTTTACTTTATGTTGAATACGTGAATTGCTTATATAATATGCGAATGATGAGTAAATAGTATGCTATCAAGTTGGTGATTTTTGGTTAAATTTCTGCGATAAGAGATTTGTGGGTAAAGCATATTCTCAACGCCATTGTGGAAACTTGGTTCCTGCAGCACCCTTATCTGCCTCGAGTGAGACCTCACTTGATTCACAGGTGTTGCTAGGAAGGGTAACTCCTTTTCGGGACGGTGTATAAGGGATTGTTGGTGCTTGTTGACGATAGTGAGAACCCCTGTCGAGAAGATTTGAGTCAACAAGGGTTTTATCTGTAGTTGGCCTCATTGTATGCTCCTCTGTTTGATCTTTTGTGGATTTTTGACCATACTCAGTATGGCACGAGCTACTGGGTGCTCGTTTGTAATTGTATTTAGTAATTGTGTCGATTCTTTATTTTTGTTTTTTTTAAATAGAAAAATTTTACTTTTTCTTTTTTCTTTTTTAAAGAGAAACATTTTACTTTTTAAAGAGAAACATTCTCTCTTTTTTGTTTTTTTTTTAAATAGAAACATTTTACTTTTTATATGGGGTAGATATGAAATCAGTGAAAATTATATTCAACACTGATTCCATGTATAATTTCGAAAACAAGCAACACATGCATGCATTCCCAGACACACCATAATGCTAATTAAAATTTAAGCAAGATATTGTGTTGGAAAAGGACATTCCTAGATGACAATGCAGATAGTGATACCATTAGTTGGAATGATTCTGACTGCGATTAACCAGACAGAAAGATTCTTTTTTTTTTTTTAAATAGAAACAATATACTTTTGGGTCTGATCAAAGTTCCAAATCAAATATGCCACATGTCACAATATGAGTATTCCACGTGTCACCCTAGGATACCAGATATCAAACTTTTAACAACAAAATTTATATAATTTTTTCTTTAAAGACTTTGCTGGCAAGTGGAAATATTCTCAGAGAAAGAGCGGCTGCTCTTTCTCCAAGGTTTTCTATTGTTACAATTCCCTCATATTCCCAATATTCGTTTCATAATAGTTCGACACTACAAGAAGGGTCGATCGATCCTTCTTGTATTCTCTGTTATGGCTATAGCTGAATCATTGGATAAATATTTTCACAATTAACTATGAAAGAAGGGGCGATCGATCCTTCCTGTCGTACAACGGAAGTCGTAACAAACCATTTTTATATAATATAGCTTCCAAGGTGTTCTATTTTTACAATTACCTCGTAACTGAAGGGTCGTTCGACCCTTATTATTCCCAATATTATTGTCATAATAGTTTGACACTGAAAGAAGGGTCAGTCGACCCTTCGTATTACCCATATTATTTTCATAATATTTTGACATTGCAAGAAGGGTCGGTCGATCCTTCTTGTGTTCTCCATTGTGGATATAGTTGAATTGCTGGATAAATGTTTTCAGAATTAACTACGAAAAGAAGGGGCGCCCGATCCTTCTTGTCGGAAAATGGAAGTCAGGACAAATAATTTTTATATGTTATAACTTTTCACCTTAAAATTTTGAGCATTTAGAAATAAAAATTGCAATTTTCAAATAAGAAATTGCAGTTTTTTTATTTGAAATTCACACTTTTCAAATCAGAAATTGGATTTTTTTATTTGAAATTCACACTTTTCAAATCAAAATTTTCATGTTTTGATTTGAAATTCACACTTTTCAAATCAAAATTTGCATTTTTTATTTGAAATTCACACTTTTCAAATCAAATTTTGCATTTTCTGATTTGAAATTCACACAATTTGAATTGAAATTCATAGTTTTATAACAAAAAACTACAATTGTAAGGTTCATAAGTAGTCAAAAAACACATTATTCGAATAAAAAAACACACTTTTCAAATCCAATATTGCCACTTTCAAAACCCATTTTTGCACTTTAGAAAGGTTGATATTGACACTTTCAAAGTCTAAATTTACACTTTCTTAGTCCAAAATTTGCCTAATTTGTCCAAATTTAATGAAATTGGTGTTATTATGTGCTTTTGGTCTTCTCTCTTGCATTTTTCCTTGCAAAACAGGTCATGCCCTAATGACATGGTCAAATGATTTACAGTATTTACAGGTAGTACAAGGCTTGTGACAGTCTCTGGCTAGATGTCCTGTTTAAGAGGAATTATAACATACAATCTAACCTCTTCCTCATCCTTGGCTAGTGTTTTGTCCCCTACCTCTAAATCCACCACATCCTATGTATGCTCCTTGATCATAATGCACATTTTCATTATTATTTTGCGTCTCTCCTTGAAATCTGTAGACATCAAGTTTTATTTCTATCATGAGATCATATGCTCTATAGTTGCTATCATCATGGCTAACTGACTTACAGAATGTGCAATACAGGTTCTTATGTCTGCACATATTTCTGAAGTAGATAATAGTCCTTGGGGCGATGTCCTCTACATCTACAAATTTCACACCATGGGCCTTGCTATTGATTCAATGGGTTTGGTGCTCCACTAGCGATATAATCTCGAAATACAAGGAAATATTCCTTGGAATTCCCTTCTCCTTTACATTCAGTACACCAAACCTCTTCTCAGGTTTCTTTTCCTTTATTCATGCCTTGCAACTGTAATGTCAAGTTTGCTATTTGTGTCTGTATCTGAACCATTCGTGCGCTAGTTTCTCATATGGGTGAAGCCTCTAGCTTTATCACAATTTCTAAAGCTTCTATCTACGAAGTAACCCTATGTTGCATGAGTGATAATCTGATATAGGGCAATAGTGCAGCTATGAACCATTCTTGATGCTATTGCGGTGCTATGTCAAAACTCATTTGATCTAACATTGCTTTAAATTTCTGATCAAATTCCCATACAGTCTCATTAGGATTTTGTTTGATTTCTTTTAGCTTTGTAATACATTGAGATTTTGACTTAACTTTCTTAAACTCTCTTATTAGCATAGTTCTGATCCCTAGTAATGTTCTATTATGTCCCCCAGAATATTTCATGAACCATGTCAAGGCTATGTCTCTGAATGTAGTGACTAACTGAGCTTCTCTTACAACATCATGCTGTACTTTCTTAACATTCCACACTGATTCATAGAGAAACCAATGTTTCTTTGGGTCTTCTAGACCCGTTCTTTTTAAAATAGGAAGCTTAATTTTGTCTGTCATTTTTCTTCTAGGAGGTATAGTATTATGAGATGGATTAGGTATGCTACTACTTGGTTGATTCTGAGTGTTAACTCCTGGGGTGTTATTGCTATTGGTGTTCTGCGAACTAGTAGTATTACTTTCGTCAACCTGAGGTTTTTGTTGAATTATAGTCTGATAGGTATTCGGTCTAGGATTTGTTTCACTCTTGGACTCACCCTGATATGAATGTATGTAACTTCTTAACTTAGTTTGTAGGGGTATGCGAGATTCGGATTTAGGAGACCTCTTTCTAGCTCTAGGATTATATCCTTTGCCACTTCACAAAGTGTAAATATTTTCCTCAGTGTTGCTATCTGTGTTACTGAACACTACAGACTCAAATTCCTAGGAGTTTTATTACATTCTCAAAACACCTTTTTCTGCTAACATCATTCTGACATATAAACTGATATTTTTTAGGTACTTACCTTTTAATCCTTTGAAGAAATCACCTCCTACTGTGCTGTAATACTTTAAAGGGTCCACAGCAAATTCTGTAACATAGCCTTCTAGTATGCTATCGAGCCAAAAGTCTACTGCTCTTGAAATTGGGATATCAACCTCTTTAAGCCTCTATATCAGCTCTGGAGTCCACTCTATAGGTTCCCCACCCTGAAAACATATTTTTAGTTCTGCAAGTCTTGATATCCACTCATGTAGCTCATTATCGAAGACTGCGAAGAAGACTTCGTGTATGTCAGAAAATAAGTATTTCTATAACCACTCTTTCGTAGATAAGCGCGGATGTTGGTTTTCTTTCTTTGGAAACCCCTTTTCTGTCTTGATCACCCAGTTCTGTATCCATGTCCTCTCAGGATTCTAGTTATCAGAGCACATCACCAGTTCAAGCACGACAACATAACCATTTATTTGCTTTCACTATATATTTCTTTAACTGAATCGAGTTCTGCGTAGTTAAAGACCCAACAAATCCCCTTTTCACCTGCCCTTTCAACAACAACCTACGAGCAAGCTGAGGTCTCACCTGAGGTGAAGTTATGGGGGATTACAGAAGCAATTTTCTATAATCAGGTGATGCGCGATTATGGCACTGGCTTTGGCAAATTTATCCCTACTTCGCATATACCTTCAATACTACTGCGCACCTCGTAGTTACCACAATATAGACTTCGCCGATTTAGTGTTACCTATGCAACTACACATTCATCATATTCATAATTAGTTGCATATTCAGTTATATGTGTCCAATACTTAACATATTATTCTCGTCATCCATACACGTGAAAATACATATAAAAGCATGAACATACATAAACGTAAACATAAGCAAGCTCACAGATGCAATCACACAACACAAGTATTTACGTGGTTCACCCCCAGGATGGGAGCTATGTCCACGGGAACTGTTGTCTATATTAATGGGAAGGGTCAACAGTTCTAGTCTGTGCACATAGCTACAGAGTATTTTTTATCTTGTCTTGGCCTAAATCTAGCTTACAAAATATCACTACAACAATAACCGACTAAGACCAACCATTCCCTATACAGAATTACCCCGGTTATAGATTGTTCCTGAAGGTCACATATTTACAATAGTTATGGGCCAAACCCCCCCAAAGCTGGATGATGTTAGACCTCACCTAACTTGTACTTCTACCATCAAAATTCCATTTGACTTGGACTACACCAACAAAACTGCTTTTACTTGGGCCGCACCCAAAAATCATGCTCCTTGAAGCTTAGAAATACATCGTAGCTTCTGCATCTCCTCCTCCTACTACAATTGAAGGAATAGACAGGAGAAGAAGCTTGAGAAAACCAGGGTTGACTTAAATGAATAACTCAATGGTGAGATGAAATGGTCCGCCATCAACTGTGAAGTGCTTGCATTACCTTTTCTTAGTTTCAAAACCATGGATAAACTCGAAGATGCATTGGTTTCACAATCATGTAGCCTTCCACGAAGGTGCATGCATCCAATATCGTGGCAATGGAAACTAACCGTTCACTCCCTCTCGCCACGTGCTTCCTCCAACCATGTGCTCACTCATCGCATTTGTAGTTGAAATTGGATATATAAAAAATAATAAAAAATGTCTTTCCTTGGTTTGAGGCCAAATAAGAATTCAAAATACTTCATTGGCCATAATAGAATATCTCGTCAAAAACTTTGGAATCTACGTCAGGGTAATATTAATTGTCAAAAACGATTTCTATAGTCTCTACTTCTCCTAGCCACTAACGCACCTGCCTTGGCCTTGCTATGGTCGTCAATTTGTGGACATGGAAAAGTACAGTCAGAAAAAAATTATAAAAAACTAATGTATAGAATCATAGTCACATCATTGGCTCGTTGAACAACTTTATTAGAGTCTGTTGCATTTGTAATTTCTGTTTTGAAGACTGAATTCGATTAAGTTCTCTTCCCTCCAGCGGATTCAATCCGATAACCTTTCCATGCCATATACCATCAAAAATCCACATGTCCCATGCATCTTTCTGCCATTGATGAAGCTTCTTTTTGAGCTTTCATGGTGTTAGTCTCCCGAGCATTAATGATGTTATCGGATCTTTAATGGTGTTTCTTGAGCAATACTAGTGTATGCACAATGCCATTAAGAAGATGGGGCAGTGTTTTTCTAGTCACGGAAAGGTCGATGGACAATGGAAGTTGTGTAAGAAAGAGTCCAGGAAGATAATGGTTCTTTCAGCAAGCGTTGTGCGACTATGGTGAAGGAAGAGCAGGCAAAGCCCAAGACAAAAGAAAGCGAGAGAAAGCGAGATCGAGTGGATTGATGTTGCCTTCAAGGTACATATAGCATCATTAATGTTTGAGGTACTAATTGTATCTGAATGCCTGATCCGAACCGAGCATGTATCTTTCTATGCTTCTATCCACTATCGCACCTTCCTTGGCCTTGCTCCCTGCTTTCCACGCTCCTAGCCGTTGTCGCACATGCCTTGGACTCCCTCCCTTCTTGCCACACTCCCTGTAGCTTACCACTAACTACCTTCGCCTCAATATGAATCCAAATAAGGATTTGAAACAGTTGATTGGTCCTAAGGGAAAAGTACAACAAAAACTTAGGCTAAAATGCTTAGTAAACCATGCAAGATTAATACAATTTCACCAAATCAATTTCTATAATCCTTGTTGCGAGTAGGCAGGAACTAATAAGCTCATAGTCCCAGCTTCCTATGGGAAGGGACTAATAAGCTTCATGACAATGTGGATTGAGCTCAAAAAGGTAGTTACATAAAAGGCATAAAAAAGGACTATTTAAAAATAATAATTTCCTTACCAATAATAAATATTTTATTATATGTCAAACTTGAAGTTCTATATAGAAGAATACAATATTTAATAATATTAGAATATTTTACTAGCTCCAATATTACAATATTACTTATTTCACAATACAAAGATTTAAATATGAAATCTTTTTCTAATTAGCTCCAACTCCAAAGGAATAGGATTAATGTTTTTTATTAAAATCTCAAGTAATGTATTGCCACGTCTGTGGATTAATATGGCATTGCAGATTGGTCTACGTCTTAGTTGTGAATTCGTAATGCATAGCTTAAAATTTTATATAAATCATTTTTTAATAAACTTAAAGAACTTTACTATATTCCTTATCATTACTATATTCATTTACCAAACTTCAAATTCTATATGGCGGTTGGAATTGTTTTGTGAGAAATTGTTGGATGAATTTATTGTTGCCCAAACGATCTGACCTCTCTAATAACTCCAAAGTTATTGTCAGCTCAAGGGATCGCAGAGCACTCTTAGATATGGGAATGAATGCATAGACGTTCCAATGATAACAATGTAAAACTTCATCAAATATGAGAGTTGGAATTTGTTTGGTTATCATGTTTTTCCTTATAAGAACTGAAATCTGCTAGCAAACAAATGTGGACATACCCTTATGAATATATTGAAAATATCTCGGAACTAACTAAAAGTATTTTCCAACTATTTGTACATACCCTTATGAATATAACTAATATGAAAATCCACTATTATATTGAACAATGAGATTTGGTGTTTGGTGAATCCGTATCATATATTGTCTAGGGGTGTTGATCATAATGGCATTACAAACATAACACATTAGAAAAAAAATAAACAATATGAAGAGCAATTTTCTTAAGGATGTTTGAGACTTGAGCTGTAATATATACTATGCTACAAAATCCACCTAAATACCATTCCAACTGCAAATTGCAAGATAGAGACTTTTGTACATGGATGAGGTTCATGGAATACTCCAAAAGTGATATCCATCCATCCATACTAGAAGAACCAACTAAATTTTATGCCAAGAAATAATAATATCTTAAAGAAGATTTCATATTATAAATTTAAGAAGAAACGTCTAGGAAAGAAAACTGCACTTATCTGTAAAAAATGTAATAGTGTAATAGGTGCAGTAAAAATAGATAAAAGAAATTTCCTGTCAAATACACACCTTAGCATTACAAAGCAACCATACATATGAACATATGATTTAACCAAAAGAAAATATATGAGGCATACAAAATTTTGATACATAATATAAAACAGCTACAATGAGGCTTGCAGAGGGGAGAATCAGGGAAAATGAATCATCAGAAGTTGGTTCTAGAGGTGAATAGAGGGGAGAATTGGGAAAAGGAATCATCATAAGTTGGTTCTAGAGGTAAATAAACCCTACTCCTTTGTTAGGGTACCATCCATCCATGGAATTAGTGTGAAAATCCTCACAACAGAGCTGATGTATACCTCATAAGAAAGATTAACTAGGAACATAGAATAAGAGTGGACAATGCAGTGTAAAAGAGCAGCAGAATTATGATACAGTAGAACTCAGATAGAAGCAAAATAACATCACACTATTTCATTAATCATAATATGAACAATAAATAATACAATGGAGAGGATTTGAATGCCAAGGTGGCAATTCGAATTAGCCTGCATGAGCATGGCTTATCTGCACCAGGAGTCATAATCATCGGATCAGTAGTGGTGTCATCAAATCACAAGTGGTTGTCAATTTGTCAAACTGAGTTAACTGAATGTAACTGAGTCTAACGAGATGTAACTAACCAAGTCAATCTGTCCTCAAATCAAGGATCAAATCCACAAATATAGTAACTAATTGAGTGTGTCACTGGTGGTAGGTGAGAGAGGGCTCACTTCCTCCTATGGTAGGTGAGAGAGGGCGCATCATAGACTAGGAGGGCTAGAACTGAGTGGAAACAGGCTCCTGTGGCTAGTAAACTAAGCACTAGTTGCTGGGAGACACCATATGGATGACTGGAAGGCATGCATTGTCATGGATGCATGCAATTGCAAGACTACATGCAAAACTGTTGCATGAAGAACTGACATAATGCTAGTAGGACTAGGATGGAGTATATGAAACAAGGCGCCTTATGGCCTAAGGTTCTTGCTTAACACTACACACAACACACGATGTTCAGATGAACAAGATGTAAACATGATGCCATGAACTGGCTTATATTACTTCTCTGAAATGGTTACAATGCAAACTGTAAGGATATAACTAACTATTGTTGGCCTTAGCCAAATACAATACCGAAGTAACTGTGTGCTCTCTCAATGTGTCGAAATCACCCTCTCCTGGTCCACTGCAAAAATCTGAGCTATGGCTCGATCTCTCTGGTTCGGAAGATGTTTGACTCTTCTCTCTAGTCTACCAATCTTCTCTCTGAACGCTGTCAACTATAGAGTGATCCAACTAATCCCACTCCCTGGCCTTCTACTCTATTGTTGTTGTTCCCGATGTTCATTCCAACACTCGAGACATGCATCCCCCTGTCCACTGATCCCCCTGATCCTGCAAACCTGCAACTGTTAGTGCCTGTGCCTTGCTACACATCCTCTTCCTGTGCTGGAATCCATCACGATCTCAACTACCTGCAATAACTGCCATCAACTTATTTAGCAACCTTGAACTGTTGCCAAGTACTCTGCCTTGAATTTCTGTCCTTCCAACCCTGTTAGTGTTGTCGGTCACATCACTCGACCATTCTGTCAGTTTAACTCGGTTTAACTCTACTCCCCTATGATTCGCTAGTCCTCCCCTTCGTCAGTGCTTGGCTCTGCCAAACCTATCAGAGTCATAGTTTGGCGCATGTTGACCTATCGACGCCCTTCGCTCACCCTGTCGGTCGCTGCTTTTGTCGGCACATCCCGACTGCTCCTGTTCGATTTATTGACTTCGATGAGTCAATCTACTCTTCCGCACCAATGGTCGTCGGCACTCCCTCTTGTCATCTTCCTCCATGTCGACTATCTTCGACTGATCTCCCTAGGCCCCGATGCTCCTGCATCAGACTCCCCAGGTGAAAAAGAACTCGACTGCTCTATCAGTCTCATGAACTCATTTTTGGAAATTCATGTCGCCTCCTGCAACTCATCGTCCTTCCATCACACTAAGTATTCCTTTTTTCATGAACTGCATGTATGCCCAACTTCACATTCCTCTATTACTTCTGCAATTTCTTCCTTCTGTCGATGTAGAGTCTTCTTTATCCAGTCCATCTTCGACACCCACGCGCTTCTACTGCTTGAACCTTCTTCGAACCTATACAGATCTGAGACATTGAACGTTGGTGAAATGCTCAAGCCATTTGGTAGCTCCAACACATAAGCGTTGTCCGAAATTTTCTTTAGAACCTTACATGGTCCAATCTTCTTCAGCTTCAGCTTATTATATGTTCCTGTCAGAAATATTTCCTTCCGTAAATGGGCATAGACCAAGTCTCATTCGTTGAACGACTGTAGTCTCTTCTTCCTGTTGGTTCTCAACTTGTATGATGCGTTGCTCTTTTCTATGTGCTTTCACACATCCTCATGCACTTCTTTCATATGTTTTGTGAATGATTCAACATCTGCGCTTTTCCTGATTTATCTTGGTAACTCGACAAAATCCATCACTCCATGTGGGATTCTTTTCTGAACAATCTGGAATGGGCTGAAACCCATCGACCGATTAATAGAATTGTTGTATGCAAACTCTGCTTGCGCCAACACGTTCTCCCATTGCTTGGGTCTCTCGGCCGTCAAACATATCATAAGGTTTCCCAAAATTCTATTCACTACCTCGATCTATCCTTCTATCTGTGGATGATATGCTGAGCTAAACTGTAACCTCATGTCTAGTTTCTTCCATAGGGTTGTCCAGAAATGTCCCATAAAGTTGGTATCTCTGTCCGACGTGATACTCTTCAGCAACCCATGCAATTTGACTACTTCCTTGAAAAATAGTACAACAATGCCGATGGCGTCACTTCTCTTCTCACACGGGATAAAGTGTGCCATTTTTGAAAACCTGTCGACTACAACAAAGATTGAGTCACTCCCTTGCTTTGTCTTCAGCAATCCTAGAACAAAATCCATGCTCAGGTGCTCCCATGCGGTATTTGGTATAGGTAATGGTGTATATAACCTTGTGTTCTGACTTCTCCCTTTTTCCAACTGGAAAAATCTACATTGTTGAACCCACTTTCCAACATCTATCGTCATTCCTCGCCAATAGTACTTCTCTTCGACCAATGCCTTGGTCTTTTCAATGCCAAAATGACCTGTTAATCCTCCACTATGCAAATCTTGGATTAGGTTCTCTCTAACTGATCCGTTGGGAATACATAATTGATTTCCCATGAATAGGTATCCCTCTTGGATAAAATAATCGAAGTATGGAGTTTTATCGACACTCCATGGTTCATGACAAGCTTCCCATGCTTTCATAAAATCCCCGTCGATCTCCTACTCTGTCTTCACTACCTCTATTCCTGTTTCCGTAACTGTCGTCGTGATCAGTAATGCAACCCTCTGAATCAGCGCATCGGCAACCTTATTTGACTTTCCTGACATATGTCACAACATGAGTGTATATCCCTGTAAGAATTTGACCCATTTCATGTGCTGCTGGTTCAACTTCGCCTGAGTATTTAGATACCTCAGTGCTTAGTGATCTGTGTACAACAAAAATTCCTTGGGCAACAAATAATGCCTCCACTTCTTCAATGCTTGGACAATAGCATAGAATTCCTAGTCATAGACCAAATATTTATGCTTTGTGTCATCCAATTTCTCACTGAAGGATGCAATTGGTCGACGCTCCTGGCTCAACACTACTCCAATTGCCATTCCACTCACGTCGCATTCGACCTGGAAAACTTTGTCAAAATTTGGGAGCGCTAACACTGTTGGAATATTCCTATAATCCATCCTAGTCCTAACAACATTTTCCATTTTTGCATTTTTAGTCATGCATGCATGCATGCAATTGCATGCATCCCAGTCATAAGTCCCACCACCTAGCCCTCAGTTAGCTAGCCCTGGGAGCTTCTTTCTGATCATTTTTATCCCTCATAGTACTTAGTGCGCCCTCCTTTCAAATACCACTTGTGACAGGTGCCCTCTCTCACCTACCACTCAGTTGCACTTCAGTTAGTTGAGTTATCTGCAGATCTTTCCTTGATTTAAGGCTAGATTAACTCCTCAACTGATTGTATCACTATGATGGACCTCCAGTGAGACTAGACTGCCTATTATGACTCTAGTTAACTCCTCATGCACCCTCCATTGAGCCTCCTTCATTCAGCTAGTGCCTCCTTGTTGCCCCACCTACCAAGCTCAGTTTGACACCTGGTTGACAGTTACTTGTGCGTTGATGACTCCACTGATGATGATTAGGACTCCTAGTTGTGCTTTGATGACACTCCATTGATCTGAAGATCACTCCATGAAGGCTAATTCGAATTGCCACCTAGGAATTCGAATCCTCACCATTGTATTATTTATTTTTCCATATTGTGATTAATGAATTAGTGTGTGATGTTATTCTGCTTCTATTTGAGTTCTATTGTATCATATTTATGTTGCTCCTTCACACTGCATGACCACTCTTCTTCTATTTTCCTTCTTAATCTTAATCTTTCTTGTGAGGTATACATCAACTCTTAGATCTGCTGTGAGGATTTTCACATGGTATCAGAGCATTTTGAGAGTTCTTTTGCAGGTTATTATCAAGATTTCAAGTGTAGCAGTTGCAACAGTTTCTGCACTTTTGCAGCAGTAGCAATTGCAGACATTTTCTATTGTTCTTTACAGATATTCTGAAACAGCTTCCATGAATCTAGAAGGAATTACTCCTCTTTTTCCATTCAACTAAGATGAATGGAAACCACAAATGATAGCACATTTGAAGAGACATGGTCTCTTTGATTATTGTTTTGAAAGAGAGTTTGAATCCTATGAAGAAGAAAATGACTAGTTAAATGAAGGTGACATAGCCTATGCAACCATGATGTTTAATATGTCTCATTGCATGGTACACCACTTGCTTTCTGTTGAATCTTCAAAAGAGTTATGGTCCCTTCTGGATGAAATATTTGGAAAATAGAATGAAGGGATTGGTCCAAACCATTTCGAGAGTGTTAACACCCAAATGACCCCCTAGGTTGTGGGAGAGGGAAAACTGGGGTAACCACTAACCATCTTTAGAGTTAAGCTACTAACCCAACTTAGTTTGAGAGGAATCTCTCTACAGATCTATGAGAGACTGGAATAATCAAATTTGTCAACAATGGAAACCTGCACCAACATTCATCATTCAAGATATTCAATTGCAACAATACAGAAGATCAGATTTCTGTGGGAAATACAATGGTTTAAGGGTCTGGTGAGATAAATCAGGAGAGAAAACATTGGTCAATGGAGTCAAAACATAACATCTAAGACAAAAATAGTGCTGCTGCATGAGACATTTAAACAGGGGAAAGGTAGCCACCCATGCACATTCAACGAGCTTTAATTGGTGAAACAGAAGAGGAATGGATAGCCCATTGATGTAAGGCATACAAAGATGAATCCCACACCAGCTTTAGCAGAAGTTAATTATGAAATGCCTGAAATGAAATGAATAGGGCACGATTAATGTGAATCTCGTTCAAATGCAACACTTATCCAAGCATGAGAGAAATTAACAGACTAGAATAACAAAGAAAAGGGATACAATTTAACATGGGAAAAGAAAAGACAGACTGCAAGAAAAGATAACACATGAATCTCTGCTAATAATCTAGCTTCAAACACTCTAGATACATTAGAAATAGATGTTCCAAAACAGAGCTGAGCTCTCTCAATCCTTAGCCAATTGATTCACTCACCCTTAACTCTTCTATTACAAAGAATATATAGCTTCCTGGAGTCTCATACTCGACCTAATCCTAACAGAAAATAGTTACAAGGTTTAGTGACACATCATCAATACTTATTTGTCACTACCCTTACAAAACAGAAATAAGCCTAACTGCTTTTTTACATCTAGCAGCATTTTTATTAAATGACAAATTATTTCAAAATAAAAGACAAAAGACATTTTGATATGCTTTCCAGGTGGCTTCCCCTTTAACTGACTATACCCACTTAGCTCTCGAACCCTTCACTTTTGTTTATCTTTTAATTACCAAGTGCCATGACAGCTCCTCTTTAACCTGTTGAGTTTTTTCCCAAACTCTCTATGAATTTCATCTCAACTTCATTTTTAAACCATGTGGCCTTCCCAGAGCAATCGATTCTTGATTCAAATTATCCAAATGGCCCGAAAAATATAGGATTCAAATCTGAAATGAGTAACATTTTCGTCTCTGCACGTATCCATTCTATTTCTAAAGAATTTGGTCACCGGCTAAGCCCTCCACATGCTAAAGACATAGCCACTATATGTTGCAATTAAAATACTAATTTTGTTGGAAACCCTAGTTCTTCTTCCTTATTATCGAGAACGAAGCCTCACAGGGTCTGGCGCCACTGCATCTGGATACGAAAGAAACGAGATACCATCATGCTAGGAGCAGCATTGGGGTGGAGTTATTCAACCCGAGCTATTAGTCGACGTTGGATTTGCATCACCCAAAACCTATACTGTGTGAATACTATTAGTCGACCCTCCTTTTATACCCCCGCAAGTTGTTTCATATAGCCAAAGGTGGTATCGCATGTCCCACTCACTTGTTTACAATACAATTCATACGCACGCAATGAGCTCGAAGAGTGACATGTATGAGGGTGGTTTCCCATATCGTGACCGACCTTATCTCATGTCCACTGAGCATTTTGATAATGCGATATCCACGTGGAGTTTGACAATGCTAGCTGACTTGCTAAATGCGTCGTCATATGTATGTAATAACAGATCAAATGAGAGCCAGCCAGCTATGGCCTGAGTCAATGCTATTTTCAACTGGGTGATTGGAAGATGGTAAAATCTAGTATCAATGAATTTGCCACGACTTATTGCCATGATGCCACCTCTTGCGCGATAGCTCAACTTGGAGAAAAAATGTCAGGCGCCATGCTTTTTATACATTCCATTTTTGGCCTTAATTCCACATGCAAGACAAATGAATGTTCCTCATTCTTTATATATCGTTTGGCTTTCAATACATATTAAGTATCAAAGAAGAGAGGTCCCTTGGTCCTGGCATTTGGAGGACGAATGATGCGTTGGGCCCCTTGGCTTGGCGCTTGGTCCCATGGTTAGCCCTCGGTGTTGGGTGCATATATCTTTTGCTCCATCTTGCTTTGGCATATTCATAAAACATAATTCCCTCCTCCATAAAGCAGAAACTTAGGCTAAATGCCTCTCTTCATAAAGAATCAAAGCCTCCATAATTTTGGCATTATATAAAACCTCCAACTTTGGCCAAAATTTTATCGACGCTTCATACTTAGGCTATATTAAAGCCTTTTCCATAATAGCTTTTGACCTTAGGCTAATAATAACAATTAATTCCCTTTCTCTATAAAAGAATAAAACCTTTATAAAGTCTAACTTTGGCAAAAAACATCAAACACTTTCTCCATAAAGTTCAAGCTTAGGTTAAGCAATCTTCTATGTCTCTCAAAGGTTTAGTTCTCAAACCTATAGAACCATTTTTTTCCTTTTTTTGCAACCTTGGTGTCTTACACCTGAGGGGAAGTGTCTCTTATTGGCCAAGTTTGAAGCCTCCACCATGAAAATCTTCTATTTTGCACCATCAATGCTGCTAGAAGACAATTAATCACAAAGATTTATTGAGTACTAACAACTCGCTCCAGCCGGGGATGCTATCCTCCCCGCGAGGTAGCAAATAACCCATAGACCAAGTGCCTGATCCATTGGGCGGCTCCCAACCCCGACAACTGCAACCTGTAACCCGTTCTTCATCTGAAAACTGAAACTAAAAACTGCTAACTGCCGAAGATTGAAAACCTACATGCTGAAACTGAATTGAAAAAACAACACTGTACATACTGAAAAATGCTTTCCTAGCGAACTTATTTCTCCTAGCTATCTTACTTTATAGAAATGCAACTGCTGAATCAAATGACACAAAAGTGCCAATGAAGCCAATCTAGTAACTGGCCAGTTTCTCGGACCTTGCTTACACTCCCTTTGAGCAAGCAGAAGATAAGCCACTCCAAACATCCATCGATAACGAGCTCATGTCTCACAAATGGAAGAAAATTTATCTTCCTCTTAGACTGTAGCAAATTAGCATAAGGATCTTCAATAGTTTTAAACATTACCATGCCTTGGGATTTAGCAAGAATACAAGTACCTCTTTCAATTTTACCTGCAAGAATACTTGGCTGCTGATCCATGAGAATACATAGGGAAGTGTCACCTTCTGCTTCGTGAGCGTTGATTGTACTTTCCTCCAATATGAGCAACTTCGGTTCTCTCCTTAGCATGCTCTCTATCTCAGTTTCATGCTCATCCACATCATAATCTAAAGCATCTTTAAACAGCAAACACCCTGCATGATCATTAATCATAATAGCCCTATCTTCTAGATGAAAGAACAGTGTGTCTAATAGCTGATTTCCTTGCGGAGAATCGTCATCACAAATGGTTTCCCTCAAAGGAACTTCCTGCATAACACCATTAATCTCATGACTGCCATCATTTAAACATAGATATTTATTTTCAATATTGGAAGAAAACACATTCACATATTCAAGACTGTGTGAATACTGCAAATCTGTATAAGCAGGGGTTGTAACATGACTCTACAGGAGTTGATCTATTTCTTCTTCCATTAAAAGAGGAGGTGGCCTGTGCATTTTCTGAATAAAAATACTATTGCTTTCTTCCTCTTCTGTAGATTGATCATGATGTTGAACGTATTCTTCATTTGTATACAAAGGAGCAGATGAATCATCATTGGTTTTTGAATAGAGCTCATGGGAATCTACTATCATTTCTTCATTGATTTTATCTATAGCTAGCTTCTCTTGATCATCATGGCCATGGACTTGTGAAGAAGAATGATAAAATGCTTCAGACAAGTCTTCATCATTCATGCTTCCCAAATCTTCATCACTACTTTCAAGGTACTGTATGAAACCCTCAGACTGATCATAGCAATTTTCCACTAAAGACAAAGATGGAAAATACCGTTCATAATGCTCATAAAAGGCTATGTGAAAATCTTTTAAAGAAAACAAGTTTCCAGGTCTCAAACCTTCATACCAATCCCTTGCCTTGCCTTCTAAAGGAGCCATGAACATATTCATAAGACAATCCTCATGAAACCTAATCTTCATCTTGTGTACATGTATATGAAATTTGATTAAATGTAAAGCAGCATTATCATTGTTTTCATCTCTGAATTTAGGCAAGTAGGTTTGCCAATCTACCTTAGGAATTTGATTCGGAAAACCAGGAATATGAGACCTGCTTAAAGGAGCATACCTTCTTGACAATGAAGTCATCTTGAAATAATGGAGCTGCAAATTCTGATTTGAAGATTGAGGTGACTAGCCTATGAAATAATGCAACACTGGATTTCTTTAATGTGGAGTCTCCATGAGACTTTCGACATCTCAATTCTGATGTAAGGTCACCGATCTTCCCAGTGGAGTCACCTTTGTACTGTAATTTTGCTGAGTGGAGTCGCCAGGTGAATGATACAACCTTCTCAATGTCTGACTGTTGTTCACCATCAACATTCAGATGTGAAACCTTTGTCATTCTTCCAGGGACGATGGGACAAATTTGCTTTCCCCGGCAACAGCGCCAATTTGTTAACAACCAAAATGACCCCCTAGGTTGTGGGAGAGGGAAAACTGGGGTAACCACTAACTAGACTTAGACTTAAGCTACTAACCCAGCTTAGTCTGAGCGGGCTCTCTCTACAGATCTATGAAAGACTGGAATAATCAAAGTTGTCAACAATGAAAACATGCACCAGCATTCATCATTCAAGATATTCAATTGCAACAATACAGAAGATCAGATTTCTATGGGAAATAAAATGGTTTACGGGTCTGGTGAGATAAATCAAGAGAGAAAACATTGGACAATGGAGTCAAAACATAACATCTAAGACAAAAACAGTGCCGCCGCATGATACATTTAAACAGGGGCAAGGTATCCACCCACGCACAATCAAAGAGCTTTAATTGGTGAAACATAAGAGGAATGGACAGTCGATTGATGTAAGGCATACAAAGATGAATCCTACTCTAGCTTTAGCAGAAGTTAATTATGAAATGCCTGAAATGAAATGAATAGGGCACCATTAATGTGAATCCCGTTCAGATGCTACACTTATCCAAGCATGAGAGAAATTAACAGACTGGAATAACAAAGAAAAGGGATACAATTTAACATGGGAAAGAAAAGACAGACTGCAAGAAAAGATAACACATGAATCTCTGCTAATAATCCAGCTTCAAACACTGTAGATACATTAGAAATAGATGTTCCAAAATAGAGTTGAGCTCTCTCAGGCCTTAGCCAATTGATTCACTCACCCTTAACTCTTCTATTACAAAGAATATATAGTTTCCTAGAGTCTCATACTCGACCTAATCCTAACAAAAAATAGTTACAAGGTTTAGTGACACATCATCAATACCTATATGTCACTACCCTTACAAAACAGAAATAAGCCTAACTGCTTTTTTACATCTAGCAGCATTTTTATTAAATGACAAATTATTTCAAAATAAAAGACAAAATATATTTTGATATGCCTTCCGGGTGGCTGCCCCTTTAACTGACTGTACCCACTTAGTTGTCGAACCCTTCACTTATGTTTATCTTTTAATTTCCAAGTGCCATGACAGCTCCTCTTTAACCTGTTGAGTTATTTCCCAAACTCTTGACGAATTTCATCTCAACTTCATTTTAAAACCATGTCGCCTTCTCAGAGTAACCAATTCTTGATTCAAATTATCCAGATGACCCGAAAAATAGAAAGATTCAAATATGAAATGAGTAACATTTTCGTCTCTGCACGTATCCATTCTAGCCCCAAAAAATTTGGTCACCGGCTAAGCCCTCCACACGTTGAAGACATAGCCACTATATGCTGCAGTTAAAATACTAATTTCGCCAGAAACCCTAGTTCTTCTTCCTTATTATCGAGAACGAAGCCTTACAGGGTCTGGCACCACTGCATCTAGATACGAAAGAAATCAGATACCATCATGCTAAGAGCAGCATTGGGGTGGATTTATTCAACCCAAGCTATTAGTCGACGCTGGATTTGCATCACCCAAAACCTGTATTGTGTGAATATTGCGTGGATATCATCACCAGGCATACAAACCTCTACAAGTTGACTACCGATGTAGTCTTAAACCCCTGCAAACCTATTTACTGAATATGAAACTGAGTTGTGGCCACTAGAGGAAGAATGAGCTCATGGATGGTTGCTTTCATTTCCCAAAGAAATGGAGGTAGCACCTTTATTTGGATGCAAAATGTTAAACCTTCCAATCGTTGCAACAAGCCTCCGTTTACTAGACAAAAAAGGGCATTTCTTCCTCATTAATCTTGGCGTTTAGAGTTTTTTGGAACTTTGGAGAAAGTCATGAAAAATAAAACGACCCTCCTTTTACACCCCCGCAAGTTGTTTCATATAGGCAAAGGTGGTATCGCATGGCTCACTCGCTTGTGTACAATACCATTCATACTCACGTGATGAGCTCAGAGTGTGACATGTATGAGGGAATTTTTTCATATCACGACCGGCCTTATCTCCTGTCCATTGAGCATTTTGATAATGCGATATCCACATGGAGTTTGACAATGCTAGCTGACCTACTAAATGCCTTGTCATATGTATGTAATAACAGATCAAATGAGAGCCAGCCAGCTACGGCTTGAGTCAATGCTATTTTCAACTGGGTGATTGGAAGATGGTAAAATTCAGCATCAATGAATTTTCCACGACTTATTGCCACGACGCCACCTCTTGCGCAATAGATCAACTTGGATAAAAAGCACCCAGGCGCCATGATTAATACATATCAAGTAACAAAGAAGAGAGGTCCCTTGGTCCTGTCGTTTGGAGGACGAATGATGCGTGGGGCCCCTTGGCTTGGCACTTGGTCCCATGGTTATCCCTCAGTGTTGAGCACATATATATTTTTCTCCATCTTGTGAAAATTTTATCACATCCAAGAAATTACACTCTCTCATATGAAAAATCTCACACAACTAGTCAAAAGACACAAAAATAATGCACAAGAATGGATTTATGTATTACTTCTCGTGAATTAATAATTTCATCAGCCAACATATGAATTTTGCAGGTTGTTATTAAATAACATTACAGCAATAATTCGAATGGTTAAAGATTCCAAAAGAATCTTCTATCCATCAGACTTTCTAAAACTGCCCATCCCCCCTAAGTGGCAAGTTGGCTTTCCAAATCTGCTCAAAAGCTCATGAATTGCTAAATTAGTGAGCTGAAGGTGAAATATAGGTAAAAGCAATGCCAAATATGAAATTTGAGTGGAAATGGTGTTAAGGAAAGTTTTTGGTGTAAAACACACTTTCCTAGGTTGACTAGCTCTTTCCTTTGGGGGAAAAACAGTAAAAGCGGCAGCTTTCTTCACAAATGCGCCCTCCTTCCTGAATCTTATCCACAAATGTTTAGGAATGCACCCAAGTGGCCTAGGACACTTGTAGAACACACCTCAGATGGAATCTTATCCTCCCATATTGCCTTGTGGGCCACACAATGGCAATTTCCTCAATTATTACATAGAATTAACCAATAAGTGATTAATTAATGCATCTTATGTAAATAAATAAATGGTAGGAATGCTTAAATATTCGAACACCCCATCTTAAGTCTCACTTGGATGATCTTGTGATGAACCTGCAACAATTAATTAATAAAAATATGCGAAATAGCAGAAATGACAGAATTCAGAATCACTTTTATATTGATCACAAGCCACTTCGAGGGGGCAACCTCCTATGAGCAAGCTCAATACAAATAACTTCACGGTGCCTTCAATGAACTCAACACACACTTATATACTAAGTATATGCCCAATACTATGAGTCAAAACCATGGGACATATAATACTACGGGATGACTTACAAAGCATATGCGTCCAATACTATGTGTCAATACTATGGGCTAATATAAACTACGGATCAACAAATACTATGGGACGACTTACAAAGTCCAACAACAATATACTAACATAGTAAAGAGAATGGTTGACATAGGTTCCTAACATCCCCTCTCCCTTAGAAAAAGATTTGTCCTCAAAGCTTTGGTTAGAGAAATTGCTGCAGAATCTGAAAGAGTGGTTCCCCGGTAGCAGCCTCGGGTTGCATTTCAGGCCATTGACGCCTTTGGAGTGTCAAGTAGGATTGCTTGGAAGGATGGAGATGAAGAAGAACCCTATCAGCTATGTGGAAAATGTGCTCAAAACGGTGCTGATCGGCTTGTTGTTTCCGACAAATTCTGGCCATGTGAAGATTCTCGTGCAGGATGAGAAGAATCTGATCGCGGTTTCGAAGAACCGAGTCAATTTCCTGAACTGGGGAGCTGCTAAGGGTGTATGGAAGAGAACTGGCGGTGTTTTTCCATAGACTACTTCATATGGTGTCCTTTGAGATGTGGTATTGTACCACTAGAGCGCTGCCAGGAAATCCATAGAAATAGTTGGCCAAAGCTTTGTAGGGATGGGCAAGGGTTTGAGCAATCCCGAAAGGAGTGTCGTTTCACCCTTGTTGACTTGGAAAGTATCATCATCAGCCACCATCTGTTGAATTGTCATTTTTAGTCCCTGCCAAAAGACGTTACATTGTTCCCGGTCATACATTTTGTAGAACCCAGAGTGCCCTGTTGATGAAGAAGCATGGAGTTCATAGAAGAGAGAGCCCTGTTGAACATATTGCAACCAATTTGGAACAAGCAGAGAAAGAGCTGTAAGAGAAACTGGGTCATCAATTATGCAAGAAGGAGCATCTTCCACCATATTGTCCTTAGCCTTCTTGTAAGTGATCACATAGGGATAACCCATGAGTTGGATAACCCATTTCAGGTGTGTTGGGGAGGAGACCTATTGTTCCAGAAAATTTTCCAAACTCGGGAGATCAGTCTTGATGCAGAAATAATTTCCTAATAGGTATGGATGCCACTTCTGTACTGCATGTAAAATAGCCATCATTTCTTGTTGAGAGGTAGATGTGGCTAAATTCTTACCGGAAAGGTCTCTTGAAGGCAACAAGCACATTGGTTCAACAAAGATACCTGCATATCTATCCAAGGAAGTAGTGGAGACTGTTGATGGGTGCATATGAATGGAATTGAGCTGAGCGATGACACCATGTGAATTCTTCTTAAGGATATTTTCAAGGCGATGTGAACTAATGATGCAGAGAGACCCTGATTGTAAGCCCATAAATTTGTGTTGTGCCCTCTTGACTTTAAACTGCATCCAAAGTTCAACAAAATCCCATAAGATGGGGCCAAGTGTGCGTAACCATTGAACGCCCAAAACCACATCACATCCGCCTAAGGACAAGGAAAACATGTCAGAGCATAGGTTATAAGCTTCCATAGAGATACGCACATTATGACACTTCCTCTTGCAAGGTAAGGTGCCCCCATTGGCAACTATGACTTCAAAGTTGGAGCAAGGATGGACAAAACAATCAGCCTATTTGGCAATCCGAGGGTCAATGAAGTTATGAGTGCTACGAGAATCAATGAGTATGGTAAGAGGGAGCTTCTCCCTGACCCGCATTGTTTGTGGGGTGGTGACGCCGGTTATAGCATGGAGAGAGATCTCGGGTGGGTCGTCCTGATATGGGGTGTCAACAGGCGGGTGTTGAATGTCGACCTGATCATCTACTGTATCTGTAGCTTCTTCACCAAGTTCTAAGGCAGGCAGAGAATCCACATCCAAGAGATAGAGATTTTGTTGAACACATCTATGTCCCCGAGTGAATTTCTCATCACAATTATAGCAAAGCCCTTTTTCTCGGCATGCCTGCATTTCTATTTCGGACAAATGCTTGATAGGAGTTGGTTGAGGAGAAGGCGTGATGGGAGGTCACTGGGAACCCATATTTCTGAAGGGAACAAAGGTGGGTTTGGAGCGTTGTTGGGTTGCGATCTTGTCCTCGGCCAGCTTAGCCAACGCTAGGACTTCCATCATTGTGTTGGGACAAAACATTTTGACCTATGAGCGGATTTCATCCTTGAGACCACTGATAAAACAACTCCTGTAGAATTCATCAGACAATCCTTCTGTGTGATTGGCTAATTTCTCAAATTCTGTCCGATACTCTCTCACTGTGCTAATTTGGTGAAGTTTAGTGAGTGTTCTTGTGAAATCATCAAAAGCACTAGGACCAAATCGTGGCAAAATGAGTTGGCAAAAATCTGTCCAGTTTGGCTCGGGATGAGCTTTGATGTACCAATGGTACCATTGAAGGGATTCCTATTCCAAGTGAAAGGATGCAAGTGGAACTTTCTGGACATCAAAAGTATTATGCAGACTGAAATATTGTTCTGCTTGGTATATCCATCCAGTCGGATCAGTACCATTGAAGCGAGGAAAATCAAGCTTCGGCCCACGAAAATTGCTGGAAGAAGAGAACCCAGTGGCTGCAAAAGATTCTGGTTGTCGGGTATTGTTCATGGCTGAATGCTGAAGATAGAGGCTGAGAAGTTTTTCATCCAGATCTTGGAGTTTGGTTTGGATGGCTGCAAGTGCTTCCTCCATGGTGTTTGCTCCTGCATGGGTGACAACCATAACCAGGTTTTTTTTTTTTTTTTTGTGGAATGGGTAGAAAAACACAAACAGAAGCTGATTTAGTAAAGGAAAATTTGGATTGGGGAAACAATCTGATGGGTAATTGGGGTTTGACTAGATTTTGGACACTGTCGAAAGGACAAGAAAGCAAAAAGGGGGATTTCAGAAGCGGGGTGATAGAATGAGAAAATTTGGCAGAGAGGGACAAAGAAGCATAATTCAGAAAGGAATTATGTGGTAAAATTTGAAGGTGATTGAGTGAAATATGAGGAAGTTATGGCAAACCCTAAAAATAGACAAATGTGCGATTTCGAGCTTTGGGAAGGGGAATTGGGAATAGGGTCCTCAGGAATGAAAGATGCAGAATGGAATGACAGGGGTTCCCCAAAAATTTCAAGGGAAACAGAGTGAAAACAAGGGAGATATGGAGAAAAAACTGAATTTCAAGGGAAAGTGAAAATTTCAAGGGAATGGATCGGCAACAGTGGCGCGGAAGGGATCCGTAAAAGATGGATCTGCAATGGCACGGAAGGGATCGAAAATGGTTGGATCTGAAACGGTGATTGGATCTGGAACGACTTTCAGAATAGATCTGAAATGGCTGGATCTGGAGTGGAAGTGATCGGCAACAGTTCAACTGAAAATAGATATGGACCCCAGGTATGTGCGGCTTCCTAACAGTTCAGGGGTTTCACTCGGCCACCAATGCTATCTGACGGCTTGTGTATTGGGGCAGTACCCCTCACTCCACGGGTCAGGTAAAACTGATAACCGCTTTGCCACAAACGACAGCTCTTGGTTTAACTCACGGGTAGGAACTGGTCAATCAGGTAGGGTTAGTTGCCCTTTTCGCTGGCAGGTCCTCTCAATGGGAAAACTACTTCGGGGTTCCTATGGTACTCCTCACAATGAGTTTTAGGGCTTATGCCCAAGTACTTCCCACAGTTAAGTGGATATGGATTATTCCCAAATCCGAACCAGCAACAAATGCGAAAAAAAAACAAATTTGGTAGAAATTTCACCCAGCGAGCCCAAGAAAGTGCTCTGATACTAGATGTGATGCACCTGCAACAATTAATTAATAAAAATATGTGAAATAGCAGAAATGACATAACTCAGAATCACTTTTACATTGATCACAGGCCACTTCGAGGGGGCAACCTCCTATGAGCAAGCTCAATACAAATAACTTCACGGTGCCTTCAATGACCTCAACACACTCTTATATACTAAGTATATGCCCAATACTATGAGTCAAAACCATGCGACATATAATACTATGGGACGACTAACAAAGCATATGCATCCGATACTATGGGTCAATACTATGGGCTAATATAAACTACGGATCAACAAATACTACGGGACGACTTACAAAGCATATGCGCCCAACAACAATATACTAACATAGTAAAGAGAAGGGTTGACATAGGTTCCTAACAGATCTAAATATCAGAGTATATAAAAAATGCTAAGGGTCCAGTAACAAGAATTGGTCACCCCGTACAAAATACTGTCGGTCCACAAAACAAGGATATAGGGAAAACATCATGGTAAAAACCTTCCCTCAAAACATGGACATATCAAAAATGAAAGGTTGTTGATCAACCCTTCAATCCACCATATGTCCAACCATCCCAAGCAGTGATCTAAGATAGCTAAATGTTTTCTCTGTGAAAGCCTTGGTGAAGATATCTGTAGTTTGCTCACCTGTGGGGCAATACTGCAAATCTATGATCTGGTCATGCACTAGTCCTCTGATGTAGTGCATATGAATATCTATGTGCTTGGTCCTCTGCCTTTGTACTGGATCACATGAAACTCTAACGGCACTCTGGTTGTCACAATAAATGACAGTAGGAGTACTGAAAGCAATCTCAAACTCAGACAAAATCCCCCGCAACCAGACACACTGTGTAGCAGCATTCATTGCTCCTCTATACTCTGCCTCCACTGAAGATAGTGCTATGGCATTCTATTTCTTGCTGGACCAGCAAATAGGGCCACTTCCAAGCATGAAAACAAATCCTGATGTGGATTTCCTGTCAAGGCTATCACCAGCCCAATCTGAATATGTTAAACCCAAGAGATCTAAGCTCGAATCTACCACATAGTGAATCCCATCACTCTTTGTGCCTTGCACATAATGAAGGATTCTTATTGTATCCCTCCAATGTAACTCATGTGGATGCTCCATGTATCTAGATTCCACACTCATAGCATACGCAAGATCTAGACGAGTGTGAGTCAAGTAGAGTAAGCTGCCATTCAACTATCTGTAGAGTGTACTTGCAAAAAGACGTGTAGATTCTGCTTATTCCATTCTGACTCTAGAAAGGAAAGGAGTATTAGAAGGCTTGAAATCAGCCATCTTAAACTTCTTCAATAGATCAGAAGCATACTTTGATTGACATACCTTGGTTCCTTCTTTTGTTTGTGGAATTTCAAGCCCCAAAAATTGCTTGAGAATTCCCAAGTCACTCATGGAGAATGCCTGGTGCATTGTGGTCTTAAGGGATGCTATTTGTTCAGTGCTATCACCTGTTATCAACAAATCATCAACATACAACACTATTAACATAATAAAACCATCAGCAAACTTCATATAGACATTTGGATTATATTTACACCGAACATAGGATTGTGACAGCAAAAAACTGTCCATCTTCGCATACCAATCCCTGGGGGCTTGCTTGAGTCCATACAAAGACTTTTTCAACATGTAAAGAAGGTTTGTATCTGATGTTTACCCCTGTGTCTACTGCATATATATCTCCTCTTCAAGTTGCCCATGGAGGAAAGCATTTTTCACATCCATGTGATGTACTTCCCACCACTTGGAAGCTCCCATTGCCAAAACTAGTCTAATGGAGTCCTTCTGAGCTACCGATGCAAACGTTTCATTATAATCAATTCCTTGGAATTTAGAATACCCCTTTTCTACCATCCTTTCCTTGTACATAATAGCTGTACCATCCACTGCACATTTAGTCTTATAAATCTATTTCCATCTTACTAACTTTCTACTTGTAGGGAGCTTGACTAGCTCCCAAGTTTCATTCTTCTGCAATGACTGAAACTCCTCATCCATAACAATATGCCATCTAGGATCATGTGAGGCATCTTCATATGTTTTTGGATCAGAATCTATCATCATATAGCACTTCTCAGAAAGATAAGGATCATTCACATTGAGAGCAGTCTTAAACTGTGATCTAGTCCTCCTCTGGTCCTAAGGGTTGCCTACTAGTTCACTTGCTGCTTGAAAATTTTTTGCAGCCCACTTAGGCCTTGTAGGTGAGTTTACATCTACAATAAATTGATCCTCATAATCATAAATATCAGAATCAAATATATCAAGAACATCACTTACTTCTTTTTCAGTCGGCGGTGAAGATGAATCTCCAATTTCTGCACTCTTATAGGGCTCTTCCTCAAACTGCACACTTCTTTCGATGAATGCTTTATGAGTTGTCATGTTCAGCAACTTATATGCTTTGGAGTCCTCTAAATATTCCACAAACAAACATGGTTGTCATTGGGGCTGCATAGCCCTCCTCTTCTCAATCGGAATCCTAGCCCAAGCCTTTGAGCCAAAAATCCTGAAATGAGAGATATCCGATTTTTTACCTATCCAAGCCTCGAAAGGAGTGATACCTTTGAGATATTTGTGTGGCACTCTATTCTGAATATATGTGGCACAATTTATTGCTTCATCCCATAGTTTGGGAGTCAAACCTTTTTCCTCAAGCATGCATGTGTCCATCTCCTTAAGAGACCTGTTCTTCCTCTCAGCAACCCCATTTTGCTAAGGTGTATATGGAACTGTATGTTGCATCTGTATGCCCGATGAAGCACAAAATTGCAGAAACTATGATTTCACATACTCACCACCATTATCAGACCTTAACACTTTAATATTCCTACCAGACAGATTCTCAACTGAGGCTTTGAATAGCTTGAAAAACCAAAAAACTTCTGATTTAAGCTTAATGAAATAAACCCAACAGAACCTGCTAAAATCATCAATGAATGTGAGAATGTATTTTGATGAATTAAATGAATCATGAGGAAATGGACCTGATATATCAATGTGTATAAGTTTGAATGGTGCAGTGGTACTCTCAGTGGTAGATCTCCAATACTTGTGCTCAGGGTGTTTTCCTAGGATGCAGGATTGACAGACACCTTTGGAAAATTTGATATTGGGAAGCCCTATAACCATCTCTTTCTCATGAAGTTGGGAAAAATATTTGTAGTTCAGGTGGCCAAATATTTCATGCCATAGCTTGTTGGACTCATTGGCATAGGTCAGTAGAGCAGAAGGTGAGGAGTTTGGGACAAAATGACAAAACTTGTAGATTCTAGAACAATGGTCAGCAGTATCAAATGCAATAATTTTTCCTGTTGAAATTTCTGCTATCTCAACATCATTGGGGGTAAAGGTGACTCTGTTGGGAATCCATGTATGGGTCATATGATAGACTGACAGTAGGTTTGCAGCAAGTCTAGGGACATATAAAACATTATTGAATGACCCAAACTCGAGATCTATGCTACCTTTGCCTTTGCTAGAAGTTTCCGAATTGTCTCCCAATACAATATTCGGACCACTGGAAGAGTCAAGTGAAGTAAAATACTTACTTGCAGACACCATGTGTCTTGAAGCACCGGAATCAATGATGAATGATGAATGTTGGGAGTGCCAGCCATCAGTGCATGAACTCTTTCTTTGTCATTGGAATTTGATCCTCCATCCTTCCTTCTTGCACTCTTTGGGATAGGGATGTTGGATTTCTCCAATGCCTGAGTTAATTGGTCGATGGTCTTCTTCATACAAGAGCTTTCAGGATGAAATCCCTTGCTGCAATAAGTGCACTTTTTCTTCTCATTCTTCTTGTTCGGATTCTTCTTGAAGTTTGATGGCTCTCCATTAATATTCTGCTTGTGTTTCCGCTCACCAGTGGGCTTCTTGAAGTTTCCTTTCTTCTTGCCTTTCGAATTCTTTGAGTCTCCAACATTTAGACAATGGTCTTTGGGTATATTTTTAGTGGCTCCCATTAAGACCATCTTGTCTTGTTCTTGACTTAAATACTCCATGAATTCTGAAAGTGATGGGCTCTTCCAATTTTTAATTGCTTTCCAGGTGGAATGGAAGGTGGAAACAAAAATTGAATAGTCTGGGCAAAGCTTGGAGAGAATGGACAAAACTAATTGCTCATCTTTCTTGTCTATTCCACATTGCTTCATCTGCAATACAAGAGACTTGAATTTGGATAAGAAGTCTTGTATATTATCGAAATTCTGTGGACTCAAAGAGACTAGCTTGTTATCTAATTAGTGGCCTCTCAATTCATTGGTTTTATCGAACAATTCTTGAAGTTTCAGCCATGCTTCATTGGGTGAAGTGAGGCCACCAAGATAAAATAAGAGTTCTCTAGATGTAGTGAGACATAACAGCCCATAGGCTTCATCCCTTCGATTATTCCATTTAGATTTCTCCACTGCTGAGGTTGGCTAAGCTTCTGTTGCCATGGTAACCCTAGAAAGCCCTTTGCTCCTCAGTAGAATCTCCATCTGTGCTTTCCAATCAAAATAATTGAAAGAAGTGAGGATGATCTGCTGTGTATGATCCATTTCTGCAATTGTTATAACTTTTGGACTAAAATTAGAACACTTATGAATTCTAAAATGCACCCTGCAGAGAATAGAAATCACCCGGTGGTTTGATCAATGCACCCTTCCTGAGACTGTTGGATCCTGCAAGACAATCAATAGATGAAACAAATAGTTTGATGGGCTCTAATACCATGTGAAAATATGATCACATCCAAGAAATCTCCAAGAAATTACACTCTCTCATATGAAAAATATCACACAACTAGTCAAAAGACACAAAAATAATGCACAAGAATGGATTTCTGTATTACTTCTCATGAATTAATAATTACATCAGCCAACTTATGAATGTTTTAGGATATTACTAAATAACATTACAGAAATAATTTGAATGGCTAAAGATGCCAAAAGAATCTTCTATCCATCAGACTTTCTAAAACTGCCCATCCCCCCTAGGTGGCAAGTTGGCTTTCCAAATCTGCTCAAAAGCTCACGAATTGCTAAATTAGTGAGCTGAAGGTGAAATATAGGTAAAAGAAATGCGAAACATGAAATTTGAGTGGAAATGATGTTAATGAAAGTTTTGGTGTAAAAAACACTTTCCTAGGTTGACTAGCTCTTTCCTTTGGGGAAAAAGCAGTAAAAGCGACAGCTTTCTTCACAAATGTTCCCTCCTTCCTAAATCTTATCCACAAATGTTTAGGAATGCGCCCAAGTGGCCTAGGAGACTTTTAGAACACACCTTGGATGGAATCTTATCCTCCCATATTGCCTTGTGGGCCACACAATGGAAATTTCCTCAATTATTACATAGAATTAACCAACAAGTGATTAATTAATGCATCTTATGTAAATAAATAAATGGTAATAAGGCTTAAATATTCCAACACAGCTTTCTTTGTCATATTCATAAAACATAATTCCCTCCTCCATAAAGCCGAAGCTTAGGCTAAATGCCTCTCTTCATAAAGAATCAAAGCCTCCATACTTTTGGCATTATATAAAACCTCCAACTTTGGCCAAAATTTTATTGGCGCTTCATAACTAGGCTATATTAAAGCCTTTTCCATAATGACTTTTGACCTTAGGCTAATAATAACAATTAATGCTCTTTCTCTACAAAAATTAAAACCTATATAAAGTATAACTTTGGCAAAAAACATCAAACACTTTCTCCATAAAGTTTAGGCTTAGGTTAAGAATCTTCTAGGTCTCTCAAAGGTTTAGTTCTCAAACCTATAGAACCACTTTTTTCCTTTTTTTGCAACCCTGGTGTCTTGCACCTGAGGAGAAGTGTCTCTTCTTGGCCAAGTTTCAAGCCTCCACCATGAGAATCTTCTATTTTGCACCGTCAATGCCCCCAGAAGACAATTAATCACAAAAAATTATTGAGTGGTAACAGAGAGCAAGCCCACTATTACATTCACCCTCCTTGATGGCCTCTCTAATAATGAATCAGTATCAAACATATCTCATATTGAAGTTGTCCACAAAGAAGAAGAACGTGTAGATTCTACACTCATGCTCCAAATTTCTTCTATTTCAAATTCTGTGCCATCTCATACTCTAGAAACTGCAGAGGTTCTTAAATCCTCTCTTGCACAAGAGTATGTTGGTTTGCATCATGATCTATTGAATGTTTCGGAGGTCAAATAAGCAATTGGAGGTAATCCATTCGCTCTCCTTGATCACTCACCTCTTATGTACTACTATATGATCATGTGTACATGCTCTCAAAAGTTTATTGAAGATGTAGGGCATTTCCATTCGCTTGGGATAATTTCTCATGCATTTTATGGTTTTTATCTCACCTCTACTAGTTCAAAAAAGATCTCAAGAAACCATTCATTAAGTCTTGAAGCTGATTTAAATCCAAGCAATCACTACTTGGAATAATTTCTCATGCATATCATGGTTTTGTTCTCACCTCTAATGGTTAAAGGAGATCTCAAGAAACCATTCTTCAAGTCTTGGATTTGATTTGGATTCAAAGCATTCATTAACATGTGATGGTTCTTTTGGTTCGAAGGAGAAAACAAAAGACTATCTACACATTCATGGATTTGATCCTACCTCAGCTGATTCAAATCACAGGTTCTAGGATCATCCTCATACTTTTGGATTCGTTCTCATCACATTCAATCTAAAGAGTAAGTACAAGCACATGATTTTTGAGCATGAACCACTTCTTCCCAAGAAGAAGATACCTCCAGACATATGACCAAGCATCAAACTTCCTTGAGTTTGGAGCATTTATTTTTGGTGTGCCTTACAGTCTATTTTAAGGGTGGGTATTTTTCCCATGAGGTTTTCCCCGTTTCGTCGGTTTATTGACTGTTATTATTATTCATTGTTTGGGTGACCTTTGAACTCAGTTACCAGGGCCTAGGATGGATTAAGGGGGGGTGTTGGAATATTCCTATACTCCATCCTAGTCCTAACAACATTTTCCATTTTTTCATTTTCAGTCATGCATGCATTTTTGCATGCAGTCATGATTTTGCATGCATGCATCCCAGTCATCAGTCGCAACACCTATCCCTTAGTTAGCTAGCCCTGAGAGCTTCTTTTTGATAATTTTTAGCCCTCCTAGTGCTTAGTGCCCCCTCCTTTCACCTACCACTTATGAAAGGCGCCCTCTCTCACCTACCACTCAGTTGCACTTCAGTTAGTTGAGTTATCTTTATCTCTTTCCTTGATTTATGGCTAGATTGACTCCTCAACTGACTGTATCACTTCGATGGACCTCTAGTAAGACTAGACTTCCTATTCTGAGTCTAGTTAGCTCATCATGCTCCCTCCACTGAGCCTCCTTCATTCAATTAGTGCCTCCATGTGCCAGTTACACCTACCACACTCAGTTAGACTCAATTTGACACCTGGTTGACAGTTACTTGTGCATTGATGACTCCACTGATGATGATCAAGACTCCTAGTTGTGCTTTGATGACACTCCATTGATCTGATGATCACTCCATGAAGGGTAATTCGAATTGCCACCTTGGCATTCGAATCCTCACCATTATATTATTAATTTGTCCATATTGTGATTAATGAATTAGTGTGTGATGTTATTCTGCTTTTATTTGAGTTCTATTGTATCATAATTATGTTGCTCCTTTACACTGCATGACCACTCTTGTTTTATTTTCCAGCTTAATCTTAATCTTTCTTGTGAGATATACATCATCTCTGAGATCTGTTGTGAGGATTTTCACAAACATTGGGCTCTCAGTGACCTTTTCCTTCAACTTGTCGAAAGCTCACTGGGCAGTCTTCATCCACTTGAACTCCCCTTTCTTCATGCACTCTATCAAAGGTGCACAAATCCGACTGAATCCCCAAATTAACTTCCTGTAGAAACTGGAAAGTCAATGGAAACTCCTTACTCTAGTCATACTTGTTGGTTCCGGCCAATCCAATATTGCCTTCACCTTTTCTGGGTCCATCACCAACCCTTTACCCGAGATTATGAATCCCAAGTGTTAACACCCAAAACGTACCCCAAGGTTGTGAAAGGGCATAATTGGAGTAACCACTAACCACATTAGATCTGTGCTACTGGCCCAGCACATTCTAAGAGGGATCTCTCTACAGATATATGAAGAAAACTGCAAATACTAAAAGGTGTCAACAATGAACAAACACACCAGTCTTCTTTACTCAAACTATTCATACACAGCTCATTCAGAAGGTCAGATTTACGTTAGGACAGATCATTTTTATAAATTGTTAGTTGGAAAACAACATGGATCTTTATTGGGCAATGGAGTCAAATCGAACAAGACATGAACATCATTGACAAATGCTTTGCAAATACATTCACATAGGGGAAATGTAGCCACCAACTTGCAGTAAAAAATCTTTTAGTTGGTGAGTTAGAAGAGAAATGAATAGTCCATAAATATAAAGCATGGAAACATGAATTCTATATTGACTTTAGCAGAAAACAATTGTGGAATGCTTGGTAAGATCAAAATGGAGCATAATCTCTATGAATTCCATCCAGATACTACACTAAACCAAACATGAAAAAGCATTTACATAATGGATTAAAAATGAGAGAAACATAATTCACATGGGAAAAAGAAAGAACAGACTGCAAGACCAATGACACAGGAATCCCTGATAAAACACCTGCTCAGCTATGTCAATTTTATTCAAAAACTACTCACAGTTGTCCTACATAAATAAATACATATGCCTCCAAAAGGTTTTCAACCCTTTACTCATTGATTACACTGAATTTATAGGTGTCTTGAGTCTCATGCTCGACTCATTCAGACCAAAAAATGGTTACAAAATGACACCTAATCAGGATTGATTTTCCACTATCATTACCAAACAGAAAATAGGTAGAATTGGCCTAACTATTTTTTACATCCACCAATACTTTTACTAAATGACATTTACTTTAAGTAAAAGACAAAAGATAGTGAAGTAACTATTCCAGCTGGCTATTTCCCTTAGCCGCCTCAAAAAATATTACAAATCTCTTTAAAATGAAAATGTTTCAGAACTCTTTGATTTGAAAATAAAAAACCAACAACTATTGTGGAGCACGAAGTGAATACTTCATTCTCCCATATTTCTCCACGTAACTCCATTGGTCGGCCCTAGTGCTCTTGTGCAATACCATTTCCTTCACCAAGACCTTTAGCTCCTCATTTTCTTCACTCAACATAGTAGGGACTTCTTTGCTCAGGTTCTTCAACAGGTTCATGATCTCGAAATCTCCCTCCAACTTTTCTAATAATATCTTACCTGTAAGAACATGAGTTAGCTTCTGCAACTTTTCATGATCCATCCTTATCATGGACAACAAATTTTTGTAAGCTATGTGAAGAATTAGCTCATCATCTTCATTCCAAAAAGAGGGTAATCCCCTTTGGAAAACCTTTTCAAACTGTTAGGAACCCATGTCTTTACTTTGTTAGTATGTTGTTGTTGGACGCATATGCTTTGTAAGTCGTCCCGTAGTATTTGTTAATCAATAGTTGTGTTATTGTTGTTGGCGCATATGCTTTGTAAGCCGCCCGTAGTATTGTTAATCCATAGTTTGTAATGGCCCATGGTTTCGACCCATAGTATTGGCGCCTAGAATTAGTATATAAGTGTGTGTTGAGACCTATGAAGGCACCGTGAAGTTATTTGTATTGAGCTTGCTCAAAGGAGGTTGCCCCCTCGAAGTGGCTTGTGATCAATACAAAAGTGATTCTGAGTTCTGTTATTTCTGCTATTTCGTGTATTCTTGTTAATTAATTGTTGCAGGTGCCTCACATCTGGTATCAGAGCACTTTCTTGGGCTCACTGGGTGAAATTTCTGCCAAATTTTTTTTCGCATCTGTTGCAGGTTCGGATTTGGGAATAATCCCCATCCGCTTAACTGTGGGAAGTACTTGCGCATAAGCCCTAAAACTCATTGTGAGGAGTACCACAGGAACCCCGAAGTAGTTGGCCCATTGAGAGGACCTGCCAGCGAAAAGGGAAACGACCCCTACCTGATTGACTAGTTCCCACCCGTGAGGTAAACCAAGAGCTGTCGTTTGTGGCAAAGTGGTTATCAGTTTTACCTGAGCCGTGGAGTGAGGGGTATTGCCCCAATATGCAAACCGTCAGACAGCATTGGTGGCCGAGTGAAACCCCTGAACTTTTAGGAAGCCACACATACCTGGGGTCCATATCTACTTTCAGTTGAACTATTGTCGATCACTGCTGCGCCGTTTCAGATCTATCTTGCAAGCCGTTCCAGATTCAGCCATTTTCAGTCCATTCGGCGCTGTTCCAGATCTCTTTCAAGCAGTAGCCGCTCTAGTCTGAAAAAAAAAGAAAAAAATTTCAGTATTTTCTCCATATCTCCCTTATTTTTACTATGTTTCCCTTGAAATTTTCGGGGAACCCCTGTCATCCCATTCTGCATATTTCAGTCCTCAGGACCCTATCCCCAATTCCCCTTCCCAAAGCCCGAAATCCCACATTTGTCTATTTTTAGGGTTTGCCATAACTTCCTCAGATTTCACCCAATCACCTTCAAATTTTACCACAGAGTTCATTTCTGAATTCTGCTTCTTTGTTCCCCTCTGCCAAATTTTCCCATTCTTTCACCTCGCTTCTGAAATCCTCATTTTTGCTTCCCTATCTATCCAACAGTGTCCAAAACTTAGTCAAACCCCAATTACCCTTCTGATTTTTTCCCAAATCCAAATTTTCCCTTATTGAAGTAGTTCCTGTTTTTGTTTTCCTACCCAGCCAAAAAAAAAAAAAAATCCTCGTTATGGTTGTCACCCGTGCAGGAGGAAAAACCATGGAGGAAGCACTTGCATCCATCCAAGCCAAACTCCAGGATCTGGATGAAAAATTTCTCGGTCTCCATCTTGAACATTCAGCTATGAACAACAAACGGCAGTCCGAGTCTTCAGTAGACAATGGGTTCTCTGCTTCCAGCAATTTCCGTGGTCCGAAGCTTGATTTTCCTCACTTCAATGGTACCGATCCAACTGGATGGATCTATCATGCAGAACAGTATTTCAGTCTGCATAATACTTTTGATGTCAACAAAGTTCCACTGGCATCCTTTCATTTGGAACATGAAGCTCTTCAATGGTGCCGCTGGTACATCAAGGCTCATCCAGAGCCCAACTGGCCAGACTTTTGCCAGCTCCTTTTGCAACGATTTGGTCCTAGTGCTTTTGATGAATTCACAGGAGCCCTCACTAAACTTCGCCAAACTGGCACTGTGAGAGAGTATCAAATCGAATTTGAGAATCTAGCCAACCACACCGAAGGATTGTCTGATGAATTTTACCGGAGTTGTTTTATCAGTGGTCTAAAGGATGCCATTTGCTATGAGGTCAAAATGTTCTGCCCCAACACAATGATGGAAGCACTCAGGTTGGCTAAGTTGGAAGAAGACAAGCTTGCAGCCCAACAACGCTCCAAGCCCACTTTTGTTCGGTCCGAAGCTTGATTTTCCTCGCTTCAATGGTATCGATCTAGCTGGATGGATCTATCGTGCAGAACAATATTTCACTTTGCATAATACTTTTGATGTCAACAAATTTCCACTAGCATCCTTTCATTTGGAACATGAAGCTCTTCAATGGTACCGCTGGTACATCAAGGCTCATCCAGAGCCCAACTGGCTAGAATTTTGCCAGCTCCTTTTGCAACGATTTGGTCCTAGTGCTTTTGATGACTTCACAGGAGCCCTCACTAAACTTCTCCAAACTGGCACTGTGACAGAGTATTAAACCGAATTTGAGAATCTAGCCAACCACACCGAAGGATTGTCTGATGAATTTTACCGGAGTTGTTTTATCAGTGGTCTAAAGGATGCCATTCGCTCTAAGGTCAAAATTTTCTGCCCCAACACAATGATGGAAGCACTCGGGTTGGCTAAGTTGGCAGAAGACAAGCTTGCATCCCAACAACGCTCCAAGCCCACTTTTGTTCCCTTCCGAAATATGGGTTCTCAACGACCACCTATACCGCAGGCTCCTCGACCGACTCCTATTAAGCGTTTGTCTGAAGCAGAGATGCAAGCACGCAGAGAAAAGGGGCTTTGCTATAATTGTGATGAGAAATACACTCGGGGACATAGATGTGTTCAGCAAAAGCTCTATCTCCTGGATGTGGAGTCTCCGCCTGCCTCTGAAATGGGTGACGAAGATCTAGAAACACTGGATGCTCCGGTCGACAGTCAGGAACCGCCTATTGACCCTCCGTCTCAGGATGACCAGCCAGAGATATCTCTCCATGCTTTAGCTGGAATCACCACCCCTCAAACAATGCGGGTCAGGGGTTACTTCAAGAAGCTTCCTCTTACAATCCTCATTGATTCTGGTAGCACTCATAATTTCATTGACCCTCGTATCGCCAAACAAGCTGATTGTTTTATCCATCCTTGCTCCAACTTTGAAGTCATGATTGCCAATGGGGGTACCTTACCTTGCAAAGGGAAGTGTCGAAATGTGCGTATCTCTATGGGAGATTATATCTTGCGCTCTGACATGTTTGCCTTGCCCTTAGGCGGATGTGATGTGGTTTTGGGCGCTCAATGGCTACGCACACTTGGCCCTATCTTATGGAATTTTGCCGAACTTTGGATGCAGTTTTCCCTCAATGGACACAAACACACATTGATAGGATTACAACCAGGTTCTCTTAGCATCATCAGTTCACATCGCATGGAAAAAATCCTCAAGAAGAGTTCACATGGTGTCATCGCTCAGATCCATTCCATCCAGATGCAACCATCAGCGGTCTCCACTACTCCTTTGGATCTAGAACAAATTCTGGATCGATATACAGGTGTCTTTGCTGAACCAGTGGGATTACCACCTTCCAGGCCAAAAGACCATCGTATTCAGCTCCTTCGTGGCAGCGTTCCTCCCAACATCAGGCCCTATCGTTACCCATTTCACCAAAAAACGGAGATTGAAATGCTCGTTCGGGACTTATTGAAGCAAGGTATTATTCGCCCAAGCACTAGTTCCTTTTCTTCTCCAGTTATTCTTGTCCGCAAAAAAGATGGGTCATGGCGCCTCTACATTGACTTTCGAGCACTTAATCACCTCACCATCAATGATAAGTTTCCAATTCCTGTTGTTGATGAGCTTCTTGATGAGCTTCATGGGGCTCACTTTTTCTCCAAGTTGGATCTTTGTTCTGGGTATCATCAAATTCGGGTTCATGAGGATGATATTCCTAAAATAGCTTTTCGCACACATTATGGCCATTATGAGTTTTTGGTCATGCCCTTTGGCCTCACTAATGCTCCCTCCACATTCCAGGCCTTAATGAATAAAATATTTCGACCCTACTTGCGGAAATTCATTCTGGTATTCTTTGATGATATCCTCATCTACATTAAAACATGGGATGAACATCTCCAGCATCTGGATCTTGTCATGCAACTTTTCTCTTACCATCATCTCCATGCCAAGCAGTCTAAATGTGTTTTTGGACAAAAGAAAGTTGAGTATCTCGGGCACATTATCTCAGCACAAGGGGTTCGCGTGGATCCTGCCAAAATCGAGGCCATGAACAATTGGCCACATCCTCAGACACTCAAGAGCCTTCGTGGTTTGTTGGGGTTGACTGGCTACTATCGCAACTTTGTCAAGGATTATGGGAAGATTGCAGCTCCATTAACCGCTCTATTGAAAAAAGATGCTTTTACATGGACACCTGATGCTCAGTGTGCATTTGACAAACTAAAACAAGCTATGTGTACTACACCTGTGCTAGCTATGCCCGATTTTTCCAAGCCCTTCACTATTGAGAGTGATGCTTGCGGTAATGGACTTGGTGTTGTTCTCCTTCAAAATGAACACCCCATCGCGTTCACCAGCAAATCCCTTTCAGGTAAGAATTTAGCGGCCTCTACCTATGAGAAGGAAATGATGGCTATTTTGCATGCAGTACAGAAGTGGCGTCCATACCTATTAGGGAATCATTTCTGCATCAAGACTGATCACCAGAGTCTGAAATATTTCTTGGACCAGCGTGTCTCCTCCCCGGCACAACATAAATGGGTTAGCAAACTCATGGGTTATGACTATGAGATCACTTACAAGATGGGTAAAGACAATATTGTGGCAGATGCTCTTTCTCGCACATTTGATGCCCAAGGTTCTCTTTCAGCTATTTCTATGCCTGTTCCAAATTGGCTGCAATCTGTTCAATAGGGTTATGTCAATGACTCTTCCTTATCTCAGATCATCCAACGCTTGACCAACAATCCTTCTGCTGTCCCACATTACTCTTGGGATGGTGCTTCTCTGCGATACAAGGGTCGTCTGGTGCTTCCCCAGAGCACAGATCTTCAACAGGTTGTCTTCTATGAACTCCATGCTTCTCCATCGGCCGGGCACTCTGGGTTCCTCAAAACATATGAACGAGCACGGCGTAACTTCTTTTGGCAGGGCATGAAAAGGAAAATTCAACAGATGGTGGCCAAATGTGATACTTGTCAGCGCAATAAGGGTGAAACAACACTCCTTCCAGGATTGCTTGAACCCTTGCCCATTCCTACACGGATTTGGACAGATATTTCTATGGATTTCATTGAAGGGCTCCCTAAATCTGGCGGGAAGACAGTGATTCTCATTGTGGTTGATCATCTCTCCAAATATAGTCATTTTTGCGCTCTCAGCCATCCCTATACAGCCTCCTCTGTCGCTCAAGTTTTTATGGACCAGATCTTTCGTCTTCATGGCATCCCTTCTTCCATTGTCTCGGATCGTGATGCGACTTTCACTAGTCATTTTTGGACAGAACTGTTTCACCACACTGGCACCAAACTGAAGATGAGCTCAGGGTATCACCCACAAACAGATGGTCAGACTGAAATTGTCAATAAATGCTTGGAAACTTATCTTCATTGCTTCACCTCGGAACAACAACATCAGTGGGAAAAGTGGCTCCCTCTCGCTGAATGGTGGTATAATACCTCTTACCATACTGCCTCTAAAATGACCCCATATGAAGCAGTCTACGGTCAGGCACCTCCAGCTCTTCTTCCATACACCCCCACCAGTTCACCAGTTCAGGAAGTTGACAAGGTCCTTCGCAACCGCGATCAAATTCTTCACATTTTGCGGGACAATCTTCACATGGCAAGAAATCGCATGAAGCAACAAGCTGATCAGCACTGTTCGGAGCGCACTTTTCAAGTCGACGATATGGTTTTTCTTCGTCTCCAGCCATACAAACAATCCTCCTTCAAACTCAAAGGGCATCATAAGCTCCCTCCAAAGTTCTATGGGCCATATCGGATTCTTCAGAGGATTGGGTCCGTTGCTTATAAATTGGAACTTCCTCCTTCTTCCCGCATTCATCCAGTCTTTCATGTCTCTTGTCTGAAGAAAGTTCTTGGCACCAACATCAGCGGCCAAACGATTTTACCCGAACTGGATAATGAAGGATCCATACTTTTGGAGCCAGAGGCCATCCTCAATCGGCGCACGCGTAAGCTTCGCTCTCGCTCTATCACAGAGGTCTTAATTCAGTGGCACGACATGCAACCAGAGGATGCTACATGGGAACCACTCCTTCAGATTCAACAACAATTTCCACATCTAAAGCTTTGAGGAAAAAGCTTTTTTTAAGGGGGAGGGGATGTTAGGAACCCATGTCTTTACTTTGTTAGTATGTTGTTGTTGGATGCATATGCTTTGTAAGTCGTCCCGTAGTATTTGTTAATCAATAGTTGTGTTATTGTTGTTGGCGCATATGCTTTGTAAGCCGCCCGTAGTATTGTTAATCCATAGTTTGTAACGGCCCATGGTTTCGACCCATAGTATTGGCACCTAGAATTAGTATATAAGTGTGTGTTGAGACCTATGAAGGCACCGTGAAGTTATTTGTATTGAGCTTGCTCAAAGGAGGTTGCCCCCTCGAAGTGGCTTGTGATCAATACAAAAGTGATTCTGAGTTCTGTTATTTCTGCTATTTCGCGTATTCTTGTTAATTAATTGTTGCAGGTGCCTCACACAAACTTTCTCGTGACACCAGTAACTTGTTCTATCATCCCTGCACAACGAGATTTGATACTTTCCACATGAGTGTACTTTCCCAGTGTCTTTCTGGCCCAAGTGATCACTAAAATTCTATTCTTGATATCCATTGTATTCAGTTCATCTTCTAATAAGCCTCTTAGAAAATCTATGGCATATTGAGTTGTATCCTTTGACCTTCTGCTTAGATTTCCTCTTGTTGATGTACATCTTTTCAAAGCTTCCTTTATTGCTTTCTCTCTTGCTCTTACGGATATTAAATAAGGTCTGAGATTAGTGTCCGTCTCAATAATATTATCCCAAATTAAATGCTTGCAACCTTGCATTGGGATCTATCCAATCACCTGGGGAATAAACCTTTGATTAGTATCCACCAATCCTTTATTTTTGGTCTACAATCCCTTTATCTCTTCATCCTCTTTCTAGTTCTTCTCCTCCAATTCCTGAGCCCTTTATTTCAACTCTTTAATTTCCACATCTTTCAAGATAACCTGGGACATAGCCTATGAAATGCTATTAGCACCACTTTCATCTGCATTCTGATTCACATTTGACTGCCGCATGCCCAAATTGGGCAAGTTACTCTTTAAATCATCAACCTGTTTCTCCAAACTCATCTTGTCTCTTTCCTACTTTGCCTTCTTCTCAATCAACTTCAACAATTATGCTTTGGCTTCACTGACTTCTTTGGCTAAATCCTTTTTCTCCTGTTCTAACTTTGACTCCTCGGGGGCATGAATTAATTGAGTATTTGGGACTTTCATTTTCTTCTGCAATGTTTGAATAAAATTGTCTTTTTCTGTCAACAATTTTTTGCTAGCTTTGCCCCCTGCATCACTCGAGACCAAGTCAGATTGTAATTTCTTGACATTCTCTTGGTAGGATTTATTTTCCAGTCTCTCTTGTATTAGCTGACTGTCCATTTTGCTTACAATTCCTTCCAATTTTTCAACCCTAAAAATCGCCTGTACAAAATCTTCATAGATGACTTCTCCGATCTACTTGTGCAATTGAATCTTATCTAGCGCTAGTATCTTCTTCAAGTCGAATTTCATCTCAGTCAATTTATCTAGAGTAGCTACTACCAGATTCAAAGTGTTATCTTTGATGTTCCAGCTAGTCACCAGAGTGACATTTGACTTCGATAAGTCCCTGACTTTGGGCAACAAACTATAAACAAACTGAGCAGAAGTTTGTTTATTCCGACCATATTGTTTGAACATTTCATCTCTTGATGTGAACCTACTTATGTCTCCACTCTCTGTAGCTTCCTGAAAATTATATTCCTGTATCTGTACATTTGGGATCGAAATTTCTCCCCCCTTACCAACTTCATCATTTATCAAAACTGCCAAGTCTGGCTATGTGCCGACCAATTCTTGAGTTTCAACTTTAGATCTCTTTTTCCCCTCTCTTTCATCGTCATGCTTGTCTATTATTTCCCGTAGACTCCTCCTTTCCGCAACTTCTGCAACCTTTGATACAACATCAACCTCTATGGATTTCTCTATCAAACTGAGATCTTCCCCTGTAAGTTTGACACTATCTCCACCTCCAGTTCAAAGTGTAACAAATTTCTTCTTCTTAACGACCCTTCCACTTCTATGTGTTCAAAACCCTTGAGGTTATTCATTTTCCTCCTTTCAGAAATAATATGACAAGGGTCATATTCCATTGTTATATCATTCTTGAATTCCATAACATATAACAAACTTTGTACATCTGAAATGGCCTCCTTACTTTTCACAATAAATGGACCTACTGTCCAGGGATACTTTAAATCAACTCCCTTTCTAAACTTCAAAAAATGTTCATCTTCTAAAACCAAAAGTTTTTCCTAATAAATTCCAAAGTAAAAACTCTTAAGGTTAGAAAGGCTGGTAGTATGTAAGGCTCATGCACAAAACCATACAGCTTAATTATTGTAGAATCATTTAATAAAAACTAGTCTCCTACCGCTACCTCCTTCTTCAATTGCATCAAGGTCTACATCTCAGGTAAGACCCTCGGTAACTCTTCTCCAAAAAACAATTTGTACAACTCAGACAAAATAGAATTCATGTAGTTGAACATGTTATCCTCCAAAGTGCCTGCATAAACTTATGGTGCAAATTGTAATTCTTCTTGACTACTAACCATGACCATTTTCATCAAATGCGCTTGAAACCTGAAACATCTTGTATTGGAAAAAATGGCTAACTGAGAATGAATAGCTTCTGCCACAAATTATTCAAAACTAAGGCTCGGTAGTGACTAATATTCAACTCCAGGCACCTCGACACTTATTCTAAACAACAGACTTAACTGTAACTCTGTTACCAATGTATCAGTATCTAGACCTAACAATTGGGCAAGTAACGAAATAACTGACTAGGTGTTATCATTGAAAAGACCGACATCTATAGGGTATGGAGTGTCTGCAATCTACAGGTCAGGTTTAAGGAAAGTGGTCAAAGAGGCTTGCCGACTTTTAGGAGAAATTTGATGATACAGGGTTACGATTGACTCCTCAGAAAATCCCTCAAAACCAGGGGTTTGCAACTCGGGGATTTCAAAAGAACTATTTACAATAGATGGCTCTATAGAACAAACAATTTTACTCTTTCGACATTCATGATAACCTTCTGGGTTCCCTCATAATTTGACGCACACCAGGATATGAACTCGGGAAACGTCATAATTTAGTCAGGGAAGAACAAAATAAATGACGACTGGAACACCCTATGTATATCTATGACTTCAGCATGCAAAAGCTTCAGTCTTCTATTAATTTCAGCGACAGGAAACTGAATCTCTGTGTCAAATATATTGAAGTCTCTATATTCCAGAGCACTCCTAACCCTAACTATGTTAACATTCGTATCTTCTTCCATTTTCGTATAGTGAACACACTTATATTACTGATGAATTTAGTTGGAAAGACCTACCTGTCACTTGCATGTTCTGAAAATACCCTATCCAAAGCGGTGTCGCCTTCATCATCTCCCACATGTCGAGAAGCTTCTTACTTTGACATGTCTGATGAGCAAACTTCAACTTTCACATGCCGATGGTTATATATATAAACCCTTTTTCCCTATCCTCTGATCTTTTTTTCTAGCTGTTCATGTTTCTCGTCCGTTGATCTTTAGCGCATTGATCTATGCCGTTAGATCTGATCCCTACTTAACCACTAATTTGACCACTCCTCCTTGTCTACAGTTAGATTATTCCCTTATGATCTAATATGCACTGTTCACTCAACACCACGTGTCCACGAAGGTGGTGTTGTGTTCCTCTAAACTGGTTTTCATTACTGCCCAACCTCCTCGCGATGAAGCCTGGCTTTAACACCTGTCGGGTGGTTTCATCCATAGAGACCACCATCTCTCCTATCCACCACGCATCTTCCCAATTCGCAAATCCTCTAGGACTGTTGATCTTGCTCTTCTCTGCATCCACAATGGGGAGGAGAGACACGTTTAACTCTTCAGACCCTCCCGCTGGCAGGGACCACATTACTTATATCCCACGCAACTTTGACCCCCATTGTCATTGATTCAATCCACCTGTAGCCCGAACCACCGATCCCACAAAACTTGCTTAGCGAATAACCACGTTTGACCTGAACCATCATATCCCTAACCATCAACCTCAACCTTTGATTCAAGTGTTCCATCTCCCACCTTAGTGGTGTCGCATGCACCCGCATTGGTTTTACGTACTGCCTTTCCTCCATGCAATGTGTTCTCTAGCCGCCACCTGTCTGGCGGTATTCACCATCGCGCCCACTCTTATCCCATTCATTTAGTGCATCTTGACCACACGACGATTAATGAGGGCCATTGATCATTCATCTGCACCCGATCAACGACAGAACTTGTGCCAAAGTTAACCCTTGTCATATTAGCTGTCAGACTATAGATTTTAGGGTTATTTTGGTTATTTTTAATTATGTTTTGACACCTCCCTTTGCAATTTCTTCAAATGCACTATATTCAACATTTTTACACCAATTTTCTTATATTCTAGCACCTATCCATGGAGAACGAAGGGGATTTCAGGCTTCCACTGGGCATTTTCTAACTCTCCATCATTCATATTTCAGCACTTATGCAACAAAAATTATGTGCTAACACCAAGTACACCAATTCTTCCATCATAAAGAAACACTTTTGCAGGTTTATCATCAGCTTCTCTTCCTGTAATTTCTGAAATACCAGTCGAATGTGCTCCAAGTGTTCTATCTTGGTTCTACTAAAAATTAGAATATTGTTTAAGTAGACTATGACAATATTTCCCAAGAATGGTTTCAGTACCTCATTCATCAGCTTCATGAATGTACTGGGTGCATTAGTAAATCTGAATGGCATTACTAACCACTCATATAGCCCTCCCTTTGTCTTAATGATGTTTTTCATTCATCTCCTTCTCTAACCCAAATCTAGTGATAACCACTTTTCAGGTTTATCTTTGTGAAGTACTTCACTCCACTCAGACAATCCATCAAGTCGTCCATTCTTGGCAATGGAAACCAATACTTGTTCATGATCCTGTTGATGGCTCTAGAGTCTGTCCAAATTCTCCATTCTCCACTCTTCTTTGGTGCTAATACTGTTGGTACAACACATGGACTCAGACTTTCTCTAATCAACCCTCAATCCAACAACTCCTAGACCTGTCGGTTGAGTTCCTGACCTTCTGTCGGACTCATCCTATGCGGTGCCTTGTTTGGCAGAATTGACCCTGGAATCAAGTCGATCTAATCGGATATGCTCCTTGTTGGCAGTAATCTCGTCAGTGTCTCATCGACCACTATGCTTCGAAACTCTTCAAGAATCTTTCCAACTTTGACGAGAATTTTCTCCTCCCTTATCGTTCCCTCGACACATGGTCCTTTCAGAATGATAGCATAACACTCTGACTACTTTTCCTCCTCCGCAAGGAATTCTTTCGCTGAACACATCAGCACATGTTTCTCCCAAAAGTTTCTCTCGCCATGCTTACTGTTGGCCTGTTCCTCCAGCTTCGGCTTAAGAGTCCTTTTCATGCCATTTTTCCACACTATGATTGTGTTGGTTAGACCATCATAGATCATTTTATGATCATATTGCCATGGTCTCCCTAACAACATATGGCATGCGCCCATCAGGATTACATCGCATAATACACTGTCTTCAAATCCTTCAACTTTGAAACTGATCAGACATTGTTTGGTCACCTTCACATGATGTCCTTTCTACAACCATGAGATCTTGTATGGGTGTGGGTGTTCCTAACACTTCAACTTGGCTTTGTCGGTCACCTCCATCGACACAATATTCTCAGTGCTTCCACCATCAACTATCGTCTTGCAACTCCATTCGCTGATTCACATCTTCGTTTGAAAGATCAACTTTTGAGTGATGGCCCTTGCTCATCGCATCTGTCATCCAAAACCAGTGTCTTGCTAGCTATCATGGCTCGACTTTTCTTCTTACCATCCTCACTGTTGCTGGATGCCGATTCTTCCCTCTTGTTGACCTACTCATCCCTTCGACGTCTAGGTTTTGACTCCCCTATAGCATGTAGGTTCTTTGGGCACTCATACGCCTTCTTCCCTCTCCATGATACTTGTAACATATTATGGTTGGTCTGTTAGCTCCTTTTCTGTCGAATGGAACACTTCGACCATACGCACCTCGACCACGAGTCTCACGACCACCACGTCGGTTCTCTTGTTCTTTCTCCCTTATTGATGTCCCTTTTGTCCTTTGACTTTCTTCGACAAATTCCCTTCTGTAAACGTAACTTTGACGTTTTACGGAAACAGTGTTCGCACCTAGACTAGTCGTCTTGCCTCTGGTCACTGCGGATTTCCTCGATAGTTTCTCTTCTGCCTTCACCCATTGCTCTGAATCTGGACATGCTTAATTCATCCAGAATGGCATATTTCAAGCCATTCACATACCTAGCGATAACTTCCTCTCCTTCGTCGGTTTGTCTCGACCGAATTGACAGTCTGTAGAACTATTCTATGTACTCCTTCATGGTCATCTCCTTTTGTTGAAAGTTCTGCAATCTCTGGAATAAGGAAATAACATAGTCACCTGGCAAGAACATCCCTTTCAACTTGGTGACCATCCTATCCCAAGACTTGATTTTCTCCTTTTCTTTCTTGAATCTGTTAGCCTGCACATTGTCCCACCACAATCAGGTATGACCCTTCAACCTCATAGATGCAGTCTTAACCCGTTTAGGATCCTCAATCTGCTCTATGTCGAAGTATTTCTCCATCTCTCTAAACCAGTCAATCAAGTCTTCTGGATCTAGACTTCTCAAGTACGTACGTACATCCATCTTCATCTGACCTCTCATATCCATCAGAAGCTTGATAAGTTTTTCTTCTGGTTCATCTCCTGCTGCTTCCCGTGGTTTCACTTCTTCGACTTCCTCGTCGCTATGGTCTAACGCATCAGGAACACAACAATGCCTTTGGCTTTCTTTGATTGATGGGAATTCAGTTATCAAAGTTGGCATTGTTTGGACACACTCGTCAAACATCTCACGATCAACTGTGACTTTTGCGCCATGCACTCTTCGTCATCGGACATTAACGCCTATGTGAGCCATTTTCAACCTCTATTGAAACTCCCACTCGTCCAATCGCAACCGGACTTCAACAAGTCATGCACAACTCTACCTAACCTTAGCTAGAGTTGTTCAATGCACTTGCAGGCTAAATATCACTCGACATTCTTCTACACGCAGGATACATTTCCCGCTCTGATACCACTTGACGCAAGGTGCCTTATGACCTAGGTTCTTTCTTAACAATACACACAACATATGACGTTCACATGAACAAGATGTAAAATGGATGCCATGAACTAGCTTATATTTCTTCTCTAAAATGGTTACAATGCAAACTACAAGGAAATAACTAACTATTGTCGTCCTTAGCCAAATACAATACATAAGTAACTGTGTGCTCTCTTAGTGTGTCGACCTCACCCTCTCCCGGTCCACTACGGAACTCTGATCTATGGCTCAATCTCTTTAGTTCGGAAGATGTGTGACTCTTCTCTCCCATCTACCAATCTTCTCTCTGAACTCTGTCAACTTCCAAGTGGTCCAACTCATCTCGCTCCCTAGCCTTCTACTCTGCTGCCGCTACTCTCGATGTTCATTCCAACACCTGAGACATACATCCCCCTGTGCTCTGATCCCCCTGATCCTACAGACATGCAACTCTCAGCACCTCTCCCATGCTGCATAGCCTCTTCCTGTGTTGACATCCATCATGATCTGAACTACCTGCAATAACTGCCATTAACTTCCTTAGCAACCCCGAACTGTTTCAAAGTAGTCCACCTTGACTTTCTGTCCTTTCGACCCTATTACTGTGGTCGGTCACATCACTCGACCATTCTGTCAGTTCAAATCTACTCCCCTGTGGTTTGTTAGTCTGTTGGTTGTGCAACCATATCTTCTAGTCTCATAGATGATATTTTCACAGTCGTGCACCCTAGAGGACTGTACACTCATTCCCATACCTTGGGGATGTTTTTGCCAACAATTTTTGGGCCCGTGGTTTTGGGTATCCCATGGTATTTTCCCATTGTATTTCCCTTATAAAAGAAAGACATTGTAACACAACTAGGGTTGATGTATTAGGTTTTATGCATTGTAAATATCTCTGAGATCTAGGAAGAGAGACTGTGAGACAGTGAAGAGGAAGTGCAGCGGTAGTGTTGCAGATTGTATCCCTTCACTTTGCAGGATGGCATAATAATAAGGACTGGCAAATTTTAGTGTGGACATAGCCCAAGTTGGGTTGAACCACGATATATCTATGTGTCTTTTGTAATGTGTGTGTGGTTATATTTTCATTTTTGTTTATTGTTATTGCTGTGCGATCCTATTTTTCTAACAATTGGTATCAGAGCCAAAGCTCTATTTAGTAGATAAACCCGCAGGAAGCTAGGGTTTCTGGTTCGAGTGGGAGTAATAATAGAAGAAGGAAATTTTAAGGTCAAGAAGTTTAACGGTCAAAAATTCCAGTTATGGAAGATGCAAATGGAGGACTATCTGTACCAAAAGGGTCTATTCCTGTCGTTGGGAGGAAGAGTAAAGCAGCTGGTGGCCATGAAGGACAAAGAATGGGAGGTTCTTGATAGAAAGGCTTCGGGAACAATATGGTTGAGCCTGGCTTCGTCGATGGCTTTCCATATATCAAAAGAAACGACAACAGAGGGTTTGATGAGCGCATTTGGTAAGTTGTATGAAAAATCCTCACCCTCCAACAAGGTATTTCTAATGAAGCATTTATTTAATATGAGGATGTTTGAAGATGGATATGTTACTGATCATTTAAATGAGTTTAATACGGTTACAAATCAACTAAGTTCTGTAAGTGTGAACTTTGATTATGAGGTTAGGGCTCTTCTAATATTTTGTTAATTATCAGAAAGCTGGAATAACTTGGTCATGGTTGTAAGTAACTCTATCTCTGGTTCAAACACCTTGAAATTCGATGATGTTATTGGTGTTATTCTTAGCGAGGAAATGCAAAGAAAAAGCACAGGTGAGACATCAGGTAATGCTTTCACCATGGAGAGTAGGGGAAGACAAAATGAGAGAGGAAAGAACCAAGGTAATCGTGGCAAGTCTAAAATGGGCAGATCCAAATCTAGACTGGGAAAAATAGAGTCCTGAAACTATGGAAAGAAAGGACATCTGAAGAAAGACTGCATATCTCTAAAGAAGAAATGAGATGCACAGCAGGAAACTGCCCAGGAAGCAAATGTAGCAGGTGATGTGTTACAAGATGCTTTGATTCTTGCATTAGATAATATTAGTGATTATTGGGTAGTAGATTCAGGGGCTTCATGTCATGCTACACCCCATAGGAAATACTTTCATGATTATGTTCCAGGCGATTTTGGACATGTTTTATTGGGTGATGATGAGCAATGTAAAATTGTTGGAATGGATAAGGTATGGATAAAAGTTAAGGATGGAATTAACTGGTTGTTAAAAGATGTAAGGCATATTCCCACTATGAAAAGAAATCTGATCTCAATAGGGAAATTGGGAGATGGCAGCTGTCTATCTACATTGGAAGAAAAGTAGTGGAAGATCACTAAAGGATCAATGGTGATAGCAAAAGGAGGCAGGGTAGGTACGTTGTATTTATGTCCTCATAATACTGACCATTCTATCTCTTTAGCTTCCACAAGAACAGATACAACATTGTGGCATCATAAGCTTGGCCACATGAATGAGAAGGGGATGCAGATTCTCCACTCAAGGAATTTGCTTCCAGATTTGAAGCAGGTAAGTTTGGAATTATGTGAGAACTGTGTTTATGGAAAACAGAAGAGAGCCAAATTTCATAGGGTTGGGAAACAGAAGAAGAATGAAAATTTAAAGCTTATGCATACAGATGTATGGGGACTGGCTCGGGTACAATCTCTTGGTGGCTCTCATTATTATGTTACATTTATTGATGACGCAACTAGGAAAACTTGGGTTTATTGCATTAGATAGAAATCTGATGTGTTTGCTACTTTTAAGAAGTGGAAAGCTTTGGTTGAAAATGAGACAGGAAAAAGGTTGAAGTGTCTTAGATATAATAATGGAGGTGAGTACTGCGGCAAGGAGTTTGATAGTTACTGTTCATACCATGGGATTCATAGAGAGAAGACATTCCCAGGAACACCACAAGAAAATGGTGTGTCTGAAAGGATGAACAGAACGATCATGGAGCGTGCAAGGTATATGAGATTGCATGCAGGGTTTCCCTTATAGTTTTGGGTGGATGCTGTAAATATTGTTGTTTATTTAATAAACAGAGGACCTTCAAGTGCTTTAGATGGTGGTATTCGAGAGTAGGCATGGATAGATAAAAAGGTAAACTACTCATTTCTGAGAACGTTTGGTTCTTAAGCATTTGTCCATATTGATAAAAAGATAATAGAACAAAGCTTGAAGCTAAATCCAAGAGATGTACCTTTATTGGATATGGGGTTGATGAATTTGGTTATCGTTTATGGGATTATGAAAATAACAAAATCATTAGGAGACATGTGATATTCAATGAAAAGGTCATGTATACAGATCATTTGCAGGGAAAGAAACAAGAAAAGGAAAACACAAAGTACACAGTGCTTGATGAAATTAAAGAAAATGAAGTTCCAAAGGTGTTAGATAATCAAGAACAGCAGCAAGTACCTAAAAATCCTGCAACTACAAGAAGATGTACCAGGTTAATTAGACTCCCTGAACAATACTCTCCTTCAATGTATTATTTATTGATGACTGCTACTGGTGAACCAGAGTGTTATGAAGAAGAAATGCAGGTGGAAACTAGAAAGATGTGGGAGCAAGGCATGAATGAGGAGATGGACTCATTGGTAGGAAACTAGACTTGGGATTTGGTTTATTTGCCTGTTGGTAAAAGAACATTGCAGAACAAATGGATTTACAGGTTGAAGGAAGAAGAAGGAGGCAAGAAATGGTACAAGGCCAGACTTGTTGTAAAGGGGTTTGCACAAAAGAAAGGTATAGATTTTGATGAAATATTTTCTCATGTTGTTAAGATGACTTCAATTAGGACTATCTTAAGTCTAGTGGTGGTAGAAGATTTGCATCTTGAACAACTAGATGTAAAAACAGTCTTTCTCCATGGGGATTTGGAGGAAGAGATATATATGCAGCAGCCACAGGGGTATGATGTCAAAGGTAAGGAGAACTTGGTGTGCAAGTTGAAAAACAGCTTGTATGGCTTGAAGCAAGCTCCAAGGTAGTGGTATTTAAAATTTGACAGGTTTATGATAGAACAAGGTTATAGTAGATGTCATTCTCACCACTGTGTTTATTTCAAGAAGCTAGACAATGAATGATATATTATCTTGTTGTTGTATGTGGATGACATACTTGTTGCAGGGTCTAACATGCAGGATATAAATGTACTCAAAAGGAAGCTAGCTAATTCATTTGCGATGAAGGATTTGGGTGCTGCAAAGAAAATCCTTGGTATGAGAATAACGAGAGATAGAAAAAATTGCAAATTGACATTGTCTCAGAGTGAGTACATACAAAAGGCGTTGGAGAGGTTCAAAATGCAGAATGCAAAACCAGTAAGTACACCTTTGGCCAACCATTTCAGTCTAAGTAAGGAAATGTGTCCCAAGACACAAGAAGAGATAGATTGCATGTCCAAGATTCCCAATCAATCATCATTTGGCAACTTTATGTATGCCATGGTGTGCATAAGACCAGATATTGCACAAGCAATGGGATTTGTGAGCAGATATATGAACAATCCAGGTAAAGAACATTGGAAGGCAGTACAGTGGATTCTCAGGTATTTGAGAGGTACTACAACTCAGGCATTATGTTTTGGAGGTTCAGACACTATTCTACAGTGATATGTTGATGCAGATATGTCAGGTGATAAGGATAGGAAGAGGAGCACCACAAGGTATGTGTTTACTGTAGGTGGAACAATAGTAAGTTGGATTTCGAGATTGCAAAAGGTTGTTGCACTTTCAACAACGAAAGCAGAGTATCTTGTTCTTACAGAGGCTAGTGAACAAATGATTTGGCTGCATAGGTTTATGGAGAAAGTGGGTAAGAAGCAAAAGGATAGCAAGTTGTGTAGTGACAGCCAGAGTGCCATTCATCTTGCAAAGAACTCGGCATTCCATTCCAGGACTAAACATATACAGTTCAAGTACCATTTCATATGGTCTATTCTGGAAGATGAACTGTTGAAGCTGGAAAAGACACACACTAGCTAGAATCTTGCAGACATGTTCACAAAGGTAGTGAACAAAGAGAAACTGAGTTCTTGCTCGGTTTCAGTTGGCCTTCTAGCATGAAGGTGAAGAGGAGAAATTTGGAAAGTTCAAGTCGAGTAAGTGTAGCAGCGGTGGAGTTGCTGTGATCAGTCTCCAAGTGGGAGATTGTTGGTTGTGGAACCAAATATTCCAGTCTCATAGATGATATTGTCACAGCCGTGCACCCTAGAGGAATGTACACTCATTCCCCTACCTTGGGGCTATTTTCGCCAACAATTTTCGGGCCCATGGTTCTGGGTATCCCGTGATATTTTCCCATTGTATTTTCCTTATAAAAAAAAGACATTGTAACACGGCTAGAGTTGATGTATTAGGTTTTATGCATTGTAAAGATCACTGAGATCTGGGAAGAGATGCTGTGAGACAGTGAAGAGGAAGTGCAGTGGTTGTGTTGCAACTTGTATCCCTTCACTTTGCTAGAAGGCATAATAATAAGGACTGGAAAATTTCAGTGTGGAGGTAGCCCAAGTTGGGGTGAACCACAATATATCTGTGTCTCTCTTGTAATGTGTGTGTGATTATATTTTCATTTCTGTTTATTGTTATTGCTTTGTGATCCTGTTTTTCTAACACAACGCTCCCCTTCCTCTGCACTTGGCTCAACCAAACCTGTCGGAGTCATAGTTCAATGCATCCCGACCTATGAATGACCTTTGCTCAACCTATCAGTCGCTTCTTTTGTCGGTCACATCCTGACTGCTCCTGCTCGACTTATTGACTTCGACGAGTCAATCTTCTCTTCTGCACCAGTGGTCGTCAACACTCACTCTAGTCGGATTCCTCCATGTCAACTATCTGTGACCGATCTGCTTAGGTCCCAATGCTCTTGCATCAATATAGGAATATCCTAAAACCCCCCCTTAATCCATCCTGGGCCCTGGTAACTGAGACCAAAGGTCACCCAATACAATGAATAATAAAGAACAGTCCATGAAACAAGGAAATCGGGAAAAACCTCATGGGGAAAATACCCCCCTTCAAAAGAGACTGTAAGGTACACAAAAAAAAATGCTCCAAAATTAAGCGGGTGTGATGCTTGGTCATATGTCTAGACGTATATTCTTGGGAAGAAGTGGTTCATGCTCCAAAAGCATGTGCTTGTTCTCCTTCAGTGGATGCAAGCGAATATGGATACATGTGCTTGTACTTGCTCTTCAGACCAAATGTGATGAGAATAAATCCAAATGTAGGAGGATGATCCTGGAACATGTGATTTGAATCAGTTGAGGTAGGATCAAATCCATGAATATGTAGATAGTCTTTTGTTATCTCCTTTGAATCGTCATAGGTGAGATCATGCCCAAAAGAACCATCACATGATAGTGGTTGCTTGGACTTCAAATCAGCTCCAAGATTTGATAAATGGTTTCTTGAGATCTCCTTTGAAACAACAGGGGTGAGATCAAAATCAAATGAACCATGAAACAATGGTAATGGCTTGGAATTTGAATCAGCTCCAAGAAATGATAAATGGTTTCTTGAGATATCCTTTGAACCAGCACGGGTGAGATCAAAACCAAATAAACTATGATATGCATGAGAAATGATCCCGAGCGAATGGTAATGCCATACATCTTAAATGAACTTCTAAGAGCATGTACAAATGATCATATAGTTGTACATAAGAGGTAAGTGATCAAAGAGAGAAAATGCATCACCTCCAATTGTTTATTTAGCCTTAGAAACATTCAATAGATCATCATTATGCAAACCAACAGACTCTTGTGCAAGAGAGGATTTAAGAACCTCTTCAGTTTCTAGGGTGTGAGTTGGCTCAGAATTCGAAATAGAAGACATTGAGAACATGAGTGTTGAATCTGCAAGTTCTTCTTCTTTTTGGACAACTTATTTATGAGATATGTTTGATACTGAATCATGATCACAGAGACCATCAAGGAGGGAGAATGCATCATTGGGATTTCTCTCCAAATAGTTTGCACCAATCCCTTCATTCTATTTTCCAAATCTTTCATCTAGTTGGGCCCATATATCTTTTGGAGATTCAACAGAATCATGGAAGTGGGGTAACATACAACGAGACATAGAAGTCAACATTTCTCCATAGGCTCTGTCACCTTCATTTAACCAATCATTCTCCTCTTCAGACGATTCGAACTCTCTTTCAAGTCAATAATTAAAAAGACCATGTCTCTTCAAATATGCTATCATATTTGGTTTCCACTCATCATAGTTGAATGGAGAGAGAGGAGGAATTACTTCCAGATTCATGGAAGCTGTTGCAGAAGACTTGCAAAAACAATGGAGAATATATGAAACTATTATTGCTGCAAAACTGCAGAAAACTGCTACACTCAAAATCTTGGTAATAAGCTCAAAAAAACTCTCAGGAATGGAGATAAACTATACTCTCAACATGCTCTGATACCATGTGAAAATCATCACAACAGATCTAAGAGTTGATGTATACCTCACAAGAAAGATTAAGCAGGAAAATAGAAGAAGAGTGGACAATGCAGTGTAAAAGAGTAGCATAATTATGATACAGTAGAACTCAGATAGAAGCAAAATAACATCACACTAATTCATTAATCATAATATGAACAATAAATAATACAATGGAAAGGATTCGAATGCCAAGATGGCAATTCGAATTAGCTTGCATGAGCATGGCTTATCTGCACTAGGAGTCCTAATCATCGGATCACTAGTGGTGTCATCAGATCACAAGTGGCTCTCCATGTGTCAAACTGAGCTAACTGAATGTAACTAAGTCTAATTGGATGTAACTAATTGTAACTGGTAGATGTGACACTATCTGTAGTCAGAACAGATCAACTAGTCTCTCTCGAGGTCTCATTGAGTGTATTACTCAATAACCAAGTCAATCTCTCCTCAAATCAAGGATTACATCCACAAATCTAGTAACTAACTGAGTGTGTCACTAGTGGTAGGTGAGAGAGGGTGCACTTCTTCCTATGGTAGGTGAGAGAAGGCACATCACAGACTAGGAGGGCTGGAACTAAGTGGAAACAGGTTCTCAGGGCTAGTAAACTAAGCACTAGGTGCTGGGAGACACCACACTGATGACTGGAAGGCATGCATTTGCATGGATGCATGCAATTGCATGATTGCATGCAGAACTGACATAATGCTGGTAGGAATAGGATGGAGTATAGGAATATCCTAAAAATTAAGTCGTTTAGAGTATTCTTTAAGTTGAATAATAGAGAAATTTTACACAAGTCTCCCAAGCTAACCAAATTTCACTGAGTTAACCTTGATTTGTTTTGGCCTAAGTTCGACCTTAAAATATGACTTGGAGAAATCCTATAAGAGTTAAGCATGACTGATACTCATCATATTGTTTCTAACGTAATATTTGTGGATGGTTGAAAAATGCATTACAATTAAATATACAAATAAGGTTCAAATTATAAGAATAGACAAATAAAAAACTTTGAGTATCACTGAAACTTATCAAGATACTGTTTCAGTATCTTGTTGTATAACTGTTGATTACTAATTTTGTAGTTTGTTAGTTTCGTTGCTTATTTCTTCATCTAAAGGTGATTGTCTAACTATACTCCACACAGTTATCTCTTTCTCATCCTTATCAACCAAGCGAAAACTGCACACATCATGATATAAAGCAGCATTGCATTTTCTTCTTCTATTGCGTCAATATCAATGCAGCATTTACAGATAGCCTCTAAAGCTTTTGTTTCCTGCGCTTCAACAAATACCTCTGGAAGAGAAGAATAGGACTTCGCTTACTTCTGCAAGAAAAGGATTTCAAATTCCAAAATGACAAAAATCATTTTCATAACCAACTGCTTTTAAAATCGATGAAGCATAAAAAAAATTAACATTCAAGGGAATAATTTTAGAGGTATCCATCTGAAAATGACTTTCCGGTAACTAAGGATTGCTTCAAAACCTTTTAAAAATGATTGAAGCATAAAAATTTCTCCAGGGACAATGAAGCTCTATCCTGCATGGATATTTATAAACTAATTTTGCGCAACCGAATGAGAAATGTCACATATGAATCTACTCTCTTCTACATGCAAGTCCCTTCCTAAGAGATCGAGCATCTAAATTAAAATAAGGTTAACCCAGTTGTAATTAATGTTATAATTACAAATTACAAATAAAAATATATTAAAATATTAATTTATACTCAACATAATCACTTGATTTATCAATTAAAATGGATATATTTTCACTTGATTTATCAATTAAAATGGATATATTTATAATTTAATTGGTCAATAAAATCTTACCAATATATTTAGTTGTAGTTACCATTACTAATATATTTATAAATCATATGTTTAATAGGGTGTAGTTAAATTGAACTCTCATCAAATTAGTGAAAAAAATTGAATAAACAAGTCATGAGGAATCCTGCGGATGATCAATATTAATAATTTGTGGATCCATTAAACTTTCATGTATACATGATTATATCAAACATGTCTCACTTTTCACTTTTTTTTTACCATTGTTGTACGTCTGCTTTGGTGCTCTTCCTTCTTGAAATGTTGAGTTTTATTAAGGTATAAAAATTCACTTGCTATGGATGGCCATATATTTACACTAATGTGAATGCATCCCTGTTCCCACTAAATTGACCCTAATAGGCCCCCGTTAGTTAAATGGATTGTTATAAAAGTTAATTATGTACATGAACATAAATTAGAAGCTAAAACAAAACAAAAATTGCTATTGGTTTATTTATTAAAAAACCCAATTCGGCATCAAATTAACTTAAATTATAACTGAAAAATATACCCTACCGCAATCATCTCAGTGGTGGCTGCAATTTAATTCAAGAGAATGACCTGCACACTCCATGCTTGTAACCCTTGTAAAACCAATTTATATAAAAATGAAATGGGCTATAATTCTCGGTATCTTACCATCAAAATCTCAACATTTTTTGGGCCTCCAGCAAGAGATTCGTCCACAACAGTAATTGATAGCAGCTGGCATTCCAACAGATGCTCTCGATCGTAGATTAAAAGTAGCACCTAGTTTGGCTTCAGTTAAAATCCTTGGCCCTTTACGAGTGCAGATCTATAAGCAAAAATAGGCAAATGGATGCTTGGAATGGAGAGAAAATCAATGAGAATGCATTCAAGCCATCCTATGTCTGATATTTTTATATAGCCTTCACATTAATTTGGCACAAAATTTCCATTGGTTTGTTCGTTTATTTGAACAATTATTATTCTCTAAAATTATTCGACTTTGTTGAAGATATTTGCCATCCTCATCACATATGCCTTATCGGTTCAAAAACATAAAAATTAGCGTTAAGCATCGACCTAAAACCATGCGGATTCTAATGTTACAAGTGGTTACCCATGCCCATTGACGTGAACTGTTTTGTTTTTAATACACCACCATCCCAAGAGGTTATAATGGAACTAAGTGCATGGACTAAGATAAGTCATAAGATGTAGAGAGTGTAGTATAATATAAAGCTCCTTCTTCCTCCAACCATCCACCTTTTTTTCAACCCGTCCTCTCTAACTCTAGATTCCTTCCTGCTTCTTCTTCCTTCAGTTAAAGGTGTGAAAAAAGAGAATCATTGCTAGCTGCAAAAGAGGGGCAATAAAATGAAAAGAAATAAGAAGAAAATGAGAAGAAGGAAGCTCAGAAAATAAAGGGTATGGAAGCAAAGGAACAATACAAGAATAAAATGATCTAGCAAGGAGAAACTTATGAGAATATTAAGGCAAGTGACATAACCCAAGATACTCCCTCTCCCGTGAATAGCTCCATGATACATTCTTTTGCGAGTATGGATGGCAAAATATCTGTTTCGGTTCCTTTAAGCACTAAAGTTGATGATGCACTTCCTGTTTCTAATGTGATTTTGAATGTTTATGTTCTTGTTTCTACTTCATTTCTCAGAAGCACCAGGAAGATTGTGGGTAACTACAGGAGAATATGGAATCAAAATGTGGCTAACCTGAATTGCGTGGTGTAAGGATGCAGAGATATTGTCACCTATGTTGATTTGGTTGGTGTTTAGGAAGACATTGAAGCTAAAGGCTGCGCTGGTGAGTGCATTGTATTGATGATTCACAAACCCTCTCTTCTCACATCACGCCCTCTGAAGGTCAGAAATACATCGTAGCCTCTACATCCCCTCCTCCTGCTGCAATTGAAGGAACACTAGACGGGAGAAGAAGCTCGAGAACACCAGGGTAGACTTAAATGAATAAATCAATGGTGAAATGAATGCTCGGCCGACAACTATGAAGCGCTTGCATTTCATGTGCTTAGCTGCAAAAACCATGGATCAACCCATAGACGTATTGGTTTCACAATCATGCATCCTTCCACCATGGTGCATGCATCCAACATTGTGGCAATCGAAACTAACTATTCACTCCTCTGGCCACGTGCTTTCTCTCAGAGTTCACTCGTTCTCACAGAGTTGTAGCTGAAATGGGATATATAAAAAATAATAAAAAATGCCATGCCTTGGTTTGAGGCCAAATAAGAATCCAAAATACTTCATTGACCATAATAGAATATTTCGTCAAAAAATTTCAATATAAAATTTTGGAATATGTGTTAAGATAAATAGTAACTGTCAAAAATGATTTCTATAGTCCGTGTTGTTATTGGGAAGGGACTAATAAAAAGTAGTTATATGAAGGAAAAGTAAGCATGATATGTATTTCATTGGTATCATAACAAATAAAAGTGATAAGATATCACAATATCTTTCAACTAGGCAATATAGATATGTTTTTGTCATGATGATAAAACCCTATTTTAATCATGACTCATTGTTATTGTGTTAATTATTTTCCATTTTAGAGAGTTGTATCACTATTACGTAACCCAAAGTTGATAAAGTCTTCAAACATTAGAGTAGGATATGGGATATGGTAAAATGAGGTCACAATGATTGATGGATTCAATTATGATTTTAATTTAAAATGAGTATTTTAAAATAAATTTTACTAAACAATTGTTTTTAATAATATTTTAGTTTATAGTTTTATTATATGTTAATATAGAAAAGAGAAAAGAAAATGAAGAAAAGTTTACTTCATTGAATATTTATTTATGGGAAATTTTAGGGATCTATACTTATCTTAAAGTATAGAAGCATTGTGAATATTACTATTCCCAAATGTCAACTCTAAAATGTTTCCTGATAATTTTTGTAAATATATTGAAATTTTAAAGAATTTAATATTGTTTTGAGATATTTTTTTGTGTTTTTGGAGTAAAAAGAGGAATCATGTGGAATTTGGGCAAATTGGGTTAAGAAAAAAATGCAAATTGGTGAATATTAAAAAGAAACATGTAAAATTAATCCTTGGGCAAAATTTCCTTTTTATTGGCGTTGTTTTTATCAAAATCTTCAATGTTTTCAGACTAGTTCCAATTAGTTCTAGAGATTACAATTAATTAAAATAATAACCTAGCAGGTGAGGAGAAACCTATTGTAATCAATCTCAAAGTATTGAGATTGAATGAAAAATAAGTATTCACTACATTCCAATTACTCGATATTTTGTATATAAGATATAATGGTCTCTAACGAAAAAAAACTTTGAGATATAAACAAAAACAATTTGAAATCCATTATCCCAAGCGTCTTAATGACAACTTCATAACTTCTTGGACCCCCGTTATACCAAAGGACTGCTTATAGCTAATTTGGTCTTTGTAACAACTTTCCCATTTCTCCTCCTCACCCACCATCCTTTGTCATCATGATTCCTCTTTTCAAATAAATACTATTAACCACATTATCATTTATTCATATACTTTCACCTTGCCTATCACGTCCCCTCCCATTGGTCCAACCCATGGAAGGGAACATGACACTAAATCTAGGCTTCTAGCCCCATGATCATTTTTCATTTACATAACGAGTACAAGTATATGTGTAGATGTATAATTCAAATAAACACAGTGGAAGAAAACTCTACTACACACACATCTACCATGCAGTCATCAACATAATCATAACAATCAATAATTTAAGACATTGCAAAATTAACACAAGAGAGAATACTTATATTGAAATGAAGTAGTCCCGAGAAATTGGTTGTGCAACTGCAAGGTTCCACCCATCAATAGGCCAACTGTGCTCATCAATCTCTCATCATATTTTCCACCCCCAATATGGGCATGATTTTCACAAGGAAAAAGGGAACAACCACTGACACGTAGCCAAGTAATACATCACAATTCAGCCAAGCCAATTCACAATTGAGTTTATCAGGATGCTAAGGAAGTAGAAAGAAAGAATTTCTAAGCTAGTGAGATCAACCATAGAGCTATTGGTAACTCTACAAGATCTAGTTAGCTTAGCACCCGCAATACCTACACACCCAACATAAGGAAGTATTCCCTTCATTGATACACAATCCCTCAAGCCATACCTTCCTTTCTAGTGCTCTTCATGGTGTGCATAGAAAAGTAGCCAAAGCTCCAAGATATTTTTGGTGAGGTTACACTCTTCACTAGGTTTATAAATCCAATTATGGATCTGTCACCTACCCAATTTTCTGAACATTATTATTTTATTGCAAAATACTTTATGTTAGATTTAATTACAAAGTTTTGTAGTTATGATCAGTTTTGATCATGGATGAATGTAATTACTGAATATTATTATTTAAATTAATTAATTAGGAGACAAACATCCAACAGGACTGTTGAATGAGTGTTCACTGACCCACTAGGAGGAATGGAAGCTGTTGGAAGGTATGGGACACATGGCAATAGTTGCATCACAACACTAACTGTTGGTTATGGGACAACTTCCCCTAAAATAGTGCATTATCCCCCAGATGGAGGGAATGAGCAGGAAGCTCATTTAATGACCCAGTAACATCTAAAAGGCCTAGGCAGCCTATAATGGAAAATTCGAATTGGGAAGGCAGTTCTTAATCAATATTTCTACAGAATATTCTCCTCTTGTGAATCAGGTGATTTCAAGAGAGATTCAAATAGGGAGGTTAGTGGTGACTGTAATTTTGAGTATGCATTATTGCTGAAAGGAACCAGAAGTGCTGGTGCAAGTCTATTGGATTGTTATCTATTGAAGATTCAGAAGTGAATTGCTACAACAAGAAGAAGTCCGCATTCCTGAGTTTCTTCCTCCTAATGGTTCAGTGAATAGGCTCGGGGGTCCTAAGACAGTACTTGACTGTTTTCAGGAATTTGGTTGGGTGGAACAGTCTTCTTGGGATGTTTGTTGCCCTACAGATTTTCTTAGGTTCTTAAAGATTTCCTAGCTTATTCTCAGTAAATAATTCTGTTCTGTTTATCTAGTATTTTTCTATTTAATTGTTTTCGAAAAAGAATATAATTCTAGAAATGTTTAAGTCTGAATGTTTAAGTTTAATGTTAAATTGATAAACCAATATCCCTATTTTTCCACATGTTGTTTTGAAGCATCGTACTCTAGTAGAGATATGCAAATTAAAATAGAATAGAGGATAGGGAATTGCCAATGATATGAATAGATAGAAAAGTGTTTGAGTTTGTTTTCGTCATGTTGTTCTATACTAAACAGTAATAGAATTTATTGATAAAATCTAGAAGATCATAAGTACTGTAGTGTTTCGTAGAATATAAACTCTATTTTTTCTCTGTATATATATATGTGATTCAGTTCCTACATTATAGTTAAATATATCAAAAAGTATGTATGAATATTTATATACTTGTTTATCAGAGTTTCACAAAAAATAGACAATGTATAATTTCTGTGTAGATGCATCAAATTATTCTTATCATTCCATGCATAAAAGAAATAGATAGATTTCATCTCTCTATACATTATATCATGTTTTTCAATTCAATATTATAGCTGCAAATTAAGTGGATGTATTTATCTTAACAAAACCATACATAACAGTCATAATACAGTTCTCTTTTGCTTAAAAACACATTGATTTTCATTTAGGGTTTCTAAGACTAATTCCTATATGTAGTGCAAGACATTTTCATACTATGTCGACACCTCATATCTCATACATCCACATCATAAACTTATAAACAGTATAAATTGCTTTATTTCCATAATAAAATTCGTTTGCTATCACACACCCTAAATAAGTCTTTGTATTCCATATGGTCGTACTAAAAATAGAAATTTTATTCTTTACACAGGTTTCGATTCAAGACAAAAGCCTATATATTTCGTTTATCAAAAGATTGATCTCCATTCATTTAAACATCAACGAGTTTACGACCTGTCGACAGTTTGAAGACACAAATATTTTTTAGTTCACGATTTTACTAAACATAGTTAGCACCTACAACAATGTCCACAAACCCTAGCTCATAACTTCATGATTTTCAATCTACAGTTTTAATCGTTCACTACAGATCTGTCTGACACATAGTGTGGGAGAAGTTTTCAGTTCAATATTTTGATTTTTCAAAATGAAGGATGCTTCAACACTTATTTTCTACAGAACCCTTACCATCGATGAAATCTTCAAACCCTAATCTAACTCCAAAACATTTTAGTAACCTTCAGCATAAAGCCGATTTACACAGACATTCACACAAGATATTTTTACCATGCAAATTTATTTTTCGAAGAGAGAAGTATCATTTACATAGTGAATGAGCCCATGGCTCCTTTCAAAACTTAACCATTGAAGTTGTGGATTTTCATAACGAAGAATTACAACACTGTTTGCAAACAAATTAAAAACAGGGTTTAACCCAAGTTACAACAGTTTTAAAAGAACCCAAATTCCTAGAACATCGACGAGTTATAAATCCAGTCGGCAACATCAACCCTAAGGTATTGAAACCAAATATCCTTCAAACAAACAAGGAGTGGTATCACTGTTTAATAAACGTGCTTCGGAGGATCTTCAACTTTCAACAACGATAGAGCAATGACAAGTCATGGTAAGGACTGTTAATCATTCTTTGAACTACTTCAACCACCGTCCAAGAGCATTATGAGGGTTATGGAAGACCCGAGGCTTACCGGTGTTGAGGCATGCTAATACCTTTGCCAAAATGTTACTCAATCATTTCCCTAGAACCCTGCAACTGATGAACGATAAGTTGAAGTTAGATACTTGATACAATGAAAACCGAAATTGGAAATGTAAATAACCATTGCTTAGAGAAAAGATTACCATCATATTTCTTGACGGGAATGACGCCACGATGACACCAGGAAGATGTATCCTCTGATAGTTCTGTGTTTCCTTCCACTCTTCTCTCAAAACCTAAACCAAAACTACAATCCCTCGAACCAAAGATCTATTCCTTTCAAACTACATTTGATTACAGTAAGAAAACCTGCAACTTCAACTCGTTTAGAAGGTCTCGAGGTCGAACCTCTCCCAAAAGCATTTGACAAATTTTTCGGCAGCCTGTTGGCCACACAAGCTGTAACAATGGCACAATGAACAACTCCTTTAGCTCAAAAACTAAAATAGCAATGATGGTATGGTTACGAATCCAACGACCCATCTTCATAACCATTGACGGTTACCATTTTGCCAGCGATCATAGTATTGGAATAAATGATGTCAACATTTAATGCCCGGCCTACATAACAAGTCGACAGTGCCACCATGGCAAGCAGAGAAACAATCACAGACCATTTCGAGGCATTCTAACCATACACAATGACGAACCCAGTAGTATCAACCTCGACGTGGATTGTTGAAAATCCCACTTGGAAAGCATTCGTACTAAGCTTTTATTGCAGGTAGGATTTGTGATCTCTCCCACAGCTCGAGACCGGCGTCCAATTTATGAGCCAGCAACCTGTCAAGCTCCAATTTTAAATGCATGTCAGTACCTTGACATCATAGCGAAACTTACACTTCCTATGTTAAACATATCAAAATTAATGTTGTATTTCACCATAGTATTATTACATTATGCAAACATTACGTATAATGTGTACACTTTATTACTTTCGTTTCAATATATTGCAAGGTTGTAACAAATTGTAAACACTTTGTATAGTTCTATTTCGACTTTAATGTTTACATTATATTGTAACAATTGAGATGTATGTATAATGTCGACTTTAAAACAAGAATTGGTATAGTCACACCATTGTATGCATAAGACCTTGGTTATGTTGCAATCTCTTTATATAATCCAAACCTTGTTGCGCTATGATAAAACTATATAGTCTTATTGCATCTTCTATTTATTTTATATATTGTTTTTCATATAATTGTTATTTAGTCTCTAGGAAGAATTTCATTATATCATAAGATTGGAATTGTATTGTGATAGTTAGAAGAGTTGATTTACAAAACTTAGTATAGTTATCCAATCATATAGATCAAGTAATATTGATATATGTTAGTATTGTGAAAACAATTACTACATGACTCCATATCAAATATTTAATTATGCGATTCGATGGAGTTGTGCCATTTTGGTACTATCATTAATTGACAACAATTAGATAGCTATAACGACGACATAATTAGTTAATACAAGGACGACGACAGAACCAGCTAAGTACAATGATGACTAGAGTGACGATGCTGCTAATTAGATGCTTATTCATACAGCTAACTTGGATTGATTTTACTCAAATACAAGACAAATCATGGAAAGCAAAAGTGTAAGCATGTGAATCGTACCTGTGTGCTTTTATAAATGCAATAGTCTTTAATTATTCTATTTTTATTTTCAAACGATGAAGTTGAACTCACACGAACTAGAATTATTGCAATCATGAAACTTCTTACCTGTCGTCTACACATAGAACAGGTCCAATGTTTTAGCATACAGCTAAGTAAGCTTCGGGGTCCCTCATAGGACTCCCATGGACAACAAAGAAGCAAAATGTCAGTATCATCTCAAATAAAAACTATCATATCACATTTCTAACCTGACATTTCATTTATTAAATCAATCGTACTTATCATTGCAGTAAAAAGTGTCACATCAAGAGTCTGATCTAATCATGCATTTAACTATCTTAATGATAGTTGTTACGAAGGTAATTAAGTTGTCATTGTCGCATCAGTTATATCAGAAACTTATATGTGTTTAGTATAAATAGTTGTTTAGTTAACATTGTTACATTTAACAATTATTATTTTCCACAATTATAAATTATCGTAAAATAAGCTATTATTTCTATTAACAAAAATTTTAAATTTTTATGAAAATTCGGGATGTTACAGGATCCTCTTCTACTCCTATATGCTTACTTCCAAGTTCATGCCAAATAATGGATGCACATGACCCAAACTAGGACAATATCGCCCATGCACATAGAAGCACCAATGGCGGGAATAGAAAACAAAATTTAATTGTTCAATGTTCAAAACAAGATTCCCATTAGTTTCCCAAATCATGGCACCCAAAACGAGTTGTGAGAGGGGAAAATTGACCATAGGGAATAAAACTATTTCTCCCATAGCTATATGAGCATTCGAATGGCCAAAAAATACCTCTATGGACCCCCAAATCGAACTCCCTTCCTCCAAGTCATTTTGCAACAACAAAAACCCCCTTTTCCCCATTAGAAGCCAAGGAAAAAACATAAAAACGTAGAGGAAAAATGCCCCACAAGCTAGAACCGCGTGAGAGAGACAAACTAGTTGATGAATAATGGCTTAGGAAGAGAATTCGTGGGTGTTTTATTTCCCAAGGATCCAAACAAAATTTTCCAAAATTGGTGGCTTTCCCATACACGAAATTTGGATAGTCATACCTCTCCATTTCCCAAAACAATAACTACCTCAACCACCTCTTGGAAGAAATAAATGATTGGGTACAAAATTCAAAATGGGTAGTTGATGGTTTATGGGTTTTCTCATTGACACTTGTCTTGAAACTATTGGATCAAGGGTTTGAATATTTTTCATCTGTATTCCTTGTAAAAAAACATTCCCCCATACTCTTGTTGAATTTAATAGCTAGTTGTGGGTATTTTATTAAAATACATATTTACATGATATTTGTAATTTATATTGTGCTAGGATAGCACACGATCCACATGCATCAATTTTTAATTTTCGATACACAAAAACTAAATAGATGGTGGGCCCTTGGCCTTGAAATCTTCACTATGATTTTTATAATGATATTACATCATTTACAATTTTAGTGCAACGGGGTCAAAATTGGGGTATTACGTTACCATCCCCCTTAAATTAGCATTGTCCTAAGTGCTCTTCAACATTGAAAAAAAATGGATATGCCACTCTCATAGAATCCTTCGGCTCTCATGTAGCCTCATCAGGACTGTAGTCCTTCCATTGCACCTTCACTTGTCTAATGGCTCGATTCCGAAGCAATGTTACCTTCTTGTCTAGGATGCATAATGGCTCGATTTGGAACTTTCCCTCGGGTTCCACCTGGATCACATCCCAATTAATCACATGCTTAGGATCATGTACATATTTCTTAAGAAAAGAAACATGAAAAACATTATGATCTGTAGTGTTATCAGGCAATGCAATTTTATATGCAATTGGCCCTATTCTTTCGAGCACTTCAAATGGCCCACAATATCTAGGTGATAGCTTAGCACAACTCCCAAGCTTCATTTAAGTATTTCTTGGCCTCACCCTAAGGTAAACATGATCCCCAACACTAAACTCCCTATGCACCCTATGCTTATATACATAGCTTTTCTGTGTATATTGGGTTGCTTTTAAATTATTTATGATCTTTGCAACCTCTTGTTCCATTTCCTTTTAAAGTTTTGGAAAGAAATCAGGGTCTTCAAAATCCATGTTTGAAATTGCTTGAGGACAAACAATATTGGGAAGGGAGGATTTGTCATGTCCAAAAAATTTGCATTAAGTCACAATAGCATAAGCCGCTTGGCCATAGTCATGATAGTTTTTCAAATTTATGCTAAGGGTCATATAATTTCCAAGCATGATGTCCAAGTTGGTAATAATGCAAAATTAGATCTAAATGGACAAGGTGGGTCACATCAAGAGAAAGTTTCCAACTCAAAGTTTGTAATATTCCCATCCAAATTAACTATCATGGAGGAAAATTACTAGTTCCCTATGTTGGGGGTGGAAGCATTAAAAGTTGGAGTAAAGGAGCTACAAGACCCAAAATGACCATAGAATTACAAATTAACATTAAATGGATCAATTGAATAATAATAAAAAGAAAATAAGGTGGCATTGGATCATGAGGGCACATAAGAGGTTGTGGGACCCACATGTGGCAAGATTCCTCACTAGACTTGGCATGATTCTCTCACCAATTCGAGTTCAGGATGAAGGGTAACATACATGGGGGATTTTAAGAGGTATTATTCATGGAATGAGTCATGTAGGGTCTAATTGGAGTGGAAGAATAACTCCCATGGAAGAGGAAGGGTCATCTTAGAAGAATTGTGACACTTGGAGCTAGATTCCCTAACTCCTATGACAACAATGATGAAGATACTATGACACCTATGACAAATTTCAGACCTGATTGCTGGAATATGACATATATGACAGGTCAGGGATAAAAATATCCTCCAAGAGGGTGCACAAGGGAGTTATGGAATCCAAGAATCTTCCCCATTCGAATTGAGGGAAGATGGAGACTAGGAATTGTTGGACAAGTGGCACACATTGGAATCTATTCCCAACTTGAGTTGGCATGGGGATTTTGGAAGGAATTCGACCCATGGAGGGCTTGAGAACTTTATAAAACATAAGAAAAAATCAGGAAAGGGGATTTTTATCATTTTTTATTTGCATCTTTGCAATCTGGAGAGCTTCTAGCTTGTCTATGCTAGTGGAGTGTTTACTCTACTTGCCTTAGTACCAATTTCGAGGGTGAAAGATTCCCATCCTAATTGGAAATTGGAGAGACCATTCATACCTTTCATTTGGAGCTACAAGGGATATATTTGTTTCATTTTGAAGCTATAGGGAAGCTCGTGATTCTTTCTTCTTCAAATTTTTCCCATATCTATCTCACATTTCTCTGCATATTTTGGCCCTTGGAGGAAGGGCACACATGGTGAGATGATGACCTCTTTGTGACAGTCCAAGATACACAATTTATTTGTAATATGATATATTTTATTTTTATTTTATTATCATAATATCCTCAGGTCGAAATACCAAGGGAAACTATGTAAAAATACCAAACAATGCATAAATGGTGCCATTTTCCCTATATCTTGTTATGAGAGCTTGAAGCTACTATATTTCGATTTGTATAAATTAATATCTATGATTTTTATGATGTATGGAGATTAATTAATGTCCTTAAGAACTTTCATATACATTACATAATCCTTTGGAACACAAATCTTGAATTTCATAGCAAGTGGTGAAGTTTCCTATCATTTCCCCCTATGTGAAGACATGTCCACAAACATCTGATTTATGCGAGTTGAAGCATCCTTTAAAAACTTATTAATGATGAATTTGGGTTCCCATTGAAGTAATTTAACTAATACATGTATATTTTCATAAATTTGGTAGGTTTGTACTGCATTTGGGAAGCCATTAGTGACCTCTACCCTTGGGGGTTTGCACCTCGAATTTACTAGTAAATTTCTCTATTTTCTCCTGAAGTTAAATGAATGTTGCAGAAGTATTTTGCGAGTTTCCAAGGATACATAAGATTAATTTTTATGTCTCAATACCTTTCCAACACTCTCAGTCCCAATTCAAAATCCTTAGGAGTCTTTTGGAGCCATCTACGCTTGGGGGTTTCAACATCGATTTTCTTAGTAATTATGCCTTTCACTCTCCAATTGTAAATGCAAGTTGCTGAAGTATTTGGAAAGTTTCCAGGAATATAATAGATTATTTAATGTATCCAATTACATCTCAATCCACTCCATACACCATTCGAAAATATTTGGGATCATTTGGGACAGTTTGGGGCTTTACTAGTCCAAGTTTCGAAAATTGACTAAATTTGGAAAAATTCCAAATTGAGGACATTACAGTGGCATAGTACTTCTCATGATACTTAAGCTTCATTGAATCATATCATACCACATGTTTGTATTAGATAATAACTCCTTCAAGTCCTTGATTTCATGCATCAGTACACACCACAAAGTCTTTTTCTTGATCTGCAATTTTCAAAATTGGTGCAATTGTCAAAAGATTCTTCAATTGCTAGAAAATTTCTTCACATTTCAGTGTCCACTCAAACTTTGTCCCTGTATTTTTTCAAGAAGTGATTGGATTAGAAATCTTAGAGAATCCTTCAATGAACCTCATGTAATAACCAACAAGTCCCATAAATGATATCACATCTGTCACATTCCTTAGAGTTGGCCAATTCACAATGGCATCAATATTATCAGGATCCACATATATTCCTTCCTCCAAGATAATGTGACCCAAATAATGAATTTTATCTTTATAAAAATCATATTTGCTCAACTTTGCATACAAATTATGCTTTCTTAGAAATTTCAAGGCCATTCTCAAATGTTCTTCATGCTCTTCTTCATTCTTAGAATAGATAAGAATGTCATCTAGAAAAACAAGAACAAACTTGTCCAAATACTTGCTAAAAACACTATTCACGAGACACATGAATGTAGTTGGTGCATTTGTGAGACCAAATGGTACCACCACAAACCCATAGTGTCCATAGCTTGTTATAAAGGTTGCATTATGAATATATTCCTCTTTGATTCTTACCTGATGGTAACCAGACCTCAAGTCAATCTTTGAAAATACCTTTTCTCCTCTCATTTGGTCAAAAAGATCATCAATTCGTGGAAACGAGTATTTGTTATTCACAGTAACTTTGTGCAAATGCATGTATACGATACATAGCCTAAGTGTTCCATCTTTATTTCTAAAAAATATAACAGGTGCTCCCCATGGGGACACACTTGGCCTGATATATTTATTTTCCAACACCTCTTGTAATTGCATTCTCAATTCTAGCAATTCGAGTGTACTCATCCTGTAGGGTGTCTTGGACACAAGTGCAGCTCCTAGCATGAGGTCAGTTGTAAAATCAATGTCTCTCTTTGGAGGAAGTCCTAGAATATCATCAGGAAAAACATCCCCGAATTCTTGCAGTACATGATAGTCCTCCAACTTAGGAGTTTCATTTTCTGTTTCTTCCAAAACATGGGTTGCATACAATTGACAACCCTTCCTAGATAACTTCTTCAGTTGCATGGATGAAATATGCCTAACATAAATCACCTTCTGAATTCATTTTACGACCTTTAGGTTTCCTTCTTCATCCATGCATTCAAAATTCTTGTTGTAGCAGTCAAGTTTAACTATGTCTGCTTCTAACCAATCCATCCCAATGAGAATATCATAGGAACCAAGTGGCAAAATATTCAGATTTGCACAAGTGAATAGACGTTCCATATCTAATGGACCTTTCTCTACCATTTTAGTAACTTTTCTCTTGGTTCTAGTGACTAGTTGAACAAACCATGATTTACTATGCTTTAATTTCTTAAAAGCACAAATCTCAACAATTTTAGGAATGATATAATTATTAGTAGATCCAGGATAAATCAAAATAGAAATAGATTTCTTTGAAATCTTACCTTCAACCTCAAGCACATTTTATTGATGGTCTTCCTGGTGGTCCTATAGCTCTACATAGATTCTAGGGATGGTCCTTGCCACTAGACCCACAGTCTAAGCTCCTTGGATGTTGTGAACTTGCTTTACATTCCCATTATGATGGGGACAGTTGCTAAGCATGTGGTGCTCTCCACATCCCCAACATTGAAGTGGCTCTCTTGGATCCTTTGGATCTCTTGGCTTGTCTCCCATCATTTTAGTTGGATTAGTCACAACTTGTTATGGTTGTCTTTGTTGATTTCTGAGATGAGGAGGTCTTCCTCCTTTATTCAAAATTATCATTTTTCTTTTCCTTCCAAGCCTTCTAGAAATCAGGTTTGCTTTTGCTTTGATCATAACAATACTTGGCTTTTCTCATGGCCTCTTCTATAGTTCGAGGTTCATCAAACTCAAATCTATCTTTATCTGAATGAAATAACTTTCTTAGAAAATGTTGAACCTTCACCTTATCATATTTGATATAGTTGGCATATATCGGCAGCTCCAAGAATTTGTTTGCATATTATTCCATGGTCATTTGTCCAAATTTCAGATCATGGAACTCTTTGACCTTATCTTCATAGTACCTATTAGAGTGGTACTTTTTCTTGAAGTACTTCCACGCAATCTTCCTTTCACTAATATTCTTCACTTTCCCGAGGTGCTCCCACCATATACAAACAACGACAAGGAAGGCAAGTTTACAACACCAAGGGTAAAGAGTGATTGTGGAGCAGAGCTGTTGAGCACCCAATATGCAGATAGATTATTACCAACATACAGAGCATACGAGATTTATTGTCAACCCGAGAAAGTCTTTTATTTCAAAGGATAAATGCACAGTCTATGCTTAAACACCAAATCACTATAATTGAACACTTTTATCCTCTAACAACTATGTCCATCGCAAGAATCTATGTAATCCCAATTTCCTTCTAAATGCTACAATTTCAATTTCTTTCTACCATGTATCAACAAGAAATGATATAAGATTCAACGACAATTGCAGATAAAAAGAAATCCTATTCACATCCCAGAACAAGTAACTCACCTATTCAATTTGATCACTCTTGAAAACCATATGCATAAACTGAATATTATTCTAGAAATTCAATTGCAAGGGATTGAGTTCAACTGCTCTAAGAGATTGAATTACAGGAATGAAAATCAACAATCATAACAAGAAAGATAAATTGCAAGGATTCGTGGGATAACAATTTAAACTGCGGGATGAACAAAGCTGTGTACAACTATTACATGAATTGCATAAAGAAAGTTTCCTACTCAGTCGACTGTCACTCTGTACCACTTACCAATCTCAAGGAAATGTAATCCTAATTATACTGCAAATCCACGCTTACTACTGCTGCGTACAAAGGAAATATCATCAACAAAACATCACACAACAATAAATTTGAGTCCTACTTTAACTCAGCAATCTCTGTGGAAGACGGGCCCAGCCTTCACACAGAGATGTCGGCTGAACAACGTAAAGCTCCTTTAACTCAGAGGTAACTCTTTATATAAATGAAAGGATGATTACAGAAATTGCTTCCACTACTAATACAATGAATGAATCCTCTGTTGTTCAACCCCCTGGGTTGAGACAGCTCCCCATATTTATACATGCAGATCATAACATCTGATCCTATTAGCGGGAAGCAATGAAGATCTCTGATCTTCAGGCGCCCTAAATAATACTAGCTGTTCCAAATGTGGCATAGTAAAGACATAGAAAAATGCGAGAAAGTTGTTGATTGGCCCAGGAGTGGCGATCTTTCCAGATCACAATTATACTCGAGCAGCAATATACTAAAATCTCCAATTATAACGCATTCTGTTATAGCTGCCCTGTCACAGCTCTGTCTAGGATTTTTCCTTAGAACCACATGCCTTAATTGATGATCGGAGCCCCGAGGATCCTTTTAAGCAGCGAACATCCCTCCTTTCAAGACTTGTTCAGCCCCACCTTCCTGCGGTCCACTTATCTCAAACTACCTTCATAAATCATAACATGTTAGCACAATTGAGAGATACACAGCCTCAATTATCACAATCATAAGCATTAATAAGATAAAGCAATGATCAGTCATACCTTGGCAACTTGGGGGAATAAAGTGAGGACAACAAGTTTGATTAGCGTGCTAAATGGTGTAGGACAGGGGAAGGAAAGGTGATCGAGGATGGTTTAAAGGGGCCAATTCTAGGCTCAACATCTCCCCCCAACTATCCTGTTGCATGTCCTCATGCAACAACCTGCATCATTCAGAATCTGAGTCCTGCACTGAGCTCTATTCATGGAGGGAGGAAAAGTTATAGGGAAACTTAGGCACCTCATCTGTCTTTAAAAAGCCTCTGTGAAATTTAACCCAGGCAGATTGCTCAAATAGGAATATCGGATAAGAGGAAGAGGGCTTCTTGGTGCCCATGAGTTCTTGAGAGGGGGCGTACATCTGCTCTTTCTCCTGCTGCATAGATTGAAACTTTTTCAATTTTCTCAACTTGTTCTGCATCTCTTCTTCCCGAACTCTGTGGGCCATACATTCCTCGACCCACTTCTCTTGCAGTGCCTTAATAATTTTTCTATGCTCACTCAAAGCAATCATGCCTCTCTGGTGTTCCTCCACCTGGATTTTCCATTTGGTCACCTCCAGCCTCAGGGTTGAGATTCCCGTTGTGAGGTTAAAAATTTCCTTTTTATGATGCTCTTCTTAATCCGAGTCCAAATCAATGAAATTTCTAAGAGGTAGAAGCATTGGTTCTTGTGGGACAATGTCTTCAAGCACATCTAAGTCTACTATGAGAGTTGCTGGTTCTTGTGTAACAACAACATCCTTTAGACTCTCTTCAGCAACTACATTCATTGCTTTTAGAGACACTGGTTCTTGTGTAACAGTGTCTTCTTCTTGGATAACCTGCATTTCTGAATTTGGTTCAAGAGTTGCTGGTTCTTGTGTAAGAGCAACATCCCCTGAATTCTCTTCAGCAGCTACATACGTTACTTCTAGAGACACTGGTTCTTATGTAACAGTGTCTCCTTTGTCCTTCTACTACTGAGATTGGATATCTTTCTCATTGTGCAACTCCTCCTCCAAGATTTCGGTGTCACCTGAGGATTGTGTCTGTACCTATTCATCCTCGCTCCACTATGTATCGGGAATGATATCCATTCTAGGGTTATCTTCTAATTGAAATTCAGGAGAACCTGCTGCAGCCTCCAAGGATGTTGGTTCTTGTGTAGCAACATCCTGGCTTGCCTCTTCATCCTCCTATTGTTGCAATTCTTCTCCTATGAGCTCTGTGTCATGGGAACATTCTAGGGTTACAGTAAAGAGTTCTTCATTAAGCTTCAGAGTGTCCTCTATCCCAGGTTCTTCTCCTATCTATTCGGTTGATTGGACAAGTATACTTAGGTTTGCTGGTTCTTGTGTTATAGCACCCTGTTCAAGTTCACCAATGTCTTACCTTTGCGGATCAGCTTCTATAATCTCTGTGTCGTGGGAGCATTCTGGGGTTACAGTATAGAATTCTTCATTAAGCTCCAGAGTGTCCTCCATCCCAGGTTCTTCTCCCATCTGCTCGGCCGATTGGACAAGTATACTTAGGTTTGCTGGTTCTTGTGTTACAGCACCCTGTTCAAGTTCATCAATGTCTTTCCTTTGTGGCTTAGCTTCTATAATATCTGTGTCGTGGGAGCATTCTGGGGTTACAGTATAGAATTCTTCATTATCATACATGATTTCATCCCTTAGCTCCTCTGTCACAGGATTGGTGGCAACTTCAGCAAGGATGGTTAAAGATGTTGGTTCTTGTGTGAAAGCATCTTCTTTTTCTGCAGCTTCCTCTATTGTGGGTGCGAGCTATTGTGCTGTGCAGGTACGAATTATAATCTTGTGGCCTACCTCCTTGAATATTTCTCCACAGGTGGGATAGATCACTCGTTCATCTTCCTTGCCAAGCTCGGTAGAGTTTGATTCCTCCAGTTGGTCTGCAGCCTCTACCAATGTATACAATTTCCTTTCACCTTGTTTTCTGCAGGTTTCCTTCTAGGTTTCCAATTCCCTTCGAAGTATTTGGAGGTCCTCTTTTAATAGTGTGTTCTCAGCCAGAAGCCCTTCAATTTTGGGTTCTTCCTCAACTGGCCTTTGTGGAACATACATTGGTCTCGGTACAAGGATCGGGAGCTCAACCTGTGCCTCTAAGGTTTCCCATCTTTTTCTGGCCGCCTCTGCTGCTGCAGCTGATTTAGTTCTTTTTCTTCTTATTGGTAAGGTTATGTTAAATTCATTGATTGATATCTTTCTTCTGCTTTGTGGTGTTTTCTTTTATGGAGCTGGTATATCGGGATTCACAGCTGAGGTTGAAGGAATGTTTTCTTGCTCCTCATGCTGTTCTTCCTCAAGTAAAGTTCCTCCTCCCCACTCAGGTGAGGATTCAATGGTTACCAGCTCAATATTTTCTTCTTTCACCCTGGCTCTGTCACCTTCAGGTTCAATTGTCACAGCATTTAGTGCTGCTCCAATTTCACCTTCTGCTGTCAGAGCTGCCCGGTTGTCTAGGTTTTCCACAAGGTTTTTATCTACACCCTCCCCCAATGGCTCTGCTTGTGCCCCCAGTTGCTCTTCTTCTAATGCAGTTTCATCCCCCCCCCCCAACTTCATTGGAGGGACTTCGGTCCTCCTACTGTGGTTGAACTTGTGCCTGTTCTATTGGGACAACCTTCACAAGTGATGTACTTCTTGAGAAAGACAACAACCTGGTCCCATGGCCGCGACAATGAGTGCAGTGCGATCCCTCTTCTTGATGATTGAACTTGCTCCCCCTTTAGTAAAAATGCTTCCCGTGCAGTTGTCATGGGGACTCATCATCCAAACCATGCCCTTCCCACCTACGGGATGGCAGTAACCTCGGATATAATGGCCTTGGAGACTTCTATGCACAGCCCCCACACCTTGGAGTGAGTTTTTGTGAGATTTAAAGCAAATTGCAAGGCTTCTTCCCAATTGAATCCATCTAGTTGCTCAAAAAATTCGATCTAGCCAGCGGCTTGAAAGATGGCAAAAACTACAGGATTTTTCCTGAGTTCCTGTGTATTCAAAGGTTCATGAAGAATTGGAATCCCCATGGTCCTGGCTGCAAACTGAGGTTGCTATCCCGCAAATTATAGAATCCGAGAATGGAAGTTGCAGCACAGAGGATGCATGAATCACTGAGCGGAGATGTTGAGGAAATGGGCAAATTCATAAAATTTAGCATAGAAAAACGTTCGAAATTTTTATTCTGAATTGGGGAAGGTGGCAGTTATTAGTGTTTATGTCGTACGAGGGAAAGGGATAATTAGGCCATAATGGTGATACGAATAAAGGTACAACTGATATTGTTAAATTATATCAACACTTAATCATGTGATAAATCAAAGCCATACTTCATGAGACTGTGCGTCAGATATCCTGCGGAGAATGGTGGAGCGTGCGGTTGGTGACATTGCGGAACCAAACTCGTGCACAGTCATTAATCTGATCATGATGACTAGGATAATGCAATAATTCCTTCCGCCAGTGAAACACAAACCATCACGTCCCCGGGGTTGGAATGATGAGTTCGCCGACACGAATAGGATGAATCAGAGCCATAGCTTAGCAGGTTTGAAGCAATTCTTCCATTAACACAGGAGTTACCAATGCAAGTTGCCAGGAATGATATCGCGGCCGATGAAAAAGATGTTGCATCCACCAAGAAAGATTCACGGCCATCGGGAAAAGGATTTACGGGATCGAAAAAAAATCACAACTGTCAGGGAAAAGTTTTACAGCCGCCGGGAAATATGTCGCAGCCACAGGAAAAGATGTTGCAACCGCCGGGAAATAGTTCACAGCTGTCGACCAAAAGGTTTGACGGTCATCGGAAAAAAAAAAAGGTCACGGCTGCCAGGGAAAAGTTTTACGGCGGTGGGAAATATATCACAGTCACCGGAAACGATGTTACAGCCGCTGGGAAATGGTTCACGGCTGCCGGGAAAAAGGTTTTATGACCGTCGGGAAATATGTCACAGCCACCGGGAAATGTGTTGCAGCCGTCGAAAAATGGTTCACGACTACCGGGAAAAGGGTTTTACGACCGCTGGGAAATGTGTCGCAGCCGCCGGAAAATGGTTCACGGCTGCCGGGAAAAAGGGTTTTATGGCCGCCGGGAAATATGTCGCAGCCGCCGGGAAAGATGTTGCAGCCACTGGGAAATGGTTCACGGCTACCGGGAAAAAGGTTTTACGGCCATCAAAAAAAAAAAATCACGACTGCCAGGGAAAAGTTTTACGGCCCCGGGAAATATGTCACAGCCACCGGAAAAGATGTTGCAGCCGTCGGGAAATGGTTCACGGCTGTCGGGAAAAACGTTTTAGGGCAATCAGAAAAAAAAGGTCACGGCTGCCAGGGAAAAGTTTTACGGCACCAGGAAATATGTCGCCATTGCCGGAAAAGATGTTGTAGCTGTCGGGAAATGGTTCACGGCTGTCGGGAAAAAGGTTTTATGGCTGCCGGGAAATATGTCGCAGCCACCCGAAAATGGTTCATGGCTGCTGGGAAAAAGGGTTTTACGGCCGCTGGGAAATATATCGCAGCCGCCGGAAAATATGTCGCAGCTGTCGGGAAATGTGTCGCAGTTGCCGGAAAATATGTCGCAGCTGCCAGGAAATGTGTCGCAGCTGCCGAAAAATTTATTTTAAGGAAAAGGGAAATGTAGCAGAGGAAGGCATAGGAAGACGACTCTCGTTTGACAGGCCCAATCTTGTCATTCCCCTGGCGCTTCCCTAGAAATTTTTGAAAAACAACAGTAAACGAGAAGATCAAATGCAAAGGGAAAAAAAACAATTATACACTCCAGCAGAAAAAAAAAAGAAATTATTTATGTACAGTGATTCAAAATGCAATTTACAGTTTAAGGATTGGCAAAGGTAGAGAGAAATTCCTGCCCTGGTGCCAGCTGATAATCTGGATCGGCGGCAATTTGCGAAATGAATGCATCTTTCGAAATAGGGTTACGATACAGTCGTAGTCTGTGGCCATTATCAAATAATGGTATGCGATTTTCATCAATGGTCACCAGACGGACAGTGCCGTTGTCAAATACCCTGTCGACCAAGTATGGACCTAGCCACCTTGTACGTAATTTACCTTTAAAATCCCTTTTGAACCTGGAGTCATATAGTAACGCCCAGTCTCCCTCACGGAAGATTTTATTTTTAATAAATCGATCATGCCAATTGGATCTCTATTGCTGAAGCAAAACAGTCTGGTCCACTGCAGCTAACCGCTTCTCATCCAATTTGTTTAGTTGATTCAATCTTCTCTTCTGGGCTTCTATTACATCCAGATTAATTTCGGTGGCTGTCTTCAGGGTTTTGAACTAAAACTCAATTGGAAAGATGGCACTCTTTCCATACACTAAATCATAGGGAGAGAAACCTGTGGTGTTGCGCCAAGTTGTGCGATATGCCCACAGTGCTTCCGGAAGCCTGTCAGCCCAATCCTTCCAATGGCTCTTAGTTGTTTTAGTAAGGATTGCTTCAATAACTTTATTAGTACTTTCCACCTGACCATTGGGCTGGGGGTGTTAAGGTGAAGCCACCCTATGCTGCACATGATACTTCCGGAGCAAGGATTCAAATTGGTGTGACATGAATTGCGGCCCCCCATCGGTGACTACTTCCTTCGGTACCCCAAAGCGGGTAAAGATTTCACTGTACAGAAAATCAATCACCGCCTGGTCGTTAGCCTTAGCCAAAGCTACAGCCTCTACCCACTTGGTCATATAATCAATACAAACCAGAATGTAAACTTTCTGTCTGGAAGGAGGGTTGATAGGGCCAACAAAATCCAGTGCCCATCTATCAAATGGTTCAACTACTACTTGAGGTTGTAGAGGAATCTGATCTGTTTTATTAGGCTGGCCCGTCCTTTGGCAGTTGTCACGAGACTGAACATATCTTTTAGCGTCCCTGAATAGAGCTGGCCAATAGTAGCCCATTCGTAGCGCTTTATGCCCTGTTCTTTTGTCTGCAAAGTGTCCCCCACAAGGTCCATCATGACAGGCTTTCAGTATGTGAAAGATGTCATCTTCCCTTACACATATCCTAATCTTAAGATCGGGCCCTGTGTAGAAGAGATGACCATTGAGCCAACAATACCTGGCACTTTGCTGGATGATTTTTCTCTTTTGTCATTTAGACATGTGTGGTGAGAGCTTTCCTGCAACCAAATAATTAGCGACGTCTGCATACTAGGGGGAATGAGCTGAAAGTGCGAATAGATGTTCATCCGGAAAAGAGTCCTCAACAGGAAAACTGTCATCATTGTTAGTAAAACGAGATAAAAAATCAGCAACAACATTTTCTTTCCCAGGTTTATCTATAATGGTAATATCAAATTCCTATAATAACAAGAGCCACCTGGTCACTCTGGCATTGGTGACAGGTTTGTTCATTAAATACTTAATGGCAGAGTGGTCAGTGTGCACAAATGTAGGATACCGAGTAATGTAATGTCGAAATTTATTAATAGAGTAAACAATAGCGAGGAATTCTTTTTCGGTAACAGTATAATTAAGTTCAGCAGGGGCTAATTTTTTACTAACATAATAGATGGCATAAGGTACTTGACCATCCTATTGTCCTAGTACTGCTCCAATGGCAGTATCAGAAGCATCTGAAGAAATGTGGAAGGGCAGGGTCCAATTAGGTCCCCTTAGGATAGGAGCTGTGGACAGCTTCTCCTTAAGCTTATCAAACGCTCTCTGTCATGCTTCACTCCACACAAACTGTGCATCCTTCATTAACAAAGAAAACAAAGGAGAAGCAAGTTTGGAGAAGTTTTCTATAAACCTCTGGTAATATCTAGCATGTCCCAGAAAACTTCGCACCTCTTTTTGAGTTGAAGGAGTCGGTATATTTTTTATCACCTTGATTTTTGAGGGATCCACCTGAATGCCATTAGTAGAGATGAAATTCCCTAATAACACCCCCTCACTCATCATCATATGGCACTTTTCAGTGCTTAATGAGAGCCGAGTCGGTTCGCAGCGAATTAAAACCTTCTTTAAATTTTCCAGTGCTTCCTCAAAATCCTTGCCATAGGGAGTAAAATCGTCCATAAAGACTTACATACTATCATTAACTAATTCAAAGAATATGCCAATTACAGCTCTTTGAAATGTTGCCGGTGCGTTACATAAACCAAAAGGAAGCACTCTGTAGGCAAAGGTTCCCCAGGGACAAGTGAAGGTGGTCTTGTCTTGGTCCTCAGGAGCAATCTGAATTTGGTTGTACTCACTGAACCCATCTAGGAAGGAGAAGAACTTCTTCCTTGATAGGGTATCAAGTACTTGGTCAATAAAGGGAAAAGGGAAATGATCCTTTTGCGTGGCTTTGTTCAGTTCCCTATAATCGACACAGACCCTCCATTTACCATTTTTCTTGGGCACAATTACAAGTGGGGAAACCCACTCACTATCTGAAATAGGATATATAAATCCTGCTTCCAGAAGTTTCTGGATTTCTTCCTTCACTATATCCCTTAGATTGGGGTTCATGCATCGTTGGGGTTGACACACAAGAAGGGAGTCATTTTTAATATAAATATGGTGGGTGCACAGATTAGAGGGAATACCCCTCATGTCTGTATACTCCCAGGCGAACGCCCCCTTGTGTTCCTTCAAGAGACTGATTAGGCGCCTCTGTTCCTCTAAGGAGAGACTAGGGTTGATATTCAAAGTCCTTCCAGGCTCTACCTCAATAGGAATACTTTTTGAACTTTTCAAAACTGGGATTATGTTTGTGTCACCAACTAGTGCTTCTTCCGTAAGATTTTCTTGTTCTTCCTTACCAAGGGTAATGTTCAGGATTTGATAGACCTCTCTATCCACTGAAGCGGGTTCACTAATAAAATTACTAATAGTATCGTCTTCTGTTTCGTTTTTAAAAGTTAAGGCCTTCCCTATAGTTAATAGTGGCTGAACATCCTCCTCCTCCTCCTACTCTATCCAAAGGGAAGTTTCAACCTCTAGAATTGGCCAAGCTGGAGGATACAAGGTGAGGTTTTTAGTCTCCGTACCATCAGATATAGTTATGGACCCTGATCGACAGCTGATGCAGGCATCAGCTGTGGCCAACCAAGGCCTCCCTAGGATCAATGGGTGTCCCCCCAGCTGTGATTTTGGTTGTAATACCAAAAAGTCAGTAGGGTACTCCCATGAATCTACTGATATGACAAGGTCATCTAGAATCCCTTCGGGTCTAATGGTGGATCTGTCTGCCAATTCTAAAATGGTAGGGTTCAGTCTAAAATTAGTGAGTCCAAGCTTCTTTATAGTCTCAATTGTTATGACATTGATTGCTGCTCCTAAATCGACTAGCACGTTGAGTATCTCCATTTGTCCTACATGTACAGTGACAGTAGGATTGCCAGGGTCATCATACTTGGTCACAGGGGTTTTTCCTGTTATCAAGGCAGATAAATTCCCTATGACGTGAATAGTGGGAGGATCTCTAGGTTTCCTCCCCGGTTTCTTAGTGCATAGGTCCTGAACGGTTCTAGCATAAATAGGCACGTCTTGAAGAGCTTGAAGAAGGGGGATTTTGACGTAAAGATTCCTTAACTCTCCTAGGAGGTTAAACTGAGGTTGCCCCCTATTTTCAGTAGCATTAGTCTCTCAGGGTATGGTGGTTGCCTTATCAGCTGGGTAGGCTACGTATTGTCTGATTTATCATTTGATGTTTCAACCGTCCCATCTAAGGCATGCTTAGCATTTTTAGTGATAGGAACTGTATCGGATCGATGCTGTGAACTCCCTCCTTCTTTATGCACAGAAGGTGGAGCATCTTCTGTAATTACGGGTTCTACTATTTTCCCAGATCGTAGATGAATATCATTACAAGGTACAAGGGAAAGGGAGTAGGCCGACATATTGACAGTTTCCAATTGATGGACTGTTTTATTATTCGGGTTAGGATTAGGTTGGGTAGGCAGCTGAGGTCGTATTGGTATATTAGGGATAGAATTATTCTGCAGCTGCAGCTGCGACTGCTGAGGTGGGTATTGAGCATATTGAGGAAATTGAGGGTATTGAGGAGAATATGGTGATTGTTGAGGTGGAGGTGGTTGAGGAAACTGGTTCCCAAGATGGAAATTCCTCCATCCAGGAGACCACGACGTAGGTTGATGTGGTGGCTATGTCCAGGGACTCCATGAGTTATAATTTTGCATTGCAGGTTGGGAAGGATTCCATTGAGCATAATTTGAAGGGAAGTGTGTATTCACATTTTGCATGTTATTATTCCAATTGCTCATATTATTCAAAAATGGAAACGAGTCCAGAGGCATACCTTGATTTCAAGGCTACCAAGGTTTCTTCTGTGCAATGAAATAGGTTGATTCCACTTCTGCAGTTGATGCCTGCAGAACAGCCTTCACTTGGGGAAGTGAGGGACATTCTTTCATGTCGTGGTTCAGCTCACACAGCTGACATACTTCTACTTTGTCAAGCGGACATTCTTTCAGTGGATGATTCTTTCTACACCGGGGGCAGAACACACCTAGTGTGAGATCCTCCACTGCCTGTTTTTGTTTTTCCTTCAGGACATCGATCTCCAAAGAGATGGAGCTCATCATTTCTGTTTTAAAATTTTCAAGGAGATTTCCTATCTCTGCACAGGTAGCTCCTCCATTGGACGACTTCTGAGTTCTGTCGAAGACATCACATTCCAGCTTATCCCGTTTGTCCCGCTTATTGTTCCTGGAAGACCCCCTGGAGTATCTCTTACATAGTTCCACAATCTTCCCAAAAGGTTCTTTGGAGATATCTCCCTTTCCTAGCAGTTTTAACATGTCTAAACAATCCTCTCTGATCCCACAAAGCAAGATTATCTTGAGCACTTCTAGCCCCATGTTCGTCTACCCGGCTTGTTGCACATTGTATAGTATCCTTTCTACAAAATCCTCCAGATTTCGTCCTCCTTCTGCACCATTTTGAATAATTCCTCTCTTTTGTCCTTGGTGTTGCAATATTCCTGATATTTCTCCGGGAACACCTGTTTCATCTTATCCCAATTAGCAACAGTTCCTCCCCCAAGGCTCATGAACTAGCGTAATGCGTTGTCCTTCAGGGTGGCAGGGAAATTTTTTAGCTTTTGGGCATCGGTGATATAATCATAGTTGCGACAAAGGATATCGAATTCAAAAAGGAATTCATCTGGATCTTGTTCCGCCCTTCCATGGAAGTGAGGCAACACCGATGGTGAGATGTTTTTCATAGGGGCTATCCGTTCCGGCTGCTGAATCGGAAATTGCAGTGTAGCTGTCGTTCCCTCAGGCAGGGAGTGATTTTCATGATGATAGTTTTCCACCATCGCCTCTTCTTCATCGGAATCGTGTCTATTACTCATCCCCTTTTCTGTTTTCTCCTCTTCGTTCGTACCTGCGTTCTTTTCCTCGTTTTTCTCTTCATCCCTGTTTTTCCCTTCGTCCTTGTTTTGTTCCTGATCAACAAACTTCTGGTGGAACTGCATCCACTCTTCTTCAGTTACAGCCTTCCCATAAATGTGGCAGATCGGACCTCTACCAGCAGGTCCAGTTGTAACAGCTGTGTCTTCCTCAGCAGGAATATATGAGGGAGTCGCGGCTGCTCGTGTATTCTCCACCATGGACCCTAATGCTGACACCCAGGATCAGCAGGGTTTCTTCTGATAGGAGTTTCTTGATGACGAGCCCTGGTGGATGAATCAGTTCTATCAACAAGATCGTCGATGAATTTCCTTCTGCCCAATGGTGGTCCTCGACCGCGACCCAAGCCACTTGCACTGTTAGTATTTTGTGGGGTTTTGGGAGTTGGGAGGTGATCATGTTTTACCCTCCTTGTATTCATGCGACCCGAATCATTTCAGCAAAGAAAAGACTGACTAGAAACAATTACCAGATGCAACTAATGATTAGTGTTTAATTTTTATCCTTCCCCGGCAATGGCGCCAAAATGTCGAGCACCCAATATGCAGATAGATTATTACCAACATACAGAGCATACGAGATTTATTGTCAACCGGCAATGGCGCCAAAATGTCGAGCACCCAATATGCAGATAGATTATTACCAACATACAGAGCATACGAGATTTATTGTCAACCCAAGAAATTCTTTTATTTCAAAGGATAAATGCACAGTTTATGCTTAAACACCAAATCACTATAATTGAACACTTTTATCCTCTAACAACTATGTCCATCCCAAGAATCTATGTAATCCCAATTGCCTTCTAAATGCTACAATTTCAATTTCTTTCTACCATGTATCAACAAGAAATGATATAAGATTCAACGACAATTGCAGATAAAAAGAAATCCTATTCACATCCCAGAACAAGTAAATCACCTATTCAATCTGATCAATCTTGAAAACCATAAGCATAAATTGAATATTAATCTAGAAATTCAATTGCAAGGGATTGAGTTCAACTGCTCTAAGAGATTGAATTATAGGAATGAAAATCAACAATCGTAACAGGAAAGATAAATTGCAAGGATTCGTGGGATAACAATTTAAACTGTGGGATGAACAAAGCTGTGTACAACTATCACATGAATTGCATAAAGAAAGTTTCCTACTTAGTCGACTATCACTTTGTACCACTTACCAATCTCAAGGAAATGTAATCCTAATTATACTGCAAATCCACACTTACTACTGCTACATACAAAGGAAATATCATCAACAAAACATCACACAGCAATAAATTTGAGTCCTACTTTAACTCATCAATCTTTGTGGAAGATGGGCCCAGCCTTCACACAGAGATGCCGACTGAACAACGTAAAGCTCCTTTAACTCAAAGGTAACTCCTTATATTAACAAAAGGATGATTACACAAATTGCTTCTACTGCTAATACAATGAACGAATCCTCCGTTGTTTAACCCCCTAGGTCGAGACAGCTCCCTATATTTATACATGCAGATCATAACATCCGATCCTATTAGCGGGCAGCCATGAAGATCTCTGATCTTCAGGCGCCCTAAATAATACTAGCTGTTACAAACGTGGCATAGTAAAGACATAGAAAAATGTGAGAAAGCTGTTGATTGGCCCAGGAATGGCGATCTTTCCAGATCACAATTATACTCGAGCAGCAATATACTAAAGATCTCCAATTATAGCGCATTCTGTTACAGCTGCCCTGTCACAGCTCTGTCTAGGATGTTTCCTTAGAACCACGTGCCTTAATTGATGATCGGAGCCCCGAGGATCCTTTTAAGCAGCGAACATCCCTCCTTTCAAGACTTGTTCAGCCCCACCTTCCTGCAGTCCACTTATCTCAAACTACCTTCATAAATCATAACATGTTAGCACAATTGAGAGATACATAGCCTTAATTATCACAATCATAAGCATTAATAAGATAAAGTAATGATCAGTCATACCTTGGCAGCTTGGGGGAATAAAGTGAGGACAACAGGTCTAATTAGCATGCTAAATGGTGTAGGATAGGGGAAGAAAAGGTGATCAAGGATGGTTAAAAGGGACCAATTCTAGGCTCAACAAGAGCAACGTGGTTAAAGTGGAGTTAGGAGTTAGTTAGACTCACTGTTTAGGATATGTCCACTTTCTGAGGTGGACCAATCTTGTAACGACCACTGATCCTATAAATATAAGTCACATTGTAATCCTTTCGACATCTTATCGCATCTTATCTTATCTTTGTATTAAATTTGATCTTAGTCTTTGAGGATCGGTTCCGTGGATCTATATCTCTGTTGGTTCTATGATTTGTAAGACAAATTTGGTGTATGAAGTCTACTTTTAATCAAAAGGAATGTTTTTTCCATGAATTTGTCTCTCATGTGTTGTGTCACAATATGATTAGATATGTTGTGTGACAATATGATTAGATCTGTTGTGTTGCAGTATGATTAGATCTGTTGTGTCACAGCATGATTAGATCTGTTGTGTCGTAGTATGGATAGATCTGTTATATCGCAGTTATGATATGTATCGCAGATCTGTTAAATATGTTTCTATAATATGTTAATGTGTAGATATTATTAGTATGTCTCTATATCCGATGAAAATGTTATGATTCAATTGCTAACTATGCCAATTTCTGAGTTATGTTGCGATTAAATGTTAATGATGCATATCCTCTTATACCTGTGGAAGCTTGGTTCCTACAGCTCCCTTAGGTTCCTTGGGGGAGACCTCACTCACTTTGTGAGTGTTTATGGAAAGGATAAACCCTTTTTGGGTCAATATCTATGGCTGTTTGTGTTGAGCTTTGTTGACACTACATGAAGTGAACCCCTATCGACAGGTCTGTGTCAACAAATGGTTCTGTTTCCAAGACCTTAGTGCGAGAAGGAGAGCACATGTTGTGGCATCCAAAAAATCCAGAGATCAGGGAATGGTTCAACAAAAAGACGCGAGAGATTGCCGAGGAATAAAATCTCAACCCTGGATGGTTGATAGACCAGTGGTTACTGAAGTACATCTATACTGATATAGGCGAGGTATTTTTCTGTGAGTTTCCTATACTGTTGTATGAATGGTTGGATAAACTAACTGATCAGAAGATAAATTTCTAAGGAGGCGAGCCAGAGCAGTGGACCCCGGAACTGATCCAACAATTGAGAAGTCTTAACAATAAAGCTTCAAGGGCTATCAACGTCTGGGTGGATAGCATTTTGGAAGGGTACATTATTGATTTTGATGTCGATACACTTAGATCGTATAGTGATGTGGAAAGAAAGTTATTTAAAGGACCCAAAAGAAGGTACCTATTGTCATTACCATTGTGGATAAAAATGCTTATTTGTGAAAAAGGTATATTGAAGATGAGCTTCGACAAGTAAATATGTAGTGCAAGAAGGTTGTGGGTACTGCGCAGATGTGGGTCTAATAGAATGATACGAGGTAGATGGAAATGAGCTACGACAAAATTGTAAGGGAAGCTGTGGAATATTGTGGCCTCCTGAGAAGTGGGGCGAGGTTTCGGCCAAAGAAGAAGAGGGGGACTGAGATAGAGAGAGATATTCCTAGTGTGACCAGAACAGAGGATTGCGAAGAAGGCCGATAAGGGACTAAGAGACCCTACAATGATGAAGAGGATGACCAGGATACCCCTGAATCTGAGGAAGGAAAAATCCAAGGCTACGACGTACCCACAACCTCGTGAACTTCACCAAAGTTTGGAGGAAGAAACACAAGTTCTTTCAGGGTTTCCCTGCAGGTCACAATAGCAGTAATAGTAGCGTATCTATAAACATTGGTAGAAAACCAAGGATGGCAGGAGATGACGTGAATTTGCTTCTCTTTCAGGGTAATGGGACAGAGTATCCTGAGCAATATTGGTTCTTGTGCGAAGCAGTTTGGACAGTAAAACAAGTGCATGATGAATCTATCAAGAAGGGACAACTGGCGATGAACTTCAGAGCTCATGCTTTTGATTGGTACATGAATTTTATACAAGTATCTATAGGACTTTTGCAAAAGACTATGGAATAAATCAGAGATGGGATGATCGACGAGTTTAAGAATCCTAAATGATAATCACAATACATCACAGAATTGAAGGAGATAAAGAAATTCCCTAATGATTTGGTATGGGATTTTGATAAGAGGTTCAGAAATATGATGGCTAAATTTAGTTTTGGGATGAGTTATGTGTAACACAAGGAATGTTTTATTGCAACATTGATACCCGACATCTAGATGTCGTTTATGTAGCAAAAGATCTTATCTCATGCGGAGGCTTTGTAGCTCGCGATGAAGCTCGAAGCTCTGTCGACTAGAGAAACAGGGATTGACATGAGCCAGATCCAATCGCAGCTAGCAAACTTGACTATTCAGCTACAGGATATCAAGAAAGGGAAGGAAGTTTGCGAAGAGGTATGGTGTAGTTGATGCAAGTCTGAAGGGAGTCATAAAGATCAGTGTCCTGACTTACGTGAGTATCTACAGTCTGGTGCACCCAATCCACCTAGTAAAGGAGGAATGCCATGGTGTCAAGTTTTCCACACAAGAGGACATCGCTCAGAGGAATGCATGTATTTACAGAAGGTTGTTTCAAATCAAGCTAATTTGTATTGTAACTTCTGTCGATTTGTCGACCATGATGAGAAAAATTATCAAGCTTATGACTTGCTTAAAGAAAGGACTATTGATACTTAATTTATGAAGGGAGACGAGCAACAGTAGGAAGAAAGACATCTGGTGCAACCAATGTATAATCAGCCGCAGTACAATCCTCCACAGTACAATCAGTCATAGTTCAACCAACAACGAGGAGGAATGAGAGGAGGATATCATAGTGGTAATGACAGAGGTTTTGATCGCAGATGAACCTTTGGTCGAGGTCAAGAACTGATCACATTATATAATTGTGCACAGATCAGACATTATCAGGGGGATTGACAGAATCTCACCCCTCAATTTACCTATTGTAGCGCAGCTGATCATACCATCGAAGAGTGTCCCCAACTAATCACAAAGTGGTAGGATAACAATGTGCCATAACTACAACCGAACTCGAACCTGAACTAGAACTAGAATCCCAATTAGAACGTGCAGAATATCTCAGCTAAGCTAAGAGGTCAACCAACAAATGTCACAGTAGTAACCAGAGTAGGAGCTAGGATAGGAGAACATAGGCTACTACCGAATGTCAGTCCCACGACCTAGAAACAGGTATGATTTGATGTTGAAGAAGAGAAAGCAACTTTTTGAGAAGCACGAGATGCACTAATAAATAATAATGCTCAATCGACACCTATAGTCCATAAAGAACCTGTCTATGAGATGCCGCCAATTTTTGACCAGACAATGTTGCAGAAGTCACCGAGGAAGGTCAGTACTTTGAATTTTTTTCTAGAGAGTTTTTTAACACTAGAAAAGGATCAGAAAGCATTAGAAAACACAGATAGCTTCTTGTATCAATAGAAAGAGGGGTGACAGGATCGTGCAGTCAAGCATCTCCATAAGAAGAAAATAGAAAGGGAGATGAGGATGAATGCCCATATCAATGCATATGACATGGATTCCATCATTTAGATCTAGGATCCAATTTGAATATCATAACGAAGAAAACATGGGAAGTTATGGGGAAGCCACAGTTAGTATGGGCCCCTGTGCATCTTCGTTTAGCAAACGAGATTAAGGTTTCACCAATCGGTCGGTTGCCTTATCTACCAATCGAGGTAGAAGGATTGAAGACATATGCAGATTTTGACGTCATAGAGATAATTGATAACACCGGTCCATATCCTGCACTATTGGGAATAGACTGGGAAATGGAAAATCAGTCAGTTATCAATTTCAAGAAAAGAATGATGTCTTTTGAGAACTATGACATGAGAGTCATTGATCCACTTGATCCACTTGAAGGATAGATATATGTTGAACCAATGGAGATGAGCTCACCGGAGGTTTGGACAACATCTATAATGTCTCATAATATTACATCAATCCCACCGCCGATGGAGAATTGGCGTTTCGAAGTATCAGCTCGGCGTCATCGGACTTTGACGAGGCTTTAAAGAATTGGAAAAATCTGTTGCATGAGGTATCATTCAGGAAGTGTGCACAGATCACTCAATCATTGAGATGGGTCACAATAGAAGTATGTGATATACCGACATATGAAGGACTACGTAACCTGGAAATATTCATCAATGATTTTGAAGAAAAAGTATCAGAACCACAATGCTTGCTAGCATTAGATGAAGCATTGAAGGTCACTCTGGTAAGGTTGTGGGATGTGCACAAGTCATCAGTAACAAAATGGAAACAATGTCGACAATTAATGGAAGTAAGATTTGGGAAAAGTGAATGCTACCAAGGAAAGAAGTATCATGGACGTATTGATCCAAGGGACCATCTAGGAAAATGACAGGCTACATGGGGGCTGAGGCCAAAGAAAGAATGGGTTCATGCATTCATCCAAACGTTAGATGAAGTGCCATGGAGCTGGTACATCTCAGTAGAGATGAGACAAGGAAAAACTACATGGGAGGATATAACCACTAGTTTCAGTCACACATTATGTTTTTCTGATGAGAATCCCCTAATTGACGGCGTGCTACAGGTAATCCATGAAAATATATCTCAGACAGTTTCGATCGAAAGACCAATGGTACTGCAATGGACTGCAACACCTAAGATGATGATGGAATGTTACAATGTTTCAGGAGTACTTGAGGATGACACATATCCTAGATTTGTCTATGTTCCAGAGTCAGAAGGAAGCCATGATGTTGAAGCACCAAGTATGCCATTAGCCAGATTGAAGCAACCATTGAAAATTAAGAAAGTAAATATTGGGTCCTTGGATAATCCCAAGTTTTCCAGTATTGGAAACTATTGGGATGACACAACAATCAGAAAGGTCACCGACTTATTGCATGAATTTCAAGATTTGTTCCCGATGAAGTTTTCTTAGATGATGGGAATTTCCAGGGAATTGGGAGAGATGAAGATCCCCCTTAAACCCAATGCTAATCCAGTGAAGCAGTGACCATATAGATTGAATCCCAGATACAAAGAGTGAGTGAGGATGATATAGAGAGGATGTTGGACACAGGGATCATTGATCCTGTCGAGGAGTCAGATGGATTAGCCCGATGGTCATCCAGGACAAGAAGACTGGCGAAGTCCGGATTTGCGTCTACTTAAGGATGTTAAATGATTCATGCCTTCATGATCCATTCCCCACACCCTTTACCTATGAAGTACTTGAAGTTGTCGGAGGACAAGAAGTATATTCATTCACAGATGGGTTTTGAGGATATCACGAGATCAAGATTGCAAAAGAATATTGACAAAAAACCACCTTTGTAACAGATTGGGGCTGCTATCAGTACACAGTAATGCCATTTGGTCTCAGTAATTGTCCTACAATTTTCTCGAGGTTGGTTGTTGTCAATTTCAAATATTTTATTGACAAGTTCTTGGCGATGTATATGGATCACTAGATTATGTATGGATTTGTTAAAGACCATGTTGAGAGCCTAGGGATGATGCATGAAATATGTCAACAACATCATATATATTTGAATTTAGAGAATTGTATATTTTGTGCACCATTTGGTATCTTGTTGGGACATATTGTCTACAAGGAAGGTATGTTGGTCGACCTATCCAAGATTGTGATCATTGTCAACTTACCAACACCTATGACAATAAAGCAACTGAGGGGCACATTGCTCCATACAAGATACTATAGAAAGTTCATAAAAGGGTATGCAAGGATTATTGTGCCCATGGAGAAGCTACTGAAGAAAGATGTGAAGTTTGAATGGAATGATGAGTGTCAGAAGAGCCTCGACATATTGAAGGAAAAGATAGTTGCAGCACCAATATTATCCTTCCCTGACTCGAAGAAAGAATTCCATGTCATCATCGATGCTTCGTTAGTCATGGTGGGGGTGATATTGGCCCATCCTAGATAAGGGTCGATTGACCATCCTATCGCATTTGCTAGCTGTAATTTGTCGATCGCAGAGAAAAATTCTACAAAAACAGAAAGAGAAGGCCTCACGATGGTATATGCATTGCAAAAGTTCTTACACTATATGCTAGGAGGACACTTCAATATGTTTACTCACCATTCAACACTAAAGTGCCTGGTTAACAAGCCTATGTTGGGAGGGAATACCTGTTGGTGGTTGCTTCTATTTCAGGGATTTGAATTTGAAATAATCATGAATCCTCGACAATTGAACATGGGACCTGACTATCTGTTGAGGATCAAATCGGGCGAGGAACCAAGTATTATCAAAGAAAGTCTTTCCAATGCACAATAATTTGGCATTGGAATGGTCGATAACGATTATGAACAAACTGTTTGGTTTTTTGCCATGGGAAGAGCACCTGAAGCATTCACCACTAATCAGAAGAAGCATTTATTCATTACAGTTGTTGATTTCCAATTGATCGTACGACAATTATACAATATGGGGCCAGATGAAATTCTATGTCGATATGTCCTTCCTCATGAGCAATAAAGAGTGTTTTCTAAGGCTCATAGTGGGATCGTAGGAGGGAATTATGGAGGGCATGCAACTTCCAGAAAGTTACTTAGAGATGGCTTATGGTGGCCAACACTGCATGGCGATGCAACTATTACTCCAAGAGATGCGACGTATGTCAGAGGATGGGGAAACCATCACGATGAGATGAGATGCCATTGGTGCCCCAATTGACATTACAACCTTTTGATAAATGCGCAGTAGAATTTGTGGGACCCATTAACCCAGCAAGAAAGAGGACAAGTGTGAGGTAGATCATTACTACGATATACTACCTAACAAGATGGGTCGAAGCATCACTAGTGAAAGATTGCATAGCTGTGACAACAACAATATTTCTTTTCGACAATGTGGTCACTAGGTTTGGGAGTCCAAAGATCTTGATGAGCGACCAAGGTACGCATTTTGTAAATCATACCATCGAAGCAATGATTGAGGAGTTTCAGATTCAGCATAGAAGAAGTACTCCATACCACCCATAGGTGAATGGAGCAGTTGAAGCACTGAAAACAATTCTATAGAATGCGCTCACTAAGGTGTGCAATACAAACCATGACGATTGGGACTTGAAGATTCCTGTGGTATTACAAGCCTATAACAACATGAAAAAGATTGATAGGCTAGAACCCCTTCAATATGGTATATGGACAAGAAGCATTAATTCTTATGGAGTACATTGTCCCCAGTCTGCACATAGCAGCAGCGACCGGCATGAGCGACGATGGGGCTGTTGAAGAAATATTGGCGCAATTACTACAACTAGATGAAGATAGCTTCATTGCAGGGTTTCAAAAGCAAGTGGAAAAATATCGATAGAAGGAATGGCATGATATCCATGTAAATAAGAATCGCTTTCAGTGCAGAGACATGGTACTCCTATATGACAGTAATTTTGCAAAACACCTAGGTTTGCTTCTAAATCCAAAAAGACCTATATTTCTTTAGTAACACCTCTTTTAATTGCATTTTCAATTCTAGCAATTCCAGTGTACTCATCATGCAGGGTGTCTTGGAAACTGGTGCAGCTCCTAACATGAGGTCAATTGTAAAATCAATGTCTCTATTTGGAGTAAGTCATGGAATCTCATTAGGAAAAACATCCCTAAATTCTTGCAATACATGATACTCCTCCAACTTAGCAGTTTCATTTTTTGTTTCCTCCAAAACATGGGTTGCATACAATTTAAAACCCTTCCTATAAAACTTCTTCAGCTGCATGGATGAAATCTTCCTCATAGAAATCACCTTCAGAATTCCTTTTACGACCTTTAGGTTTACTCTTCATCCATGCATTTCAAAAGTCTTGTTGTAGCAGTCAAGTTTAAATATGTTTGCTTCTAACGAATCCATTCCATTGAGAATATCATAGGAACCAAGTGGAAAAATATTAAAAATTTGGACAAGTGAATAGACCATCCATCTCTAATGGACATTTCTCTACCATTTCACTAACTTTTATCTTAGTTCCAGTGGCTAGTTGAACTAACCATGATTTACTATGCTTTAATTTCTTAAAATCACAAATCTCAACAATTTTAGGAGTGATATAACTGTGAGTAGATCCAGGATCAATCAAAATAGAAATAGATTGCTTAGCAATCTTACCTTCAGGTTCAAGCACAGTTGATTGATGGTCTTCCTGGTGGTCATGTAGCTCTACATAGATTCTAGGGATGATCCTTGCCACTTGACCGACAGTCTCAGCTCCTTGGATGTTGTGAACTTGCTTTACATTCCCATTCTGATGTGGACAGTTCCTAAGCATGTGGTCCTCTCCACATCCCCAACATTTAAGTGCCTCTCTTGGCTCCTTTGGATATCTTGGCTTGTCTTCCATCATTCTAGTTGGCTTAGTCACAACCTGTGATGGTTGTATTTGTTGATTTCTGAGATGAGAAGGTTTGAAACCCTTCCTCCTTTGGTCAAAATTCTCAGTTTTCTTGTCCTTCCAAGACTTGTGGAAATCAGGTTTGATTTTGTTTTTATGATAACAATACTTGGACTTTCTCATGGCCTCTTCTAGAGTTCGAGGTTCATCAAACTCAATTCTATATTTATATGACTGAGGTAGCTCGTTTAGAAAATTTTGAATCTTCACCTTATCATCTCTAATATACTTGACATATCTCAGCAGCTCCAAGAATTTGTTTGCATATTATTCCATGGTCAATTGTCCCAATTTCATCTCATGGAACTCTTTGATATTATCATCATAATACCTATCATAGAGGTACTTTTGCTTGAAGTACTTCTTGAACTGCTTCCACGCAATCTTCCTTTCATTAATCTTCTTCACTTTCCTGAGGTGCTACCACCATATAGATGCTCTTCCATTCAAATTGAATATGACCACCCTTGCCTTCATATTTACGGATTAGTCTTCGACTTGGAAATATTTCCTCATCCCAAGAAGGAAAGCTTCATCTTCTTGACTGAATTTTATCGAACCATTAAATGTAGGAGGTTTAGCCTTCTTAATTTCCCCATGTGAATTGTTCTTGTAATGCCTCTTCCTCTTACTCCTATGAGATGAAGAGATTGAACCTTCAATGGATTCTTCAGAGTCAGATGATCCACTAGAAAATATTTCTATAGTATATGTCCCATCTCTAGAGACTCTTCTTGAGCTATTGGACCTCTTGTGGGAATTTGTCCTTGAAATACTCCCACTCCTTTCTCGATTTGCTGAGTGATTCCCAGAGTTAATCCTCCTTTGAATGTCTGTCAAACTCTACAACATGGATGCATTTAATTGATTCTGTTCTTCTTGATATTTAATCATCCTCTCATTATATTCTCTAGAACTTTGCAACTTCACCCTTAGGATCCTCATGGCGGATGCAATATCTGAGGGAGTCTCTTGATTTCTTCTCCCATTGTATTCTGTTTCAGCATTCTCAACTTGTATGTTCTCCCATGGAAACAGTCTCAGGTTCATAGGAATCCTGTGCATCATCCATGATGACAATCCTCTTGGCCTAACCAAGAACAAGATTTTCCCAATAGCACTATGCTCATGTTGACCCCTAACAATCATTGGTATGATCCCGAGTCTTCAAAATGTGTTCATAAACACAATTGTTAACTGCATTATATTCTCATAAATTTATAAATCATTTTCATGCATTTGGGAAAAGATCATATTGAGAATTCTTGCCAATTCACAGTGTTTTCTCACAATTAACGATGTCTCAGGGGGACGATGGGGGTCAGGAGGGATTTCCTTTCGCGTAATCTAGCCCATAAGTTCTATGACATTTTTCAATTTCTGGCACCTGAAAATCCCCCTGGAAAAATGACAAATTTCCTTGTTTCGGCGGACTTTTCCATTTTTTGCCGACCTGTTACGAGGGACTTATCATTTTGTTACCGATCGATGCACTTTTCATTTTCTCGTCGATAGTTTCAACCCATTTTTCAACTTCTCATCGATCGGTGCAACTTTCAATTTGTTGCTGACCCGTTTCGGCGCACTTTTCAATTTCTCGCAATCAACGCAACCTCCAATTCGTCGTCGACCCATTTTGGCACAGTTTTCAATTTGTTTTCAATCGGTACAAATTTCAATTTGTCACCGATAGTTTCATCGCACTTTTCAATATGTCACCGATCAAGGCACTTTTTCGTTTTGGTGCCAACCCATTTCATCGACTTTTCCAATTTGTTGTTGATTGGCGCACTTTTCAATTTCACGTCGACACACCTTTTTCAACAACCTTTTTGGTTTATTGTTGAAACATATCGATGACCTTTCCAATTTCTCGCCGATCTTTTCAATGCTCTTTTCAATTTTGTGCCGACACATACTCAGTTAAGAAAAACAAAAAAACTTAGAAAAATTTAGAAATTTTCTTAATGGTCAGTGGTGATCAAGAAGCCATCTTACCACTGCAATTTGTTCAAGTTAACCCATTCAATCTTGACATTGGAACTTGTGGCTCTGATACCACACTATCACGTCCCCTCCCATTGGTCTAACTCAAGGAAGGAAACGTGACACTAAGTTTGGACTTCTATCCCCATGATCATTTTTCATTTACATAACGAGTAAAAAAATATGTCTAGATGTATAATTCAAATAAACATAGTAGAATAAAACTCTACTACACACACATCTAGCATGCGATCATCAGCATAATCATAACAATCAATAACTTAAGACATTGTAGAATTAACACAAGAGATAATACTTATCTTGAAATGAAGTAGTCCCGAGCAACTGACCATGCAACTGCAACATTCCACCCAGCTATAGGCCAACTGTGCTCATCAATCTCTCAACACAGTTTCCAACCCCGAGCTGGACATGATTTCCACAAGGAAAAAGGGAACAACCACTAACACATAGCCAAGTAATACATCACAATTCAGCTAAGCCAATTCACAGTTGGGTTTATCAGGCAGTTAATGAAGTAGAAAGGAAGAATTGATAAGCTAGTGAGCTCAACCACAGAGCTATTGGTACCTCTACAAGATCTAGCCAGCTTGATACCCACAATACCTACACACCCAACAAAATGAAGTATTTCACTGCTACACAGTCTCTAAGGCCATACCTTCCCTTCTAGTGCTCTTAAGGGTGTACTTTTAATTTGGTTTATATATTTGAATAAAAGTATTATATATAAGAAGTCTACTTCTGTATTTTATCCGTATTTGATTTTTTTCTTACGTATTTTATCCATATCGAATCGTATTCGTACTCGAATTATGCCACTATGATTATAACCATTACAATGGTGAAACAACATATAAATAGTAGTTAAATAACATAAAAATATTATAAAGAATAACTATTTCCTTATGTGGTTTAATTTTATATAATACATGAATATAATCAAACTTCCACCAATTTCTTCTATATGGCAAAGTGTAATCCACCAAATACCATATTTATGACACGAGAAAATGAAATAACACATCATTTATTATGTTCCTTTTGATAGATTTATCATGAGAATCAAATACAACTAAATTAACTAAGAGATTTCTCAAGGCTGGAACCTTACAGTTCAACATTTATTTTTCATTGCTACTAACATCTGCAAAGCAAGGTTGCAATTTCAAAACCAAAATGAATGCATTTATGTTGGGGACGTATTCAATCAGTTTTGTTATCTTTATTGATGGTTATTAAATTTACTATCGTTTAATTCGATGTAACTAAATTAACTAAGCAACTTTTCAAGCCTCCAAAGTACATCTAATTTTTATTTTGAGCCACTAAAAAGCAAGGCTGGAATTTCAAAACTAAAATATAGATTAATGATAGGACAATTAGTTTTGCTATTTTATTAATCCTACGTGGAAGTTGAAATCTCATCATAAAAGCTTTTTACTCATATTTCCTTTTCTTCAGAGATATAACATGTCGGCACTTATAAGATTTTCATGTTTCGTTGAGATTACAGTAATCCAAACGAATTTTACTTTGTAAGACTTTCTCACATAATATTGCTACAATTTGTAATAATTTTTCCATAAAATTGTTAAAATAATCGATTTGGATTTATTAGTTTTAATTATCAGATTCTTTTAATTTATTTTTATAACATTTCAGATTATTATTATTAATCAATAATGTAAATATAATAAGTTGAAATAATGTAAATATAATAAGTTGAGTAAATTGCCAGCGGGTAATCCAAGTTAGAAGATGTTTTAACTAAATTAAATCTAAATGAATAGAATAAAATTCATCTAATCCCATCAACAAATCACCAGGTTATATTCACTAATATATATATATATATATATTTTGTCCACTAAATAAAGATTAAATAAAGATTGAAGAATGAACTAATTGGGTGTGTTTTTACTAACGAGACGGAATATATATAATACTAAAATTTGTGAGAGGAATAATGGGAGGTTGCGTTATTGTGTGGAAGAGTATGGCCTTCCCATGTCTGAAGTTTCAAAACAATGTGCCTGAAAGTGTGCCAGCACAAAAGTTGGGATAGCCACGTTTGCACTGCGACTTTAATCCGTCGTTTCTCACCAGGGTATCTTTAGCCATTGACATTTCCAAATGTTTTTGTCCTGTGGTTACCACCGACCCGTTTGGAAGCCCAATGGCACGTGAAAATTAACAAAAAAATTTAAAACAATTTTTGTGAATTGTGAGTTGATGGTCATGGTTAAAACTTTATTTATTTATTTTAACGGAGAGGCGTTAAAGAAGAGCAGTCTTCCTCACAGATTTGAACTTGGACTTCCATAAAATCACGCGTAGGATAAAAGACAATTAAAATGCTTTTCTTTTTCTTCTTTTTTGACTATTTGGTCTTGGAAATCGTTATTTCAGTAATCGTGTTTGCGGTTTTAGACAAAATATCTGATCTTAAAAGATCCAGATCGCTGAGTCTTTTACTGGATTCCTGCCAATCTGAACGTTTTAGTTAGCACTTATACTACTCCAATCAATCCCACAACCTCAACTCCGATCAACTATTAAGTTCTATTATTATTTAAAATTATTTATTTTCTTCTTTTTTTTAATTCTTTATTTTCTATAAAAAAAACTTATTATTTAAAATTACTTTATTTTCTATAACAAAAACTTTCGCATAACTGTGTTTCTAATAGAGTGAAGGTCGTGTACAATGACAATGAATCGCAGCGAATTTCACATGATGGAGAGCTAAATTCGCATGATCCATGGAGAAATGTTGAAAATAGCAAAAATAGTAGTGGCTGAACTGGAATGTCCTTGTCCACAGTTTAGCATTAGCATTGATTGAGTGGAGACGATATTGTTCACAGCTGGCATTGGCATTTCAATGATATAGCACGTCAAACTAGGATTAATGCTTTTGCATTCATATTTATTACTTGAATTTCCATTAAACGATTTGAATGATCTAATGCTTAAACTTCCCTTAAATATATTGTTTTTAATAAAATAGTAAAACAATGGAATGAGTTCCACATTTTATAATTCATTTATAAAGGACACTGTCCAAAGGAAAACTTCTAAAAACTTTGGAATGAGTTCCACATTTTGTAATCCATTCTTAAATTCATTCTGAAAGGACACATGATTTGTGGTTAGGAATATAAAATCTAAAAAAATCAAATTTTATGATTTAAATATGGGAGTGGAGAAATTTTATTTCAATATAAAATTTTGTATATTAAGTTTTTTTAATAACGTAATTATTTTTCAATTAAAAGATGTTAGTTATTTTTTATTAATTATTTATGGTGATTTATTAATATTTTATTTTTATTTTTTAGTGTGTAAATTGTGTTACTAATTTTACTTTAAAATTGTGGGAAAAAAATTAAAATTAAAAATATATATATAATAAAAAATTGTGAAAATAAAAAATATTGGAAAGACAATTCACTCATAAATACACACTAGCATCAATTATGCCATCTGAGATTAAAGAAATTAGTTGCAATGTCAAAAGCTACGACAAGGAGGACCAACATTGAAGTTTACTTAAACCCTCCCTCCCATGTGGGTGAAGAAAAAAAACTAGGACCTTCACGATTAAAAGTAAACCTAATGTTCCTATAACTAGCAAGTAATATAATAATAAATCATTGTTAGAGTAAACCTAATGTTCCTATAATTAGCAAGTAATATAATAATGAATTATTATAATAATAACATTTCTAAGAATTTAACACAATACATAAAGGATAACGAAGGCCTAGTTTTGTAAACCATCAAATTTACATGTTGATATTATTATTTATGGTTTTTTCTTCACAAGCAAAAATATTGAAATAAATAAAAAATTTGTATTGATTAAACAATTTCGATGTATTTTTATATGATTTTTTTTTTTTTTTTTACAATTGGACTCGTGCAAGGTAATGATATCAAATTATGACAAGTTAGTTGCAATGACATGCTAGAAAAACAGAAATATTATCATTAAAATTAACTATTAGAGGTACCTATAAAACTTTTTCGAATTAGGTTTAAAAAGATGAAACATAGAAAAACCGATCACCTTTCGGAATATATAACTTTTATGTATGGAAAAGTTGTATAAACAACCCAAAATGTCATTATTTTCAGATTGGTATGCTATTTTTTTCTCTAAACATAATGCACATGTTTGTGTTTGTCCACCGGTGTGTTATGTAAATTGTCAATTTATGAGCAAAAAAATATGTAGAGGCGTAGGCAACAGACAAATCTTGTGTGGGGCTATTTTTCCAAAATTTTAAAAGTTAATTTTATATTTTTTTTAAATTACGAAAGTTAGTGAATCCTTAAAACGACATGGTTGAGTGTTGGTCCATCATATCATGGTCTGAACATAATCAATCAATTTTTTTTTAGCTTGTAGGTATTCTTGTACTCTTGTGCGGATTATTTTCCGTTTTCGAAATATGTAAGCCAATCAAAAGTTATAGGCCAAATAAACGACCTATGCTTTTTAGAAATTTGACATAAGTGCAGTTAAAAATGAATTAAAAAGAGAAAACACCAACAGATCTATTAAAAAATATATATATATATATTTAGAATCTGCACACAGAGCTCGACAAGTGTGTGCAATTTCATCAATAGTGCACTAGTGGAGCATATGCAGAACTAAGCATGAAAAACATAGTTACAGCATGATGTGTTCTGCCATAAATCAGACCGAGCATTAAGGTTTGGCAATCCGAAGCTAATATCAAACTTACAAGGGCACCAAGAACAATTTGAATCCAGACACACGTGCATGCATATGCACACACACATAGATGTGTGCACATGCATAGGCACGCATGCGTTGCTTTGTGCGCACATGCAAATGCGCAAACGCATTGCTATGTGCGCAAGCGTTGATTCTATATCTATAAAATATAATTTTTATTCCTAGACATAAAAGTTCCAAAAGAATTTCATTCACTATTTTTGTGGAATAAGATGAGATTACCTCTAAGGATGAGACCCTCCCCCCCCTCTCTATAACCCCACCCCCCTCTCTTCCTATCCAACCAATCCCCCCCTTCTCTTCCACTCTACCCAATCCCTCCTCCCTCCCTCACCCCTTTCTTCTCTCCTTCACCACAAGGGTTAGGAGATATACTATTACACAAAATCACTAACTCGCATTATCCTCATGTACATATAAATCTTCATCCTTGTAACCATAAATCCATGACCGCTATATTTCAATCCCCAAACCCTTGACCATTAGTCCCTAGCCACTGCAATCCTTAGTCCCTAGTACAACTAACCACCATAACTCTTGAACACCAATTTCATTAAATTTGGACTTATTCCAGTCCAAGTCACTTTGAAGATGGGTCAAAAATAGTCTTTCTAGACTCCAAAATCAAGCAAAATCCAGTTCCAAAACTATCAAATCCAGGTTCCAAAAGTCCCAAAACTAGTTCCAAAAGTGCCAAAACCGGTTCTGAAAGTGCCAACATTGATTACAAAATTGCCAAATCCGATTCCGAAAGTGCCAAAACCGGTTTCTAAAGTGCCAAAACCGATTCCAAAATTGCAAAATCCGATTCCAAAAGTGCCAAATAAAGGTTCCTAAAGAGCCAAAACAGGTTCCAAAAGCACCAAATCCGGTTCTGAAAGTGACCAAACCAGTCCTGAAAATGCCAAATCCATTTCCAAAAGAACCAAAATCGAGGTTCCAAAACCATAATTTTTCTTTTGATATTGGTGTCTGTATAATATGATAGTCATTTGAAGTTGAATGTCATTAACCAACACCCCATTTTTTAATGAGCCTCGAGATAAATGAATGAAGGGGCGGTCGACCCTTCTTCTGCCCACTATTATTTTTATACTACAGAAGGGGCGGCCGATCCTTCTTGTCGTCAGTTGGAAGTCGGGATAAATATTGTTTACATGTTATAACATAGGCAATGTCCCCATCCCTACCATATACTGCGAAAGTCGGTAGTGGGGAAATGTTGTCCCAACCTTCATAGATTAATTGTTTTTCATTACTCGTTTAAATGAAGGGTCGATTGACCCTTCTTGTGCTTAGTATTTTTGAAGTCTTCACCATTCAGGATATACATGATTTGACAGCCTAAACTTTGTCGGTTGAATATTTGCACAATTCCCTCATAAATGAAGGGGCGGATGACCCTTCGTGTGCCCACTATTGTTTTCATACTAGTTCTAGACTGCCAGAAAGGTCGACCGACCCTTCTTGTGATTTATATTTTTCCAGTCTTGACCATTCTGGTTATAAATGACTTGAAATCTATTTTGGAAGGCCAAAATATCACACGTGTGAGCCTCAAAGAGAGGAGTGACGCCATAGGAAGTGATGACATGGCATCTATGATGACATGGAATGTGTAATGAGGCTGGAAATACACATGCTGGCGTTCTGGTGTATCATTTAGTCTAACATCATTCTCAAAAAGTATGGCAAATTTGTGAAACTTTGGGAATTGACAAAGTATGGAAAAAGTAGTCAAAACTGCTCTGATAGAATGGCCACCATAATTCATGGGTTCAGAAAAATTTACGCACCATCATATCATGCTATAGCTTGTTGAAGTGGCTATCTAGTTATACATGATTGCGGATTGCGGGAACTGTTTGAATAATGAATTTGCGACACGTGTTTCCACAACCCGCCAGGAAAATTGTGGATTGCGAAAACTATGGTTTATTTTTATTTCGAGTCGTAGTCCCGCAAACAGCAATTGCGGATTGCGGGAACACCTTATATATTTCCAAACCATTAAACCCCCGTAACTCATTGAAGACTTCCCCAAATTAGATGTCAATTGTTCCCTTTTATTATTTTTTATTTTCGAAAATTACCTACTATGTGGCTTTTACTGCAAGTTTTTACCAGGGGTCGTTTTCGCTATTTTTCCAAGCTTGAAATAAGAGTTGGCTGACCCTTCTTGTGCTTAATATTTTTGCAGTATTCACCATTTAGGATATACATGAATTGACATCAAATCAGCCTATACTTCATAGGTTGTATATTTGCACAATTCCCTCATAAATGAAGGGGAGGCCGACCCTTCTTCTACCCACTATTATTTTCATACTAGTTCTAGACTGCCAGAAGGGTCCTGTGATCCTTCTTGTGTTCATGAGTCTGGATATAGGTGAATTGCTGGATATTGGTGTTCACAATTATCGATTGAATGAAGGGGCGGCTGACCCTTCTTCTGATTTATATTTTTCCAGTATTGGCCATTCTCATTATACATGAATTGATCTCTATTTTGGCAGCCCAAAATCTCACACGATAGGAAGTGATGACATGGAAACTATGATGACATGGAATGTCTGATTAGGCTAGAAAGATACATGATGGTGTTCTGGTGCTATCTGACATTGTTCTGGAAAAGTATGGCAAGTTTGTGAAACTTTGGAAATTGAAAAAGTATGGAAAAAGTAGTCAAAACTGCTCTAAGAGAATGCCCGCCATAATTCACGGTTTCAGTAAAATACATGCACCATCATATCCTGCTATAGATTGTGGAAGTGGCTATATAGTTAATATACATGATTGCGGATTGTGGGAACTGTTTGAGTAATGGATTTGTGACATGCATTTCCACAGCACGCAATTCGAGTTGTAGTCATGCAACCTGCAATTGCGGATTGCGGGAGCTTTGTATATATTTCATAACAATTAAACCCTCGCAACGCGTCTTCCACATTCCCTAGATTAGATCTCATCCATCGACTTGTCTCAATATTACGGCCCAGAATTAAGCCGACGAAATTAATAAATATGTTGATTTTGTTTCTGTTTCCTTTTATTATTTTTCATTTTCGAAAATTACCTGCTATGTGCATTTTACTACCAAATCTGTTTCAAAAATTGCCAAATCTAGGTTCCAAAACCATACTTTTTCTTTTGATATTGCCGCTTTTGAAATTGGTTTTTGTGTTGTTATGATATGATAATTATGATGGTCATTTGAACTAGTAAAAAATATACAAATTATCAAATGAATCGGTGTCTACAATATATGATGGTCATTTGAAGTTGTATTTCATTAACGGACACCCCATTTCAAATGAGGCTCGAGATAAATAAATGAAGGGTCAGCCAACCCTTCTTCTGCCCACTATTATTTTGATAATAGTTCTAGTCTGCAAGAAGGGTGGTTGAATCCTTCCTGTGTTCACCATTCTGGATATATGTGAATTGTCAGATATTGGTGTTCACAATTATCTACCAAAAGAAGGGGCGACCGATCCTTCTTGTCGGAAGTCCGAAGTCCTGAGAAATATTGTTTAGGTGTTATAACTTAGGCAATGTACCGATCCCTACAATATACTGCAGAAGTTAGTTGTGGGGAATTGTCATGCCAACCTTCTTAGATTTAATATTTTTTCATTTCTCTTTTAAATTAAGGATCGACCAACCCTTCTTGTGGTTAGTATTTTTCAGTCTTCAATATTCAGGATATAGATAAATTTACAGCCTATACTTCATGGGATGAATATTTGGACAACTTCCTCATAAATGAAGGTGCGGTAAACCCTTCTTCCGCCCAATATTATCTTCATAGTGGTTCTAGACTGCAAGAATGGTCATCCCATCCTTCTTGTGTTCACCAGTCTAGATAAAGGTGACTTACTAGATATTAGTGTTCACAATTATCTACTAAGCGAAGGGTCCTCTGACCCTTCTTGTTATTTGTGTTTTTCCAGCCTTGATCATTCTGGTTATATATGAATTGAACTCTATTTTGGTAGGCCAAAATCTCACACGTGTGAACCTCAAAAAGGGAATTGACACCATACGAAGTGATTATGTGGCATGTATGATGACATGGAATGTGTGATGAGGTTGGAAAGACACATGATGGTGTTCTGGAGCTATCATTAAATCAATGTCTCAATCCGACATGTTCTATGAAAACTATAGAAAACTGGTGACTTTGAGAGAATGCCCACCATAATTCATGGTTTGAGAAAAATGCACACACTATCATATCATGTTATAGCTTGTTCTAGTGGCTATCTAGTCATGGTCTTAGTTTGCCTCAATCATTTCTGAGGAGAAAGTTATAAGTCTACCAAAATAGGGTTTCAGGATCAACCAAGTTGGAGAAATTCTTAGTAATGACCAAGTGTTGGAAAACTGGTTCAGGTGGCCTTGGGAAAATGCCCGCCATACCTCCTAGGAGAATGATAAAATGGCGGTTAGATCAACGGCTATTCAATAAAGGGCAGTTAGATCAACGGCCCATAATCTTTCTGCGCCACTAACATGCACAACATAATGGAGGTCTGACCGGTTGCGAAATACCATACCGCTAGATGCATGTCGTCTCCACATAACTCTATAAGCAGAGAAAGCAGTAAGGAAAACCACCATCCCGCGTTTCGAAACAACCTTTGGTGGTGTATAAAAGAGAAGGGCACGTCAAAATTTGACTTTTGTGTTGCGAACGACGGAGGATTGGAACATGTTTGTGCTACTCAAAAACGACAGAGCATAGTTTATTCAACCTGTCCATGCCAGGTAGGTCTTCTTAACTCGTGAAAGTAACTAGAATTGTTTACATAATGGAAGGAAGTAGTCAAACCGTCTTTCAAAATGTTGAAACTATTAGGATAGGAGAAACCCTAGCGGATAGAGATAGTGACATTCGTGACCCCATAATGGTTAAATTCTCAGTTTCAGAAATCAAAATCAAGTTGGAGGGTTTATCTAAACAAAATTTGGATGTGCACAATGTTTATAAGTCTCGTTTTATCCATTTCTGTCCCGAACAACCTTCAGGGTTTCTGGAATTCATTTCATGTTGTGCAGTAAATTATTCTCAGAGTCGAAGAGTCATTATGAATTCATCATGAAAGAAAATTATTTGCCGTGTAAATGCGTCTACCATTTGGAAAGCTCTAGGAGTACCCTTGTTTTCCTCCCATGACCAGGAAGATTTTGCCGAAGAAGCCCTAGTTAGCCAGTAGAAAGAGTCATCCCCTGAGACCAAACAAACCTTCATGACCAGTTGTCTGAAACCTGGCCTTACCATTGATAACACCCCCTATCCACTTGAAATTAATTTCTTTGATGCAAATTCACAGTTAGTTTTGTCACTCATTTCATAGTTTTTAGGGTTTGATGATGATTCCATGGTCACAGAGGTCCAGTTAAGTTTGCTTTTTAGATTAAGCATTGCTAAACCAAAAATGGATTATAGTCACGTACCCTACCTTAAATTTGATAAATTCTTGGCTTGGAACATCCACTCTCAGATAGTGAATTTCCACACTTCGAGACATTTCATATTCCAGACACACCTGATGAAAATGCTCCTGTTTAACAGTTGAAAAGATTTACAATTCCCACAGTCTGTGTTTTCATAAATAGTGGAAGACACTATGTTTAATTTTATGAATTTTATTTTATCAGAAGTATACAGATTGATGTTTGGAGAAAATTTTCCTAGAGTATTATCAGAGATGAAGACCCTGATGCAATTAAGCCCATAAAAAGCAATTGGAGACTAGTTTTTAGGGAAGCAAGATACAGTAATCAAACTTTATGGATTTTTTAAGGAGCCCTTTATTCTACCAGCCTTTTTAACTCCGATATTTTTTGCTTTGGAGTTTATCAGACAAAAATTGACAGTAGAAAATGACCATTTTCTACTATTCAAGAAAGCTACAGATATAAAGTTCCCTTTAAAAATTGGTCCTTTTATCATCAAGAACAAGAATGCTCTCCCTTTTGTACAAAAACATTTGGAAGCACAGAATTTTAGGAAAGCCACAGCTATTAATTATGATCCTTGTCATGTTATTTCTGATAGAAGGAAAGAGAACAAAAATAAAGCCTTTGATCACCAAGAGGTTGAAGGATTGGCGAAGATGGAAAATTTACTACAATATGAATTAGACACGAAAGTTTTGGGAAGTTCACACTCTAATCCTTCTACCTTGGATAAAGTTTCAGCTGAGTTGGCACCTGCCCCAGGAAAGGTTGAAGCAACAAGTAAAAGAAGTTTTCATGAAAGTACTGATATGTAGGTGGAGGAAGAAAGAGAAGCCAAAAGATTAAAATCAAGCCAGCAAGATGAATTAGTTGTATCTGACAAACAAAAGGGAATTAAGAAAAAAAATACCAAGGGCCAGCAATTCAAGTACAGGAATACGAATTTGATGGGGCAAGAGCTGCAGGTGATTCTAGCAAATTTCATTCAAGAGATGAAATATGTGTAAAATATGGCAAAGACAGACAAAAAGCAGCAGAAGCAATGCATAAGTTGTTTCCAGAAGTCAGGAATGTTGTTGATTCAAAAATTACTCTGATGACTAGCAGAGATCCATACAAAAATACTTTGAATTTGGTCGTATCATCTGATGAGAAGGTCACATAAATGAAATTGAATTTGCAGAAGATAACAGTCCCTGATCAAATTCACCTACACAGATAGACTGGAGAGGTGATTTATGCTAATATGATGAGAGCTACTTTAACAGTGGAAAAATTACAGAAAACAGTGAACAAGCTGCAAATCCAGTTGAGGCAAGAGAAAACAAAGAACAAAGCTCATCAACTACAAATAAAAAGATTGCAAGATGACCTGGTGAAGAGCAATGATGAACCAAATAGAGGGGAGGCAATTAAAAAGCTTTTAGTTGAGAAAGAAAAGAATATCCAATTACTTCAGCAAAATGTTAGAATTCTAGCAACACGGATAATTCAAGCCTCTGGATTAACTGTGTTGGAACAAGAAAAATAAACTTTATCTCGAGAATTGGATGACTATCTTGCTAAATTGCTCGAGTTTGAGGAAAAAGAGGAAAGTTGGGAGAAAGATAGATTGAGTCTTAAGACTGGAATTGAATATCTAAAGGTGAAATTGGAAAATACAGCACAAGAAAAGCAAGGAACAAATCAAGGCAACAAAGAAGAAAGCACAGATGATATAGTTCAAGCTATGTCCCAAGTTGGCTTGAAAGAGGTGGAGATCATAGAACTAAAAGAAGAAAAACAAAGACTAGAAGAGGAAAATTAGAAAAAGGAAAATGAAATAAAAGAGTTGACAAAAAACAATAGAGATTTGGTAGGCAGAAATCAAAGGATGATAGGCCAAGTGATAGGACAACTAGCATTACAAGGTACAAAGCATTTGATTTTGGATTCAATCATCGATGAGGTTGCAAAATTGAGGCCTTATTTAGATTTTTTGAAGACAAAGGAAGCCATAGCAAATGATAGCTTACAATGATGTAAAGCAATGAGAGAAGTTTTAGATAAGATATGAAAAGACACAACCCAGGGTACCATAAGTTTCTTAAATACTCTGACAGAAGGTGATCTGAAAGAAATGGCTATCGAAAACAGGGTAATAGTCATAACTTGGGCTAGGAGAGTCTTTAGCAAACATTCTCACATTGAGAATGTTCAGGCTAGTGCAAAATAGATGAAGGAATAGGTTGAAGCGTCCAAAAAGGGATTTGAGAAGGTAATACAAAAGGGACTTCCTTATTTTTGGGATCAAAATAATGAGTTAATTTCCTAGGATAATTATAAGGATTTACTATATAATATCGAGAGGAACCATGAGCAATTTCAAGGTTTGACTCATGTTCTAACAGAGAAAATTCTACTGAAGAAACTCTCCCTTGATTTTGAAATTCTAAATCAGCTGGCGATGATAGCTGAAAAGATTCCTCCAACTTCCATTGCAGAGCACATAGAGATGAAAATTCTGGTCGAGGAGATGACTAGTTATGAGGTACCTTCTACAGAGCAATGGAAGATAGTAGAGAGATATGGGAAAATGAAGTACACCTTGCACACATGAAGACTACTGTTTGAGAAAGAAGCCCTGTCAGCAACTACCACCAATAGAAAGACATCAAATGTTATATTTTGAGAAATTTTGGAAATTGTATAAATTTTGACCGAAATGGAATGTAATAGTTAGTTTATAATTTCTATTTTTAGTTATCAAGCAGTTAGGATTTTACCTCGAGAGGTTTTACAATGTATAAAGATTCCGGTGTTATTTTATTCAAAGGATTAGATATTTATTTTGGCAATGTAGTAAGTGTTGGAACCCATGAAGAGATACTCGTTTTGTATTGAGCCCTTCAATTTTGAATAAATATTCCCGAGCAAAGTTGATGCATATTTTCAAGAGTAAAAATTCCTGTGTTATTTTATTCAAAGGATTAAAAATAATGTGGTTGTCCTTTCAATGATGAGCTAATTAACAAATTGAATTATGACGATAATGACTACGTTGTTATTGCAGAATGTGAAACTATATGAATCAAGTAAAGAAATTGACTAATGCATAACGTGCATAAAAATCATATGAATGGTAAATCAAGCACACAGATTTATATGTTTTATGATTTAACAAAACAAAACAGAGTTATTAGATGTATGTATGAGAAACCAAAATGAATCAAGGAAACTTGATACACATAACAAAAGAAAGTAAAATAGAAACTAGCTAAATTTTTTTATAGATTGTAAAACATTACTAGTCTCCAAGTACAGAGTGTCTCTAGTTCTCTCCTTCAATGGTCCCCCCCATTCATGCGATTTGCCCAATATTATATCCATACTAGTTCTAGACTGCAAGAATGTTCGTTCGATCCTTTTTGTGCTAACCATTCTGGATATAGGTGAATTGTTGGATACCGGTGTTCTCAATTATCTACTAAACGAACGGTCGACCGACCCTTCTTGTGCTTAGTATTTTTCCATTGTTTTCCATTCTGGTTATACCTAAAATGATAGCCTAGCCTTAGTATTTGTCCATTATTTGACCATAATTCTATATTTTGGTTGTAAATGTTTTCCAATAATCGGTGATTTTTCGGTTGTAAATGTTTGTTCTTTATATATAAAATGCTTTTTCTCTTAATATGTAAAATAGAATGAGTTATATTCAGAAAGATATATTCATCATTTGACCATATTTCTCTATAAAATACTTCTCTATAATTATATTGAAGCGTATAGATGGATTTATTCAGAAGGATGTGCACATCCATTCATTACAAAAAGGAGAGCCTGGGAGCATGAATAACTTTCCCAGTATGGCTCTGTAAATTTAACAAGCTGATGCAAAAAAAATTCCAAAATTGATGTCAAAACTAATCCAACTAGGGATCTCTTCTACAAAAAATTCTACTGCTGAACTGAGGTAGACTCAGCAATTCTCATGTCCATAGAGGGGGATTCCTGGCAGTGGCTGCACTGTGACATACTGGCCATCTTCAAAATTTCTTCTTTTATAAAATCCACTGTCCACATAAGTTCAATCTGATTGCATTCCAAATCATCAATTCTGGAGTCGTAACAGGTTAATTGTTGAGAAATATACCGCATGTGGTCAGCTGACTCTCTTTGCGCTTTGATGCCCAAGCAGACTGCCTCATAAACCTTTAGAAGGCATTTTTTGAAGTCTTCCACACTAGAATTTAGGAACATCATTCCGTCAGCAAGGCCCACCATTGAACTGAGAGAAGAGGTCAGACATGGGACCGACCACAATTTCAATTGTTTAATCCACCAAACCTCTTATGATCACGAGAGACTCTGCGACAACCACAGGTTATATTATCCTCCTGCTCCTTGGTGGTCCATAATGCTCGTCGAAGTGAAGTTTACATTTTCAAGTAATTGTAAATAAGTAACATTACACATTTACATTAGTATCATTATAGTAACATTACACATATGAAAATTATTCTATTTTTTTAAATAGAATCATTCTGATTTCGTTTTTTAATAGAAACATTCTTTCTTCTTGTTTTATTTTAAATAGAAAAATTCTTTCTTTTTGTTATTTTTAAATCAAAGCATATTTTTTTTTTAAATAGAATGAAATATCATAAAAGGGAGAACACAAGAAGGATCGACCGACCCTTCTTGTAGTGTCAAACTATTAAGAAAATAATATTGGGAATAAGAATGGTCGCTCAACCCTTTTGTAGTGTCGAACTATTATAAAAATAATATTGGGAATAAGATGGGTTGGTCGACCCTTCAATTACGAGGGAACTTTAAAAATAGAACACCTTGTAAGTTATAACATATAAAAATGGTTTCTGAGTAATTTTGTTTTGGATCCTTGTTTTTCGACAAGAAGGATCCGCCGCCCCTTCTTTTCGAAGTTATTTGTGGAAACCTTTATCGCGAGATTCAGCTATATCCATAATGGAGAACTCAAGAAGGATCGACCGACCCTTCTTGCAGTGTCAAACTATTATGAAAAGAATATTGGGAAGAAGAAGAGTCGGTCGACCTTTCATCTACGAGGGAATGGTAAAAATAGAATGCCTTAGAGAAAGAGCATCCGCTCTTTTTCTGAGAGTATTTCTACTTGCTAGCAAAGTATTTGAAGCAAAACTTCTATAAATTTAGCGACACGTGGAATGCTTATATTGTGACATGTGGAATATCTGATTTTTAAAATTATTTCAAAGATTTTTTAAACAAATATTAAGGATATTAATGGTACCAGGCATGTTGGCCGTAGGATTTTCAAGGAATCGATTGGAGTAAGAAGTGTATGATTACTCCAGCAAAATATGTAGTCACTATAGATGGACTCTAAGCAATGAGCTATAACATTAAATGCTCTACAGCTCAATTCCTAGGGCTCACCGAATGTTTATGTCTTGTCACCAAAAAAGTCTCTTGATGGGATCAATGGTAGTTATCACAGTATGGCAGGATCATAGATTTTGGTGAGTCCTAGGCATTGAGCTGTAGAGCATTTAATGCTACAACTCAGTGCTTAGAGTCTATTGGATTTGGAGAATCTTCAGATCCAATGGACCCTAAGCTTACTAAGCTGCAGCATTAAATACTCTGCAGCTCAATGCTTAGGGCTCGCCTAAACATTCTGTGGACTAAAAGCATGATGAGATTATTCACACGAGGGATACAATCCATCATTTACGGTGAATATTATTCATCCTGCTTCCATTTGATGTGTTGGTAGCAGGTATGTTGGCTGTTGGATTTTCAAGGAATCGAGTGGAGTGATACGTGTACGATTACTCCAGCAAAATCTGCTGCAAAATATGGCACAAAATCTGTAGTCACTACAAATGATATATGTAGTCATAATTACCATTTTCCATCCGTCCCAGGCTCCAATCCCATTCAATCCATTAACATAGTGGCCATTCACTATATATAGGATAATCCATCAACATAGTGGCCATTCACAGCAAACTGAAATGAAATTTTTCAGTTTGTTCTCCTTGAGTCTTATGATCGCTCCCCCATTATGCTCATGATATATGAGCATATCGAAGTCCAATCCCTTGAAAATACCTAGGTATGTATGGATTTGTCATTAAGTTACTGCAACAAGGAGGGTACATAGAGAGATTAGCACTGTCCAAGTCCCAATACATGGACTTGTCATTATGTTCCCGGCTTTCTTCTCTAAGACAACATGCACTGTTGCGGTCATTAACACTTGCAGCAGTCGTCGAATGTTGTTTTAGTACCAGACCATGCTGTCAGCTTCTTCTTACTCTTGTTTCAATTCATGAAAATGGTTTAAGAGTTCATGGGGTGCTGTTATCTCGCTTTGACAGATGACTCTTTAGCTCGCTTGATTTCATAGTTCCCTCTTCTTCAAAAGCTTGAGCTAATATATTGTTATGGACTGCTGAAGCCTTTTATTTCCTCTCCCAACATTGCACACTTAATATGTGTAATGGGCTGTTGAAATAGAGGCTTTAACTGTGAATTGCCAGAATCTTATAGCTATGAAGAAATGTTCTCATATAATAGATCTAATGCACAATTTTCCTGCAGGTTAGGAGGCTTTCTAAAGTTTCTCCAGCCTGCATCCACGAGTAACTAGTCCAAGTTAATGGGATGGAAGTTGGAATCCTTGGATGACTATGGGATTTTCAACACTTTTTAAAGTTTAACTTATACTACCACCTTGTGCAAGAGGTATGATGTATTCAGTGAATGATTTGGTTTCATTCTTTCAAAGACACTTGCAGCAGTCGTCGAATGTTGTTTTAGTACAGTCCTTCATGTCTAGAATGAGTCTAGTGCTTCTAAGTCTACAAGTCGAAGCTCCAATAAAAGTTTAGTCTTTTATTACTCCTTCAAAGGAGATGATTTGATTAAGGATAAGGAGAATCTAAAACATTCATTGACTTTAAATTATTGTGAAATTGAATTTAAAATAAAAAAATGCAATTTCGGATTTGAAAAGTGAATTTCAAATAAAAAAATGCAATTGTATATTTGAACATTGCAGTTTTCATTTATAAATGTTGAAAATTTTAAGGTGAAAAAATCAATGTCTAAAATATTCAGTCATTGTATGAATATCATGTAAATCGGCTATGTTATAACATAAAAAATCAATGTCTAAAATATTCAGTCATTGTTTGAATATCAAGTCAACTGTACTTCCGTTTTTCGACATGAAGGATCAGCTGCCCCTTCTTTTCGTAGTTAATTATGAAAACATTTATCCAGCAATTTAGCTATATCCATAATGGAGAACACAAGAAGGATCGACCGACCTTTTTTGCAATGTTAAACTATTAAGAAAATAATATTGGCATTAAGAACAGTCGGTCTACCCTTAAATTTTGAGGGAATTATAAAAATAGAACACCTTGGAAGTTATAACATATAAAAATAGTTTGTCCCGACTTCTGTTTTCCGAAAAGAAGGATCGGCCGCCCCTTATTTTCAAAGTTAACTGTGAAAACCTTTATCCAACAATTCAGCTATATCCATAATGGAGAACACAAGAAGGATTGACCGACCGTTCTTGCAGTGTCGAAATATTATGAAAAGAATATTGGTAATAAGAAGAGTCAAGCGACCCATTCTTGAAGTGTCGAACTAGTATAAAAATAATATGCGGAATAAGAAGGGTCAGCCGACCCTTCAATTACGAGGGAATTGTAAAAATAGAACACCTTGGAAGTTATATGATATAAAAATGGTTTGTTCCTACTTCCGTTTTACGACAAGAAAGATCAGCTGCCCCTTCTTGCAGTAGTTAATTGTCAAAACCTTTATCCAGCAATTCAGCTATAGCCATAATGGATAATACAGGAAGGAGAAATGAGAATATTTCCACTTACCAGCAAATTCTTTAAAGCAAAACGTCTATAAATTTTGTTGTTAAATTTTGATATCTAGTATCCTAGGGTGACACGTGGAACGATCATATTGTGACAGATGGCATATTTGATTTGGCCCTGTGTCTATAGGGAGGTTACGATTTTTATTTGATTTGGCACATTGAGTATAGCAAGGTTACTAATGTGGGTTTAACCACAACACAATCACCCTGTAGTTGGAATGCTAATTGAAGAAATAACATCAATTTATTAATTTATGTTAATCATTTGCAGAAATAGATAAAATGTTTTAATTAAATAAATTCACTTAAAACATAAAAGACACACAGATCATGAGTAAAGACAAATCCAAACCGTAGATGAATGTATGGATTATTGATTACAAATATGATTAAACATGACAGTGCTTTGCAAAGAAAACTAATCAGAGGTCGGATAGCCACCCACTCACAGTCAAAGAGATTTTGTTTGGTGATTAAAGAAGAAGATATAAACAACCCATAAATATAGAAATGAATTATATACTAACTTTAGCAGAAAATGGTAGTTGATGCTTGAAATGAAAGCAACAGACCATAATATTTATGAATTCTATCCCAATACAACACTTATCAAGGCATGAAAAAGCATAACAGTATGAATTAAACAGTGAGAGAAACATTCACATAAGAGAAGAAGTAAATAGACTAGTTGAAATTTCAAGTAAGAATCATTAGGCATGGAGTCGAAAACTAAACAATTTATATACCAACAGATAAACCATCATAAAGATTTTCATAGAGGCAAGTTAGTTGTCAGATTATAGTCAAATCATTTTGCAGGTGGTTTAGAAAGAAACATAGATAGTCTATCAATAATGGGCACCAAGTTACATATGAATACACTATCAATTTTAAGAAGAGAAAAATACAGTCGACTATAAACAAGATCAACACATGAATCTCTGATTCTGTAAAGATGAGTTATTTCCTGTGTGGCTCTTTATATTCAAATATATCAACTCGATACAAAATTCTTGTCTCTCCAAAAAAATTCCAACCCTTTCAAAGTAATTCATAATGTCTTTTATACAAAATGTCTTTTAACTAAAAATTGAAATAAATTAATTAAACTTGCCAAATGTCATTTGAGTTTAAGTCACAAACAATATTACAAATTTCTTTTGAATAAAAATACTTCGAAATCCTCATTTGATGTAGAAACGAACAGCTACTTTCAAGAACGAATTGTGTAGTTGATTTTTCCATACTTTTCCATGTTTATCCACTGATCAGCAGTTGGATAATCATAGCTGGCCATCTCTTTTACCATGACTCTCATTTCAACATGATCTGCATAAGAAATATGTGGAAGTCTTTCACCAATTGAAACTATTTTGTTTAGAATTTCAAAATCTTCTGCAATCTTTTCCATTAAGATTTTCCCTATCAATAAATTTAAATACTGAAATTTCGTATGATCCATTCTTATATTGAACAATAATTTCTTATATTCATCTTGGGGAATTAACTCCTGATTCTCATCCCCAAAAGAAGGCAAACCTTTTTCAATCAATTTCTCAAACTACTTTTTGAATTCCACTACTTGTCTCCTCATTACTCCAGCTTTGGCTTTATCAATGTCTCCATTATGAACTGTATCCATCTTTCTCCTTTATAAACAAACTTAAAATATTATTAGATTGAGTTTCAAGGCCCTACCTATCACTGACAATCAAGCACTTTGTTTTGTTATGTCGTTTTATGCAACACCCACTCGTCCAAAACCTTCCAACATTGACAATACAAAGATGAATGTCAACTTTTGCATGTTTTTCTACTATATATAACTTATTTTCTTTATCCTCCCTGCATCTTTTCGGGTGCTCATTTTCCTCCTTCGTTGATCTCACGTGTTATGATTTGGATCATCAGTTTTCATGTACTTTTTTCCACTTGATAACTTCTTTACATCTACCGTCTGATCATTTTCCTTTTTCAAATCTCGATTGTTGGATCTCTATCACTCAATTCAGCCATTTAATAGTTTATTGTAGAGCAGAGAACCTACCTATTTATTTTAAGGTTGGTTTGGGCCCCCGGTTGACCTGTATGTCTCTTCACAGCTTGATCCTGTCACTTTCGGATGCAAAATAGGACAGATGGAATCCAGCTCTCCGTGCAGGCGAGTTTTTTATATTATTTATCCTTTGCTATCATCCTTGCATCTCCTGCGGCGTGGAAGATTCCCTGGCTGTCTATTTTCTTGATCCATTCTGGGTTGTGGTTTTCCACTGGTTTTTTATCTCTATGATCCCTGGTGGCCTCAAATCCCACCACATGTCACCTTTTCTACCAGTTAAAACCATTGGAAGTCACCCACCGTTGATTTGGATCTTGCATGAATCCTGGCCATGAAACGGTGTGACTTTTAACAAATTCATGGATTTGGCTTGCCTTGATGTTTCGTGCAAGTTAGATCCACGAATAAAACCTCGGCCATAGATCTCGGCCTCCTCAGATCTGCACTGTCCAAACTCGTGGGCCTCTACCAGAAGTTCGCGGATCCGAAAAGTTATTTTCTCCACGCATGTCGTATCGGAGTAGTAGTTCCCGACCGTCGATATGCTCCATTGGCCGTTGATCTGCTACTTAAGATGGTCGTTGGCTAAACATCACCCTCCATCTAAAACAACTTACCATTTTTTTGCGAATCCTGCTCATGTCTATAGATCTTCACCACCAAAGATCTAGACCGTTTATTTGTGTAGATATGTAACAGGAGGTGGACCTCTGCAATTTAATTCTCCTTGCAATGTTTCAGGCTTGGCATTTTGATGATTTCACCCTTGAGGCCGTGAATACCTACCCAGATGATTCTCCATTCTTTTTTGAAATTGAACCTCCCAATTTCATCCAGGACAACGCTAGTGCTAAAACCGACAAGCTAAACTTCATTGGCGAACTATTCTGAAAAGAATATTTGGAATAAGAAGGGTCGAGTGATCCTTCTTACAATGTCCAACTATTATGAAAATAATATTGAGAATAAGAAGGGTCGGCCGACCTCTTAATTAGGAGGCAATTATAAAAATAGAACACCTTGGAAGTTTTAACATATAAAAATGGTTTCTCCCGACTTTCGTTTCCCGACAAGAAGGATCGGCCATCCCTTCTTTTTGTAGTTATTTGTGAAAACCTTTATCTAACAATTCGGCCATATCCATAACGAAGAACACAAGAAGTATCGATTGACCCTTCTTACAGTGACGAACTATTGCGAAAATAATATTTGGAATAAGAAGGGTCTAGCGGCCCTTCTTGCAGTGTCAAACTATTATGAAAATAATATTAGAGATACAAAAGGTAGGCCGACCTTTCAATTACGAGGCAATTTTAAAAATAAAACACCTTGGTAGTTTTAAAATATAAAATGGTTTCTCCTGACTTCCGTTTTCCAACAAGGAGGATCGGTTGCCCCTTCTTTTCATAGTTATTTGTGAAAACCTTTATCCAACAATTCGGCTATATCATAATAGAGAACACAAGAAGGATCAACAAAGCATTCTTGCACTGTCAAACTATTATGAAAAGAATATTTGGAATAAGAAGGGTCGGCCGACCCTTCATTTACAAGGGAATCACAACAATAGAACACCTTTGGGAAAGAGCGGCTGCTCTTTCTCTGAGAATACCTCCACTTGCCAGCATAGTCTTTGAAGCAAGGCATCTATAAATTTTGTTGTTTAAATGTTGATATCCAGTATCTGAGGGTGACATGTGGAACGATCTTATTGTGACACGTGGCATATTTGATTTGGTACATTGAGTATTAGAAATATAGTTTAATTATAATATTGGCTCGTATAGAATATTTTCTCCTATGAGCACCGCTGAATTTGGGAGTTTGAGTATATTGGATCATATTTTAGTATTTTGGTAGTTACTCTGACTCAGGATAATTACTTGATTTTAAGTGCAGCGGATAAAACACTTCTAAAGGCTAATTATTCTTAAGCACAATTAACTAGTAATTAAGGTGTTAATTACAACACTTAACAACAGTTAGTGTGCAAATGACTACACTTATCACAAATTCAATTTTGTAACAAATAAACATCCATTATCAATCCCAATGGCTACAAGTTGTATCTTTCCTTTCATAAAACTTTTATTGATGAAAATGAAAAAATACAACTTTTTGTTGACCATCTGGGAATTTAGAAACACAACAATTTTGTTGCTTAAAACTGCCACATAGGGAAATTTAGAAACTAACTTTGTCTACTATCAACCCTTGAGAACATCCATCATTCTAAACACTATTCCTCATGTTTATTCCTTGTGCCTTGACTGCTGCAAGGCCCTTCTCGTCTATTCTAATTTTTTCTCCTGCCCATCCTTGCCTTGGTGACCATGCCCATATGATGCTATTTAGATCGATATTTATATTTTTTTCTGCACCTACAACCCATTGTTGTTGTCTATCTAAGCATTTTCCATACAAGACCTTCAGATCCTTCGATGGTCCTATTGGCTTCCACCATTGCACCTCTACTTTGTAAGACCCAATAGTACTAGCATCTGAGTCCTGATAAACATCACCAATTGCCTTACCCAACCAAATTGCACAATATGGATTTGGTGATTGCACAATGACCATTTGGTCCTTTACAACATCCACTTTTGGAATGAATTCATCTCTAGGCTTGTTGCATAGCGGTCCAACATAGAAATCCTGCAAGGCAGGAACATTTTCCTTCAAATAGGCATCCATAATTTCATGTTCAGATCTTGTAGGTTCACTATGCATATCATGCCTTGTCGATGTCCAAAAGTTAATTGATGAATGATCAACAGTCTCGAAGGGACTGTCCAAAGCTTTAAGTATAGCCTCCCAATAATTTAACTTGGGACACCAAAATTGTTCACCGCCCTTCTCAATCCCTCCATTCCAGAACGAAATATATGTTTCTAGTCCCTTTTTTATTTTTTCAACGTCCAAAGGAATTTTTGATTGCAGATTTAATAGCCTAGGTTGTCCCAGCGGCAAGTATGCTCTACCATCTGGCAATGACCGCCAGAGTTTAAGAGGAGATGACCAATCTTCATCCCGAAGTGATGCCTTCCATTGCATGACTGGAATGTCATCTATGAGCTAAAATTTAAAATAGTGGCATTTTTTGATACCGATGATCTTGGCATTTCCATCCAAAAGGTGGGGTATCACAAAACTCTTAAAATCGTAAAGTTCATCAATTAGATAAGGGACAAAGGAATTTTGATCTTCACATGTCCTATACGTATCCATAATTTCCGGGAGAGAAAATGTATCCTTGCACATTAGCTTTTCTGATAACCTGCCAAAAGTTCCATCCATGTCTTCATGGGTGTGTCCGACCGGGGGGAATCCAACTTCAACTTTCTCGAACACTCTCCATATGAGTCTGATTGCAATAGAGCATCATGCAATTGGTGCTTAGATGTTCCGCCTTTGTAGAGAAAATCACCATACTTATCACCCACTGGTTCTTCAAGACACTTCAAGCATTTAGCCAGGGATGTCACAGTGAAATTCGATCCCATCTCTAAAAATGAGAGGCTGAAATGACAAAAACCCCCAGTCTAGTTCCCATGGGTCAACATTCCAATCAATGATATGGGAAGATTCATAACATTACTAAAATCTTTTGCCTTCTTACCCATCCTTGGAATCGAAGTCTTTGACTTGTCCATTTTGTCATGAACAATACTGACATAAGTCTTCAGATATTGCTCGGAAGCTGACCTATGAGCATAATAGATTTGGCGACAACTTGACACATATTTATTATGAGCATCCTAATTTGCTCGCAACTTTTCTACCTCAGCAGGATCAATGGTCCCCTTAAGTCTATTATGTATTGTAATGCACTCATTACACCTTGCAAAGTTGTTTGATTTCGAAATTTTAACATTTGGAAAATCTTGTCTCATCACCTTGCTAAAAGAGGATTGTGATATTGGAGGCAAACCGATTCCTGTGATTTCATCATTAGCCATTTTTCGCAGTAAACCATGAGACATCTTAGCGGGTAATAATTTCAAGTTTGTCCTTGTTCCATCTTTACTAATTATTCGTGTAAGATGTGGAGATTTGTCTGAATTCTCTACTTTAATTTTATTAATAGTAGCTACCAGTGCAGTAGTGTTCGCCCTGGATTTTTCCAAGCCACTATTACCGTGCACAGCTCTCACATCACCATTCATGAACATTCATTTATAATTGAAGAAAGTGCTTTTTTTATCCGATGGCATTTATACCATGCATTTTGACAGACGTCTACTGTGTCTAATCTCATTGTAAACAAGCTTCTTTTACTGTCATCTCCTTCTTTGGCCACAGGAGCATTTGATCCCAAAGAATTCATAACAAACTGTCTTTTTGAATTTCCATTCATACTATCAAATTTCTTCGTTCATTCAACTATCGATCCATGTGGAATTTTTGATATACAAAGATTTGAGCAACAATGTTCGGTGCCAATGTTTGAAAGGAATGCACCCAGATTTATTACAGGCCTGTAAGGTACCGATCTTGAATTTCTTTCGGAAATTTTAGTTCCATCTTGCCGCTTTATGAAATTGTATGGCCTTGTTCCATTAACTTTAACATCTGTATATTCACAACGAGGAGTTACACCTGGAAGGACCATCTGTAAAGGACATTCTTCAAAAACATTCCAAAAGTTGACCATTTCTTCGTCTGCTTTCTTTTTTAGTATAACATCCAAAGGAACATTATCGAGGTCAAGCAAATTCTTTGCAGGCCATCTTATAAGGGATCCTTCAAATACACCACAATCCTCGCAATTGTAGAAGACTTTATGAACTAAAATACCAAACTCACCAGCATCTAGTGCTTTGAATTGTACAATGTCTCCCTCAAAAACATTTGACAATATTCCCCAAGCAACATACTATGGCTTTAAAGAACATTGATGTATCAAATTAACTGTCTGTCCCAACAACCTTTCATTGTGATTTTCTTTTAATACTTTCAAAGTAGATTCAGATTGATTATTGTTGAAAGTTTTTGCAAAAGAAAGCAATGTTTCTGTATTAAAATCGATGATTCTCTCAACTGGCCATACAACTAAAGCTCCACTGCTCAACCCTAGACAACATGCCATACAAGAAAACAACACTTCATCCACCAGAATACCAAAGTTGAAGTCACCCAAAAATGTTCCCCTAACAAAATCACTCCCACTCACATTCGTTACAACACCTATGGAAATGCAATCCTTTCTTTCTGAACACTTATGTAACAACTTAACTTTTTTCATAATAAAAGAATATTTATTCTCAGTTGTTATGATATGTGCTACACTCATCGAAGTAAAAGCTGCTATATCATTGACCTCATTCTTAGTTGATATGATATGTGCTACACTTGTTGAAGTAGAAGCTGGTATACCATTCACCTCATTCTCATGAAGAGCAGACCCAATCTGGTTAACGATCTCAGATACAGGCCATTGAATATAACCACCAACTGCCTCTGACAATGTATCTGTACCTTCTAATGGATAGGGCAATGGAAGACTTGGATTTAAAGACTTGGTAACAGTTACAACCATAGATCCATCCTTAATTCTGAAATTATGCAAAAAATTTCTTTCTAAAAAAGAGATTCCTTCAGCAACTTTCAATCCATTCAAAAGTAGGTCCACACATTGTTGAGTACCAAAATCACTCTCAGTTGTTATGATATCTGCTACATTCGTCGAAGTAGAAGCTGCTATATCATTGACCTCATTCTCAGTTGTTATGATATGTGATACACTTGTTGAAGTAGAAGCTGGTATATCATTCACCTCATTCTCGCGAAGAGCAGAACCAATCTAGTTAATGATCTCAGATACAGGCCATTGAATATAACCACCAACTGCCTCTGACAATGTATCTACACCTTCTGCTGGATAGGGAAATGGAAGACTTGCATTTAAAGACTTGGTAACATTTACAATGATACTTCCGTTCTTAATTATAATATTATGCAAAAAAATTCTTTCTAGAAAAGAGATTCCTTCAGCAACTTTCAATCCATTCAAAAGTAGTTCCACACATTTTTGAGTACCAAAATCCATTTCATAAACAATATCTAAAATATAAAATAACAGGACACATTGTTCAGAACCAAAATCTAGTTCAGAAACATTTTATGAAATATAAAATAACAGGAACACATAAACAATCATATTTATTTTAAACAAATATATATTAACATAAATTATAATATATAAAAAAATATTTGTCCAGACTTCTAATTTTTCGAATGGTATGATCGGCCGCCCCTTCTTGTAGAAGAAGCAAACACAAGATGGATTGAAAGGCCCTTCTTGCAGTCATGAAAGATTACGAAAAGAATACTGGGTAGAAAAAGCTTCTCCCGCTCGTTCATTTATGATGGATTATTAAAAATATTCAACCTACGAATGCTAGGCTGCCAATTCATGTATTTCCAAAATTGTTAACAAGGGAAGAATAACGAGCACAACAAGTGTCGGTCGACCCTTCATTTACAATATAAATTTAAATATATTTAATCTATGAATGCTAGGCCGTTAATACATGTATTTCCAAAATTGTGAACAAGGGAAGAATACTGAGCACAACAAGGGTCGGTTGACCCTTCATTTACGATATAAATTTAAATATATTTAATCTACAAAGGTTATGTCAACAATTCCTGACTTTCAAATTCCGCTGTAAATATTAGGGAGTCGACCCGAGCATCATCTAAGTTCTAACATATAAAAAATTTTGTCCTGACTTCCATTTTCCAAAGAGAAGGATCAGTTGCCCCTTCGTTTAGGAGATAATTGTGAACAACTATATCCAGCAGGTCACCGATAATATCTAGAATGGCGAAAGAAAGAAGGATTGACTAAACCTTCTTGCATTCTAGAACTATTATGAATACAATACTGGGCAGAAGAAGGGTCAGCCACCCCTTCTTCTTTTTTGTAAGTAAGAAGTTTTTGTAATAAATCAAAGAGAAATTACAGAAAGAATAAGCTATCCGACAGTCAGACTTGTTCATCAAAATAGACCATCTAACTACTAACCCATAGACTCCAACATCATTAACCTTGCGGTAGACAATTATCACCAAAACAGATAAGATGCTTTCATTCAACTGACCATCCCTATCCTCAGAAGCTTTGGAACAACAAAATCACTACCTATCCCGCTGAACCGAAGATATTCTTAGCATAGGCACGCAGGCCCGAAATAAAAAAGCACAGCAAAATGCTACTACACCCATTAGGAAAGATATACAATTCGAAAAAGACAATCTAATTTAATAGTCGACCCTCCCTTAATAAAAAGGCCGTAGCTCCATTGCTTGGAGAAGAAAATCTAGCTTCTAGTTCAATGCACGAGTCTCATCCAGGTTATGTTGCACCATAAATCGCAACGGAGCTTCCTCTCTGGGGGTTTGTCTGTCGCGGATGGATAAACCGACAAGGTTCTTCATCATCTAGTAAAGGGTTGCCGTGTGCTCGTATAGAATAACATGCCCAGTCATATTGCCTGGATCCATAATCCAGTTCTTCAACTATTTGTGCTCCCCCAGCAGTGTCTTCCTATTCTACCTCAGCCACCATTGATGCTCATAATCATGGATATCCCTCTAAATCTCCCTAGGTATGTTAAGAATGAAAGAATTAGCCTCTCGGAAAGCATGATTACATGCTTGAGAAAAGCCACCACCCAGCTCCCCCGAGGAGTCCCCACAGCTTCTCTTCCTAAATTTTCGACTAGTATCAGTATCTGCCTCCACTAGTATCATATAAATGTGTTTTCCAGCTACTATCATGATTAGGCTAGTACCTCCTATTAACTGAAGGAGGTACAACGGGTGATGCTCACCCTTACGAACACTCACTGTCCTGGGTAGCTCTGCAACGATCTCGAACAACCAAATCCATCAGATCCTCCCATGTATTAGCACTGGTTGCCATGTAAATCCCACTATCGAAGTTGGCCAGCACATCAGCTAATTTATTGCCACTGCATTTGACATGGGAGAAACAATTTGCCAAACCCTGAGAAAATAAAGATGACATGTATTCCAATTTACCTTCCAACCAGGATGATGCCACCTTGGAACTAGATTCAACCTACGAACAATACTGAGCATGGCTAAGTTATAACATATAAAATTGTTTGCTCCAACTTCTGTTTTCCGAGAAGAAGGATCGTTTAGTAGATAATTGTGAAAACCTTTATCTAGAAATTGAACGATATCCAGAATCGTGAAGACAAAGAAGGATCGACTGACCCTTCTTGCAGTCTCAATCTATAACGAAAAGAATATTTGGAAGAAGAAGGATCGTCCGCCCCTTCTTTTACGAGGGAATTGTAAAAATAGAACTTGGAGAAAGAGCGACGGATCTTTCTCTGTGGATATTTCCACTTTTCGGCAAAATGTGCGAAGCAATGATCCTATGAAATATGTGTTTGGAGTGCAGATATCTAGTTTGGCCACTCACTGGAAGAAGGAGCAGACGCTCTTTCTCCTCAACATCCACTTCCAACACCCCAAAAGGGAACAACCTGACAAAAGAGAGACCTCGCTTTCTCTGACAAAATTTCGACTTGATAGCGAACTCTTTGTAGCAAAACTTCTGTAAAAATTTTTGTTCAAATGTGGAAATCTAGTCTCCAGGGTGACACATGGAACATTTAGATTGTGCTACGTGGCTTTGATTATTCATTAATGATAGTCTCTAAATTTCCTTCCTTTCTCATTTAATTGTTATTTCCAGTAATGGCAGTCTGTAAATTTCCTCCTTTATCTCTTAATTATTATTTCCAGTAATGACAGTCTGTAAATTTCCTTCCTTTCTCTCTTAATTGTTATTTCCAGTAAATCTTTTCCATTGTGTTATTCTTCATGCTTGGATGAAAGTAATCTTAACTCATAATTCATATGTTTATGCTCTGGTTTACTACATCTAAGTATCCACCAATTTTCTGCTAAAATTGATATTGGATTCATTTAAGACCAATGCCCAATATTAATGGACTGTTTTCTTTTCTTCATGATCAACCTGCAAACTAAGACAAACAAGGGTATTCACCAATTTTCATGAATTTTCTGCTAAATTTCACTTAATTTTAAGAACTTTTTCATTAGCTTTATCACTTCAACTAAATGCCTTGGTATTGTATGCAAGACTCAAATTTTTTCTCATTGCATCCAACAATTCGAGTCATAAACCACGTCCAACTATCCAATACATGGGACTTTTCTATAGTGAATATTAACTGCAAAATGATATTAAAAAGAAAAACATGTTTCAATTTTCCGAGTTCATTTGTCGTTATCTTTTTCCAACAAACCTAGCCAAATTCTAGAGTATTTGCAGAAAACAATATGGAATATATGAAAATAATACGCTACACCACCAGACAAAAATCGAATGCAAGTTGGTGGCAATCATGTAACGCACGATTTTGTAAATATAATGATGTGAATTCATATTAATGGACTGTAAGAAGATAACTACCCAGAATTGAAGGAAATAAATTCTGGAAATATGAAGAAGATAGACAAGAGTTGAAGGAAATCTGAAGAATCTAAAACATTCAGTGACTTTAAATTACTGTGAACTTGAAACTATCATTGTACTGATTTTTGACAACCATGGAAGATATGTATTTTTAGCCCGAAGGCTGAATAAGCATGCTCTATTACAGATTTAGATTTATGGTTTGAATAATATAAATACCTGCCAATTGAAAAACTAGCATTCGATTCTTCAAACCAATCTTACTGGTCTACCCACCCAACACTCTTCTTGGTTCCAACTCAGCAAAAGAAAACCTCGGTCCTCAGAGAAAACAGAGCTCCAAACTCGCAACCACAGAGAGTTTGAACTTTAAGTTTCAATGTTCTGTGGTGGGATATCATCACACAGTATCAATGTAGAAAAGTTCATGACATTAATTAGCACAGTGTGGTGGGATATCATCTGTACATCGTGACACATAAACACAATCCATCATAAACATGATGAGATTATTCACACGAGTGATACAGTCTGTCATTTACCATTAGCGTCGTACAAACCATTTTAAACGGCGGAAAAGATCATCTCCATGCCAACATATAAACCATTTTAAATGGCGGAAAAGATCACCTCCGCCAACATACAAACGATTTTAAATGGCGAAAAAGATCACCTCACCCAACGTACAAACCATTTTAAATGGCGGAAAAGATAAATCAGGTGGCGAAAGATCAAGGGTCCCATGTCAGTTCTGCATCCCCAACATGCGCACTAGGACAGAGAGATGGGTGCTTGCGGAATCTGAAACCGCTCTCCACATGAAGCATCACATGATTTTGCAAGTTGGAAGAGCGGTAAGGAAAACCACCTTCCTCCATTTGTGAAACCACCTTCGCCCATCCTTCACAGTCGCTGACACATGTGGATATGATGTGGTCGGTCCCTTATATTACAGATGTAACCAAAACCAAAGAGCCTGCCTTACAGTTGATTATATAAGGAAGACTCTTTCTAAAGTGGAGCCTTTTAGAATTTATAGTCCCTATAGTTGTGGCTATATGTATAAAGTTTTCAGTTTCGTGCAACTATGATTAAAATGTATTAGAATATTATATGTTTACAAGACATTCTATGCTAGGTTTGCAAAGGTGTATAAATAATTAAATTTAAATTATTATAAAATAAAAATCAAGATAATTGTTATTTAAATGTAATATATGAATTTAGTTTTAACGTAAGATTTAAAACTATTTCCAATTAGTTTAAAGTTTATTTTTTATTCATAAAGTAAATAGTAAAATAAAATAATTTACTTTGTTTTATTTAAAATATAAAAGTCAAAATAGATTTTCATTTATTATTGTTTACGGTAATTGCAATTCAACGTAGGGACAAGTGAATACTCTGGAATGGGTGGTAGATAGAGATTAGTGCACCAACTCGACAAGGTACCACGAAATAGCAATTACTGCAGCTTAATTTTCTATAGAATTGTTTTTGAGTCAACCATGTATATGTATGGGTCCGAGGAAATACGAATGTCATTAACAACCTAAATGGCAATCATGATTGCATTTAAGCGCCCGATGAAGGGAACGCGCAAGAAAAAGTCCCAAAGTTCCCAATTTTAGAGGGTAGAAGAAGTTCCCAATAAGTTCCCAACCATCTGAAACGGTTCCCATCGGATTTGGAAACTTTCCTACAGGTTCCCAAGTTCGGTGGAACATCGGAACTTCGAGAACGAGTTTCTTAAAAGTCGGGGCTGGTTCCCATGCTACATAGCTTATCTTTATCCAACGCAGATCCAAGCAACTGCCTTTGTAAGAGCGCTTTTCCACTTAGCATCAATATAAATGTGTGTCTATCTATCAATTGCAGAAAATTAATAGATAAAATGAGTTAAATGAAGAAATTCATTTAAGACATAATAACACATGAATCGTATATTAATAGAAATCCAACCTATAGATCGATGCATTGATTAATTAATTAATTAAGAAATCCAAAAAAGATGGCCAAGAGAAACCAACTGAATTTCATTAATTATACAAAAGATTACAATGACACAATACAAAAAACATTAGAATAATCCAATCGACATCCCCACAACTTGCCCTTATATTCTTCCTGTTTCCTCATGGTGCCATCCTCCTCCCAAAAGAGAGGAAACCCAAAAGAGAGGAAGTCCCTTCTTGAATAAACATTTCTTTGTAGAGTTTTACTTGATGTGCTAAAATGTCTATCCTTTCCTGAATTGTGTTCATCTTGTGATACTTATTCACCACCTTCCACAAATAATAGTAGACGCTTTATCCTTTGTGCTAGTTGTTTTCATCTCATCCTCTTTCAGCCTATTCAGAAATTCTATGGCCTTTTCTGCACACTCCATGGGCTTCTTGTTCAAATTTTCCTTGATAGCCTCTTTGTCCAGAATGAAATCGAGATCTGGCCTCAATTTCTCTGTGGCCCTCTGCAATATTGTCATCCCAAATGACTTGCTTTGGTTCCTACAAGGAGGTCTCACCTGTAAGTTGCTTTATTAATTCATCAGATTTCACTTGTAGCCCTAGGTATTTACCTCCTAATCCTTTCCCTGCTAATCTTCTTCTGACACTCTTCTCCTCAACTCTGTATTCCCCATGAGAGATATATCAATCAGCCACAGCTTCTCCTTCTCTTCAAACTTCAACAACCTAGCTTTGTAGTCTATTGGTTCTTCTTGTAGATTTTCTCTCTTCTCCTCCATCTTTACCAATTTAGAAGCTTCTACCAGCTGGATGGAGGGGATCTTTAACTTCTTTTTTAATGACTGAATTATGATGTCTTTGTCATCCAACTTCTTTTTTAGACTACCCTTCTTGTCTTCTTGGATTTCAGTAGCCAACAATACATTTTGCAGCTTTTTTATTTGTGCCTTGTGGGCTTTGTTTTGACTCGCAATTTTGACAGTTCTAGGGAATCCTTTAGCAGTTTGGCATAGATAACCTCCCATGTATCCTCATGCAAGTTGATCATATTAGGAACAAGAATATCTTCCAATTTCACTTTCATTTCAGTGGCTTTGGTTTTGGTAGCCGAGGTGAAGTTCAAGGTGTTCTGGGCATAGCTCCTATTAGCTACCAAAGACACATCTTTATTTGAAATCTCCGTCACCTCTTCATATAGATTAGCATCCTCTGAGGCTGCTTTTGGGCTCTCTTTGTACTCACCTAGTAACTCTGTTGTACTCTTGCTGGGTGAATGTTTGGCTGAATACATATTCTTTGACCTCAAAAGCAGACAACTTAATCTAAAACTGTTTCTTTTTGCCTTGACCCATTGACACATGTACAATCTGCTGCTCAGGTTTAATCTTAACCTATTTACTTGACCCGTTGACACCTGTAGAATATGCTGCTTAGGTTTTTGCACTATCTGCCTTTTGGGAGCTCTTTCTGTGTCATAATCTATATCCATGACGTCCATATTTTCCAACTTGCTGGTTTCCCCAGAGCCACTGGCAAGGGGTATAGTTTCTTCAACCACTGGGAAAGTTTCTTTAACCACTAGGACCATGATGGAGGAGGTAGGTAGTGGAGAAGTGTCTTTTGGTACCATGGAGGTGGATTCATCCTATACATGTACCTCCATCTTCTCTTTGCCATGATATTTTAACCAATTTGCAGCCTCAACAAGACCTGCAAGCTCAAAATGTTCAAAACCCTTTCTATTTCTTTCTTTCCTTCTATTTGAGATGATATTATGGGGGTCATAGTTTATACCACCCTTGGTTTGAAGCCCTATGTCTGGCATCATACCTTCAATGATTGGAAAATCTTCTGCCTAATGAATTCCAGTGTAAAATAGTATAGGGGTTAGAAAAGCGGGCAGTGCATTAGGTGCATGGGCAAACCCATAAACTCTGATTGTTGTGCTGTGTTCTAAGAGGAACATATCATCCTTGTATGTTCTAGAGAAAATAGGTTTTTCAAGCTGTCCAACTGTACATCTACCTTTATGCCCGTTGATCTGATTCTGAAAATCTTCCAAATGTGTTTCACCCTTCTCGCTTCATATTTGAACAATTATTTATTAATTAAAAATTTATTTCTAGGGTCATCATTTTCAAAATTCATTCCATAACCAATTAATGTTTTCCCAAGGATTCTAAACTTGAGAACTAAATGAGATCACCTTATTTTATATGTACATAAATTCTAAACATATAACAAATTAATTATAACTTTCGATTAATAAAAAGTAGATCTATCTCCACCTATTTCACTCTATTTGATATCCAAATACTAACCTCATCCACACATTAAATTCATTTACTCAATAACAACTCATTTATACCAATATTCATAGTAAGGCACCTATGGCCATCGATTTTCGTCTCCAAAGATCTACACCCTTCATCTGTGCCCCTATAATTTCTCCCTCATCACCAATGTTAAAGCTTAGGATCTTTTATTATTTCATTCGCACACTGCAAATTCGGTATCAATGTTTTAATTATGAGGTCAGCTATGCGACGTAAAGTAGCTTGGCTCTTTAATTCCCCTGCCCTGACATCGCCTCATCCATCCTGGAAACTATTCACATGGATCTACGAAGTGCGAAGATCAGGCTGCCAGGTTCATGCTACTATGTTCTATCATGGCCCTCTACACTGCGCATTTGCACTCACCTGGTTCTACTCCAGGCTCATGCTCCAGTTCTCCTCATGCTCTCAGTTAACTGCACCTGTAACATCTTCTCATTAGCTCCCATGGGAAAGCCAAAGGGTCACACCAGGAAGGGCTACGGTGCTGAAGTATCAATTCCAGTCTGTTTACTGGTTGATAACTGGGAGGCTAGGATAATTATTGACATTATGGCTAACATGAATCAGGAGCAGATCTGGGACCCCTATTGGATTGTAAAGAACATGTTAGGCCAGCTTACGGAGGACATGCAAACTAATTGGACCTTTGCTCGCCATCCCACCCAAACTCGGTGGGCTACTTTTCCAAACATGGCGGCCACCCTCGCCACCCTGGAACACACGCTCAGTTGGGACTCCTATGAAGCCACTCGTCCCTTCGGCCGTGACAATCGTCCTGGGAACAATACAGCTGGTGCCACCACGTCTGCTGTCAGACCTGAAGCCACCCTTGGAACTCTGGCCACTCCTCTTAGCATGGATAAGTCCAACCCAAGGGGTAGCATGTAGTTTTTGACATGCAGCAGGGACCCCATCTCCTCCACCTTGGGCATAAGTCCAACCTAAGGGGTAGCATGTCAGTTTTGACACGTAGCAGGGACCCCAACCCCTCCACCTTGGGCCCGATCCTAGTGAAGTGTACACGCAGTGAGCCGACTGGTTTCGTTCCTTTCATGCCCCAGAAGACGATGCCCTTTCCAATCAAGCTTCCTACTCAGGGCACCCGTCCTTCTATGAAAACTAGTCTGCCTCCTGTGAGAGCTACGTCGACACCTGGGATTGCTGCTTCGACACCTGCAAGCAATTGGAAGGACACAGATTACTACAGCTGCCCAATTCTGGAGCCGACACCTTTGGATGTAAAAGGCCCCTCTGCAACTGGTTGAGGAGATTCTTTTGATGTCTCTCTCTTACTTTTTGTTTGTTTTGGTTTTGCCTATGACTGCAAGATTTTTGTTCACCTCTATGGCCATGACTACTACTGATATTCACCTTGGTTTCCCTTCAATGGGAAGGGTTTTTTTGTATAGTTTGATTTTGAATTTCCACAACTCTACTGATATCTATGGCTGGCACCTATGGATAAGACCATCGCTGACTGTAATCTCTACTATATTTTTATTAGCTTAATATAAATCCACATCTTTACAAAAAAAAATAAAAATCCCCCATCAGCAATGTTTGTAATCTCTAGTGTATTTTTATTAGCTTAATATAAATCCGCATCTTTACAAAAAAAATAAAATTCTCCCCCATTAGGAATGTTTGTGATCTCTACTGTATTTTATTAGCTTAATATAAATCTGCATCTTTACAAAAAAAAAAATTCTCCCCCATTAGAAATGTTAAAGCTTAGGATCTTTGATTATTTTTATTAGACATCCCTTGGGTCTTCTAATTCAACAACCGAGGCCTTTCCCCTCGTTTTATGGACCTGAACCCCAGTATGATTGTAGGGAAAAACTGTTGCAAACAGTATGATTGTAGCTTAAGGATTGAAGCACATACAAGATTATCCTATTATAAAATGCTAATTGGAAAATTGGCATTAATTTAACAGCATATGTTGATCATTACCAGAAATAGATAAATGATTTAAAACATATAAACATGAAACAAATTCATTTAAAACAAGAAAACATAGATCATACAAAATAAGGTATTAATTGTGATTGCCAACTAAATCAGTGTATTTCAACATAAATCAAACAAATTTGATAAATTAACAAAACATATATCAAGATAAAACTAACTGTATTTCTTCAAGGCTGCAAAAATTACAATCTCTTAATGAATCAGAGTATCTCTAGTCCTCTTTCTGTGATTTTCTCCCCCCCTTAAATAATAATTACCAAATAGATACAAAGGGTAAACTTCCCAACAACTCATCCACATCAGGATGACGGGTTGCGGAAAGAAAAAACTTTCAAATCCAACTAACCAAGCTTCCGCATTGTGGATTGCGGGTTGTAGAAAGCACAAAATTTGAAGAAAACTTGTGCTTTCCGCAAATCACAAAAGCAAAAAAAAATCAATGAATTTTCTAAAGGGAAAATTATTAACTGGACATAACAAAGAGACCATCAATGGACCTCTGGAGTGGGATCATCAATCACAATGCTATCAAGCAAATCAACAATTGCCTCAGAGACTTCAGTGACCTCTTGTGTTATGTAGACACAGCATGGAAAATAGATCAATCACAATTGCGGGTTGTGGAATAAAAAAATATCAAAACCAAATGACCAAGAAATCCGCAATCCTCATTGCAAGACGATTGTGGGGAGAAAATCTATGTTTTCCGCAACAAACAAAAATCCACTTACCAGAAAATTGTTTGAAGCAATGTAAAATTATTCAACCTATGAAGGCTAGACCGTCAATTCATTTATATCCATAACGATGAACACTGGGAGAATGCTTACCACAACAAGGGTTCGGCCGACCCATCATTTACGACACTACTGTAAACAAATTTAATATATGAAGGCCAGTGTAAGAATTCTCGTCTTTCAATTTTTGCTGTAAATAGTAGGGATCCGCCACTTCGATTAGTAGATAAGTGTGAACACCCATATCCATTAATTCACCTATATCCAGAATGGCGAACATAAGAAGAAGGGTGAGCATTCTTAAAACTATTATGAATAGAGATATGGGCAGAAGAAAGGTGGGTCGCCCCTTCCTTTATGAGGGATTTGTAAAAATAGACAACTTGGATAAAGAGTGACCACTCTTTCTGTTTAGAGTGTTGATCTCTACTTTTGCCACTGCGACAAAACATCTCTGGAGGAAGGAGCGGTCGCTCTTTCTCCTCAGCATCTAATTCCAACACTGTTTCACTAAACACAAGTTTCAACTTGCCACCAAACTCTTTAAGGAATCTTTCTATAAATTTTGTTGTTAAAATGTCGAGATCTAGCTTCCAGGGTGACACATGGATTATGGGCAGAAGAAGGGTCGCCCGCCCCTTCCTCTATGAGGGATTTGTAAAAATAGACAACTTGGAGAAAGAGCGACCACTCTTTCTGTTTAGAGTGCTGATCTCTACTTTCTCCACTGCTACAAAACATCTCTGGAGGAAGGATCGGTCGCTCTTTCTCCTCATCATCTAATTCCAACACCCTTTCACTAAACACAAGTTTCAACTTGTCATCAAACTCTTTGAGGAATCTTTTTATAAATTTTTTTGTTAAAATGTCGAGATCTAGCTTCCAGGGTGACACGTGGATTATGGGCAGAAGAAGGGTCGCCCGCCCCTTCCTTTAGGAGGGATTTGTAAAAATAGACAACTTGGAGAAAGAGTGGCCGCTCTTTCTCTTTAGAGTGTTGATCTCTACTTTCGTTACTACTACAAAACATCTATGGAGGAAGGAGCGGTTGCTCTTTCTCCTCAGCATCTAATTCCAACACCCTTTCACTAAATACAAGTTTCAACTTGCCATCAAACTCTTTGATGAATCTTTCTATAAATTTTATTGTTAAAATGTCGAGATCTAGCTGCTAGGGTGACATGTGGAATGCTCAAATTGTGACACATGACATATTTTATTTTTACAGTCCTTTTGCTATTGTTTAAAAGAATATAACAGATCTTAAAGGTACCATTTCAATATTTATTTTCACACAATGAAAATAGCATACTATTAATTAAGTAAATAGTGTCAACGGATACAACAACAAGGAGAAAGGTCATAGTCTCCTCGAAAGAAAACATTCCAGCCATGACCACCCACAGATCAAATGTACCAACAAGAACCAACCCATCTGCCAATGGTAAAACAATGGGCAGAAACCATATGTACCAACATATTACCAACCCATGCACCTATAGTGAAACAATGGGCAACAATGGGCAACAAGCACCAATAGAACCAACAATTATATCAAGCCCATCCATGGCGAAACAATGGGCATCATGAAATAAATTCAAAACTTTATCTAAATTGAAAAAGTATAGATAAATCCAAACATAATCGATAAATAAGAGAGGTTAAGCATTTAGAGAGGACCAAAGAATTAGAAAATTATTTAAATTAATATTAAAAAAACTGCATATATTTTATTCAAGGAGGATCCGAACATATCACATAGTCTAAATTTTTCAAAATGTAGGGCCAAGGACAAAAGCCCTCCCCTAAACTAACACAAAAGTAAACCTAAAATAGTTGCCGATACAAAATACAAACTGAACAGAAGGGCCTTGGAAAAAAGCCCTCAGCTAAACTAATAGAAAAGTAAAAATATTAAAGTTTTCAGTAAGACTGTCATGGGTGGGCTGCATGCTTCTCTCAGGATGAGTGAATCTCCATTGGTTTCACCCCACTGGATGATCTTGAGGGAGTTGATGAGGGAGTTCAGAGAGTTGACAGAGTTCCAGTAGTTGCAGGAGTTGATGAGGGAGTTCCGGCAGTTGGACAGGACTATCAAGAACCTACTGAAGTAGCTGGGCTCCCCTCATTACCTTGAGGTCCGGTGGGTTGATTTTGAATCGCTTTGTCATGCTCACCAAGGAGGCCTCGGATTGTCTCCATCATTCTTTGCTCCATCGATTTTTGGTTGCTTTCCATTCTTTGCTCCATCAAGTTTAGCCTGGTTTCCATGGTCTGCTGAATCTCGTCGATCCGCCTTTCTAGATTCACCACTGTGATGTGGGTGGCTTCATCGATGAATCTAGTCCTTCTGCATGTGCTACTTTCCACCATTATAAAATAGGGAGACTTTCTTGAAGAACTGTTGTATGAAAGCTTTCCTAAAGAGCGGCCGCTATGCAGAGCAGTGGTCAGAATCTGGAGACTTTCCTTTTCTCCAAGTTTAACAACCAGTCGTTGAGGAGGGCCAGTGGACAGAGAAGGAGTCGAACACAGATCTAATTTTGAAAACATTTTCGGCAAGCTAGATCGAACAAGAGCATATCCTATTTAAACGTGTGGAAATGATAAAAAAAAAACCAGAACATGATCCAAAACTAGAACTTGGATCGCAGAAAATCTCCAGAGCCATCGAAAGACTGTTATAGCGGGTTATAGGACATTAAGGGTGAAAGACGTTACTCGAGAACTAGCATACTATACCCTTTGATTTAACTGATGGGACATATTGATGGCAAGGGTTCATAATTGGGGTCATAAACTTTTGAATTCCACCGTCGATCTTTGATGGGGTGATCCAACACTACAGGATAGTTACGTAGACTATGAAGATCAATCATGAATCGATGCCATTATAAGGATCCAATATTTTTTTTATGAAGATGCATGATTTTCCTCGATAAATTCTCAAATAATAATGTTCTTTGAAAATATATATAACCATACAATTCAAATGTATGAAGAGGACCGTAGGTGTCTATGAAGTTTTGGTAATTTGTTAATTGCATATCAGAAGCAAGATCTGAAAATCCAAAGTTAAAACTATTATAAATTAGAGGGTTGTTGGGTGGCTCTTCGGGGAGGTTGAGGCCTTCTAAGGGAATTGTTGCCTCCTTCTATTTGTGGTGGGGCATCCTTGTCTGTTTAGCAGGTAGAAAACCAGGGGTGTAGGAGCATCCTTTTTACAGTGGCAGAAGAATCCATGGGATTAAGTTCTCCATCAAGTTGGTGCTTGTGGAACAATTGTGTATATGATTACCTCATTAATATGAAAGCTTTGTTGGTTTTACCTTTGAGGTTTCCATGATAAATCGGCATGTTCAAATTTTTAATTGTCCTATTCACATTGAAAATTATTATTCAACATCTGCTTAATACTAAAAAGGGTAGAAAAAGCCAATACGGATTCCCCCCCGCCCACCTCTTAATATTGTTGGATGAACCAACACCTGCTGCATAGCCCTCATCGTCACCTAGTAACGTCTTGTGTAGTTGATGCTCTAGCGCCTATGCTTAATATTTTAAGCACTTGGTCCTATTGGCATAAGTTTGTAGGCCCCCTAAGGTAAGCTTACTTCCCTTATAATTTGTAAGCCCTCTCTAGACTCCAAAGCTCATGAAATTTACCCGATCTTTTTAGGTACTTGGGACAAAAATAATGCTAAGAATGGGGTCCCTTTGTGGAGAGATTTTGTACCTTGTCCCACCTCATGAACACCTTTCAAATTTATCTTCCACATGATCCTACCACCCTAATATGAATAAGAAGAATAATATTCCACTGCCATAATATCACGGTTTCCATCAACCTATACATGTATATATGTCCTTGTACATGTATCATTGTATTGATGTCGTTATCGCAATCCATGTTTGTCACAAGGACACAATCATTGTCTCTATAACAATGTCAACTTGTACATGCCCCAAATTTATCGTCCAAGAATGGCAGCAACTTCTTCCAAGATATACTTCAGATGTATAGCAAGACCATATAGATGCTTCCAAAGAGTGTAATTAAATCCCAGAAATAATCACCAATAGACCTCGTAGTACATTCAAAAAGCTTAGAGGGATCTCATGCCAATATCATTACCATGAAATATTCCAATACAATCACCAATAATATCTATGCCATTGGAGAGTGGTTGTTTATCATTTCTCATTTTGCATATTGTGGATTGTTTACTCTACTTTCCTTAGTACCAATTTTGAGGGTGAAAGATTTCCTAATTGGGAATTGGAGAGGCCATTGTGCATTGGACCATGAGGACGGAGGTTGTGGGACCCATTTGTGGCAAGATTCCCCACTACACTTGGCATGATTCTCTAACCAATTCGAGTTCAAGATGAAGGGTAACATACTTGGGGTAGTTTAAGAGGCATTATTCATGTCATGAGTCATGTAAGGTCGAATTGGAGTGGAAGAATAAGTCACCAATTGTGACACTTGGGCTAAATTCCCTAGCCTCTAGTATGACAACAATGACACCTATGACACAAATCAGACCTAAATGCTGACATTTGTAATATATGACATGTTAGGGATAAAAATAGCATCCAAGAAGGTGCACGAGGGAGTTAGGGCAGCCAAAGAGACACCCATTCGAAATGAGGGAATAGGGAGACTAGGAATTGTTGGACAAGTCACACACATTGGAAACTCTTCCCAAATTGAGTTGGAATGAATCCACTAGATTGCTCGCTCACCTTAGTCAATTGCATCTCCTTCTCCAGTCAAAAGTTTGAAATTCTAAGTTTGGATTTTTAGGGTTTCTTTGTCAAACGCTAGCAAGCTCCAAATCCAGTGGTAAGATCTAAATCTTTTATTTCCACTTGAGTTTCTCATTAAGATGTCTCACCACACCAAGCCTGAAGGGGTTGATAACTTCCGAACATGAAAGTAAGGATTGGGTTTAAATCCTAGAAGAGAATGAATTGGATACCTACGTAATGCAGAATGGAGAAATAGTGATGACCACCTTGAATGGTCCTCCTAGGTCATGGGATTCCTTCATCCAAGGAATTTGTGCTAGAAGCTCATCACATTCAGTAGGCTATGGGAGGAATGCTCACAGGAAGAAGCTCGAATTGTGGCTCGAAAAGAAAACATGGCTCTCACAGCACACACCAAGAAGAATTACAACAAGAGGGAGCATCCTCATCACAAGGATATTGTTCGACGAACAAAAGCAACTCCCACAAGAAGAAGAATACTCTGTTAGAGACAAAAGAAGCTCCCACAAGAAGAAGAACACTTTGTTAGAGACTCTAGTAGTTCCTGCAAGGAAGCAAAGATTGAGAGGGAGTCCACCCAACTACTGTTCAAGATGTAAGGAATCTAGAAGGTTACGGGATATGTGGACAACATTCTTCAAGAAATCCTTGTAGACACATGAGACACATGACATGGAGACTCATGTGTGCAAATTGAAGAAATCCTTGTACGATTTGAAACAAGCACTGAGGACAGCTTGGGCTTTACCAAGAGTAAAGCGGATTCCAACCTTCACTACAAGGTTGAGGATGACTTGGTTGTGACAGGTGAGGATGGGTTGATTGCTGCCGAGTTCGAGATAAGGGACTTGGGTATGATGCCAAGTTCAAGATAAGGGACTTGGCTATGATACACTATTTTCTACACATGGAGGTGTGGCAGAGTGCAGATAGAATCTTCCCTGGACAAACAAGTATGTAGTAGATATCCTAAAGCGGTTCGGGATGATGGACTATAAGGCCATGGCCACACCTATGGCATCGAAACTGAAGCTATTGAGTGATGCTTCACCAGATTCGGTTGATGCCATGATGTATCTTCAGATGATTGGGGCTTTGATGTACTTGGAAAATACGAGACCATATATTTGCTTTGCTATAAACACATTGAGTTAGTATATGGTGGAACCCAGGAAAGTTCATCTGATTGTGGCAAAATATGTGATGAGACATATGAAGGGTACACTAGATTATGGACTCAGATGTGCCTCAGATAGTGAGTTTAGACTATATGGGTAAACAGACTCAGATTGGGTTGCTAACAAGGTTGCTGACATCAAGTAGATATTCCAGTTGATGGTGTTGCTGATGAAGATGTTCCATTAGACAGTGTTCCAGCTCACGAGGTTCCTGACAGTAGAAGATGATCCAGAAGATATTAGTCTACAATCATCGATGAGGTTCATTTTTATGTCTTAATACCCTTCATATATCTTCATACCCAATTCGAAATCCTTTAAAGACTCTTTTGGAGCCATTAAGAGTCTTTTGGAGCCATCTACCCTTGTGGGCTTCTAAAATTTCCTCTATATGGGGTCTTGGTTTATCTGGGTTAGACATTGCTTATTAAAAGCTGTAGAGAGGAATGACACAAATTTTGTCGCTTTTTATGTCCTAATACATTTTAAACACATTCATACCCAAATCAGAAGCATTTGAAGCCATTTGGAAGCATTCGAGTCATTAATAGTCTAATGGTCGAATTGGCCAAAAATTGTAATTTTCGAAGTTTAACAAATTTATTAAAAAGGGACACTACATGAACAATTATGTAGCTAATATGAAATGGGTTGTGTACAAAAACAATACCAACCTTAGTTGTTATTTCTACGACGTGTGATCTCTGACTCCTTCTTTTCCTAATTTAATGTTTCATCTCACTGCCATCTTGGAAGTTTGATCTTGTTTAGACTTCTCTCATCTCTCATCTCTCCCTCTTCTTCATCGACTTCTTCCCATGCTACACTAGATCTTCTACAAACCCATCTACAAACAAATTATGTCTAGAATTGGTATAATTCATCAAACAAGTGATTTCTTCATAAAAATCGTTACTTGTTCACATTTTTGTCTTTATGTTTTTTAAATTTATTCTTAGGTTATTTAACATTAATATAACATTCAACTCATTAATGTTTATAGAGAGGAACAATGCAAATATTGTTACTATTCTAAGGTCAGATAAGGTCTCTCACTCCAAGGGCAAAGGTGGAACAAGCACTAAAAAATTGGACGATTCACACCAAAAGTTGCAAATGTGTAGCAACTTGGCGGAATAATGATCCAGATTCACCCAGAAGAAAATCGATGGTGGAAATGGGTTCCCACGCTAGAAAGTGCATCGTGGTTAAACCTAGATAATTTGGAGCGAAAATTAAGCTGCTTACCATGTGGCAGGCGTTGGTAGAGTCCGCTATGAAAAGCGGTGAAATTTAAACAACTCATCGCAAGTTCTGGAACCACCTAAGCATATGTTGTATAAAAGGAACTTTGTCCAAAGTTTTAAAAAATGTTTTGTTACTTATTGCCTGGAGAAAAAGAGCCTGGAGGAAAAGAACCAATGGGAAACACGTCGTTGTCTTTGTCAACTGGAACAGCACCCAATAAGCTCACTTCACAGCTGGTAGCTCGAAACGCTCAGTGTTTAGATTTTGTACCCCAAATGGAGAAAACCCAAGACTTTCTTCCCTTCAATCAAAGTTCAGATGAAAACGAGAAGCTTGTATTTGACAGGGAAAGGGATATTTTCGACCCTGTTTTGCCTGTGTAGTATTTCGCAGTCTAAGGATAAATTAATGGAGTTTAAGTCGCCAGGAAAGGATGTATTTAATGTTTCTAGTTCTTTTCTATATTATTTTTGTGTCGAACAAACCCCACACTTCCCCGAATTTGTTTGTTGGTGTGCAACGAATTATTCGTAGGGCAAAAGGGTAATCATTAATGTAAAAATGACCAAAATTCTATGCTGAGTAAATGTGCAGACTATCCATGAGGTTCTAGCTTTACCTGAAACATTTCCCAAAATCCCTGAGTCATTGAACAAAGAAAATTTGGAAAAGTTCTATACAAACTGTAGTCCTGTAGAGAAAGACAACTTTTTATTACAACTCTTGAAAGATGGTTAGTCGCATGAAAACCTATCATTCCCTTTGAGTATTGATGTCTTTCAGCAAGATACCCAGTTAGTTTTGTCCTTTTTGGGTCAAGTTGTAGGTCTAGATAGTGATAAGTCAATCACAAAAGTTATGTTAGGTTTCCTTCTCCAAGTAATTTCACCAGAGTCACAGTCGCGTCCGGTGTGTTGTTTTAATTTTGATGAATTCCTAGCTGAAGCGATTCATGTGCAGTTGGTGAATTTCAACCGGCTGAATCATTTCAAATATCAGTCATATCTCCTGAACTTGTTCGTGTGTTCAAACGTTTCGGAATCCATGTTTCTTGGTACCATCTTTTCTCATGACCTTCCTAAACAGGTAAATATGTTTGAGTTCACCCATAAAATCATGGCAGAAGTTTACAGAATTATTTTTAATGCTAAAATGTCCCGAGTGTTAGAAGGAATGAAAGAAACTTTGCAGCCTACACCAGACTGGAAAACGGGTGATTGGTTCTTGTATAGAGAACATACTATAATTAGGGTGTATGGTTTTACTAGAGCACCATATCTGTTGCTGGTGTTTTTAACACCGAGGGTCTTTGCCTTGGAATTTATTAGACAAAGGTTACAGTCAGAAGAAGAACATTTTGGTGCTTTCAAAAAAGCATCGGATGTGAAATTCCCTCTTAAATTTTGTCCATTCATCATTAAGAATAAGGCAGCCCTCTCTGTTGTAGAAAAATTACTGAAGATTATGGATTTCCAGGAGGCTGAAAGGATTAATTATGATCCTCATCAAATTATATCGCAAAGGAGACATCAAAATGGAAACAAGGCTTTTGATCATCAAACAGTAGAAGAATTGAAAGAAATGGAAAATCTATTCAAATTTGAACAAGATAATAAAGAGGCGAATATGGAACAAACATGCAATTTGGCAATGTTGGTTCAGACAGCAGCTAAATCTGATATCACCAGTAAGAGAAGTATTTCAGAAGTTGATAGTATGGAAGTTGATCAATAAGTTTCAAGGAAGATATCAAAAGTAGAACGATAGAACGAAATTACTAGTATGGAGGAACGAGATTCAATTGTTCTAGAAAAACTAGTTTGATTTCGTAGCCACCTGCAAATATTATGCAGCAATATTATTTTTCAGAAATAAAGGAATCTGGAAGTAACTCTCAGTATAAGTCCAGATTTGATGTGCTTTCACAATATACATCAAAGAGGAAGCAATCTTCTGAAGAAACTCAAAAAGTGTACCCTCAAGTAAGAATGTTGGCAGAACAAAAAGTTTCCCTCTTTATAGCTAGGGATCCAGAAAGAAACACTATAAGGTTTGCAGTGGTGAACAATGAGAAAGTTTCTGAAATGGAAGTTAAGCTTGATGCGATTAATATACCAGAGAAGATGCAATTGCATAAACAAATAGGAGATGTCTTGTATTATGATTTATTGCAATTCACTTAAAAAATTTCTAAATTGCAGTTTGTGATAGGAAAGCTGGAGAGTCAACTGAGGCAAGAGAAGGCAGAAAACAAAGCAAATTCGATCCAGATCAAAAGACTACAAGTGGACCTTGTGACCATGGGAGCTGATCCAAGGAACATCAAGTGTACCAAAAGGCTCATTGATGAAAAAGAAAATGCCATTCAAATTCTAAAGAGTTGACAACATTACAACAAGAAAAGGAATCCACATATAAAGAAATAATGGATCACAAAGGTAAAATGTTAAAGCTACAAGATGAAAAGAATGCTTGGGAAAAACAAAGGATTGAATTGTTGTCAAAAATTTCTTTATTGAATACCAATCAGATTGAAACTATGCAAGCGCCAGAGAAGCGAGGGGATCAATCTCTATGTACAGGTGAAGGACAAATGCAAAAGTACTCCACAGAGGAACTGACCAATGCTATGTCACAAGCTAGTTTAAAATATGTAGAGATAGAAGAGTTGAAAGTAGAAAACCAGAAGTTGAAAGAAGAAGTAATTCGAAATTCTGGAGCAAAGATAAAGGCTTTGAGTGATAGAAATCAACTTCAAAAGAAAGTTGATGAATTAAAAGATAAATTGATAGGTCGGCTTCCATTACACGGAGCTAAACACCTTATATGGGATGCGATATCAGTGGAAGCCACCAAATTCTGGTCTTATTTGAATTTTATAGTAGATAAAGATGTTATAGATAACATAGCTCTCCAGAGTTGTAAAGTGGCAAACAAGACATTACACAAAAGGCCTTCAGAAACAACTTGGAATACAGTCAGTTTGTTAAAAAATCTAACCCAATTAGATATGCAGAGTTTTGGAATCAAAGACAAACCATCAATCATCATTTTGGCAAGAAGAATTATTGGCCAGCATGATCGTGTTAAAGAAGTAGAAGACATGGCACAACAGATGGTCCTTGAAGTTGAAAATTTTAAGGAATTATTTCTGGTGCATTTTGAATGTGGTCTACCTTCTTTTTGGAGTGCTGATGGAAAATTAATGGCTCAAGAAAATCATCACAGTTTGATAGTACAGGCTCATATGGATCACTCAAAATTTGAAGGTTTGGTCAAAGAATTAACTGGAATGACAATAATTGATAAATTGACTGATGATTTTGAAATACTTAAACAATTTGTAATGATTAAGAAGGGTCTTCTAGATGTATGTTACATAGAATGCATAGAATTGGAGGTGATGGTGAAAGAAATTGTGGATTATGAGATCCCAACTCAAGAACAATGGAAAATTGTTTAAATATTAGGGAAACCAAAACATAGGTTATGTCGGGAATAAATATTCAGGTGTGTTAATTTTAAATGACGTTGTCGTTCCTTTGTTAACATCCCGAGTGTTACATCAGACAGATTTCTTTGAAATTTATTTTTTTGGCGAAGAATTCAAAGAACATTTTGTATAAGTTTTTATTTTACAAAGTAATAGGGGTTGGATCCGAGAGCATAAAATATAGTGACGTAATATTTTTTGAAGACTTTAAAGAAGAACAGAAGTACAAGTACATCTGAAACAAAGATTCATATGTTGTTATTTTTTTCAGTCTTTTAATTTCTCTTTTGTGAATGTATTTCGTGTTACACCATCTTATCGCTTTGCCTCATAGTTGACTGTAATATTTGAGTTAGAATTCATTTTATATGCTCTGATCCACACATTGAAATATTGTCAATGTTCTTTCCTCAAAATTAATGTAGAATTCATCACAAAACGGAGATTGGCTACGTTATAACATATAAACAATAATTTTCTCGACTTTCGACCTCCGACAAGAAGGATCAGCCGCCCCTTCGTTTATTATAAAATTGTGAACAACTATATCCAACCATTCACCTGTACTATATCTAGAATGGTGAACACAAGAAGGATCGACCAACCCTTCTTGCAGTATAGAACTATTTTTAACAGAATACTAGGCAGAAGAAAGGTTGGCCAACACTTCATTTGTGAGTGAATGGTAAAACTATTCAACCCGCCTAGGTTGCGACAACAATTCTAGACTTCCAAATTTAGTGATGAATAGTTGGGATCGGTATATTAGCTAGGTTAAAACATATCAACAATATTTATCCTGACTGGAAACAAGAAGAATCGGCTGCCCCTTCATTTAGTAGAAAACTGTAGATACCTATATGTTACAATTCACCTATATCCAGAATGGTGAACAAAAGAAGGATTGACCAACCCTTCTTGCAGCATAGAACTATTTTGAACAAAATACTCAGCACAAGAAAGGTCGACAGACCCTTCTTGCACCCCAGATAAGGATTCATTGCCTTTTCCGAAGACGCAAATATGTTGTGGATTGCAGATACCTAATTTTCTTAAAACGTTCCATCCATTCCGCTATCCCGCAACCCACAATGCAGATTGTAGGATGGGACAACAATTCCGGACTCCCGACTTCCACAGTAAATAGTGGGGAACGAAGATTGGCTAAGTTATAACATATAAACAATATTTATCCCAACTTTCGACCTCCGACAAGAAGGATCGGCCACCCCTTTGTTTAGTATAAAATTATGAACACCTATATTATCGAATAGTTCACAAGTAGAACTGTTATCGGCCGACCCTTCTTTCAGTCTAGAACTATTATGAAAAGAATACTTCATACAAGAATGGTCGGCCGCCCCTTCATTGCATGGCAATTTTTAACAAAGGCAAGGTATCCATTTAGTTATGGTCAAAGTGCTTTGGTCTCATGGAAAAGAAGAGATAAGAAACAATCTAATAATTTGTCGAGCTTGTTGTCCAATAATTGTCCAAGCTTAATTAAGGTTGCCATCTATTCAATGCATGTAAATTCAATTTTTAATACGAGAAATCTTTTCAAATTATAGGGTGGCCTGCATATACTTTTGTCCAATTTTAAGTCTTAGCTCATTGCATCTCATGGACGAAGAATATAGATTTGGAAGTGGGAAATTGTCTTGCATGCATGGGAGCAAGCTTAAACCCCTAAATTTGCATATATATCAAAGATTCAAAATGATTATAACTATGTTCCATATGTATCATCTGACATTCCATTGTAGCTCTCTTACCTGATTCTTTGAAGTTTTCTTTGATCTAGTTGTTTAGTTATTGCATCAGTTTTGTTGGACTTGGTCCCAGATAGAATGTGCATTCACCAAGGTGCTAGAGTCTATTTGAGTCTATCTAAATTAACTTGCCTCCTTGACCTCAACCAAGGGGACAAGGGGTCAACCTATAGCGATAAAGGATTTTCTATAAGCCGTCCATCATGCATGATCGATCTTGTATCGTTGATCTCCTTCCATGCTTAGCCCCACGGCCTTCCAAGTTATACAGTCTTCAATCTCTCAAACGCCGCCTTCCTTGCACCTCAGATCTGCGTAGTTCTTATCAACTGTTGATCTGGCCCCTATCTGCATCCTGACTGTGGCGATACTCTGTGCATGTTCAATCTGCAAACTAAAACCACGCTTAAACTATTCTATCTTACTTTTGTGAACAGCGCTTGTGGCCGTCGATCTGCGTCAAGCTTCTGTAACCATCGTGATCGGGACATTATCTAAGTTACAATATATAAAAAAAAAATATCCGGACTCCCTACATTTGGCAAGAAGGATCGGCTTCCCCATCCTTTAGTAGAGAATTGTGAATTCACCCGTATCCAGAATGGGGAACAGAAGAAGGATTGACCGACCCTTCTTGCTATATAGAACTATTACGAAATGAATCCTCGGCACAAGAAGTGTCGGCGTACCCTTCATTTATGAGGGAATTGTAAAAATATTCAACCTCCGAAGGTGAGGGTGTCAATTCATGTAAATGAAGAATGGTGAACACTGGAAGAAGGCTGAGCAAAATAAGTGTCGGCCGACCCTTCATTCATGAGATAAATGTATACACAACAAAACCCCTTTCAGTAGCGCCTTCGACATCACCTTGTAAACAGGTTGAAGTCTAACCTGAAGTGAATATGGGGGTTGCATAATCAAGATTCTCTTAACCATGGTGATGCACATATGTGGTTACAATCTTTGCATAATGTTCTATTTAACATCAACTAGAACACCAGATGAATTCACACTTGGAAGCTATGGCAGTATACAGAACTAGTATGCTGAATCTCTAATGTATTCACCAGTTAGCTACGAATTCGTCAAACTATGTGTTTCTTCTTCACAATCACGCACTTGTATTCCAATTAATCAATGTGCAATTACCATTCACATACATATAAATTAAGTACAAAAACTCACATAAACTCGAATACAAAACATGTGATAAACTCATACACATAAACAAGAAGGATTGGCCACCCCTTCTATGACGATCGATCGTTCTATGAACGGTCCTTATAATTATAGACATTGTATGCCTTCTTATATTGACTACTTAATATTGAGTGTTTTGAAGATAAAGCATAGATGCGTTGTTGAGCCTCAGTAACTACCAGGAAATGCCTTGCTTTGAATTGTCAAAAGATCACTACATTCAGCTATTCACAAATGGATGGTATGTTGAGATAGATGGAAGAACCAGATAATTTGTACCCATATTTATATCTATTCTACTTGGATTACAACGGAGGTCAAACTAGAGATGGAATATTGACATATGCGGATCCCGTTGAATCTAATGAAAAATTGCGAGTTCACGCTGAAGCGGTCGATGGTGAAAAGTGTTTCCTTCTATAGCTTGAGCTTATGCTTTGTAATTATCAACCAGATCTAATGAAAAGTGGTCCCGATCCAGATCCGAATTCCTATGCGAAGAAAGGGTGGGTTTTGCCCTCGTATGATGTTTCTAATCGTTCCGGAATTGATAGCATGACATCCCTGAAGAAAGGAATTTTACTAAAAAATTTTAAAAAGTTCATTAATTAACAATTTATCTAAAAAACAAATTCCACTCAAACTAAAAAAAACTTTAGAAAGTTCATTAATTAATAATTTATCTAAAAAACAAATTCCCATTAAACTAAAAATCAAACTAATAATTCTTTTTAAGAAATAAAAGTAGTTTAAAACCGACATATCCCAAACCCTAATCCTAAAAAAAAAAAAAACAAACACATTAATATTTATTCTTCACCTCCTCATGCAAAAAAAGAGTTCGATTTTTGCTTCTCCTGAGGATGAACCTGCTTAAGAGGTTCGAAACTATTGATTTTAAAAATCTTCCACAGATTTCCTCTCATTCACTATTTACAAAACTATGGAGTAATGAACAACCAGAAAGGAATTTTGTTAGTATGGAGGAAAAGAATACTGGCTGCAAAAACTTCCTCTATATTGCATTACATGAATATTAATAAGTCTAGTTCAATAAAGGAAAGGCATGAAAGGATTCATATGTACAATATAAGTCAGAGCATTTGTCCAATTTATTGTAAAAGATGTAGACAAATCTTCCTTAAAACAACTCAAACAAAGTCCTTCTAAAGCGATCTTGTGGAAAGCGACTAAGAGCTTCAAAATTTCAAACAAAGTTCAACAAGAGTAGATCAAATTATTTTTGTTCAATGAGAAAGTTTTTTCCATTGACGTAACAAGATGTGTTGTTGCGCCTCCGCACTTACAATATGGAAAGGTTGATGAGGAGGTCGTGCAAAAGATGGTTGTATCTCTTCTCCATACATTTACAACAACATTGAGAGATGCTATTCTATTGCCTTTCGATAAGGAGACCACATTGGGCTTTCCTCCTGGAAATGAAGAAGAAATTAATTCGCCATTAGTAAATTTTTATATATTGGATGGGTAGCATATTATTTCTGTGCAGAAAATAATTGTTGCAGATGATCAATATAAACCACTCCATTCACGGTATCGGCATCGAACCGCTCGTCTTCTACATGGAGTTTCTTTAGCACATCATCAAAAAATTATGCAAACAACAAAATTTGTCAAACACGGAATTTGGGAAACGTTTCCAGTGATGCTCGGTAGGTATAGAATTTTTCTTCTTATCAATCGAAGTCTTTAGATTGCTGCCTATGTTATGAAATTAGCAAATTCACTGGAATATTCAATTTTATATGTTTGCAGTCTTTACAAACTGAATGTATGGATATCTTTCTTGTTCAAGCTAACTCTTGTCTTGACATTGGATCGACTGTGAACCAAATGGTAGTCAGTATTCGATCTTTATAAAAGTGGCTCCTTGCCATGCTCGCCAAAGAGCATCACTCAGGATGATTTTGTTTGAAATAAAATAAAGAGTTATGGGTCTAATTTTTTTATACCATTGCATGATCTTGATGAAGATGAATTGATGTCTATGGCTGAAAATCTAATCAACTGCCAGAACATCAGCCGATAAAAACATTTGCGCAGAAACTTTAAATCAATATTGTAAACGTATCAAGGACGAGAGGTCAACCAGGCATTCGATCATTGAATATTTCAAAGTTAGTGATGTCCAAATTGATCGATCACAGGATCCACTTACCATAACATCATTGAAATATATAAAATTGCACCAAACCATCTCCACCAACTGTGCAATATTTAATGCTCCGGAAAGCAAGCAAATTCTCTGAGTAAAAAGAGAAAGAATGAACGAAGCCGAATTAGGCTCGTAACTGCGATTTTCACCCTTGGCCAAATTTGAAGTCATAGTCATTGTAGATCATCATGAATCTTCTAAGAAGCAGATTTCAACTTTTGTCATAGATAGCTAGTGTATTGTCGGTATCTTACACATTTTGTTATGGGATACTTCCCGGAAACCATGTGATAAAAATATTTTGGGAATTTTGTGAAAATTTTGTAATTTTTATTTAAAGGGTACAGGTCTCATGGGGTAGGAGGGAGAAAATATGCAAAAGAAGACTAGAGACACTCTCATTGATGCAAAGATTGTAATTTTTTGCAAATTTGAAGTAATACAGTTAGTTCTTCTCTTCATTCCTCTTTTGTTAATTGATCAAATTTCATTGATGAATGTTGATTTTCACTTCAGATTATTTATGAACACTGTTTAATTTTTGCAATCAATAATCCATTGATCTAGTAACAGTTTGGATTTGTCTTTACTCATGATCTATGTGTCTTTTATATTTTCAAATTGCACTTTTCAAATAAAAAATTGCTTTTATTGATTTGAAATTCACACTTTTCAAATCAAAATTTGAATTTTTTTCATTTTAAATTCACACTTTTCAAATCACAATTTGCATTTTTTTATTTGAAATTCACACTTTTGAAATCAAAATTTGCATTTTTTGATTTGAAATTCATGCTTTTAAGGTTCATAAGTAGTCAAGAAACACATTATTCGAATAGAAAAACACACTTTTCAAAACCAATATTGCCACTTTCAGAGCTTGATTTTGTAGCTTAGAAGGGATTGCGAATGCATAAATATTCTTCATGCATTAGTTATTTTGCTTCAATGATCAATTAATTGAACTTCACAATTATCAATGCTCTACTAATGAATACCAACTGGTATTCACCCTTCCTGCCTACTACTCTGTCACGCTACCACGTAATTACTCTATACGTTGGCTGCATTCATTCATTCATTCATTCTTCTAGCCACGTGATCACATGCACCTTCTAGCGTGCCTGCTTTGAAGGCTACATGTGCTTCAACACCTTTGTTGGCCAGCTCATCTCCAGTTATGCGAAATATACAGTTGGTACAGATGATATCTATGACCAATTCCTTGGAAGTATTTACTTCAAAATCTTCAGAGAGCAAGCTCCTGCTTTCTTAGTTAATGCCAGAACCTTCATTGCCAAAAGAATTCGATGCTACAAACTCAACTAGTTGCAGCTACTAAGATTATTACTGATATTCAAGTGACTATTGTAGTTACTCAGACTTGTGATGATCAAGTGATGGTTGTTACCAAGCCAGCCAAAAGGCATAAAACTCAGACTTCTACATCTCAAATCCCTATCTTAAATATTATTGACAGTGATGTTGAAGATGAGGTATATTCTTCTATGCATGTGATTGAGGATGTAACTGAAACTTCCCAACCAATTACAGATTTATTGAATGCTATTGAAGTGGATGATTCTGCCCCAGACCATCAGTTTCTTGAAACTACCCCTGCTGCTGACACCAAAACCTCAGCACTTCTACTTTCATCTATTCAAATTCTTTCAACTTTGTCATCTAGGGTAACATATCCATTCCCCATATCCCAGCTTTTCCATACTCTAACTACCGTCACTGCTCCATTCCCAGCCAGCTCAATTCCACTTCCTATTTTTCCATATACTATTGCAGAGATCCTGTCTTCGACTGTCCCTCTACAATAATCTCCATTCATTTTATCACCACCAGCTACTGATGAGAAGACTCCAGTTCTTCCTTCTTCATTACCAGCTAATGATATCCAAGTTCCACTTTCTAAAGCCTTCACTTCAATTCCTTCCCCAACTTCTGTACCAACAGTTATTCAAAATATCCCTTCCAACTGAACTACTTTCCAAATAACTATGTCTATACCTCCTCCTACTACTACTCAGACATATTCACTGGTTTCAATAGTAAATGTGACTTCATCATTTACTGAAATGGTGGCTGAGTTTGAAGAAGACATTGTAGTCCCTCTTGGGGATTACTTCTACAGTATAGCTTCCAAGGCAGTGGTAAGAAAAGGTAAGAAGAGAAGCAGAGATCAAGGTGGATTGGAGGCACCTATTCCTAATCAAATAATTTGGACCAAGTAGTTTGATGACATATAGCAAGAAGCATTAGATGCTATTGCAGCCATGGGTGCATTTGCAGGTGCAAACTATGATTCAGTGACAACAGTGAATAGGGAGATTGATTTAAAGAAATAAGAGCTAAAGAAGCTTGAAGATAAATTGGCCAAAACCAATGAGGAACATGAATCTTATGATACTGATCTCAGGAAGGTATTTGAAGATATTATGTTTGAATATATGCAGTTGAAAAATACCTCTCTTCAAGTTAAATTACATGATGTAGAAGTTGTAAATATTGCCAATACACAAAGGATCGTTGTGCTAGAAAAAACAATGTGAGGATGTAACTGCAAGTGCATCCTCCTCTGCATTCTCTAGGTTTTACCAGCTGGAATTTAAGGATTTGGCCATTCAGGCCAATGATGAACACTGTAAGTGGCTAGCTGAATTGTTTCACACCTTGAATGATATCCAGGAGACTCACATCATTTTTGGGAAGATGTATGTTACTCTTGATCAGCAGGTAGCTGAACAATAGCAGGCCTTTAAGGCCAATGAAGATATTGTTCAATGGAAGAGGTACATTAAGGAGAGACCTGAGAATATTCCTACTCTCACTAGTTTCCAACTAAAGAAAATCAGAACTGCGTTGGAGATACTATCCAGAAAGCATAATCTATTTGCGGAAAGAGATGGTATGCTGCGGATACAATCATGGAGAATTTGTTGTTCCCTACCATGGACCTCACTGAAAGTGCTTGTCCACCGAAGTTAACGCTAGAACAGGTTGAACATCGATCCAAGGAAGCTAAAGAGAAGATCCAGCGCCTCGAGCATATCAAGATTTATGACATGGATTAGTTAATTAGGAAACAAATATGACACGTGTTACAATATAAGCATTCCATGTGTCGCAAAAATTATAGAATTTTTGCTTCAAAGACTTTGCTCGAAAGTAGAAATATTCTCGGAGAAAGAGCGACTGCTCTTTCTCTAAGGTGTTCTATTTTTACAATTCACTTAATCCTAATATTCTTTTCAAAACAGTTCGACACTGCAAGAAGGGTCGGTCGATCCTTCTTATATTATCCAATTTATCGCTATAGATTTATTGATGGATAAAGGTTTCGACAATTAACTACAAAAACTAGGGGCGGCCGGTCTTGTCGTAAAACTAAAGTCTGGACAAACCATTTTTATATGATATAACTTCCAAGGTGTTCTATTTTTATAAATCCCTCATAATTGAAGGTTCGGGTGACCCTTCTTATCCCCCATATTATTTTTATAATAGTTCGATGTTCTATTTTTAAAGATCCCTCATAACTGAAGGGTTGGGCGACCCTTCTATCCCCGATATTATTTTTATAATAGTTCGACATTCCAAGAAAGGTCGATCGATCCTTCATATTACAAATATTCTTTTCATAATATTTTGACACTGCAAGAAGGGTCGGTCGCTCCTTCTTTTGTTCTCCATTATGGATATAGCTGAATTGTTGGATAAAGGATTTCATAGTTAACTACGAAAAGAATGGGCGGCCGATCCTTCTTCTCGGAAAACAAAATTTGTGACAAACTATTTTTATATGTTATAACTTCCAAGGTGTTCTATTTTTATAATTCCCTCAAAATTGAAGGGTCGGCTGACCCTTCTTATTCCCAATATTATTTTCATAATAGTTTAACACTTCAATAATGGTCGATCGATCCTTCTTGTGTTCCCCATTATGAATATAGATAAATTGCTGGATAAATGTTTTCACAATTAACTACGAAAAGAAGGGGCGACCGATCCTTCATGCTGGAAAAAGGAAATCGGGACAAACAATTTTTTTATGTCATAACTTAGCCGATTGATTTGTTATTCAAACAATGACTGAATATTTTAGACATTGATTTTCTAACATAAAAAGGAAGGAAATTTAAATACTGACATAATTTACTGCAAATAGCAATTAATAATAGAGAAAAGAAGGAAATTTACAGACTGTCGGTGCTAGAAATAACATTTAACAGAGAAAGGAAGGAAATTTACAGACTGTCATTAATGAATGGTTTTGTCATCAGTTATACAATTATATTCAACACATTCCATGTATATTTTAAACAACAAGCAACACATGCATGCCTTCCCATACACACAATAATGCTAATTAAAATTTAACAGTAATCGACTCGACGGTTCGACATGATCTCTAAAGTAGTTGAAAGGAGGACTTGGTTGGAATATTCTTGCAAAGACTGGTACGCTCTTCGGGCCAGATGTAGTTATTTGTTGATGAAATTATAGCGCAAAACTTTTTTGATGGTGATAACAAGTTTATTGTCTGTTAATTCTGATACTACATCATCCGAGAGTCGTCAACAAACTTCGATATAGAATTCTCTATATTTTAAGCTGTTGATTCAACCACTCGCATTGTTTCTCACCTTCCCGAGGACCGAAGCCTTTTGGTACTTAAACAACATTTGACAACTGCTACAAGCCTAAATAAATGTTGACGATCGCAATAGCACATGTTGTCTTAGAGAAAGCACGGTCCTACCTTCTATTTCCGCTACTTCCTCTCCCTATTTCCCCTCCTCATTGCATAGCAATCAATTATTGAAAGAAGAGTGACGGAAAGAAGATGGACGAAAGCGTGATTGGTGCCAAGGAACATAATGAGAAATCCATGTATTGGGACTTCGAGAGTGTCAAAACCCAAAATTTCCGAAAAATTTTAAAATTTTTAAAGATAGCAATTAATGTTATTAAATGCATTTCTTGATCTGTTTGTTTATGAATTAAGTGATCATAAATATGTTTGAATGATCTGTTATTGTACTTAAATTTAAATTGAGTTTTAGTTATGGTTACTGATTGTTTTCTGTTCTGCAACCTCAAGGGGGAGTTGCCATAGCAGGCTGGGCTTACTTAGCTTCTGAGCTAATGCATCAAATGTCTTTCTCTTACAGATGTACAAGTACTGTGCGGATTGCTACATTTAAATATTTAAAGTGTTAAAAGTTAGTTAGCTATACCAATTCCTTCAGTAAAGTCTGAACTTGTTAAACAGGTTATCAAGTGTATAAAGGTAGCATTCATCCTACGATCTCCTCAAGATCTTACTGTTATAGAATTAGAATCTATTTAGAGATTATGACAGCTATATTTCTAAAGAATTACATAACTCTTTTGAACTGATTGTTCTCTGATGATTTTACTGAAATGCCATTAAATTCCATAGCTAACATTGTAGATTACAACTGGTTGTCCAATGCCACATGAAAATTATTACTCAACTGTTATTACTGTATTATTTTATAATTACCCTTGTACAGGATCTGGAATTTTCATCGTATAAATTGCTTGTTGTTAGCATTGTATGATATTCTGTTGATTACATGTCTTCTTACGATATCCCTCGAGGGTTTGATTTGACTGCATCGCTACTCCTATTTCTATAATGTTATTAGATATAAGAACAAGACTAACAGTTGCCTCAATGACACTAATTCAGTAGGATTGTAATTCATCATACTTAACTTCCCTCCATTATCTTGTAGATTTCAGGTTTGATGTATCCTTTGTCTTTTCTCATGAGTTTAGGGTTAAGGCAAAATTAGTGATATGTTGTTCTAAACCATCTATAACTTATATTACGTCCTTACCAATATAAATTTTATAATGCAAATGAATCTTCTCTAAGTATAGAATACTTCAAAATTAAATCTTAAATGATGTTTGTAATACATGGTTTAGTAGGTCCAAGTTTTGGATCGGTGCAAGGCAATAATTAATGGCATTCTTCAATTGTTTTGATTGTAAAAAGATGACAAAAGAACTATGGTATTGCTACCATTAAGAACAACTCATCGAATTCCTAGACATTATTGACAAAGTAAGGTCCTATGAATTGTAGGGCAATCATTATCGTTTACTATGCAAGGTTCGGAGGCACCGTTGGTTTAATATGAAATATCTGGCAGTTAAACTATAGAGCTACGACCACCCTGGAATATCCATGTTATCAATTTGATTGGCAAACACTCGATGGGGATCTTCATTGTAGAACTATGGGAGTCAACCCACTACTTGTCAATTATTAAACAGATTACGTGGCTGCTCTAGGGCCATGCATTGATGATATTTATACGTTGAATAAACCCTACCTTGTCATTTCCTCCATTTCCTTCGGGCTTGGTCGCACTGTAAAAACCCTCCTGTCCGAACTTGCTAAGGCACTATTGAAACAACTTCCATGCTACATTACCCCTTCGTGTTTGTCATCTGCTCTGTATGAGAGTTATGATACTCGCTGTTATCAGCCCTGAGGTTGTGGAAAGGAAACTAGAATTTTTCCTTGGTTGCCAAGGTTAACCCTGTTACTGTGCGACTGCAAAACTTGACTGAGTTCGGTCGAGACTTTCATGGATGGAGTTGCTACTTGATTTTGTCATCTTATTCTTTTAAAAGACAAGAGTGGGGTCTTACCCTGGCTCAGCCGTGGTCATCAATCTATCTACAGGGTTTGCAATTTCTGTCGATTGCTGGTAAGTTAACAAGATTTCTTCGTCATTAATCGGTTGGAAAGAGTTTACTTTGCTTTTAAGAAAAACAAGGGTAACTGAAACGATTATGTTATGTGCAGGTATTGGCTACTCCTTGAAGTTGTAACAGTCACAACCTCGATGCTTGGCGCAAACCTGGTAAGCTTGGTTTCACCATGGCTCTTCCTCCTTGCAGGGTTGTTAGTGTGGTAGGGTTTTGAAAGAGTAACCCTGTGGTTACAGTCGTTCTGATTTGTTTTTAAACTGTTTGTTAATGAGCTCTTTGACATGTTTTAGCCCTGTAATAAAAAGGGTTGTTATGGCTCTGTCGAGAATGTAAATGATTGTCTTAATTTGTATTAAAGGATTCCTGTAGCTGGAATACTGTGTACTTAACTTGATGGATGATAAAAAAACGTAAGTCTATCTGTGGATAAGATGGCAACCTCGTTAATTTGTTCTTAAAATACTGTTTTGTGAAAAACGTGAAAAGGATTTCACTCAAGGTTTGTTAATGTGTTTTGTTATAATCTTTACTGTGTAAAAGAACGCTGGTCATAAGACTTATTGTCAGTCCTCCTGTGTACCTGAGTTGGTGTGTGGTGTATAATTTTTAATTCTAAGTTTTTAAAATCACTTAACAGTGATCCTAGGCTGCGGCCGTAGATGAAAATGTGGTCTTAATGCCGTAGCATTGGTTTACTTGTTCACATAGGGCTGGTAGGGCCTGACCCGCACTAGTTATCAAAGGTGACTGAATTTAATTGCTTAAGTTATTACCTGGAATACGACCCTGTTGGTAATGTGAGCTAAAATAATGATAGTAGCTGTAAAGGTTAAACCTGAAGATTAAGCTGAACACTGTTTGGTGTGTTTCTTTTGTTGTAAAAATTATTAACTAGGTTTTACAGTTATGCCTCTATCGATAAATGAGAGTCCAATGAAAGTTTTAAAACAAAGATTAAACTCGTCAATAAACTGGAACTAGAGTTTCTGCTATTGCTTTGGTTTTAAAATGGGTCTAGGTTATTTAACAATGTTACAATCTTTGTGATATCTTAACTGTTAGGGTTTCTGCTCCAATGTATTAGTTGATAAGAAATGACGGGATAAATCTTTGACTAGGGTTTGAGTACTAAATTATTTAGCAGATTTTGACTGGTTAAAAAAATTCCTGTCTTAGTGTTTGTAACCTGTTATACATCTCAAGCCCGTAGTTATCATTCTTCTGCAAAACTAGATAACAGAGTATAAATATTGTATTTGTTCAAGTTTACTATTGTTCCTAAATTTGTTTAATAAATTGTGAAACATACAGAGTACGAATACTTTAAATGTAAACCCTGTTTATCTGTTCAACAATAAATATCAAACTAGGTTTATATTATAACTACAATTTGTTACATAAAATATTTAATAGTTACTGCATAAATTATAACTTACATTATCTGCATATATAAATACATTAATGATAATATAACTAGGATATTACATCATACTAATGATACAAAATTACAGTAACTCTCAATAATTCTACTACAGATATTTAGGGATACTACCTTTCGCTACACTAATTACCATTCAGACATAAAGAAGATGAACTTAACATACATTCATTTTAACTTTCAACATAAAGATAAATGACAAAACCTATTTCTGTGGACAACAGCAGCAATGGGAGGCTGTTCCTCCCTACCAACTCCTGGAGAGTGCCCAGACAGCACTTCTTAGGACCCTCGAGCTTGCTTTGGTCTCCCTGGCTGGAACTAGGTGCAGCGGAATAATTCACTCAGCCAAAACAGCTATACTGGAACCAAGTTACTGCAGCATTCCTCTCAAACAACTCCCTTACTGTCTTTTTCCCTCTTCCTCAATGGGACTCCTGAATAACATTCACCTGAATGTATTATCCCTCCAGAACAATTGAACCCCCAGCTCAATTCATTGAGTACTATTTAAAAGATTTCCTAGGCCTTTGTTGGGTTAACTGTCATTAATGAGCCACCTGCTCAGATTCCACTTTCTTGGGGAATCATGACCCAAAATATAGGGAAGTTGCCACCTGCAACTTAGGAAGTGTTTGAGGATGCTGCCACTTGTCTTTTGCCTTTCCACCTAGTTACATCCACCAGTTTGACCAGTAACCTCTTTTAATAGCTCTCCCATGCTGTTGTCTCCATAATTTATTTATTAATAATAAAATATTCAGAATTACATTCCACTTCTAGTGACTATGCTGAGTCATCAATTCCTACTTAGCATTAAATTTAACATAATGTCTCAGGAATATTATAAAATAATTACATTATTTTTACAAAATTGGGGTATGTGACAGAGAGTGCTCAAAATGCCCATATATCATGGTTATTGGGACGTCGAGAGTGCTCAAAGCCTTCTACTTGGCACAGTTAGAAGAAGTTGATAGCATGGTCTTGTACTAAAACAACATTCGAAGACTGCTGATGGTATTTCCCTCCCATCATATCCCTTCATGTCTACTTTTAATACCCGAAGATTAGCAAGCGGATAACCTAGACATGATGGTATTGCATCTCTCTCGAATACCTGCATAGCAAACAAATAACTGTTTATTATGCTTCCATAAAAAGAAACCATTTCTAACAAATGCAAAAATAATCATTCAATTGCAGCCAGGGTAGTGCGTGAGCACACATATCATCATGCACAATAAAAATAGAGAAACTATTCCTAAATTTCCAAGTGCACCATAACAGGGGATGGCTAGACAGTTTTTTTGGGCAGCCCACTTAGACAAGTTATCTCCTAACACCGTAGTTAGTGGAAGCAAAGGAATTCAACGAATGAAATATACTTTGCAAATGATAAGCAAATACTTAAATTAGACGTGTGTATAATAATGACTACAAAAATTCTTTCTTATCGAGAAAAACCTTTTGCGGATATTATGTAGTCCTTCAAGGTTAGGAACTTACTCCAATAAGTTGAGAAGAGGAAGAGGCTTTGGAATATGGATATCAAGATTGTTCAATGATTTCAGGCTACCTATTATCTCCACAAATCTCTCCACAGGAAAATGGTGCATTATGGTCGAATTCCAATTCGAACGAACTACCAGTCCACTTAAATTACTTCCACATTCCATTTTGACATTTCATTTTGAGCTTCACAATCCAATTAAATTACTTCCACATTCCATTTTGAGGTAGTGAAACAGTACCCCGTTGACTCTTACACCATTTTCATGAATGGAAACAAGGGTAAGAAGAAGTTGACAGCATGATTTGGAGGCATAGAGATTCGAATATACTACCTGGACACGGCGGTATTGCATATCTCTCGAGTACTTGCATAGCAAACAAATAATTGTTTATCACACTGCCGGAAAAAGAAACCATTTCCAACATATCATCATGCACAATAAAAACAAAGAAACTATTCATGAATTGAAACAAGACTAAGAAGAAACTGATAGCATGGTCTGGTACTAAAACAACATTCCACAACTGCCACAAGTGTTGATGACTGCAACAGCGCATGTTCTCTTAGAGAAGAAAGCCTCCAAGACTACTAATATCCCTATGTCCCCTCCTCGTTGCATATCCAAGAACATAATGACAAATCCATGTATTGGGACTTAGACAGTGCTATGGGGCATGGTTAGCCTATATATAGTGAGTGGCCACTGTGTTGATGGATTGAATGGGATGGGAGTCTGGGACAGATGGGGAATGGTAATTATCACAGTATGGAGGAATCATGGTCATAGATATCATCTGTAGCCAGTACATATTTTTCTCGAGTAATCGTACACATATCACTCCAATCCTACTACAAATATTGCTGGAGTAACCGTACACGTATCACTCCAATCGATTCCTTGAAAATCCAACAGCCAACATGCCTACCTCCATTGCATTAAATGGCCTACAACAGGATGAATAATATTCGTCATAAACGATGGATTTTATCACTCATGTGAATAATATAATCATGCTTCAGTCAACATTATGTTTATGTTAGACTTGTCACCAACAAAATATTGGATGGGAAATGGTAATTATCACAGTATGGCGGTCATAAATTCCTTACACTTTTCCTCAGCAACTCAACCATAAATTCCTTACACCATCTTCATCTCAACCATAAATTCCTTACACTTTTCCTCAGCAACTCAACCATAAATTCCTTACACCATCTTCATCTCCAACTGTAACTTCTCATTTCTCCACAAACTGCAAGCTATACTTCTCATATCTATCGATCCCAGAGGAGAGCTCAAATCAAAGTTTCCATGGTAGATTTCATAATCAATACATGAATTTCTTATATTAAGAGAAAAAACTCGAACTATGAAGAGTATTACCAAACTGCAAGATACACTTCTCATTTGGACCCCGCTGATATAACATCCACATTGTTGGTTCAGAAAACGTAGGAACTTAAAACAGTCCCCAAACGTTAAATGGTACCACTAATATCCTCAATATTCATTTAAACAATCTTTAAACAAATTTTAAAAATCAAATATGCCACGTGTCACAATATAAGCATTCCATGTGTTGCAAAATTTAAATAAGCTTTGCTTCAAAGACGTTACCAGAAAGTAGAAATATTCTTAGAGAAAGAGTGACCACTCTTTCTCCAAGGTGTTCTATTATTACAAGTCCCTCCTAAATGAATGGTTGGCTGACCCTTCTTCTTACAAATATTCTTATCATAATAGTTCGACAATGCAGGAAGGGTCGACCAATCCTTCTTGTGTTCTCCATTATGGTTATAGTTGAATTGATGGATAAAGGTTTTGACAATTCACTACGAAAAGAAGTGGCAGCCGATCCTTCTTGTATTAAAACGGAAGTACGGAAAAAACATTTTTATATGATATAACTTCCAAGGTGTTCTATTTTTACAATTCCCTCATAATTGAAGGGTTGGTAGACCTTTATTATTCCTCATATTATTTTCATAATAGTTCGACACTGCAAGAAGGGTCGGTCAACCCTTCTTATGACCAATATTCCTTTCATAATATTTCAACATTGCAAGAAGGGTCGGTTGATCCCTCTTGTGTTATCCATTATGGATATAGCTGAATTGTTGGATAAAGGTTTTCACAATTACCTATGAAAAGAAGGGGCGATCGATCTATCTTGTCAAAAAACGGAAGCCGGGACAAACTATTTTTATATGTTATAACTTCCAAGGTGTTCTATTTTTACAATTTCCTCGAAATTGAAGGGTCAACTGACCCTTCTTATTCCCAATATTATTTTAATAATAGTTTGACACTGCAAGAAGGGACAATCGATCCTTCTTCTGTTCTCCAATATGGATATTGATAAATTGCTGGATAAATGTTTTCATAATTAACTACCAAAAGAATGGGAGGCTGATTTAAATGAAGTTTAGCTTTCCCATTTACTTTCTCAATGTTAGCACTAGCTTTGTGGTCTCAGCAAAATAGAATGGAGGTTCAATTTTTTTAAAAGGAATGGAGAAAGCCTCAGTGGCTTTATCAAAATAGAATTTTAGACGGAGGCATGGGATTTAACCCACAAGCATCTTAAGGAGCAGATCAACGTCCAATGGAGCAGATCAACGGTTGGGAATTACTTCTCTGATATGACATGTGTGGAGGAAACAAACTTTCGGATCCGCAAAATTTTGGTAGAGGTCCGCGGGTTTGGACGGTGTAGATCAGGTGAGGACGAGACCTATGGCCGAGGTTTTGTTTGTGGATCTAACTTGCACCAAACATAAATGCAAGCCAAATCAGCGAAGTTGGTAGAGGTTGCACCGTTTGATGACCAAGATTCATGCAAGATCCAGATCAACAGTGGGTGACTTCCTGAGGTTTTAACTGGTAGAAAAGGCGACATGTGGAAAGATTTGAGGCCAACATGGATCATAGAGTTCGAAAGCATTGGCGAACCACGGCCTAGAACGGATCAGGAAAATAGACACCCAGGGAAGCTTCCACGTAGCAGAAGATGCAACGGTGATAGCAAAGGATAAATAATATAAAAAAATCACCCACATGGAGAGTTGGATTCCATCTATCCTATTAAGAGTAACTTCCCTATTAATACTCAATGTGCCAAATCAAATATGCCATGTGTTACAATATGATCGTTCCAAATGTCACTCTAGGATATTAGATATCAACATTTGAACAACAAAATTTATAGACGTTTTTCTTTAAAGACTTTGCTGGCAAGTGGAAATGTTCTCTGAGAAAGAGCAGCCGCTCTTTCTCCAATGTGTTCTTTTGTTACAATTCCCTCCTAAATGAAGGTTTGGCCGACACTTCTTATTCCCAATATTCTTTTCATAATAGTTCGACATTGCAAGAAGGGTCGGTCGGTCCTTCTTGTATTATCCATTAAGGCTATATCTGAATTGATGGATAAATTTTTGACAATTAACTACAAAAATAAGGGCCAACAGAACCTTCTTGTCATAAAACAGAATTAGGGACAAACCATTTTTTATGATATAACTTCCAAAGTGTTCTATTTTGACATTTCCCTTCTTATTCCCAATATTATTTTTATAATAGTTCGACACCGCAAGATTCTTATTACCAATATTCTTTTCATAATATTTCGACACATCAAGAAGGGTCGGTGGATCCTTCTTGTGTTCTCCATTATGGATATAGCTGAATTGTTGGATAAATATTTTCACAGTTAACTACGAAAAGAAGGCGCGGCCGATCCTTCTTGTCAGAAAACAGGAGTTCAGACAAACTATTTTTATATGTTATAACTTCCAAATTGTTCTATTTTTATAATTCCCTCAAATTTGAAGGGTCGAACGACCATTTTTTTTTATTGAAGTAAGTAGAGCCGAAAATTCTATAAATATGGTATACAAAGGTACAAAAATGGTACAGAGTTACAAATAGAGTTAGCTAAAATCTCACTTGAGCCCTTCCCAAGTTGGGAAAACCGAGCGCCCACATATCAACTTAACAACTTAACCAGATAGCATGACACAAATAATCTTAAAAACTGCACTAGATAGCATGAATTTTGTATAGATGAAAACTGAGAACACAAAACCTCTCGGATAAGAAACCACCTTCCAAGGGCCAAAAAACAGCCTAGCAGCAAAGCAAGGGAACAAGCTGTCGACTTAATCGAGAACAATAGGTCGAACAGGAAGAAAACCAACAACTAGTACTTCCATCAAAATATAACCACAAACACAGGGCGAAGAGAGAAAAAGCCATCCTGATCAACCCGTGATTCTCGGCACCCAACTCCGAGCCTCCTGCAGGTCATGGATGTTGAGTGCTTCCACTAAGGTCTCCAGAGTGCACGTACTCTCAATTTCGTTCTGCTGAGTCACTTTCATTCCCTCGATGATATCTTTAATCTCTTTCACAATTTTCTCTCGTCCCTGGATTTCGCGGGCCAGAAGAATTATGCCCACCCAGAATGGGTTGGCTGCAATCTGATGGCCCTGTTGCTCCTCGACCTCCTACTGCAGCGAGATTTCCAAATGAGCGATATGGGTCTCAGTAACCACAGGAGTTTCCTCCAGTTAAAAATGTGCCTAGTTGAAATCCAGATCGTGGTCATCCAGTGGGACATTCGCCTCGTTGGAAAAGCCTTCACCCCTTTTCCTGCCACTCGTGCCGCAGGTTCTTTTAGAGCCACGACGACTGCAAAGATGCATGCGAGGGGCCATAATGCTTAAGAAGATGGTTCCGGAGGGAAAAGAAACAGCTATCTAAAAATTTTCTCAGGGTAGGGCAAGCTACTTTCTCAATTCGAACTTGCCTGCACCGGTCCGTTGTTTTGGATTTATAATGGTCATCATACCAGGCCTTGATTTTCCATTAACGAAAATGATAACCGTTCCATCCCTTCCCAAGGCCTCGCATGCTTGGTAAGCCTGTGAGGCCTCACATGCTTATTAAGCGTTCGAGTCCAGGCCTGGAATTTTGAATTTTTACTGCCCGTCAAGTCAAAATTTAATGACGGTTACTAATTTTCATTGCCTATCATTTTACATTTGATTAAACTTTAAAAAATGTCAATTTTTTTAATGTTAATATATTCAAATATTACTTATATATTTGCAATTTGTTTTACCATTTTAGTTTAAAATCAACCTAAGATCCACAACATTCATGCTTTACAAACTTGTATTATCTTGTCTAGAGTACAAATTCAAAAATACAATCGCCTCATGCATTAGTTATTTTGCTTCAATAATCAATTAATTGACCTTCACCATTAACAATGCTCCACTAATGAATACCAGCTGGTATTCACCCTTCCAGCCTACTACTGTGTCACTCTACCACGTAATTACACTGTATGTTGGTTGCATCATTTAATTGTTATATAGAATTTAATTAATTAACGTGTGTAAAGTTGGCAACATGGCCTCCTAAAATATAATGCAAAAAATATAATGCAGGTTGCAGCACCTACCACCACCGCCCAGGCTTTGGTGCCGAACCCATCCACGTTCCATCTCAAGGCATCGTCTTCTAGCCACATGATTGCATGCACCTTCTAGCGTGCCTGCTTTTAAGGCTACACGTGCTTTAACACCTTTGTTACCCAACTCATCTCCAGTTATGCGAAATCTACAGTCGGTACAGATGATATATATGACCACTATCCCGCCATTATTACTGTGATGATTATCCTTTTCCATCCATAACATCCAAGTCAATTCACCAATACTGTGATAAATACTAAAGCATGATACCCAATATCGCAACAAAATGAAATCTTCGGGAAGTCATGCCACTCTTCTTTACCGCCTTTGATCTGTTTCCTTTGTTGTTTTATCAGAAATACTCTTCTTTATCTAATTTAATCTATAACAAAACATTTCAATTCCCAGGTATGTATATTATTCAAACCATAAATCTAGCTTTTGAATTGCCAGGTGTTTATATTATTCAAACCATAAATCTAGTTTTTCAATTGCCAGGTATTTATATATTTATGAAATAAAACCCTGCAACCCTTCTTTTCCTTCCCACATGCTTAAGTTTTAACTGTCGATTTATCTTGATCCTGCGGATGTGAGATTACACTGGGTGAATTAGATGAAGTTTAGCTTGTCCGTTTTCCCCTCTACCATTTTTTAAAATTGCAATTAGGCTCCTAACTGCAATTTTCACCTTGTTTGGCCAAATTTGAAGTCATAGTCATTGATCCGACTAATCCATAATGATAAGTTGTTTAGATTTGACATAAAATCATAGTAACATGATATAATTAAAATTGTACTCCATCTTAATCCAAATTTGGTTGGCGCATGCTATATGATATTTCGTTACAAATGTGATAATTGCATTTCTCAGACCGAAAGGTTTTAATCATGGCAATTCATTACAGTTAATCATTATGGGATCTTTATTGCTCTTCTTAAACACATTTGAGACCAATATGGGCAATTTGTTAGTCATCATATTCCATAGAAAAAGTCTTCTTATTCAATTTCCAGAGATTTCTTGTGAACAATATGCAGAAAAGTCACAAAATTTATTCAGTCAGATTTTGTGGCGAGAAAGAACTTCAGCCTCTTCAATATCATGAACCTTTGTCGCCACCTTTTAAAGATGATGTTTTGGATGACAACAGTGGTAGTGAAAAAGAAGACTCTGAGATTCAATCCATGTATATACGACTCCCTCGGAGTAAGAGAAGGAAGATCACTGAGAAACATGTTGATCGAGATGATACAGTCATCCAGGATTTTATAATTAATCAAGTGCCTGTGACTCCACCAATTCCCCTGAAGGAAGGACAAGTGGCCGATTTTTCAGTTTTTGAGGACATTGTCGATCATCATGAATCTTCTAAGAAGCATCTTTCAACTTCTGTCATAGATAGATAGTGGATTGCCGGATACTTCCTGGAAACCATGTGATAAAAATATTTTGGGAATTTTGTGAAAATATTATCGGTATTAGTCGCTCCTGAGGATGCCTTTTAGTTTTGATTTGTAATCCTTGTTTTATGGGAAGTCTATCTTTTGTAACTATTTTGTAATTATTATTTAAAGGGTATGGGGGAGAAAATCAACAAAAGAAGACTGGAGAAACTCTGATTGATGTAGAGATTGTAATTTTTTGCAACTTTGAAGTAATACAGCTAATCCTTCTCTTCATTCCTCTTTTGTTAATTGATCAAATTTCTTTGATAAATGTTGATTTTCACTTCATATTATCTATGAACACTGTTTAATTTTTGCAATTAATAATCCATACATTGATCTACTGTAGTTTGGATTTGTCTTTACTCATAATCTGTGTGTCTTTTATGTTTAAATTAAGTGAATTTATTTAATTAAAACATTTATCTATTTCTACAAATGATGAACATATTAAATTAAACCCGCATTAGTAACCTTTCTATACTCAATGTGCCAAATCAAATATGTCACATGTCAAAATATGATCGTTCCACGTGTCACCCTAGATACTAGATATTAACATTTTAACAACAAAATTTATAGACGTTTTGGATTAAAGACTTTGTTAGAAAGTAGAAGAATTCTCAGAGAAAGAGTAGCTACTCTTTCTGCCTACTCTGGTTAGTGCAGAGCTTGTAATTTCTTGCAAACTTTTAGTAATACAGTTATGTTGTTCGGGATGCTTAGGCAGTTCTATCCAGGTTTTGGTCACAGGATTGCATATGTAATTTTCATCTTTTCCACTGCAGCAAGGTAAGTTCTTGCAACTGGCCACAATAATAATTGGGCTTGGAAGAAACTCTAGAGACGGAGTGTGAAATTTGTAGCTACTTTCTATGCTAATCGACAACTTTCTAATGAAACGAGAAGGTCGCATTCCCTGACTAGATGTTGACATTTTAACAACAAAATTTTAGACATTTAACTTTCGTCAGAGATTAAATATTTTATTAATCATATTCTCCTTAGAATCTACTTAATCAGAGGGACAAACCAATTTTTTATGTTATAACTTAGCTAAAAAACAAAAATCGGGACAAACCATTTTTTATGTTATAACTTAGCCGATAATTTGAATTGTTATTCAAACAATGACTGAATATTTTAGACTCCACAAAATGCAAGATATACTTCACATTTGGACCCCTCTGAAAAATGCCACACTACACTCAGGTCACAAGTGCATCTAAGAATCACACTACCCTCAGGTCACAAGCACATCTAAGAAGCACACTACCCTGAGGTCACAAGCGCATCAAACAAGCATAAATCTAATGAAAATTTTAAAATTCACACTTTTCAAATTTTAATTTGCATTTTTTGATTTGAAATTCACACTTTTTGAATTGAAATTCATAGTTTTATATTAAAAAGAGTGGACAGATTACATAGCATAGGGGAGACTGATCCCAAAAAACAAGAGTTGTTGAAACAGTCTCTTCATATTTCAGTGTCTGGTTTTCAAAAAAGGCCTTGTGCTTGAAAATTTTAATGAACTCTCTTAAGAGAAAATTACAAGAGTAATACATATAAGAAGGATTACCAAAAAAACAAGCCCAAACAGAGCCGCTAAAATGTTGAGACGAGCACACAAAGAAAGAGTTAGTTGCCATGATTTGGACAAGCGTTCTTATCCTTGCCTCCTGTAGCTACACCTGAATTTTCCTCGTCATTGTTTGGGTTGACAGATGGGCTATTTCTACCTCTATTTCTGATATAGTCAAGTCTAGCTTCCATGATCCTGAAGAAGGTATGGAACGAGTCTAACTTTCCAACCAGCTTCTCGAGGTAGTCTTTCATATTACCATTGCTATTCCAGACTTCAGAGGTGAGGTGAGATATGTCTTTCTTCATATCGGAGAGGTCACCCCATAACCAATGGACCTAGGATTCCAGATCCAAAACTTGCGTGAGAATCTTGGGGGAAGGGTTGTCCTGCCCACGAGGAGAATCAATGGTAACCAGGCCACCATAATCGCCCAATGCATGCTGCCAATTTTTTCTACCTCCTAGTTCTCCCGGGCTAACACAAAACTGCTTCGTAGGAACACTTTGATTGTGGCCAGCTTGACAGGGGGTCAAGATAAACCCAGAATCGGGAGTCAAGAAGACCTTCCAATTCCTGCTTCCAGAATCAAAACCGTAGCCAGTATGCTGCATAGGGCCCCTAATTCCCTAAGGAGCCCATCTTTTACCGCTGCCATGGTTGACAGCTTTGGAATGACCGTGACAAGCATGCCTTGTCAAGCTACCACAAGAGTGATCATTACTGCCAGAGTTGTGCCCATGAAAAATGTCAGAGAGGTATCTCTTCGAGCCAACTCCCCCGGAGTGACCCTGAACAGTCGTCCTGCATTTGCGACATTGCAAAGCAGAGAGTCACAAATTGCTCTCCTCCATATTCATACAAAACCACATACTTTGGAGAAAACCGCAGGGAGAACCTTCGGAGAGAGATACATGCAAGATACAGAGTGTGCCACCTTCAAGCATGAAATAGCCTTGGAGCATGATTAGTCTGCATTGATCTCTCGCATGCAAGACAGATGGAGCCTACCAAGGGTGGCCACCATTTCAGACGAGGAGACGTTTGAAAGGAGAAAGAGAATCCTAAGGTGTCAAAAGGATTAGGGACCCTTGGTTTTCGGTTTTGAAACATTTTCATTCCACAACCTACAATCCTCAATGCGGACTGTGGATGCAAAAATATTCTTCAATAATTGCAGATTGCGGGTAGAGTCTAAGTCATTGATAAGTTGTTTAGATTTGACATCAAATCATACATGATACAATTAAAATTGTAAATCATCTTAAACCAAATTTTATTTTTTTTGACATCAAATCATACGTGATATAATTAAAATTGTACTTCAATTGCGACACCCGCCACTATCCCCGTCCCCCACGCAACCTTATAAATTCTCGCGCGATGCTCTGGTTAGCACTTTATTCCTGCGATTTGTTGCTTCTTACCTGCTCTAGGAGTCATTATTGGCATTGCTTTTGATAATCATTCCATCTAGGAGTTCATTAATGCTAAGCTCACAACCTTGTTGCACAAAGGCTCTACAAATCATTCTCGGCTGCAAGACATTCTGCTCTAGACCCCCAGTTTTTTCTCTTGCTCTGTCTTTGGTTTGGTTGGTTCTGGACCCCGTGGCTCTCTTATTCTCTTTTTCGCTGTTGCGCATACTCCCTGGATGCCCACTGCCACTCTGACTACATCTGAGTGCTACCGGCTCTGTAGCTCTAAGGTCTATTGTGTCCACAGCTTTGATTCCTACTAGCAACGTAGCTTCAAGGTTTATTGTGCTCCCTGAGTGCTTTCTGCTCCGCCTTCATTTCTTTGCAGACATGCCACCAAAGAAACGGTCCCACACCAGCCAGGACACCCAGGAGGTTACTGCTCCTCCACTCAGCTGCTCTTCCTCCACCCCACCCATGCGGTTCATGCGAGAAGTGGTTGAGAAGGCCTATAAATTTCACTATGATATTCCTATCTAGGCTCAAGCAGAGATAAACAATTCCAAAGATGATGCCAGGGTATATCGACGTTGTCTGACAAATGACAAAATTTTCTAGGAATTTGAGGCTCTCATCCCTAACCCTCGTAATACCAGTGGTCAGGCTACATTGTACCAAAAGACTCTCAACCTGCATTGGTCTCACAAGCAAGTTCTGGGAAAAGCCCTCACGGATCGGAATGAGGCTCAGGTAGAAATCTTGATGCGGTAGGATGAGTTGTACGACATGCTGAAGCAGATTCTATATAATCAGCAACAGTTTACGCAGTGCTTTGGAATTATCCTGGCTAAGGATCCGACCACCCAGCCAGAGTAGAAGGACCACACCAATAATTAAATCATGCTTTATGCTTTTTGTTATTCTGGTATTTCTATTTCCAGTTTCGCTTAGTAGGAAGACTCAGTTTTAAAAATTGTCAATCATAATGAATTTTCTAAGAAGCATCTTTCAACTCCTATCATAGATAGCTAATGGATTGTCGGTATCTCAAGGGACTTCCCGGAAACCATGTGATGAAAATATTTTGGGAATTTTGTGGAAAGGGTTTGTATTACTCGCTCCTGAGGATGCCTTTTAGTTTCGATTTGTAATCCCTTTTTTATGGGAAGTCTATCTTTTGTAACTATTTTTGTAATTATTATTTAAAGGGTAGAGGTCTCATGGGGTCTAAGGGGGGAGAAAATTAGCAAAAGAAGACTGGAGACACTCTAATTGATGCAGAGATTGTAATTTTTTGCAACTTTGAAGTAATAATGTTAGTCCTTCTCTTCATTCCTCTTTTGTTAATTGATCAAAATTCGTTGATGAATGTTGATTTCCACTTCAGATTATTTATGGACACTATTTAATTTTTGCAATCAATAATCCATACATTGATCTACAGTTTGGATTTGTCTTTACTTAGGATCTGTTTCTTTTATGTTTTAAGTGAATTTATTTAATTAAAACATTTATCGATCTTTGCAAATTATTAACATCAATTAATAAATTCATGTTAATTTTTCATAATATGTAATTTTTCATAATATTTAATACTGTTTAATATTGTTTAATCTTTTGCAATCTATAATTACATTGATCTACAGTTTTGATTTTTCTCTGCTTATGATCTGTGTATCCTTAATGTTTTAAAATAATTTATTCAATTAAAACTTTTTTTTTTATTTCTGCAAATGGTTTTTACAGAAAATTATAATTGATGTTAATTTTTCAATTGACACATATCAGTTACAGGACAATCTTGAATGCACTTGAACCCTTAAATTCCCATCAGTTAATTTTAATTGGTTGATAGTAATTTGAGCAGATAAGTAATTAATCTCCTTTATAGTGTCCATGAATGTTGATTTTCACTTCATATTATTTATGAACACTATTTAATTTTTGCAATCAATAATCCATACATTCATCTATAACTGTTTGGATTTGTCTTTACTAATAAATTAACATAAATTCATGTTAATTTTTCAATTAGCATTTCCAACTACAAGGTAATCTTGCATGTTCCTAATCCTTAAAACTACTATCAGTGAATTTTTATTTCCTGATTGTGTTGTGGTTAAACCACCACTAGTAACCTCGCTATACTCAATGTGCCAAATAAAATAAAGAATAGTAACCTCGCTATACTCAATGTGACAAATCAAATATGACACATGTCACAATATGATCGTTCCACATGTCACTTTAGTGAAAGAGCGGCCGCTCTTTTTCCAAGGTTTTCTATGGTTACAATTCCCTCCTAAATGAAGGGTCAGTCGACCCTTCTTACTCACAATATTCGTTTCATAATAGTTCGAAACTATAAGAAGGGTCGGTCGATCCTTCTTGTATTCTCCATTTCGGCTATAGCTTAATTGTTGGATAAAGGTTTTCACAATTAACTACGAAAAGAAGGGGCGGCCGATCCTTCTTGTCGTATAACGGAAGTCGAGACAAACCATTTTTATATGATATAACTTCCAAGGTGTTCTATTTTTACAATTCCCTCGTAATTGAAGGGTCGGCCGACCCTTCTTATTCCCAATATTATTTTCATAATAGTTCGACACTGCAAGAAGGGTCGGCCGACCCTTCTTATTCCCAATATTATTTTCATAATATTTCGACACTGCAAGAAGGGTCGGTCGACCCTTCTTATTACCAATATTATTTTCATAATATTTCGACACTGCTGGCAAGTAGAAATATTCTCAGAGAAAGAGTGACAGTCTTTCTCCAAGGTGTGCTATTGTTACAATCCCCTCCTAAAAGAATGGTCGGCCGACCCTTCTTATTCCTAATATTCATTTTATAATAGTTCGAAACTATAGGAAGGGTCGGTCGATCCTTCTTGTCGTAAAATGGAAGTCTCGATAAACCATTTTAATATGATATAACTTCCAAGGTGTTATATTTTTACAATTCTCTTGTAATTGAAGGGTCAGTCGACCCTTCTTATTCCTCATATTATTTTCATAATAGTGCGACACTGCAAGAAGGGTCGATCGACCCTTCTTACTACCAATATTCCTTTCATAATAGTTCAACACTGTAAGAAGGATCGGTCGATCCTTCTTGTGTTCTACATTATGGATATAGCCGATTTGCTGGATAAATTTTTTCACAATTAACTACGAAAAGAAGGGGCAGATGATCCTTCTTGTCGGAAAATAGAAGTCAGGACAAATTCACACTTTTCAAATCAAAATTTACATTTTTTTATTTGAATTCACACATTTTGAATTGAAATTCATATTTTTATGACAAAAAATGACAATTTTAAGGTTCATAAGTAGTCAAAAAACACACTATTCGAATAGAAAAACACACTTTTCAAATCCAATATTACCAGTTTCAGAATCCATTTTCGCACTTTAGAAAGGTTTGTATTGACACTTTCATAGTTGAAATTCACACTTTCTTATTCCACAACCCAAGATAAGTAAGTAGTAGAGTCAAGAAGTCTTCTATTACTCGTAGGTTCACTAACTTACGAGACTAACTGACTCGACATGTGGTGATCCACACTATGGTTCGACATGTTCTTTGAATTGGTCGAACGAAGGACCTAGTTGGGTGGCTGACCTAACCTCCTCCAACATCTCCCCCATGAACAATGCCTCTGTTCATCTCGAAGAAATCAGAAAATAACTGGAGTTGGATGAACAATGCATTGATGACTATGAGCTGATACCCGATACTCCTTTCGCTAGAAATGGGTCGTCGTGTCTAGAAACATCTCCATGCACGAAGAAGAAGCTGATAGCATGGTCTGGTACTCAAAAACCATTCGATGACTACTGCAAGCCTAACATTGAGGACTACAGCAGTTCATGTTGTCTTAGAGAAGTAATATTCCAAGACAGTGGCTTGCATACCAATCGATTATTGAAAGAAGAATGATGGAAAGAAGATTGACAAAAATGTGATTGGTGCCAAAAAACATAATGACAAATCCATGTATTGGGACTTCGACAGTGCTCGAAATGCCCTTATATCATGGTCTAGTGAGGATTTTCAAGCGATCCGATTACGAATGCTCATATATCATGACGAGAACTAGGGAGAGATCATAAGACTTGGGCATTTCTCATAAAAAAAGGACAAAGAGCAAAATTTATAGACATCTAAGTTTCGTCAGAGATTAAATATTTTATTAATCAGATTCTCCTTAGAATTTACTTAATCAGATTTTATTTTTCACAGGTTGAATATTTTTACAATTACCTCTAGAATGCAAGAAGGGTCGATAGAGACACTCTGATTGATGCAGAGATTGTAATTTTTTGCAACTTTGAAGTAATACAGTTAGTCCTTCTCTTCATTCCTCTTTTGTTAATTGATCAAATTTCTTTAATGAATGTTGATTTTCACTTCAGATTATTTATGAAGACTGTTTAATTTTTGCAATCAATAATCCATACATTCATTTACAGTTATGACCGACCCTTCTTATTCCCAATATTATTTTCATAATAGTTTAACACTGCAAGAAGGGTTGGTCAATCCTTCTTGAGTTCTCCATTCTGGATATAGCTAAATTGCTGGATAAATGTTTTAACAATTAACTAGGAAAATAAGGGGTGGCTGATCCTTCATGTCGAGAAATGAAAATCGGGACAAACCATTTTTTTATTTTATAACTTAGATGATTGACTTGTTATTCAAATAATGACTGAATATTTTAGACTCCACAAACTCCAAGCTATACTTCTCATTTGGACACAGCTGATTTAACATCTACGTTGCTAGTTCAGAAAACGCAGGAACTTAAAACAGTCCCCAAACTTTGAATGGTACCATTAATATCCTTAATGTTCGTTTAAACAATCTTTAAACTAATTTTAAAAATTAGATATGCCATGTGTCACAATATAAGCATTCCATGTGTCACCAAATTTATAGAAGTTGCTTCAAAGACTTTGTTGGCAAGTAGAAATATTCTTAGAGAAAGAGCGATCGCTCTTTCTCTAAGGTGTTTTATTTTTACAATTCCCTCCTAGATGAAAGGTTGGCCAACCCTTCTTATCCCCAATATTCTTTTCATAATAGTTCGACACTGCAAGAATGGTCAGTCAATCCTTCTTTTGTTATCCATTATGGATATAGCTTAATTTCTGGATAAAGGTTTTTACAATTAACTATGAAAAGAAGGGTTGGCCGATCCTTCTTGTCGAAAAACAAGGATCGAAGAGAAAAGTCGCTAGAAACAATTTTTATATGTTATAACTTACAAGGTGTTCTATTTTTACAATTCCCTCATAATTGAAGGGTCGGCCGACCCATCTTATTCCCAATATTATTTTCATAATAGTTCGACACTACCAAAAGGGTCCACCAACGCTTCTTATTCCCAATATTATTTTCATAATAGTTCGACACTGCAAGAAGGGTTGGTGGATCCTTCTTGTGTTCTCCATTATGGATATAGCTGAATTGTTAGATAAATGTTTTCACAATTAACTACAAAAAGAATGGGCGTCCGATCCTTCTTGTCGAAAAATAGATGTCGAGACAAACCATTTTTATAACTTTTCACCTTAATATTTTGAACATTTACAAATGCAAATTGCAATTGTCAAATAAAAACTGCATTTTTTTATTTGAAATTCACACTTTTCAAATCAGAAATTACATTTTTTGATTTTAAATTCACACTTTTCAAATGAAAATTTGCATTTTTTTATTTGAATTTCACACTTTCCAAATCAAAATTTGCATTTTTTATTTGAAATTCACACTTTTCAAATCAAAATTAGCATTTTTGGATTTGAAATTCACACTTTTCAAATCAAAATTAGCATTTTTGGATTTGAAATTCAGACTTTCTTAATTGAAATTCATAGTTTTATAATGCAAAACTGCAATTTTAATTTTCATAAGTAGTAAAAACGCACTATTTGAATAGAAAAACACACTTTTCAAAGCCAATATTGCCACTTCTAGAACCTGTTTTTGCACTCTAGAAAGGTTGATATTGACACTTTCAAAGCCTAAATTCACACTTTCTTAGTCCAAAAATTGCCTAATTTGTCCAAATTTAATGAAATAGGCGTTCTTGGCCTAGTATAATCCTAAACTAGTATAGCCCCTGAGACCCTTAAATACTAACACATAATGATATATATCCCTTAACCCCTATAATCCTAACCACATAGTTCTAACCTCTAAAGTGTCTAGTTAAATAAAAATTAACCCCTAACCCTTATCGTTGTCATCATCTTCATCATCTTCACCATCATCGTTGTCATCATTATCACCGTCATCTCCATGCTCTTCATCTTCATCATCATCATCATATCCGTCGTCTTCATCATCATCATCATCCTTATTGCTTGGTTTTTCAACCAAGCATGTGCAAGGATGCACCTATTAACTTGTAATAGCAGTCTTCAAATAAAAGCAAAAACAATTGTAAATCTAATCTAACATTAACATAAGCATGTGTAAATAAACAAGAACTAAATCAATAACAAGAGATCTATGGAAGAACAAGAGTAAAAAATGACTTTTGTATTATAATACTTCAAATGGTGAGGATGTTTGGTGTTGAGCAGCTCCAAGGTTGAGGTGCTCCAGGCTCCAATGCTCTCTTTTCCAAGATGCTCAAATGGGGGTCTTCAAACTCAAAATGGGAGGCAATGGCTCTCAATGGGAATTTGGCAGCATAAGGATAGGATGAAAGGTGGATGGAAAGTGAGGAGTCCCTATCACCTTTCTATAGTTTTTGGTGATGGGGAATACCATTGTGGTTTTAGGGAAACCAATGGTATTAACCAACATGGTTTAGGTCTCTTTTTCCCTCTTTTTCCTTTTTTGAATATTTTGAATATTTTTATTCCCTTTTAATACTTTCTGGGAATTCTTGACCCTTTTTGAGGGTTTCTTGTGTTTTTTGAAGAAAAATATATATTTTGAGGGGAAAAAGGTGTATTACAGTTTTTTTGGTGACCTTTTGATGGCTTTAGAGGCTCAAATGGTGGAAAAGTGGACAAATGGGTCATGTGAATAAGGGAATGAGATAGTTAGCACTTTTTGGGTATTAACAGATTGCCCCCTGGTATGTGAGGGCAGGAGCTCATCGTATGGCCGATAGACATCATAGTTCTTTTGTGTTTTTCCTGGGGTTTGGAGTAGAGGAGAGATCGATTGGAGACTAGAACAATGACCCCTTGGAAGCTGCAAAAACTGAAAAATATTACATGGCCTCAAAATGAATGAGGAATAATCTCTGACTATGGATGAGGTGGGCATACCCATGCTTGTATCAAAACATATACATAACAATTAGGCCCACGAAGAGGGGCCATGAAGAAATACATAAAAAAATTTCGGTACATCATAATGGTCCAGAGGGGACACAATGCTGGGACATACTCATGGTCATATCATGACTGATCTGAATAACTGATACACTAGAAAAAAGTGAACAACAATTCTGAATAAGGTATCAGAAGGGTTGATGAACTCCTAAAACTTAAGGTGTCCAACATCTGAAAATTGTCACCAAGTGCAACCCGGATATCCATAGGAAAATGTAACTGGTTGTATCCTTAATTAGACTCTCATATGTGGTAGAGTCAGATGATATCCAAGGACTTCAACAAATAACTGAAAGGACCGATACCGTGTACGAGTCTCAACGATGCAATCAAGGTGTTGAAGTCAAGCATGTGAGAAACAATCATTTGGAGAGGCACTGAGGACTCCTTTCGAAATGATCCGTAAGAACTCATCACTAATTGTGATGAATCTAAGGAACAGGGGTCTCTGGGTCTATCCTATGGAATAGGTTTGGTTGGCGTCGACAGAGGGAGACTAGCAACTTCCAAGGCAATGATGTTTCCTTGGTAGGAGCGCGAGGTGTATAACTGAAGTGTGATAGTACTGATGGTAGGACTGACATAATGTGGGGATGGGGAATGACTGGGGTCATAGAGTGGGTGGACTCAAACTTGCTTTGTTCAGAACATCATGACATGGTTGACCTGGCAGCATAGGAAACTGATTTTTAGGTGTGGGGATCATAGCTTAAAGGATAAGGGGTATGTATTGCATTTTGGAGTGACTATGGGGGGTACAAGCTGATGGATGCTTTCGGGAGACTCTTAGGGTGACATACTGCAGAAAGCTCTGAACAAAGGCGACCAAGATGGGGAAGCTGCCATATGAGTAGACATGATCTGTTGTGGCACCAAGAAGCACCATTGGGTCCTTCTTAATAGTTTTAATGAGCTCCAAGAAGGGATAAAAGTGTGCTCTGAAATGGTACTGTCTTGTGGATTTTGTGAGCCCAGGATTGTTCATGGTCATGAGTGTTTTCATTTTTAGGGATTTTGAAAATGATAAGAAGACTCTATAGTGGTGGTTGAGTACCGCCCTGTGGATTTATACGAGCCCAAGACGGTGATTGCTTGTGGTTGTTTTCATTTTTTGAAAGTCTGAAACCAGTAAGTAGACTCCATTGGTGTTCTTTTTCGTAAGTTAGTCTCCAAGGCCTGAAAAAGCATAAAATGATGCAAATGGAGAACTCTTCTAGCCGATGTGACTAGAGTATTTTTTTTTCGTAATTAGTCTACAAGGTCCAGAAAAGGGGTAAACTTATACCAGGTAGATGCCCTTTCGAATACTTTTAGCGATCATGAAAGGAAACAAGGTTGCTCGGCGATCTTTTCATTGTTTTAGGAGTCAGAAAAGAGCTTAACAAAAACTTCCTAAGTGCCTTTTTCGTAAAGGACTTGCTCGGCCCGAAAATGGGGTAAAATTATACCGAACAAAAAAGGTATTGGTGAGAGCGAGGGATGATCTCAAGCATCGTCACGAGCACAGAAAAGTGAATCCGGCGACATAAAGATCATCAAAAATGGGCAACGACCGATGTGGCACGTGAACCAAGGCGATAAGTGGCATTTTGAAAAAATTCCCAAAAATCATGGGGGTGAGAGCGAGAAATGGTCTCAAGCATCATCATGAGTGCAGAAAACTGAATCCGACGATATAAAACTTGTCAAAAATAGACGACGACCGACGTGGCATGCAAACTAAGGCGACGAGGGGGCATGTAAAAAATGCCAAAAAAATCTGGGCATCAGAGTGAGAAATGATCTCAAGCATCGTCACGAGTGCGAAAAACTGAATCCGATGGTATAAAAATCGCCAATAAACTGACAACAACTGATGTGGCATGCAAATCAAGGTGTCGTGGGGCATGGAAAGAATGCCCGAAAGTTTTTGGTGAGAGCAAGAAATGATCTCAAGCATCATCATGGGCATGGAAATATGAATCTGGGGTGCAAATGGTGCAAAAAACGGAGGTCATAAGGACTCTGGAATGGTCAAAGGAAATAACTAGGTTAAAAAATGGCTACAAATAAAGGTGACCCCACCAAGCCAAGGATGTAGTGGTGGGGAGAAATGATGACCCGCGGGGGTAGAATACTAGGTGTATCAAATCAAATCAAATATACAAGTGATATGTGACCTCAAAAATGGTTGAGATCACACATGTGGAAAAGTGAGCAGGGTTAATGACCTGCCCCCATTCTATGTGCATGGGGTTTATGATTGTGGATCACATATGTGTTAGTTTGAACAATGGGATCATTGAAATACTAAGATAGGTATGACAGGGAAGGTTCAAAATGATTGATCATGCCCCATATCCCAGGGTCGAGGTAATCTATTATGCCCCCTAACTCAAAGGTGTTAATGTGGTGTAGATGTTGTCTCAGAGAGGGATCAATAGGGCATTGAGCAATTGCTGGTGGGGGGGTATACTATGAGGCTATGGGCCGTGGTGGCATACGGAAGTGATGATATGATGATGGGGGATTCCCCTTGCGAGGTGGATGCCCCCAGTATCTTTAATGAGAATCACGATGATGATGACTAGGCAAGGTTTTTGGCCTACCCCCATGTTGTGGACATGTGGTTTCCTCGTTGATTTGAAAGGGTTGAACATGTGTGTCAAAGGGATCAATGGAAGGGGCCGAATGGATAGAGGGGTATCCAGTGGAAACCGTGTAAATGGTGTTAATTTCTTCCGAGGAGGAAGATGGTGGGGGATGACTTTCCTCAATGGTAGCAGCGGATGTTTCTAGATCGACATTATTCAGTTCGTATAGAGCTACTCTATAATCTGGGAGATCAGGGCAGTGATGTGAGTAATGTCCGTAAATGCCGCATATCGCACAAGGCTGGTTGGTACGCAACGATTTATCGCGCGGCTGAGGGGACAGTTCTAGTTTGACAACTGGGATGTTAGTGTCATCATCCAACATTTGCATGTGTTCTTGAAATGCTGGTAATTGCGGACATTGATGGGTAGCATGGCCTATATTGTCACACAATGAGCACTTAGGGGGTACATGGGTTGCTGGGGGATTCTTTGCTAATTTGGGGGTCGCTAGGGGGGTACGAGTTGTGGGTCCAGCAGTGTAGGTTTGTGGACCTCTGCCTCCATTTTTGTAGAGTGCTGGAGGAGTATAATTGGATGTTGATGTGGTGGCCACTATTGGAGGTGGTCGATTCTGGATGTTTGCTACACCAAGGGGTGGACGGTTAGAAGTATTGATGGGTTGCACCAGTTGTAAAATGACATTCGGTGTCGGGGGAGGGGTTGGGGCAGGTAGCTACCATACAGGTAGTCCTAATGTCAATCCTGGGAGATTAAGTGTAGCCATGACTGGTCTGTTGATGGCACTTGAAGGGGGAAATAAAAATGGGATAGTATGAATTGGTGTGGGTCCTATGTGAGTTGGAACTGAGGGTGGTTGCGGGAGTAAAGGGGGTTGTTGGTTTGGCACCTGTGTCTTCTGTGAGAGGGTGCACAAATCAGATATCTTGGTTATCTTCAAAGGGGGTGGGATGGATTGCAATGTGGAAGTCATAGGTTATTCTGAGTATAATCCGGGTCTGACTATGGAGATGAACGATGTATGTGCATTCTGAACTGGTTGTTCACTCATAGGGAGAACATTTTTAGGTGCAGCAAGGGCATATTGGCTTCGACGCATTTGGAGATTCATGTCAGAATATGACATCATAAGGAGATGATGACTACTTGAATCCATCAGCTGGTTTGTGTGTGCAGCATATGTGATTTGTTGTTGTGGTGTTGTGGTTCCTTGAGGAGGATCCAACGGATGAGTGTTCGCCACTCCTTGTGTGGGAAAAGGATTCTGCAGCACCATGGGTTTTGGTTGAGTAGGTGGTGTTGGTTGTGTCATGTGCCCTTGGCATTGGGAATCTTCATTCCACAGTTGGCGTGCTCACTCCAAATGGGGGCAAGTGTGTGTGTAATGGACGTATACTCCACATATGGAACATGGGTGGTTTGTTCGTAAATTGGGGTTCTTACCCTGTTTCGGTGATTGATCAGGGTTTTGGTTGGTGGGGGCAGTGTTGTTGTTGTTTGGAGGATAAGTTTGAGTGACTGGAGGTTGTGGTGTAGTAAGCGCTGCCTGTGGTGGGTAATAAGCCGCTCGGGATTGTGAGTGAACATGAGCATGTGTGTCCTGCTGATGGTAATACGTATGGGGTGAAACCAGAGGTGGATAGGCTGAAGGTGCGTGATGAGGTGGACTTGTTTCTTGTTGTGGTTGTGGGTAACCTTGAGCTGTTGGAAGTGTTGGAGCAAGAGGTGCTTCCTGTTGAGGATAATAAGCCACTTGGGCTTGTGGCTGAACCAGAGTCTAGTGGGCCTGCTGGTTATAGTATGAAGGTGGTGCATAAGCTGATGGTGCTTGCCCGTAACATTGTGGTGGACATGAGGGTCCATGAGTGTGGTGGGTACGCATTACTGGAGCATATGAAGTTGTAGCTCTAGAATGAGATGAAGCCCTAGAAAGGTATCACACGTTGTTTGTACTCATCATGGTAAAAGGTTTGTTTTGCACCATAACCTGGCCAATATAACCATCAGCGGCATGGGATGCCCCAGCGCGTCATGGTGGGATGGATCGCCGCACGGGGCGTCAATTAAAATAGTGTATAGATATCCTGACTGGGAATATATCAGGTCGAATTGTTGAGCTTTTAAGATAGCTTCTTCTTCTGACTGGGGTCGTTCGGAAGCTATATCTTTGGCTATGAGGGGGAGGAGTGATTTGAGGAACCAGTCCAAAAAGATTCGGTCATCAAGTTTTATCTTGCAAAGGCTACGGCGCTTACGCCACTCATGGATATGATCGGTGATGTGTATAGCGGTGTTCTATCTACAAGTGAAAAGTATTTCTACTCCTGCATCATAGCGTACAGGTAGTTGAAAGAACTAGAGGAACGTTGAGGTGAGGGACGTAAATGTGTTGTGGGTCCCATGTGGCTTCTCAATGTACCACTTGGCTGCAGAGCCAGTGAAGGTTCTTTGTAAAAGTCTCAGTCTAATGGAATCATCTACTATGGAGTTAGAGGAACACCATAGGTGAAACGACATGATGTGGTTCTGGGGAAAAGTGCTTGGTGGGCATGGGTGGCCACATAGGGTTGTGTCTAATAGGGTCATTAGTTAACCTTGCCAAGTCTGGTAAATTTAGACTAGCCATGTATGGTAGATTGGCAGATGGGTGTGGCATCGTCACTGGGGCATAGTTGTTAAGGGTAGCATTATGGAGAGATCCAGTGCCCCCTAAGGGTATGCTATGTGTGAAAGGGATGTTTCCTCCAGTCGATGTGTTGTGGGAGGGGCCTACGCTCCCAATTGCAACATGGGTTGCAGATGGGTTAGGAATGGTTCTAGAAATCCCTGGGATCTGGGTAGTGGCAATGAGAGGGGGGGTGACCCCCATGTTGGGCATACCCAGAATAGTTGGTGGTCCTGTGTTGGGCATGCCTAGAGGGGGTGTCGCCACTATGTTAGGCATGCCTAAGGGGGGTGTGGCTACTGTGGTTGTCACAGTAGTAGTGGGGTTTTTTGATGTAGCTCCAATAACACTAGTGAAAAGGGGTTCATATTGTGATCCGGCCATGGGGTCAGTTGGTGATGTTTTGGTAGGGTGTTCGGATTCAAACTCAAAATCAGATGTGAAATGAGGCATGTCAGAATCAGATGATTATGTTCTGTTCCAATGACATGTGGACTCAAGGGATAAAGCTCTACATCTATGACGTGTAGAGTCAAATCTACCGAACTGAGGGGGTTCACCCTGAAAACGACGGGATCGTCTTACGTTGTCAATGGTGAGAAATGTCTAGAAATGTCAATGGATGGTGGTGAGATAAAAACTCAAAAACCATAGTGCAACAATGTGTGCAGGAGGGGAATGTGAAAACATAATGGCTCTCAGGCCAACAACCAACCTAAAAAGCACTTATTATAACAGTTATGCTATAATAAGTGGAGGGATCCAAAAAAGTGGTCAGAATACCAAAAGTCAAACAGTTTCTAGAAAAAGTGGTGCTTACTAGACCAAGGGGGGCAGTAGAGCATGCAAATGCCTAACTAAAAGTGGTATTATGACTCAACTAAACATATCCTCTACAAGGTGATGAAATCCAAGTCAGATAATATGGGTAGTGGAATCGAAGGCTAGATATCCCCCTACTAGGAGGGACACCGGGTAGTCAATCCTAAAAAATGGCAACTACGATACCCCATTCATGACATGTTCGGTTCAGTGAATCTGCAGTTTGGTTCTATCGTTGTTGTACTCCCATACGTAGATCGAGAACTTCGAAAGTTATCCTTCAGTTACTGAATGGATTGCGGTATTCCACTCATGCTTTCGGAACCAGTCTGTGGCTACTTCAACCCTCCTAAGGGAGAGGCCTTCCCAATAAATTGGTGTATAACCATGTCAACAAATAATAAGGGATTTTTGGGACACTAAAAGACAACTTCTATGTCTCAGATGTAAATAATTGAGGGGTGTTATTGGCACACCTATTGTTGGACACACGGAGCACACTGAGAGGGGGGGTGAACAGTGTGTGTAGCTTTTATTACTTTTTCAACTTTAACAATCATCAGCAGCTTATTCAATACATCATTCATTAATTCATTATCACATTATCATTATATCATCAGCATTATTAAAAGTTACAGCTCATCATATCATCATCACATAGGAAGCATAGAAAAACACAGTACACAAGATTTTTACGTGGAAACCCAAGTCCTGGGGGAAAAACCACGGAAGCCTTTATAATAATAATTTACCAGCAACTACTGGAAGGAGGCAACAACCCCCTTTGTTACAAAGACTTCAATTCTCCAGCTACAACTGGAAGGAGGCTACAACCCCCTGGTTTATAGGCTACAACCTGAAGGAAGCCTTAGCTCCCTCAATTTCCTTGCCCTGTCCTGCCACCCTGATATGAAGATAGAAACTAAACTACTGAACCACAAACTGCACTGATCTTGTGGACCTACTATCCAACACCTGCACCACACTGCACAATCTAAACCACACTGCACAACCTGTACCACACTGCAAAACCTAAACCACACTGCACAATCTAAACCACACTGCACAACCTGTACCACACTGCAAAACCTAAACCACACTGCACAACCTGTACCACACTGCAAAACCACCTTCACTGCTCATCAACTGGCCACTGCTCATCAACTGTTCATTGCTCATCAACTGTCCACTGATCATCACAACTGTGCCACATTGTTCATCAACCTGTACACTCAATCTGTCCAATCTAGCTATACCAATCAATCTCAGCTATACCAATCAATCTGTCTGCATAAATCAATCTGTTGTTCACATCATTTGAATCAATCAATATGAGTTCAACCAACTGTGTACCAGACCACCTGGGTCAAACCAACTGCTCATACAACTCAGCCAATCTGAGTTAGACCAATTGCACATGTAACCTATTCTTCTGAATCAATGTACTCGCTGGTCATAGCCACTGGTCATCATTTCATTATTGTCATCTATATATTGCTGCATACATCACTGAGCATATATATATATTCCTGTGTTCATTACTGAGCATATTACATATCACTGAGTGTCTTACATTACTGAGCATATCATATAATTACTGTGTCATACATATCATTGAGCATATCACTATGCAAACTGATCACTACTGAGCATACATATCTTCATTGTTTATATGACTTTGTATATCATCATTGTGTAAACTCAGCATACATATCGTTACTGTGTAAACTGAGCATACATGTCATCACACTGTGTATCATCACTATGTAAGCTGAGCATACTTTTCATCATTGAGCATATACACTACTGAACATCATCACAGCATGTATACATCATAATGCATAGGAGAGCATCATCACACTATGGTATGCATGTACATCATATAGTATAGGAGTGCATCAACTTCATAGAGTGTACATCATTATCACATGCATTATCATCATAAAGTGTATAATATCATAGCATAAAGGTATGCAACATCATCATCATATCCTCCATAATGACTTCAAATATATATACCAATATATAGGCTCACATACTAATATCAAAGATGAACTCTATCCATGAGAGACATGTGCCATTACAAGAGAAACCCAGAAGCATGAGCCATACCTTTTTGAAGATCATAAGGTCAAGAAAGAATAGACAAACCAAAAGAAACTCTATATCATGTCATCACATAGCCCTCGTAACAAGCTTTCCAACGAGCCAAGAATTTTGTAATTCCGATTCCGTATGAGAAAGTTATGCCAATTTTAGTGAAGATACCCAAAAAATATTTCCTCCACAAAATTTCGCACTTTTCTCCAAGAGTTGCGAAATTCCAATTGATAAGCAAATGAAATGTTTTATATTCTATTTATATAGGTCGTATAGGAAAGTTATTATCTCAAACTGGGCCGACATGCAATTCAAAATTACAAATAATTAATTTTTCTTTTGTTTGGTCGGCTCACCCAAAAAGGTGGAGTACACCAACTTCAAAAATTCATATCTCTTCAACCGTAAGGAGTTAGAAGATGCTCCACATATCAATGGAAATGGCTTGATGAGGACTATCTCCCTATGATGGGTTTATTTGAAAATTCTTGGTATAATACACTTAGATTATTCAATATGTCCAGGACGTCAAAGACCCCACACATGAGGGTGCCAAAGACCATACCACTAACTACAAGAGTTTCAAAGTCTTCTTCAACATATCAAGGCACATCCGTGGGATCTACCTCCATCTACATCCCAATATCCATACAACCACAAATAGGACCATACATCACCATGGTTCAAGACCCAAGGCACCACATTCAAGGGTTTCAAGGACTCTTTCAAGGATATCATATAATATTTGAAGATACTTTCCATGGACTTCAAGCCCATCACATAGGACTCCATCACCAAGTGATGAGGGAATCATGACCAAGGATTCTATCATATCAAAGGCTCCAACAATCATGGGATTACAAACCACCATATGTATGGATTCCAAGATCCAAATCATTTCCAAATGCACCATCAATGATCATATAGTGTCCAAGGGTCATCATGCCTCCATTTATGTGGGTGCCAGACCTTCTCATGCATAATGACAATCTCCAAGGGTTCCATGACCCCAACAAGGGATACACGGGCATCAAGATCTTCGTCAAGGGTTCCAAGTATTCATCAAGTCATTAATGACCACATCATCACCTTTAAGGGGACAAGGACCATTAAGCCACCAAATGTGGGTCCAAGGACTTCTTCAGGGCTTCTTCATCAAGCAAGGGGATTCATAGGCTTCTTCAACCACCTCAACCACACCAGGAGACCTCCAAGGGTCAATATCCATCATGACATCACCTGTGGGGTTGCTAGACCTTCTCCTGGGGTACCATGACCTCAATAAACACAAATGACCACTGAAAGGGTCATTTGGACTCTTGTAACTTCTTCAACACTTTTGTAGCGTACTGGGGCATAAGTTGTGGTACTGGGGAAACACAAAACATCTTTGGGGTACTTAAACACTCTACAGGGTGTTCAGGGCTTTTGTCATTGTCCCAAGGGCTCCAAGGGCTTCAAACTTGGGCTTGGACAAGATCAAAAGGTCTCCTTAGGCACTGACAATTACTTAACCCTTAGGGGCTCCTCAAGGGGCACCAAGACATGTTGGCATCAATGACTATACACTGTTGGCGTCAATGATAACTTAATCAACAATCTCCCCCTTTTTCATTGATGACAACACTCAAAATCCTTTTCAGAACAATCTCTCCCTGTCACAGTTTCTCTCCCCCTTTGGCATCAATGGCAAAGGGAACATCCTTTGACAATACAGCTCCCCCTCAAGGCATGCTCCCCCTGTCAACAACTTCTCTTCCTTTTTGCATCAATGGCAACGAGAACTTTCTTTAGCAATATTGCTCCCCCTATCACTGGGCACTGTTGCTTCTGATTGATAGTATTCAAAATGGTATTGGGTTTTTCCCAATATTTTCATCATTTCTGTTTTGATCATTGGTGCAATCTACTGACTTTATTCTCCATACTATGGTAGACTGATTGTTGTTCATGACATTCGATTGAACTTGCTTTCTTCTCCAAACTTTGACTTCTCTCTGCATGTTGTAATGTTTTGCAAAATGACCATAATGATAACAATTATAACATTGAACATAAAACATACCTTGATTTCTTTCTGGAGTGATTCTTTCATGAGCTCTGCAATGGATGGCTTTGTGACCATAGTTGTTACAGTTGTAGCAGTGACCACTGAACATCATGGGATATCCCTGAGCAAAGGATCTTCTTTGTGATGCAAGTTCTCTGTTTCTATTCTTCCTTGAATTTTGTTGATCATGGGATCTACTGAAAATATCTGTATAACTATTATCCTTTTCTTCTTTTTCCTTGGAACTTCCACTTTCTTCAATGTTCTTTTCAATCTTTGAATTTGTCTTCAAATGAGCAACTGTTTTGTTCAGATCTTCCTTTAGAGAGAGGATATTCAATTCTTGCTTTTGACAAATTTCTATCTTTTCTTGGAGTTGTCTTGTTAGGTCTTCTTCAATTTTCTTGACTTCTTCTATCTGTTCTTTCAGATCAATGACAATACTGTCTTCCATCTGTCCTTTCATTTCTTCATTTTCTTTTCTGAGTTCTGAGAGTTCCTTTTCAAAGTCAAAATTCATCAAACATATCTTTCGTAATTCTATCTTCAAGGATTTGATTTCATCTTCTTGTTTTCTTCTTATTTTCTCTTCAATCTCATGATTGAAATGAATTCCCATTTTGTCACTTGGATCTTCTTTCTGACTGGCGGATCTTTCCTTCTACATTTTTTCAAGTAAGATATTGATCTCACTATCTTTGTCTTGAAGCTTGCGAGTCAATTCTTTCTCCTTATCTTCTAGATATCTTCTGAGCTTGTCAATTTCTTTTGATTGTCTTTTATTTTCAACAGCAGACTTCTCAAGTTGATCTTTCAGAGAGTTGGATATGGCTTCTTTGATTCTGATAGCTTCTTCAACTTGGAGATTTAGATCAATTATAGTCTGTGTGGCTTTCTCAGATTCTTCTTGATTCCTCTTCTCAGATTTGTCCAATTGTTCTTGTAATACCTGGTTCTGTTTACAATGTTTCTCAACCTGTTGCATAGCATTAGTAATATCATTGTTTAAATAGTCATTTCCATCATTTATCAAGAAACAATGAGATTCATCACATTTTGATGTATTACAATCTATGAATTTTGAATAGCACTTATCCTCTATACCCGATAGACATATTTCTTCAAAAGCATTACAAACAGGGTGTTCAATAGACTTACCTTCATACTTACCTAGATCTTGTACTGACCTGCCTATGAAGTTGTCTTCTGCTTTTTGTTCTTCAAGTTGATCTAACTTCAGTGACAATTCTTCAATTGAGTTGTACTTTCCTATTTTCTTCTTTTGGAGATCTGTCAGATCTACAGTCATGAGTTTCATAACTTCTTCTTCATGTTCCTTAGAGGAGTAGAGATGTTCTATTTGGAGCCATAGTTCCTTAGCAGTGTTGCACTTTCCAATTTTCTCTTTTATGGAATCTGATAAGCCTTCAAGAATGGATTCCATAGCCATTGAATTATTTTTCCTTGCTTCCTTCTGAGTTGTTGTTTTTACTTTCTTCGGATGATCGTACCCAGTAAGCACTGACTGCCATACTCCACTTCCTTCTGCTTCAAGATAACCTTGCATTCTTCTTTTCCAGATCAAGTAATTTGTCCCACAAAACAATGGTGCTCCTTTCACTGAGAACCCCATGGTGTGTCAAGGATCTACTTCAAGCTGGTAAGGCTTTCTGTGAAGGACCTGCTCTGATACCAATTGTTGGACACACGGAGCACACTGAGAGGGGGGGTGAATAGTGTGTGTAGCTTTTATTACTTTTTCAACTTTAACAATCATCAGCAGCTTATTCAATACATCATTCATTAATGCATTATCACATTATCATTATATCATCAGCATTATTAACAGTTACAGCTCATCATATCATCATCACATAGGAAGCATAGAAAAACACAGTACACAAGATTTTTACGTGGAAACCCAAGTCCTGGGGGAAAAACCACGGAAGCCTTTATAATAATAATTTACCAGCAACTACTGGAAGGAGGAAACAACCCCCTTTGTTACAAAGACTTCAATTCTCCAGCTACAACTGGAAGGAGGCTACAACCCCCTGGTTTATAGGCTACAACCTGAAGGAAGCCTTAGCTCCCTCAATTTCCTTGCCCCGTCCTGCCACCCTGATATGAAGATAGAAACTGAACTACTGAACCACAAACTGCACTGATCCTGTGGACCTGCTATCCAACACCTGCACCACACTGCACAATCTAAACCACACTGCACAACCTGTACCACACTGCAAAACCTAAACCACACTGCACAATCTAAACCACACTGCACAACCTGTACCACACTGCAAAACCTAAACCACACTGCACAACCTGTACCACACTGCAAAACCACCTTCACTGCTCATCAACTGACCACTGCTCATCAATTGTTCATTGCTCATCAACTGTCCACTGATCATCACAACTGTGCCACATTGTTCATCAACCTGTACACTCAATCTGTCCAATCTAGCTGTACCAATCAATCTCAGCTATACCAATCAATCTGTCTGCATAAATCAATCTGTTGTTCACATCATTTGAATCAATCAATATGAGTTCAACCAACTGTGTACCAGACCACCTGGGTCAAACCAACTGCTCATACAACTCAGCCAATCTGAGTTAGACCAATTGCACATGTAACCTATTCTTCTGAATCAATGTACTCACTGCGCATAGCCACTGGTCATCATTTCATTATTGTCATCTATATATTGCTGCATACATCACTGAGCATATATATATAATCCTGTGTTCATTACTGAGCATATTACATATCACTGAGTGTCTTACATTACTGAGCATATCATATAATTACTGTGTCATACATATCATTGAGCATATCACTGTGCAAACTGATCATTACTGAGCATACATATCTTCATTGTTTATATCACTTTGTATATCATCATTGTGTAAACTCAGCATACATATCGTTACTGTGTAAACTGAGCATACATGTCATCACTCTATGTATCATCACTATGTAAGCTGAGCATACTTTTCATCATTGATCATATACACTACTAAACATCATCACATCATGTATACATCATAATGCATAGGAGAGCATCATCACACTATGGTATGCATGTACATCATATAGTATAGGAGTGCATCAACTTCATAGAGTGTACATCATTATCACATGCATTATCATCATAAAGTGTATAATATCATAGCATAAAGGTATGCAACATCATCATCATATCCTCCATAATGACTTCAAATATATATACCAATATATAGGCTCACATACTAATATCAAAGATGAACTCTATCCATGAGAGACATGTGCCATTACAAGAGAAACCCAGAAGCATGAGCCATACCTTTTTGAAGATCATAAGGTCAAGAAACAATAGACAAACCAAAATAAACTCTATATCATGTCATCACATAGCCCTCGTAACAAGCTTTCCAACGAGCCAAGAATTTTGTAATTCCGATTCCGTATGAGAAAGTTATGCCAATTTTAGTGAAGATACCCAAAAAATATTTCCTCCACAAAATTTCGCACTTTTCTCCAAGAGTTGTGAAATTCCAATTGATAAGCAAATGAAATGTTTTATATTCTATTTATATAGGTCGTATAGGAAAGTTATTATCTCAAACTGGGCTGACATGCAATTCAAAATTACAAATAATTAAATTTTCTTTTGTTTGGTCGGCTCACCCAAAAAGGTGGAGTACACCAACTTCAAAAATTCATATCTCTTCAACCGTAAGGAGTTAGAAGATGCTCCACATATCAATGGAAATGGATTGATGAGGACTATCTCCCTATGATGGGATTATTTGAAAATTCTTGGTATAATACACTTAGATTATTCAATATGTCCAGGACGTCAAAGACCCCACACATGAGGGTGCCAAAGACCATACCACTAACTACAAGAGTTTCAAAGTCTTCTTCAACATATCAAGGCACATCCGTGGGATCTACCTCCATCTACATCCCAATATCCATACAACCACAAATTGGACCATACATCACCATGGTTCAAGACCCAAGGCACCACATGCAAGGGTTTCAAGGACTCTTTCAAGGATATCATATAATATTTGAAGATACTTTCCATGGACTTCAAGCCCATCACATAGGACTCCATCACCAAGTGATGAGGGAATCATGACCAAGGATTCTATCATATCAAAGGCTCCAACAATCATGGGATTACAAACCACCATATGTATGGATTCCAAGATCCAAATCATTTCCAAATGCACTATCAATGATCATATAGTGTCCAAGGGTCATCATGCCGCCATTTATGTGGGTGCCAGACCTTCTCATGCATAATGACCATCTCCAAGGGTTCCATGACCCCAACAAGGGATACACGGGCATCAAGATCTTCGTCAAGGGTTCCAAGTATTCATCAAGTCATTAATGACCACATCATCACCTCTAAGGGGACAAGGACCATTAAGCCACCAAATGTGGGTCCAAGGACTTCTTCAGGGCTTCTTCATCAAGCGAGGGGATTCATAGGCTTCTTCAACCACCTCAACCACACCAGGAGACCTCCAAGGGTCAATATCCATCATGACATCACCTGTGGGGTTGCTAGACCTTCTCCTGGGGTACCATGACCTCAATAAACACAAATGACCACTGAAAGGGTCATTTGGACTCTTGTAACTTCTTCAACACTTTTGTAGCGTACTGGGGCATAAGTTGTGGTACTGGGGAAACAAAGAAACAATTGGGGAAACACAAAACATCTTTGGGGTACTTAAACACTCTACAGGGTGTTCAGGGCTTTTGTCATTGTCCCAAGGGCTCCAAGGGCTTCAAACTTGGGCTTGGACAAGATCAAAAGCTCTCCTTAGGCACTGACAATTACTTAACCCTCAGGGGCTCCTCAAGGGGCACCAAGACATGTTGGCATCAATGACTATACACTGTTGGCATCAATGACAACTTAATCAACACCTATCCCCCCAATCCTACCTACCTACAAGATTCTTCAAGTGTTCCACAAGTGGGGTTAAAGTGTTTGTTGAGTTAAGGTAGATTTTAAGGCTCAGTTAATTAAAATGTGACGGATTGGGTGAACGTGTGATTATTTAACTGAAAATGAATTTGCCTCGCTTGGGTGATTGATTGCAAATTAAAAACAAGATGATTCCAATTTGCAAAAAATAAAAGGCTTTTCTTGAAATGTAAATGCTTTCACAAAAATACTTCAAAAACTATGGATTTCTAAGTGTTTGCTTGGGCAAAACTATTGAGCAAATTTGAAGTGAAATCTATGATCTAAACAGAGTGCAAAAAACCTTTCTTTCACTTACTGAAAATTTTAAAAAAGATTTTAATGGAGCATATGTAATAGAAAACGATTCACTATTGTTGTAATAATTAAAACTGAATGCACGAAAAAATTATAGGGAAAAATAATGCTGGAAAAATAGGGTAAATGAGCAATAATGTAGCAAAATTTTTTCTAAAAAATCGGTCAAACGAAAAAACACAGCATCGCAGATTTCTGAGAAAAAAATGTGATGGGCATCATGGATTTGGGCCGTGAAGCCGCGATGTGTAGTGCAGAAAAAGGCCGCGAAGCCGCGATGTGTAACATGGAAAAAGGTCGCGCAGTCGCGATGTGTAGTGCGAAAAAGGCCACAAAGCTGCGATGTGCAGCGCGGAAAATGACTGCGAAGTCACGATGTGCAGCGCGGAAAATGTCTGAGAAGCCGCGATGCACAGCATGGAAAAAGGCCGGAAGGTCACAATGAGCCGCGTGACTGTCAAGCGAAAATTTGTGATGCAAAAAATGGAAAAAAAAAATCGCCGAAAACAAAACCGAAAAGTGAAATTTTGGCCTGTTAAAGGCTACAAAAAGGGCCAATAGCTAGGGTAGCAATGAATATGCCATCTATTATGGTAGATCTACTAATTGGAATGGTAAAAACAAGTAAAAAACTAAGATCTAAAGCAAAAAATTACAAAAATTTTAAAGCTCGAAATCCAGCAAAGTCGCCAAAAAACTGTTGCTTAGTTTTTCAACCAAGCATGTGCAAGGATGCACTTATTAACTTGTAATAGCAGTCTTCGAATAAAAACAAAAAAAATTGTAAATCTAATCTAAGATTAACATAAGCATGTGTAAATAAACAAGAACTAAATCAATAAGAAGAGATTTATGGAAGAACGAGAGTACAAAATGACTTTTGTATTACAATACCTCAAATGGTGAGGATGTTTGGTGTTGAGCAGCTCCAAGGTTGAGGTGCTCCAAGCTCCATTGGTCTCTTCTCCAAGATGCTAAAATGGGGGTCTTCAAACTCAAAATAGGAGGCAATGGCTCTCAATGGTAATTTGGCAGCATAAGAATAGGATGAAATGTGGGTTGAAAGTGAGGATCCCCTATCACCTTTTTATAGTTTTTGGTGATGGGGAATACCATTGTGGTTTTAGGGAAACCAATGGTATTAACCAACATGGTTTAGGTCTCTTTTTCCCTCTTTTTCCTTTTTTGAATATTTTGAATATTTTTATTCCCTTTTAATATTTTTGGGGAATTCTGGACCATTTTTGTGGGTTTTTTGAGGAAAAATATATATTTTGAGGGAAAAAAGGTGTATTATGGTCTTTTTGGTGACCTTTTGATGGCTTTAGAGGATCAAATGGTGGACAAGTGGACAAATGGGTCATGTAAATAAGGGAATGAGCTAGTGAACACTTTTTGGGTGTTAACAATCATCATCATCATCCTCATCACTATCATCGTATTCATCTTCATTATCATCATCAGCAGCATCTTCATTATCATCATCATCATCATCATCGTCGTCGTCATCATCGTCAATGCCCTCTTCCTCCTCCTCATCATCATCATCAGCAGCAACAGCAAGAGCATCATATCTCTTTGAATTTAAAGAAGTGTATCGTTTGTGCACCATTTGGTGTCTTGTTGGGACATATTGTCTGCAAGGAAGGTATGTTGGTCGACCTAGCCAATATTGCGATCATTGTTGACTTATCAGCACCTATGACCATAAAGCAGTTGAGGGCCACATTGGGCCATACATGATACTATAGAAAGTTCGTAAAAGGGTATGCAATGATTACTATTCCCATGGAGAAGCTACTGAAGAAAGATGTGAAGTTTGAATGGAATGATGAGTGTCATAAGAGCCTCGACATATTGAAGGAAAATATGATTGCAACACAAATATTATCCTTCCCTGACTAGAAGAAAGAATTCCATGTCCACATAGATGCTTCATCACTCGTGTTGGGGGTGGTATTGGCCTAGCCTAGGGAAGGGTTGACCGACCATCCTATCATGTTTGCTAGCCGGAAGTTCTCGATCGCAAAAAACAATTATACAACAGAAAGAGAAGGCCTCGCGATGGTATATGCATTGCAAAAGTTTTGACCCTATCTACTACGAGGACACTTCAAGACGTTTATTGACCACTCAGCACTGAAGTACCTGGTTAACAAGTCTATGCTGGGAGGGAATATTTGTTGGTGGTTGCTGCTATTTCAGGATTTTTAATTTGAAATAATCATGAATCCTGGACTATTGAACGTGGGACTTGACCATTTGTCGAGGATTGAAGAACCAAGTAGCATCAAAGAAGGTCTGCCTAATACATAGTTATTTGGCATTGGAATTGTCGATAACCATTATGAACCGATTGTTCAGTTTTTGCCCACGGGAAGAGCACCTGAAGGGTTCACCACTAATCAAAAGAAGCATTTATTCATTAGAGTTGTTGATTTCCAATTGATCGTAGGTCAGTTATAAAAGATGGGGCCAGATGAAATTTTGCATCGATATGTCCTTCCAGAGTGTTGGTTGAGGCTCACAGTGGGATCGTAGGAGGGAATTATGGAGGGCATGCAACTACCAGAAAGATACTTAGATATGGCTTATGGTGGCCAACACTATATGGCGATGAAACAGATTACTCCAAGAGCTGCGACATATGTCAGAGGATGGGGAAGCCATCACGATGAGATGAGATGCCATTGGTGCCCCAGTTGAAATTACAACCTTTTTACAAATGGGAAGTAGACTTTGTGGGACCCATTAACCCACCAAGAAAAAGGACGAGTGCGAGATACATCATTACTGCGACATACTACCTAAAAAGATGGGCCGAAGCAGCACTAGTGAAAGATTACACAGCTACGACAACAACAATATTTCTTTTCGACAATGTGGTCACTAGGTTTGGGTGTCCAAAGATCTTGATCAGTAACTAAGGTACGCATTTTGTAAATCATACCATCAAAGCAATGACCGAGGAGTTTCAGATTTAGCATAAAAGAAGTACTCCATACAACCCACAGGTTAATGGAGTAGTTGAAGTGCTGAACAAAATTATGGAGAATGCACTCACTAAGGTGTGCAATACAAACCACAATGATTGGGACTTGAAGATTCATGTGGTATTATGGGCCTATAGAAAAACTTTCAAAATATTGACAAGCCAGACCCCCTTCAAGCTGGTATATGGAAAAGAAGAAGTAATTCCTATGGATTACACTGTCCCCAGTCTGTGCATAGTAGCAATGACGTGCATGAGCGATGATGGGGTTGTTGAAGAAATATTGGCGCAATTACTACAACTAGATGAAGATAGCTTCATTGCATGGTTTTAGAAGCAAGTGGAAAAATATCGACAGAAGATATGGCATGATCACTATGTAAATAAGAAGCACTTTCAGCGTGGAGACATGGTACCCCTATACGATAGTAGGTTCGTAAAACACCCAAGTAAGGTCCAAATGAATTGGCTTGGTCCATATGTCATAAATTTCATTATTGATGGGGACATAATTAAATTGAAAAAGTTGTATGGAACACTTTTGATCACACCCTCCTAAACTCCTAAAAACACCTCACCTTGTTAATTTTCTAAAACACTTAACAACCTTAGAAACTTTCCGTAGGGACTACCCCTTAGTGAACGGGAGTCGGTTAAATCCCTATCAGGATAGCCCGACACACCTCCACTAAGGAAGATAAGAGGTTGAAAAAAAAATGAGAAAAAGAAAAAGAAAGAAAGAAAGAACAACGAAATAGGTACACCGCGCAGTTCGGGAGTTTGTCAACAGAACCATGACAAGGTTTGAGATCATATATATGTCCTTGGAATGACGACGAGGTTTGGGCCCTGTCGATGTCCAAAACGGTGAGCACAATGACCATCAACTGGTCATATCGCGTAATAAATGAAGCAGTTAAGACGCAGTGGATGATAGCGGAAGTGGACGGATATGCATTTAATGCCACATTATTGAGCCAAATTGGGTAAATCAACCGTAGATTTGGGTAATCATTGTCCAAATCGATTTGATGTGTGAAGAGAAGGAAACCAAAGTTATAAAGGGATGCACAGGTAAACACTATGATCCATTGCGCATTGTGAGAGTTTTCAAGAAATCATAGAGAGAAGTTAAGAGGGTTGAAGTTGAAGAGTTGTGATGGATCACATAGTATCCAGCACTAGTACATAGGAGCCACCCACTGCAAAGGAACCCATTGTCAAGGAACAACCAAAGATTGCATCAGCACTGGCCTGGATTATTCATAAGAATCGAGGAGCCAACTTAATGGTGGATATGGAGAGAAGAACAAAAACAACCTGCAACATGATGCGGGCTACAACTACAGGAGGGGAAGCAGCTACTTCAGAGGCCACGTAAGAAGAGGCAACAATGACTAGAGGAAAGGCCAAGTACAAGCAAGATCCATCTGTGGCAGACATTCCAGGAGTTGTGTCATCAAGGAGGGAAGGGGCTCTGCCAATAACACTTTGAAAGAAGGCCAAGTATACAATAGTGGAACCAGCGACATGGAAAGGTGTCCATATTACTAGAGGGATATTGCAATGGCTACATAAGATGTAATACAATGACCATGAAATTTTAGCATATGCCAACTGCGCCTCGTAGACGTTTATGGAGAAATTTTAGGAGGAAGGAGGCCCAATTACATTGAACCAATTCCATGGGCGTTGGGACTACATCGATTGGGATTGTTGTCGATGTTAAACATGTCACATTTTGGGTGCTCGGCGGAGGCTAATGCATGCATCAAACAATTACTCATCTGTCTCCACGGCGACTACTTGTGGCTTGACAGAAAGATCCCAATCAATGTGGATCTTATTGTGAGGATTACTAGGTTACCCAAGATGGGGGCAATCCTATGGTAGTAGTTTCAAGGTAAATACAATGACAAGAAGTTGGAAGCAAAGATGAAATCCAAATACGGGCTAGTAAAAAACACCAGTGGTTACCTAATCGACACAATTAATGATCGAGCTCTCAAGATCGTAAAAAAGTTGTTGGCCATCAAGATAGTTTGAAAAACCGCCCCAATCAATGCACAATAGGGGTGATTGCATCAACAAATAAATCTGCGGCCGAGGTTCAGATTGATCCACATCGTAGTTGGTATTATTGTCGGATGCTATCTTTGACACATCTTCGACTAGTCATTGATGTCGACACAACTTCAACAAGTTATGACTTCGAAAAATTCGTGACTTCAACATGTTCCACAACCTCATGGTTTCGCAACATTGACATGCAACGTCAATCTGTGACTTGCGACTGTTGAAGTTCGACAGACTGTCTCTGTGTCTTCCAATCGACTGTAATGGTCGAACTGCCAAACCATTCTAACTTCTTTTGTAACTAAATGTAACGGGAAAGCACCCAAGAGCCTTAGCACTCTCTATATAAGCATGTAAATTATTGTAATATAGAAGCGAAGAATCAATCAATCATCTCATATCCAGTAATAGAAGATCAATTCATATTCCTGCATCTTGTTTGTGTGTATATTTGTGTCATGTCTATGTAGTGTATTCCTGCTTTCCGTAATCTATTTCATAAGCTTCTTTCATAATAGAGTCAACTCATTCAGTCGAACTATTGTTTCCCTCGTGCTTCCTATCCACGTGTGGATCATTGGTATCAGAGCACTTAGCTTTGTTCATGCTTAACTTTGCATATACACTTGCAGCAAAGTTACCGACTTATGCCTATTCACACACGCTCGCAATCTCAGCAATCCAAGCAGATGCTACCTCCAGAAATGGAAGAAGAAATAGACGATAGGCATGCAGTTGGCGAGACATAAAAAATTATTAAGCAAGAGCTGACTTGACAATGGACTGAAATGTTCGCCTAGTTCAATTAAATTCTCAGATGATTTTCTTCGACATCCGGAGGATTTTCGATGAGAACTCACTCCAATATAATCATCCCTTTCCAAGTCAAAATGAATTTTGACATACCGAATCTTGAAGGAAAGATTGATGTAGAATCCATTGACAATTGGGTGCAACAATTAGAATCCTATTACTCTATGAATCAACTCTTAAAAGCTGACAAGATCACCATTGCAACCTTAAAGATGTTAACATATGTGCACTGCTGGTGGGAGAACCTCTCGACAAAGATGGAGAAAAGAGGAGACCCCATCGACACATGGGATAAATTCATCAAACACATCTGAAAGGAGTTTTACCCTCCCAAGTACCTTGAGCAACAATATAAGAAGTGGAAACAGATAAGGCAATGGAAATACCAATCAGTACAGAGTTACACCAATGAGTTCTACCAACTCATGGCTAGACTTTTCATCCAAGATGAAGAGAAATTGATTGTTCTAAAGTACATCGACAGATTGTCCCAATATGTTCAGTAGTAGATGGAATTTTTGACTACCAATATGCTCGCAGATGCATTCCACTATTCCAACAAACTTGAAACCAAGCAGAAAGTGAAAGCACACTTCTCGACAAAACCGACCGCAAGATGACCACCCGACAAGAAGGCACCAACTAACTTGGACAAGTCAAAATATTCTCATTCGACTTCGTCGAAGCCAAATCACGGAAAAAAAAAAAAGCCTTTTCAGAAAAGGGAACGTAGCAAACAAACATCGACCGAAAAATGGTGTGATTACCACCACTCATCTTGGCATGATACGTCTGAATGCAAAGCTCGTAAGACATTTTTGGAAAAAGTGTCGACATCCGACGCATTCGAAAAGATGGTGGAAGAATCAGATCTAGACACAATGACCCTTTTGACATCAACATCAACCACTCAAACATCCTCGACTATTGTCAATGAGGAGGAACGAGAGCGCCTATTCCATAGACGGATATCGATCCAGCACAACCCATTACATCTGCTTATGGATAACGATAGCCAGAAGAACTTCATTTATGAAGATCTTGTGAAGAAACTAGGTCTTGTCACCACTCCACATCGTCGACCTTACAAGATCGGTTGGATGAAGGATGGACAAGAACTACGGATAACCTGATGATGCAAAATCGCCTACTTCATAAATCCTTTTGAAGATGAAGTACTCTGTGACGTAACACCACTCTCCATGGCCAACTCCTTGTTTGGGAAACCTTACTTATGGGATCGCCATGGAATTTATTAGTCACGACCGCAGAAGGTGATTGTCAGAATTTAGAATCGATGGTACAACATACCAGAGTGGCAACCTACACCAACAGTCTCAATAATATCTGCTAAATAGACAAAGAATCTCATCAATCATATTGAGAAGTTTGCATTAATCATGATCAAACCGCAACATTCTAGGAAGACTACAACAACGATTCGACTTACCGACCAAAGAAGCTCTCGACAGAAGCAGTTGATCGACAACGTTCTTGATGAGTATCAGAGTTTATTCCAAGATTCGGATGGAATACCTCAACATTTCTAGGTAAAACACTCCATTGAACTTGATCTTGGTTCTTCTTTTCCTAACACATCTGTTTACAGAAGATCCATTCTCGAAAATGAAGAGATTCGCAGAAAAATGCAAGATTTAATCGAGAAAGGTCATATCCGACCCATCTCCTCTCCTTGTGGAATTCGATTCATCCTCGTTCCAAAGAAATATAGAACTTGGAGCATGTGCATAGACTATAGTGAACTCAACAAAATTTCGGTAAAGAATCGTTACCCTCTGCCGCGGATAGACGAGCTCATTGACTGTATGAAAGGTGCTAAATTCTTTACTAATCTCGACCTCAAGTCAGTATATCATCAGATTCCAATTGAGCCCTCAGATGTGTGGAAAACTGCTTTCAAGACCAAGGAAGGATTGTTTGAATGGTTAGTCATGCCTTTCGGCTTAACCAATGAACCTGTGACCTTCATGCGATACATGGACAAGATTCTTCGGCCTTTCATTGACTAATGGGTCATTGTCTACCTTGACGACATACTGATTTTTAGTCGATCATGGGAAGAACATGTCATACAACTTCGACAAGTCCTCGACACTCTCCAACAACATTGACTTTACTTGAACATGGACAAGTGTACCTTTGCCATGAACAACATCAAATATTTGGGGTATGCAATTGACTCTGTAGGAATTCACGTTGATCCATAAAAAGTACAGATCCTCAAAGATTGGTCCATTCCTCAAAGCATTCAAGAGATAAGAATTTTTCTTGGTTTGGAGAATTTCTATCGACGATTCATACTCGACTTCAGTCGCATAGCCTGGCCCTTGAATCAGTTGAAGAAGGGAAATGGAAAAACTGTCTTCAAATGGACATCGACACAATAAGACGCTTTTGAACAACTCAAGCACAACTCTACACTGCACCAATTCTTTTGTTACCTGATTTGGATCAGCCCTTTGAGATTGAGACAGATGCATTGGACTATGCCTTGCGCACAGTGATCACTCAGTCTGGTCACCCAGTTTCTTTTCATTCATAAAATTTTCACAACACAGTTAGAATATATGTGATGTATGAAAAAGAACTGTATGCCATTGTGTAAGCTCTTAAGCAATGGAGGCATTACATCCTTGGCAAGGAAACAGTCATCCTCACTGACCATAAGCCTCTACAGTTTGCTCCGACCCAGTCAAAACTACAAACAACTCGACAGCTTAAGTGGATTAACTACCTACAAGAATTCTAGTTGGTGATTAAGTATAGAAAAGGTAATGCTAACTCTGCATCGATTGTATGAGTTGACCACCCGTTACTCTCCTTTTCATAGTGATGAGTATGCAGGGTTACAAGACGACCACTTGGCCTCAATTATATCAGGACGAAATCGAATTTTCACCAATCTTCTAACAGCTTCAGGCTGAAAATTTGTTGACCTCTGACTACTTCCTGAAAGACACCTTGCTATACAAGCTTGGACAACTTTGTGTATCGACAGGTGAGGATCGACATCAGCTCATTTGGGACACACACTTCAGCAAGACTGTAGGACACTTTGGAGTAGCAAAGACACATGATATTCTCCAGAAGTATTTATTTTGTCCTACACTTAAAGCTGACGTCAACAAGTACATTCGATCATGCATGGTTTGTGCCATTGCTAAACCGCCTAATCGACGACATGGATTGTACACACCTCTGCCACTTCCTAGTCGACCATGGGAATCTATTTATATGGACTACTTGATGGGATATCCTGCTACAAAACATCATCATGATGCGATCTTAGTAGTAGTCAACAAATTTTCCAAGATGGCCATTCTCATACCATGCAAGAAGACCACAACAGTGCAAGAGACTACTCAACTCTTCTTCACACATGTTTGGAAACACTTTGGTTTACCCACAACCATTACTTCGAACCGAGATTCCAAATTGCTTAGCGTATTTTGGAAGAATATCTGTAAATAGCTGGACACATGACTCTCATTGTCGATAGCTTATCATCCTTAGATCAATGGACAGAAGGAAGTTGTGAATCGCTTGGTAGTACAACTGCTTCACATGTACCACCACAAGCATCGACACACATGGGATGAAATTATTCCATACATACAACACAGTTACAATCGTGCTCAGTACAACTCTATGGGAAAGATTCCATTTGAGATATGTTACGGATTTCAACCCTCAGCACCTATCCACTTGATCAGCTCCTCGACACAGCCGAACTACGACACCAACTTTAACTAGCGAGAAGTTGATAAAGCCTGGAAGTTTTGAGATCATATCTGCGACATCCAGAAGCAAGCACATGAAATGTTGCAAAGATCAAATAAGAAAGCTAAGGCCCGACATGATAAGCATTGTATTCCTCATTTACTCCAAATTGGGGATAAGGTCTTGTTACATCTCAAGAAGGAGCGCTTCACTGGCCCATTCAAGAAGCTCAAACCTTTGTGATATGGTCCATACAGTATTCTTCGACAGATTGGTGAAAACGATTTCTAGCTTGAAATTCCTACATGCCTGGGTCTGCATCTAGTATTCAATGTGGATCAACTTCAACCATACCATGCACCACTGTTGGAAAAGAACGACTTGCAAACAACAGAACCCGAAGACATCCATCCATATGTTCAAGAGCCTCTTCCTTGAGACACCATTGTGGGACAACGAGTACGCCATGCAAGGACAAACAAAATTCCCTTGTTTTAGGTTTGTAAAGCCGGACAGATTCCAACAGAAGGAAAGTGGTACTCTTCTACTGAACTGACAAACAAGTTTCCTCACTTTCACGAGCAAACAATGGGGACCATTGTTTCTTAAGGAAGGAGTTATGATCCACATCGCAGTTAGCATTATTGTCGGATGCTAACTTCAATACATCTTCAACCAGTCATCAGCGTTGACACAACTTCAACAAGTTTCAACTTCAACATGGATTTGACAACTTCGTGACTTTGACATGTTCCGCGGCCTCACAGTTTCACGACATCGACATGCAATGTCGATCTGCGACTTGCGACTGTCAAACTTCGATACAATGTCTCTCTGTCTTGCATTTGACTGTAACAGTCGAACTGCTGAACCATTCTAACTTATTTTTTAACTGAATGTAATGGGAAAGCACCCAAGCATCTCATCACTCTCTATATAAGCATTTAAATTATCATAATATAGAAGCAAAGAATCAATCGATGATCTCATATCTAGTAATAGAGGATCAGTTCGCATTCCTGCATATTGTCTGTGTGTATATTTGCGTTATGTCTATGTATTGTATTCCTGCTTTGTGTAATCTATTTCATAAGCTTCCTCCATAACAAAGTTGACTCATTCAGTCGAACTGTTGTCCCCCTCATGCTTCCTGGCCACACGTGAATCACAGATGAAATGGTCGTTGTTCCTATTGAACGAACCGATGGAGGATGCAGTTGCAATGCAGGAAAAGGGTAATCCCTTTACTTATGCGTGGATCCTGATGTCAATTTCTTTCATCACGTGGATGGAGCCACCACAGCACCAAGGAACCACAGCACCAAGTGTTAACACCTAAAAAGTGCTCACTAGCTCATTCCCTTATTCACATGACCCATTTGTCCACTTTTCCACCATCTGAGCCTCTGAAACCAACAAAAGGTCACCAAAAGACCTTAGTACACCCCTTTTTCCATTAAAAAATATTATTTTTCCTGAAAAGCATAAAAAACCCTCAAAAAGGGTCCAAATTCCCAAAAATATTAAAAAGGGAATTAAAATATTATTTTTATTTAAAAAAGGAAAAAGGAGGGAAAAGTACCTAAACCATGTTGGTCAATACCATTTGGTTTCCACAAAACCACAAATGGTATTCCCCACCACCAAAACCTATAAAAAGGTGGTAGGGGCTCCTCATTTCCCATCCATCCATTATCTCATCCTTATGCTGCTGAAATCTCCCTTGAGCATTTTAGCCATTGAAGCAACCTTGGAGAAGGAGACCTCTTGGAGTTTGGAGCTACTCATCTTGGGAGTTGCTCAACATCAACCTTCACCATTGAAGGTATTATCGCAAGCACTTGCTTGCCCCCCACTTTTCAATACAAATTCATTTTTTAATATTTTCTTGTTCTTGTTCTTTAAATGTTTACACTATTTGCTTAAATTATTGCATAGATCCATGATTAGTTTAGTTTAGATTAGATTGTTATTTATTTCTATTGAAACTGCTGCTACTAATTAGCAGGTTCCCATAGCACTAAGCCTGGTTGCAAAACCGGGCCAACAGTTTTTGGCGACTCCGCTCGGTTTTGAACAATAGATCTCTAGTTTTGCTTTTAATTTTAGTTTTTTATTAGTTTTTAACCTTTAGATCCATAGATCTGCAATCTTAGACAGCAGATCCATTGCTGCTCTAAGTTTTGGCCCCATCTTTTGCCATTAACAGCCCGAAATTCTCAATTTTCGGGTTCGTTTTTCGGCTTCCGTGCACGGCTTTCGCCTCGCGGTTTTTCGCCTGACAGTCGCGCGGTCCATCGCGGCTTTTGACCTTTTTTCCGCATGGTTCACCGCGGCTTTTTTGCCGGTTTCCGCGCTGCACATCGCGGTAATTTACCACGCTGCCCATCGCAACTGTGCGGCCCTTTTCCGCGCGGTTCACCGCGACTTCGCGGCCTATTTCCGCACTGCACACTGCGGCTTCGCGGACATTTTCTGCGCGGTCCATTGCGACTGTGCGACCGAAACCCCCGCGGTCCATCGCGACTGTGCGACCAAAACCCGCGCGGTCCATCGCGGTTTTTCTTGTAAAACCCGCGCTGCTTAATTTTTCATTCGGCCATTTCGATTTTAAAAATTAATTTTTACTGTACTTTCTGTCCACATAGCACATTTTTACAGTATTAGATTCTGCATATTTTACAGCCTTGAAAAAATTTTACTATTTAAAAATGCATATCTAGAAATCTTTTTAAAAATTTTCAAGAAAGTGAAAGAAGGACTTATTTTTGCATTTTTATCTAGATTAAAATTTTTCCTGTTTTAAAAACTTGCCCTTAGCAATTTCCTTGAAAGAAGAAGTCCATTATTTCTTTAAAAGAAGTCTATTATTTGCTTTCATAATTCAAAAAATCCATTGTTTTTTGAGTTGACATTTGCAAAAGCATTTAATTTCCATTTATTTTGAAAAAGTAATAAATATTTGCTTTTTTTTTATTTTCCAAAAGCTCCTTTGTTTTGTGAAAATTTCCTATAAAGCATTTCCTTTTTTCAAGTTCAGTTTACAATACCTCACGTGCACTCACTCGGTCACTTAATTGAACTAAGCCTTAAAACGTACCCTAATTTCAACACATTTTTAACCCCACTTGGGGAACACTAAAAGAACTTTTGTAGCTAGGTAGTATTGGGGGAATAGGTGTTCCAATAACACCCCTCAGTTATTACATCTGAGACATAGAAGTTGTCCAATTAGGGAGCTAAAATCTCTTAGTACTTTTTGGCACGGTCACAACCGGTTTGTGGGAAGGCCTCTCCCTTAGGAGGGTTGAAGTCGCGAGGATGGTTTCGGAAGCCTGAGTGGAATACCGAAATCCATTCAGTAACCGAAGGGCTACCATTCGCAGTTCTCGGGATATCCCTGTATTGGGATATTGCGATCAAAGGACCAAATGGCATATTTACCTTTTCTCGACGCGTCATGAACGGAGTATCCTAGTAGCTTGTCTTTAGGATTGATTACCCGATGTCCCTCCCGGTAGGGGGATATCTAGCCGTTGTCTCAACATTCATATTGTCTGACTTGGATTTCATCACCTTGCGGAGGATATCGTGTGTTTGAGTCACAATACTTTTAGTTAGGTGTTTGCATGTTTCAACCCACCCTTGGTCTAGTTACACCTATTTTTTATAGAAGCCGTTTGCATGTTGGTACTCTGACCATTTGTTGCATTCCTCCACTTATTGTAGCACAGCTGCTAGAATAAGTGTCTTTTTTGAGGTTGATTTTTTTGGCCTGAGAGCCTTCTTTTTCACTCCCCTTCTTGCACCCTTGGTTGCATTAGGGTTTTGAGTCTTTTATATATATATAACCACCTGATACTTAAACACATTTTTTCACACAAAAACTTAATTCTCACCATTGAGAATTTTAGACGCTCTCGTCGTCTACAGGGCGAACTCCCAGAGTTTAGTCCACTTGGCTCTCCACGTCACGGACGCAGAGCCTTATCCCTTGATTCGACACATCGTCAATCAGCTAGACAGTCATCCGATTCTGACACACCTCACTTCACATTTGATTTGGAGGTAGAATCTGAAAACCCCACAGAGTTACCACCTACCACCATTATGGCTGGAACACCATTTGATCCACTGTTTACCAGCGCCATAGGTGAGACATCCACAGACCCTTCTGCGGCGGTGCCATCCATGGCAACGACCACCCCCCTGGGTATGCCCAACATGGGCAACACTCCACATTTAGGAATGCCCAACACATGACCACCTCCTATTATAGGAATTCCCAACACAGGACCACCACCTGTTATGGGTATGCCCAACATAGGGGTCACACCCCCTCTGGTTTCCACAAACCCTATCCCAGGAATCCCCACTCCTATTCCTAACCCAAGTGTAACCCATGTTGCACTTGGAGGTGCTGGCCCATACCAGACTACACCTATTGGAGGGCACATACCCTCCATACCTAGCATACCTTTAGGCACTACTGGACCCCCACATCATACCACAATGACTAGGCATGTCCCAGTTCCAGTCACCACATCTGCTAGCTTACCATATATGGCAAGTCTTAACCTGCCAGACTTAGCTAGGCTCACTAATGACCCCATCAGACACGATCCTGCGTGGCCTCACATGCCCACCAAACTCCCCTCTGACATCCCTAAGTTTGAGGGTAAGACGGGTGAAGACCCCCAGAACCATATCATGTCCTTCCATCTATGGTGTTCCTCCAACTCCATAGTGGACGACTCTATCCGCCTCCGGCTCTTACAGCGCACCTTCACTGGCTCTGCAGCCAAGTGGTATATTGAGCAACCCCATGGGACGCATGCCACCTTTACCTCCCTTGCCTCGACCTTCCTGCAGTTTTTCCAGTTACCTGTCCGCTATGATGTGGGAGTCGAGATCCTACTGTCTTGCAGACAGAACACGACCACCCATATCACTGACCACATTCATGAGTGGCGTCGACGCCGAAGCCTCTGCAAAATCAAATTAGACGACCGTATCTTTTTAGATTGGTTTCTCAAATCCCTCCTCCCGCTCATCGCGAAGGAAGTGGCATCTGAAAGACCCCAGTCTGAAGAAGAGGCCATCCTCAAATCCCAACAGTTTGATCTCATATACACCCAGTCGGGTTATCTATACACAATCATACCGGACGCCCCACGATGTGACTCTTCACGCAGTGACGCGCCGGGGGCATCTCATGCCGCCGATGGCATTATTGGCCAAATCACACCCCAAGCTAAACCTTTCAGCATGGTGAGCACCATGCCTGCCCCAGACCTCTCTAGGGCTACATCCAGTTCCGAAGCGACAACTTCTTATGCTCCAACAAACCAGACCCATCACATCATGGACCCTCTTGTCCACAACATTTCTATGGGCAAGCGCCATCAGCATATGTACCTCCTACATACTATACTCAACCTAATACACATACCCCCATGCAGTTCCCACAACAGCAGATGCATTACCCACAACCAGCCGCACCAGCTAATCTCACACCTCCAATAGCTCAGGGGTACCAACAACCCCAACAGGCAGCTGGACCACCTCCAGCTCCACCTGCATACTACCCACCGCAACCTGCTCCCGCACCTGCGGCTCCCCAGAATCCCCCCAATGCTCAAGGGCATGTGTACGCACAACAACATCAGCCCCAATACCAAAATAACCAACGCAACCAGGGTGGGAAACCAAACCGCGGAAGAGGACGTAACCGTGGAAACAACCAAAACCATAACCAAGCTCCACAACCTAACCATTCCCCGCAAAACAATAACGCGGCACCTGCCCATCAGAATCCTGATCGGCCACCTAAGCAAGCCAAAAATGCTAATTTACGAACAAACCATCCTTGTTCTATTTGCGGTGTCTATGGCCACTATACCCACACTTGCCCACATCTGGAGCGAGCTTGACAACTATGGACAGATGACGCCCATCGTCAAGGGCAGGCGGCTCCTCAGCCGCCACCCAACCCTCCACCACCTCAACAACAACCTTTGGTGCTACAAAACCCTTTTCCAACACAAGGAGTGGTGAACACTCAGCCGTTAGCCCCCCCACAGGGCAACATACAACCACAACAAATCACTTACGCCGCTCCTGATCAACCCATGTTTGATTCAGGCACTCACCACTTATTGATGATGTCCACTGCCGACATCAATATCCAAACCCGTCGGAACCAGTATGGCCCTACCTCCGACGCCCCTCCCAACAATAAGGATACTAACGCTCATCCTACCGATCAGCCGTTACGAATACCACCTCTTCCACTTGATGGCACGTCTAAAGCACCTCGTTTTCCACTCCGCTGTATCAAAAACAACCCCAATGCACGGGCTGCGTCAAATTACAACATCGTAGATGACCTAGCTCAATCTCCCGCAGCCATGTCTGCGTTAGAAGTCTTGAAAAACTGTCCTATGCAACGCAGGACTTTACTTTCTGCCATTGGGGCGATTGACCCAAATGATTCAAAATTGATGACCTTTGATTTGGACCAGTCTAAACCACGTCTGCCTTCCACCATAGCAGTCCAAGTTTCTGTTTCTATTCGGAATCTTGTCATCCATCGATGTATCGTCGACGAGGGTGCCTCCACATGCGTCATGTCCACATTTGTTTGGCAGAAGTTGGGATCCCCTACTCTCCAGCAATCCACCACTGCATTGCGGGGCTACGACGGCCGGTCAGCTCAACCTCAAGGTTTACTACCCAAGGTCCCTGTCCAATTAGGTGGGAAAACTGTGCTCATTGACATAGAGGTCATTAATGCCCAGCTCGATTATAACCTTTTACTTGGCCGCAGTTACATGTACACCATGAAAGCGGTCACCTCATCCGTTTTTCGCACCATGATGTTCCCCCACGAGGGACGCGTGGTCAAAATTGACCAACTCACATACTATGATCCCAATGCCCCCGCAGCACCCGAAAATGTTCTTCCCATGATTGAACAACCAACTTCTAGTGCAACTACCTCCTTTGTCTCTTCTTTGGGACCCGGACTTTACTCAGATACACCAATGACCTCTACATTCCAGGCCATTCCACCACCGTCACCGGAGACCCACGTCGCAAACCTCTGTACTCTTTCACAGAATACACAAACATCAGGTAGTCAACCACCGCTGATCCCCAGTCATATCGGTGTTACACCCATCCACACCATCCCCTTTCTATTTCCTCCTTCGGGTGTAGTAAGCGCCCCGGTTATGGCTACCCTTCGTCTACCCAGGTTAACATTGGGATTACCCGTGTGGTATATTTCACCTCCCGTTCGACCGCCGACACCAAACGTCATCCTCCAACCGGTACAACCTATTGTTACCACAAATCAACCTCCTCCTGGTGTCACAATCCCTTCGTCGTCAACGAAACCCCCTCCTAGCCTCAATATCCCTTCGTCGTCAACGAATCCTCCCCCTCCTATCAAGCCCACTGGGGGCAGAGGTCCACAACCATACACTACTATACCACCTTCGAAGGCAGTTAAACCCCCACCGGTGTTTCGAGCTCCCCCTAAATGCTCGTTGTACGATGAGATAGGCCATCCAACTCATCAATGCCCACAGTTACCAGCACTTCAAGAGCATATGAATATGTTGGACGATGACGCCGGCATCCCAGTCGTTAGACTTGAGCCACCACCTCAACCTCGCGACAAATCACTGCGCACCAACCATCCTTGTGCTATATGCAGTGTTTACGGCCACTACTCTCACCATTTTCCCGATCTCCCTGACTATAGAGCAGCATTGTACAAGTTAAACAATGTCAATTTGGAGATATCTCCTACCCTAATCAAGGAGATCCACCCCCCGCCATCATCCTCGTCGGAAGAAGTCAATACGATATATATGATTTCAACAACTTTCAAACCAGAACCCCTTGATTTATGGTCTGATTACTTCAATACTGATGAGCAAATTTTGGAGACACTCACTGCACCCGACTACCCTTGGGATGATATGCATCATCGCTCGTACTTCCTCCCGGAAGCATCTACATCCACCGCATCTAACCAGCTATCGGTCGAATCGAAAGATTTCATACCCACTAAGGTCGATTGGTTAAAGGACCCCATCCCAACACCAGATGCCTTTGAAGAAGGGAACATGTCAAACATTTCCCCCACTATACAGATAGACATTTCCACAACACCAGGGAAACCTGAGCTCATCTCGCTGGGCGCATCTTGCACTCAAACAGAAACTCAGGCGTACAAAAAACTCTTTCAAGAGTTCCGTGATGTCTTTGCCTGGTCCTATACCGAGATGCCTGGTCTCGACCCCGCCATCATCGAACACCACATTGATACATGGCCTGAGGTACCCCCTGTTCGCCAGAAACAGCGACCCATTCATCCTTCCAAACTCCCCGCCGTTAAAGCCGAGGTTGAGAAACTTCAGAAAGCGGGATTCATTTATCCTATTCCGTACACCACCTGGGTGTCGAACCCCGTTCCCGTCAATAAAAAGCAAGGCTCCCTTAGAGTATGCACTGAATTCCGTGATTTAAACCACGCTTGTCCAAAAGACAATTTCCCCACGCCATTCATTGACCAACTCATTGATGAGTGTGCGGGCCATGAAGTCCTATCCTTCATGGACGGGTTTTCCGGATATAACCAGATTCACATCCGCAAGGAGGATCAGTACAAGACTGCCTTCACCACCCCATGGGGCACCTTTGCCTATCGCGTCATGCCATTTGGCCTTAAAAATGCTGGTGCCACTTTCCAGCGAGCCATGACCTATTGCTTCCACGACTTGGTCCATATCCTGCGAGTCTATCTTGACGACCTCACAGCTCGTTCTTGAAAACGATCAGACCACCTTAATGACCTTCGGCAAGTTTTTCTGCGTTGTCGCAAATATAAAATCCGCTTGAACCCACACAAGTGTGTCTTTTGCGTCCCGGCAGGCCGGTTGTTGGGTTTCATTGTTTCCCAAGACGGAATCACTGTCGATCCCCTAAAAGTCAAAGCCATCTTAGAACTTCCGCCTCCTCGCACGCTTCGGCAACTCCAAAGTCTGCAAGGGCGGTCCAATTTCCTTAGACGCTTCGTTCCTGATTATGCCACCAAAGTCCACGGGTTCTTACGCTTACTTCGTACCCACATACCCTTTGTTTGGGATGAGCAAGCAGACACGGCATTCGAAGCCCTCAAGAAAACTCTCACACAAGCCCCCTTGATATCCCCACCGGATTTCTCTCAAGACTTCACCCTTTATGTCTCGGCATCTGAACATGTTGTGTCAGGAGTTTTGGTCCAAGAAGATGCCTCCCACCAAGATCATGTGATTTATTACGTCAGCCAGACCTTGTCTGGCCCGCCTTTGCGTTACCCATACGAGGAAAGATTAGCCCTAGCCGTAGTCTTTTCCGTACAAAAATTGCGACACTACATCCTACTCATTCATACCACGGTCGTGGCCGACTCGAACCCTATGGTCTATCTCCTAACCCGGCGACTCCTACAAGGTCGTGTCGCGAAATGGGTCATTATCCTCCAGGAATATGACCTCACTTTAAGAACCCCCAAAAGCACCAAAGACCTCGCGCTTGCTCACCTCATCACCGACCTCCCATCCTCTTCAACATCACCCGTTATCCAAACAGACCTGATTGACGAGCAGATCTTCATCATTTCGTCCGACGACCCTTGGTACGGAGACATTTTGACTTACCTTCGTACACAAAAATTTCGACCACACATCGATCGTGACGGACGCCGTCGCATACGACACCATGCCCCCCGATACCTCTTGTTAGGGGATGTACTTTACCGACGCGGCATTGACACAATTTTACGCCGCTGCCTATCCCATAGTGAGGCAGAACAAGTCCTCAATGATTGTCATAGCGGTGCCTGCGGAGGCCATTTCTCCGGTATGGCCACCGCCCAGAAAATCATTCGGGCCGGTTATTTTTGGCCATCATTGTTTACTGATTGCATCACCACAGTCAAGCATTGCCAGAACTGCCAACTTTTTGCCCCCAAAGCAAGAACACCCCCCGCCCCCCTTCATCCAGTCATCACTGTTGGACCATTCTAGAAATGGGCCATCGACTTCCTCGACTGCAACCCTACGTCAGCCGGCGGTCACAAACACATCGTTGTGGCTGTAGATTATTTCACCAAGTGGGCAGTAGCCATGCCGACCTATAATTGCAAAGCCGACACTGCAGCACGGTTTTTCTTCAACCATGTTATCGCTCGTTTCGGCGTGCCAAAGCAACTAATCTCTGACCACGGCTCTCACTTCGAAGATGCCATCTGGAAGGAATTATCAACCATGTTGAAATTTGAACACCATTTCTCTTCCGCTTACTATCCCCAAGGAAACGGCCAAGTCGAAGCAATCAATAAAATTTTGAAGACCATTCTCCAACGTACTGTAGACAAGCACAAATCCAATTGGCACCAAATGCTTTTCCCGGCACTATGGGCCTACCACACCTCAACCAAAACCGCCACCGGTTTTACCCCTTTCCATTTCGTTCACGGTGTCGAATCCGTCCTCCCTATTGAGTGCCAAATCCCAACCTTACATATCACCGTTGAACCCCTACCGGACACTTCCCCGATCGAGCAACGTTTACTACTCCTAGAGTAGGCCGATGAAGATCGGCGCACAGCCATTCAAAACATGGAAGCAGCTAAACAACGATCGAAACTAAGTTACGACAAACACGTCCACCCAAGAACCTTTTCTGAGGGAGACCTTGTCCTCGCTTACGATCAAGCTCATGATAAAACCGGAAAGGGAAAGTTCGTGTCTATGTGGCAAGGCCCCTACATCATACACACCTGCCTCGGGCAGGGGGCATACATTCTGACAGATTCAGAAGGCAATCCCCTATGCAACCCACGCAACGGGTTGTACCTTAAACGATTTTACCCATAGAAAATCTGATGGACACCATCGTCCAATTTAGTATAGGCATACTTTCTTTGTTCACAAAAATCCAAAAAACCTAAATATTTGTTTTTCTCTGCATGACCACAGATGGAGCCTCTTCCACTCTGCCATGTCGGTTTCGCAGATGGTGCAAGCCGTTGGTCTCCCAATCTCGCCTCCGCAGCTTGGGTAATATACTCCCCTTCACATGAGTTAATTCACATTGACGGAGTATGTTTAGGTGCCGCTACCAATAATCAAGCTGAATACGATGCCGTGACCAGTCTCCTGGACGCTGCTCTCCAAATGAGCATCCGTCACCTCAACGTTTTCTTGGACTTACAACTCCTAGTTTCCCAGCTCAACAATGATTACCAAGTACGCGATCCCTGTCTTTTCAGAAAATTCCTGTGCACTAAACAAATGGTTAGACAGTTTGAATCCATTTCATTCACACATGTCCCAAGACACCTCAATAGTGTAGCAGATAATATGGCCAACAATGTCCTCGACTGGCACACCAGTCACATCATGTCATATCCATAAACAAAATGCATCCACGTGCATATCCATAAACAAAATGCATCCACGTGCATAACAGGTGCCTCCACGGGCATAAAACAAATAACAAAATAATGCATCCACGTGCATAACACCTGCCTCCACGGGCATACATAAATAAAACAACATGTTGCATCCAAGTACATAACATGTGCCTCCACGGGCATCTACAAAAGACAAAGGTGCATACACGACAATATATCCAAATATATATCCACATATATACAAAAGCCAAATAGTCAACATGTCATAGGTGCCCTCAGCACCCGATATCAAAAAATAAATATACATATGTCATACAAAAATGCTTCCCCATATGCTCATCAGCATTTGGGGGTAGATACAATATCATCTACTCATCTGGTTCCCTAGGATCCTCCGGCTCCTCCTCCGCTGGCCCCGCCGGGTCATGGCGAGCCCGAACTCTCCGCTCTGCCGGCCCCGTTGGATCATCCCGCAGACGTATCCTCCCCTGAGCCGGCCCTGCTGGATCATCTTGTCTACCATCCCTGTGCCTCGCCACGAACACCGTTGTCCTCAATAGGATCGACTGCCACTCAGGCAGTGCACCGAAACAACCCTGCAAAATATCCCGATCCAGGTCTCTCCAACCATCCTCGCGAGCCCAGCTAGGATCCGGGCAAAGGTCTGTCGGACACCATCTATGGCATCATCGCGAGGACCAACCCCTCGCCCACGAGCTGCAAATCCTCCACCACGTGGAGGTGGTACCGCTGCGGGTGGATGGGCGACCACCATCGCCCGCCCCTGACGAGGCACGTAGTCGTCCGGTGGCACTGGACCCACATCTGCACAAAGCAAGCAAGGCATCAAATACTGTACAACAATAATCATCAATGATAAATCAAACAACATATGATATAATATGAAATAAAACACAAAACATACCGTCTAAACTCCAGGCCTATCCTGGGGCACGAGGCATCTTTGGGTAACCTCGGTAATCCATGTCGGCGTAGGGATAGTCCTCAATCACCAGAGGCATCTGCTCCCACTGCTGATAAAAATCCTCCGTGAAGTAACCGCGGACACCACCGCCGCCACGGGGAATCATCTGCCCCCATCTCATCATACGAGGCTCACTCGGAAGACCAGCACGAATGGGTACCCGTGGCCGCAAGGTCGGCACCCGCTCGAAGAAAAAACAGCATAAAAATGAGGCGTAACAAAACTCGCCTCCCTCTCTAATGGCCTTGTCCAAATCTCTCCGGACTCCAGCCAGAAACATCTGCCCCCAGGCATAGTAAGTACCTTGAAGAACAGAGTCCACCATCATCGTCTGCCCCCCAGACATACGATGTGGCGCAGCAGCACCCAGTATCCGTAGAATGCAGGCCCCAACAGCTCGCATATCCCACTCACGTAGGTATCGCAGACTAATAGAGCTGTTCTGCAGAACAGCATCATCAACACAAAAAGTCTGTAACAGGTCCTCCATATCTATACCTGGAGGCAACCTCGGCAAGATATCGCCCACCTCACCCAAGCGAGGCAACCCAGTCAAAAAATAAACATCCGTGAGAGTAATCTCTAACCTCTCACCCCCAATGATGAAGGCACCCTCTGCCGGCACCCACCAATTCACGAGCTTGTTCAGGAGCCGCCTCACTGAACGAATGGGGTGGATCTGAGCGAACTTCAAAAGCCCGCTCATAGCCAAAGTCTGTCTCACCCCTGCATCAGTCTCAATCCTCAGCATGAGATCACCATCGATCTCTCGCTCCCGCCACGAGGACTGTGGTCTCCTCAACATCCTGCTAGCAAACAGAAGAAATTTTTAGCCCGAGCATAAAAAAATTTTATGAAAAAATCCCATCGCGGATTTTACACAAAAAATCGCGCTGCCCATCGCGGCTTTTCCACAAAAAGCCGCGATGACCATTGCGGGATCCATGCAAAAACCCGCGATGAACATCGCGGGTTCTGGCCGAACAGTCGCGATGAACATCGCGACTATACCCCATGAACCCGTGATGAACATCACGGGTTCCAGCCTCACAGTCGCGATGAACATCGCGACTGTCAGCCTAAAACCCGCGCGGTTCATCGCGGGTTCAGCCCCGAAACCCGCGCGGTTCCACGTTGGAGAGTCAACATGGAATTTCGCGGCCTTCGGGGGCCCGCCACCAAACAAAAAAGACATAATTGACAAGGCTAAGGCAAATAGAGTTACCTGCAACTCGCTGAATCGAAAACCAACGGTGAAATCTCCTGGAAATCGAGAAAAAGCTCTGACAGCTCTATCAAACTCGCACGTAACAATGACAAGTAATTTGGGCCCCACGCCCTATTTATAGAAATTCTACCAATTTTCCAACAACCATTGCGGTATCATACGAAGTCCATTTCTCAAACCGTTGGTACCGTTTGAATAAGCATAGCGAGAACTTCATGTAGGTTCCTTCCTTTTTTCGTTTTCACGGGATCCATTTTTTGACCATTTTTTGGGCCTCTCTTGTGGCCTCGGTTTGCGTGCCAAATCGATCGTTCTCCATTTTGGACGTGCCTTATATCACTGGATTCAGTTTTCCACACCCGTGATGATGCTTGAGATCATTTCTTGCTGTCACGTCCCGATTTTCAGGGCATTTTTTCCATGCCCCCTTGTCACCTCGGTTTGCGTGCCACATCGGCCGTTCTCAGTTCGGGGCATGCCTTATATCACCGAATTCAGTTTTCCGCACCCGTGATGATGCTTGAGATCATTTCTTGCTGTCACGTCTCAGTTTTCAGGGCATTTTTTCCATGCCCCCTTATCGCCTCGGTTTGCGTGCCACATCGGCCGTTCTTAGTTCGGGCATGCCTTATATCGTCGGATTTAGTTTTCCGCGCTCGTGATGATGCTCGAGATCATTTCTCGCTCTCACCTTTAGATTTTTCGGCCATTTCTTCCATACTTCCCCGTCACCTCGGTTTGCGTGCCACATCGGCCGTTCTCCATTTTTTGACGTGCTTTATATCGTCGGATCCAGTTTTCCGCACCGATGACGATGCTTGAGACCTTTTCTCGCCCTCATCAATCCATTTTTGTTCGGTATAATTCTACCCCTTTTTCAGGCCGAGCAACCCCTTTTACGAAAAAGGCACTTAGGGAGTTTCTGTTAAGCTCTTTTCTGACTCTTAAAACAATGAAAAGATTGCCGAGCAACCTTGCTTCCTTTCATGCTCATTAAACGTATCTGAAAGGGCGTCTACCTGGTATAAGTTTACCCCTTTTCCGGACCTTGTAGACTAATTACGAAAAAGGTATACTCTAGTCACATCGGCTAGAAGAGTTCTCCATCCGCATCATTTTATGCTTTTTCGGGCCTTGGAGACTAAAATTACGAAAAAGAAACACCAATAGAGTCCACTTACCGTTTTCAGACTCTCTAAACATGAAAGAAACCATGAGCATGAGCCGTCCTGGGCTCACAAAATCCAAAGGACCGTACCATTTCAGAGCACACTTTTATCCCTTCTTGGAGGTCATTAAAACTACGAAGAAGGAATCAATGGTGCCTCTTGGCGCCACGACAGATCAAATCTACTCATCAGGCAGCTTCCCCATTCTGGTCGCCTTTTTTCAGAGTATTCTGCAGTATGTCACCTTGATAATCCCTCGACGGCACCTACCAGCTCGTCCTCCCCCCCAGAGTGAATATATACCATTTAGTCAAAACAATGATCCCCACACCTACAAGTCAGTTCCCCACGCTGCCAGGTCAACCATGCCATCATGCTCTGAACAAAGGAAGTTTGAGTCTACCCACTTTTTGACCCAGTTACTTCCCATCCCCACAAGTATGTCAGTCCTACCATCAGTACTACAACACTTCAGTTCTACACCTCGTGCTCCTATCAAGGAAACATCATTGCCTTGTTAGTTGTTGGTCTCCCTCTATCGACAACAACCAAATTTATTCCAGAGGATAGACCTAGAGGTCCCTGTGTCTTGGACTCATCACCATTTATGATGAGTGCCTACGAATCATTTAGAGAAGAGTCCTCAGTGCCTCTCCAAATGGTTGTTTCTCACATGCTCGACTTCAACACCTTGATCGCATCGTTGAGACTCGCACAGGGCATTCGTCCATTCACTTATTAGTCGAAGACCCTGGGTACCTCCTGACTCCTCCACATTTGAGATTCTTCGTATGGATAAAACCAGTTACACTTTTTCTATAGATATCCGGGTTGCGCATGGCGACAGTATTTAGATATACCCCAGTTTCATACTCCCTTGAGTATACAGTTATATTATTTCTCAGAGATGACTCAAAGTCTTTGAGTCCCTACAAATATTGGACACCTTCAGTTTCAGCAGTTCATCAGCTAGTCCAGTGTATCAGTTATTGAGATCAGTTATGATCAGGAGTATATCACAAAATAATGTCCACCCTGGACCATTATGATGTACCAGTAGATTCTTTATGTAGTAGATCCCCCTTCTTGGGACTAATTGTTATGTATATGTCTTGATACGAGCATGGGAATGCCCACCTCGTCCATTATCAAAGATTATACCTCATTCATATTGAGGCCATGTAATATTTTTTGTTTTTGCAGCTTCCAAGGGCCGTGGCTCCAGTCTCCAACCGGTCTCTTCTCTCCCCCAAACTCCTGAAAAAAGACAAAAGAACTATGATGTCTATCGGCCATACGATGAGCTCCTGCCCTCACACATCAGGGGGCAATCTGTTAACACCTAAAAAGTGATCACTAGCTCATTCCCTTATTCACATGACCCATTTGTCCACTTTTCCACCATCTGAGCCTCTGAAACCAACAAAAGGTCACCAAAAGACCTTAGTACACCCCTTTTTCCATTAAAAAATATTATTTTTCCTGAAAAGCATAAAAAACCCTCAAAAAGGGTCCAAATTCCCAAAAATATTAAAAAGGGAATTAAAATATTATTTTTATTCAAAAAAGGAAAAAGGAGGGAAAAGTACCTAAACCTTGTTGGTCAATACCATTTGGTTTCCACAAAACCACAAATGGTATTCCCCACCACCAAAACCTATAAAAAGGTGGTAGGGGCTCCTCATTTCCCATCCATCCATTATCTCATCCTTATGCTGCTGAAATCTCCCTTGAGCATTTTAGCCATTGAAGCAACCTTGGAGAAGGAGACCTCTTGGAGTTTGGAGCTACTCATCTTGGGAGTTGCTCAACATCAACCTTCACCATTGAAGGTATTATCGCAAGCACTTGCTTGCCCCCCACTTTTCAATACAAATTCATTTTTTAATATTTTCTTGTTCTTGTTCTTTAAATGTTTACACTATTTGCTTAAATTATTGCATAGATCCATGATTAGTTTAGTTTAGATTAGATTGTTATTTATTTCTATTGAAACTGCTACGACTAGTTAGCAGGTGCCCATAGCACTAAGCCTGGTTGCAAAACCGGGCCAACACCAAGGAATCGAGACGCAAAGTGTCAAAGCATGCCGAGAGGCACGGTATCAAAATTTATGGGCGCTAACTGACAATGACATGAAGAGAGATAACAACATATAGTTTTACATATACATGGAAGAGTTGTGGATGCAAGCAGTGAAGATCCCGTGATTGACAAAGGTTGCAGAAAATAAATATAGAAGGATTGCGAGGCTTGTTGCGGGGACTCAAACAATTTTTATTCAAGTATGTGTAGACCAATCGAGGTAGTAGTTAACCACGCAATACAAGCTAACTGAACAAGAGTTGGATGCCATTATAGCATAACAACCAAATGAATGGAAGACCCTGGTCGACGACAACCAACTATTAGATCCATAGAATGGAAAGTCAACGGACATGTCAAAGACACAGAGTGAGACAAAGGACTTAGAGGATGAGGATGAAGGTGAGGATGATCATTCAAGAAGCAAAATGGATGATGGGTCGAGTGACACTCTGACAGATTCAGAGTTGGAAGTGCAGGACAAGAAAAGGGACAAAGGAGAAGGGAGTACCACTGTTGGTATCCCCGACGAGCAAATGAATATACTGCTCGACAGGATGACACCTATTGCAGAAGAAAATCGAGCAAAAGTGACACAGCACATGACTGAGTATCTCAACCAAGTGTTGCAGTTGTTACAAACAATGAGTAATATTTGTATGGACACCAAGGTGAAGCCACAACTTTTAGAGGCAAGTCATTCAAAGGTAGGATAGGAAGAGGTTGATATCACTACTCAGCAGGGGATCGTGCAGGTGCTACCTAGTGCGATCACAACAGGTAACTAATATTTAGAATTCTCCTTAAAGGGGCTCGATACTGTAAATATATACCTTAACGTGTTACCTATGTTCATGTTTCATTTCACTCACATTGGGACTAGTGAAGAAATTCATGAGTGAGAAGCATCGACACATGACCAAATGGTAAAATACAAGAGGTAGGAAAGAAGTGTTGAGGTGGAGTTTGAACAACTCCACGATGAAAAAGAGACATCAATGAAGGAAAAGGAGAAAGCGATGGATGACAAGAAGATACTGGAACATGCCATCTCTATGTCATGCACGGATGCGCCAGAAATATCCAAGGAGATCTTCACGGAGGACAAGGAATTTAATTTGGTCGCAGTCCTTGTAGATCTCAGGAAAGTTAATGAGGAGTTGCAAACGACAGTGGCGCCGAGCACACCACCAGAACAAGTACAAGCATGGAAGACCAGTATCGAGGATCCTGCGATGGAGATCGCAGAGTTGGAAAAAGTAGCACAACATATCGGAGAGGATTTATCACAATTTTGGGGAAGCCTCGTACAAGACAAGTAGTTGCATAGGTTGAATGAGAAACTTGGGGAAGTAGAAGCGCATTTGAAGACATTGAGGGTATTGCTAAAGGCAATACCCCTACTTTTTCAAATAACTAAATCAACCGAGTTGAAAGACTCGCAACAACCGGTCAACAAGGTGTGAACAAGAAAGCAGAGGAGGACAACACAATTGGACGAGTTGGAGTCTAAGGTGGAGCAATTGGCAATCGAAGTAATGTTGTTATTGACACAAATCAAGGAAAATTTAGAGAAAGTACAGTAGAAAGAAAATGAATATCCAACAGAGCAAGAGGTCGAGGAATGCACAACGCTCAAAGCAGTAGTTAGGGAAGACATCAATAGAATTAAAACAATGTACGAAGAATTTAAGTCACAAGTGAACACACCAGCAACATTCGGATTAAGTGGCTCGAGGACGAGGCACAAGTTTGTGTTGGGGGCCTATTGGCATGGGGCTAGTTCATAGAAGTTTTAGTACAAACAGCGACAAGGAAGACAAGCTGACATTGACAAGGGTAAAGAGTGATCACGAAGCAGAGCAAAGCAGTTAAAGCGGAGTTAGGATTTATTTAGACTTAGTGGTTAGGATATCTCCACTTTGCAAAATCGGCCAATTTTGTAATGGCCACTGAGCCTATAAATATAAGTCACATTGTAATCCTTTCGATATCTTATCGCATCTAATATTATCTTTGGATTAACTTTGATCTTAGTCCTTGAGGATCGGTTCTGCGGATCTATATCTCTTCTCTTTCTGTGATTTGTAAGACAGATTTGGTGTATGAAGTATGCTTTTAATGAGAAGGAATTTTTTTGTCCATGACTTTGTCTCTCATCTGTTGTGTCGCAATATGATTAGATATGTTGTGCCGTAGTATGATTAGATCTAGTTTTTCATAGTATGATTAGATCTGTTGTGTCATAGTATGGATAAATCTATTATATTGCAGTTATGATATGTATCATAGATCTGTTAAATATGTTTCTATAATATGTTACTGTGTAGATCTGATTAGTATGTCTATGTATGCGATGATGGTGTTATGGTGCAATTGATAACTATGTCAATTTATGAGTTATGCTACGATTAACTGTTAATGATGCATGTCCTCTTATACCTGTGGAATCTTGGTTCCTGCAGCTCCCTTAGGTGCCTCGAGTGAGACCTCACTCTCTTTGTGAGTGTTACTGGAAAGGCTAAACCCTTTCTGGGATGGTATCTATGGTTGTTTGTGTCGATATTTATTGACACTACGCGAAGTGAACCCTTGTCATCAGGTCTTTGTTAACAAATTCGTTTTCATATTCTTCCATGGTCATTTGTCCCAATTTCATCTCATGGAACTCTTTGATCTTATCTTCATAGTACCTATTAGAGAGGTACTTTTGTTTGAAGTACTTCTTGAAATGATTCCATGCAATCTTCCTTTCATTAATATTATTCACTTTCCCGAGGTGCTCCCACCATATAGATGCTCTTCCATTTAAATTGAATATGACCACCCTTTCCTTTATATTTACGAAGTAGTCTTGGACTTAGAAATACTTCCTAATCCCAAGAAGCTAAGATTAAGCTTCTTTACCAGATTTTATATCACCATCAAATGTAGGAGGTTTAGCTTTCTTAAGTTCCCCATGTGAATTGTTCTTGTAATGCATCTTCCTATTACTCCTATGAGATGAAGAGCTTGAACCTTCAATGGATTCTTCAGATTTAGATGATCCACTACAAAATATTTATGGAGTATATGTCCCATCTCTAGAAACTCTTCTTAAACTATTGGACCTCTTGCAAGAATTTATCCTTGAACTACTCCCACTCCTTTCTGGATTTGCGGAGTGATGCCCAAATTTAATCCTCCTTTGAATGACTGTCAAACTCTGTAGCATGTCTGCATTTAGCTGATTCTATTCTTCTTTAGATTTAATCATCCTCTCATTGTCTTCTCTAAAAATCTGCAACTCCACCCTTAGGATCCTCATGGTGGGTGCAATATATGAGGGAGTCTCTTGATTTCTTCTCCCATTGTATTATATTTCATCATTATCCACTTGTATGTTATCCCATGGAATTTGTCTCAGGTTCATAGGGATCCTATGCATCATCCATGATGACAATCCTTTTTCCCTAACTAAGAACAAGATTTTTTCCAACTGCACTATGCTCAATGCTGACCCCTAACAGTCACTGATATGATCCTAAATCTGTAAAATGTATTCATAAACACAATTGATAGCTGCATTATATTCTCAGGAGTTTGTAAATCATTTACATGCATTCAGGAAAAGCTCATATTAACAATTCCTGTCAAGTCACATAGTTTTCTCACAATTAATGATTTCTTAGGGGGACGATGGGGTTCAAGGGGGATTTCCTTTCGCGCAATATGGTGCATAAGTTCTATGAAATTTTTCAGCTTCAAGTACCTGAAAATATCCCTGGAAAAATGACCAATTTCCCTGTTTCGGCAGACTTTTCCATTTTTCTCCGACCTGTTTCGGAGGACTTATCGTTTTGTTGTCGGTCAATGCGATTTTCATTTTTATTGCCGAAAAATTCGCTGCATTTTTCAATCTCTCACCGAACTATGCGACTTTCAATTTTTCCCTGACCTATTTGAGTGCACTTTTCAATTATCGTCAATCGGTGCAACTGCCAATTTGTCGTCGACCTGTTTTGGTGTACTTTTCAATTTGTGCCAATCGACACAACTTTCAATTTGTCACTGATCCATTTCGGTGCATTTTTCAATTTTTCGTCGATCGACGCACTTTTCATTTTTCTGCTGACCCATTTCACTGACTTTTCAAATATATCGCTGATTGGTGCACTTTTCAATTTGGCACCGGCATGCCTTTTTTAGCAACTTTTTCGATTTCTCGTTGAAATGTATTGGTGAAATTTCCAATTTCTTTCCGATCGTTTCAACGCTCTTTTCAATTTTGTGCCAACACATACTCAGTTAAGAAAAACTCAAAAAAATTAGAAAAATTTAGAAATTTTCCTAATGATTAGTGGTGATCAGGAAGGCATATTACCACTGCAATTTGTTCAAGTTATCCCATTCAGTCCTAATGTTGTAACCTGTGGTTCTGATACCACACTGTCACATGCCCTCCCATTGGTCTAACTCAAGGAAGTGAACATGACACTAAGTATAGGATTTTATCCCCATGATAATTTTTCTTTTACATTACAAGTAAAAATATGTGTAGATGTATAATTCAAATAAAGACAGTAGAAGAAAACTCTACTACACACACATCTAGCATGCATTCATCGAAATAATCATAACAATCAATAATTTAAGACATTGTAGAATTAAGACAAGAGAGAATACTTATCTTGAAATCATGTAGTCCCAAGTAACTCTCTATACAACTACAATGTTCCACCCATCCATAGGCCAACTGTTCTCATCAATCTCTCAACACAGTTTCCACCCCCAAGTTGGGCACGATTTCCAGAAGGAAAGTGGGAACAAGCACTAACACATATCCAAGTAATACATCACAACTCATCCAAGCCAATTCACAGTTGGGTTTATCAGGCTGCTAAGGTAGTAGAAATGAAGAATTGCTAAGCTAGTGAGCTCAACCATAGAGCTATTGGTACCTCTACAAGATCTAGCTAGCTTGGCACCCACAATACCTACACACCCAACACAAGGAAGTATTCCCTTCACTGACACACAATCCCTCAGGCCATACCTTCCCTTCTAGTGCTCTTCAGGGTGTGCATAGAAAAGTATCCAAAGATCCAAGATCTTTTTGGTGAGGTTACACTCTTCACTAGGCTTATCAAGCCAATTCTGGAGCCTCTTCTACTCTTATATGCTTACTCCCAATATCAAGCCAAATAATGGATGCACATTACCCAAACCAAGACAATATCTCCCATGCAGACAACATCACCAATGGTGGGCATATAAAAACAAAATTTAAATATGGAATGTACAAAATAAGATGCTCATTTGTTTCCCAAATTGTGGCACCCAAAACGAGTTGTGAGAGAGGAAAATCGGCCACAGGGAAGAAAACTATTTCTCCCACATCTATATGAGCATTCAAATGGCAAAAAACGGGCTTTATTGACCCTTAAATTGAACCCCCTTCCTCCTAGTCATTCTGCAACAAGAAAAAATCCCTTTTCCCATCTGGAAACCAAGGACAAACGAGAAAAAATGTGGAGGAAAAATGCCCCACAAGATAGGACTACGTGAGAGAGACAAATTGGTTGATGAATAAAGTCTTGGGAAGCAAATTCGTGGGTGTTTTCTTTCCCAAGGATCCAAACACGATTTTCCAAAATGAGTGGCTTTCCCATACACGAAATTTGGGCAGCCACACCTCTCCATTTCCCAAAACAATAACTACCCGAACCACCTCTTGGAAAAAATAAATTATTGGGTACAAAAGTCAAAATGGGTAGTTGGTGGTTTATGGGTTCTCTCATTAACACTTAGCTTGACACTATTGGCTCAAGGGTTTGAATAGTTTCTCTCCCTATTCCTTGTAAAAATCATGCCCCCATACTCTTCTTGCATTGCATAGCTAGTTGTGGGTATTTTATTAAAATACATATTTACATTATATTTGTAATTTCTATTGTACAAAGCTAGTATGTGATCCACATGCATTGATGTTTAATTGTCGATACATAAATGCTAAATCGGTGGCGTGGCCTTGACCTTGAGCTCCTCACCATGATTTTTATAACGATATTATACATCATTTACAATTTTAATGTAACAGATCAAAATCAAGATATTACAATACCCCTTACCATAATTATAACCATTACAATAATGAAACAACATGTAAATAGTAGTCAAATAACATAAAAATATTGTAGAGAATAATTATTTCCTTATGTGATTTGATTTTATATAATAAATGAATATAATCAAACTTCCACCAATTTCTTCAATAAGATACCATATTTATGACATGAGAGAATGAAATAACACATCATTTATTACGTTCCTTTTGACAGATTTATCATGAGAATCAAATACAACTAAATTAACTAAGAGATTTCTCAAGGATGGGAACGTTAAAGTTAATAACATTTATTTTTCATTTTTAGTAACATTTGGAAAGCAAGGTTGCAATTTCAAAACTAAAATGAATGCATTTATGTTGGGGACGTATTCAATCAGTTTTGTTATCTTTATTAATGAGTTATTAAATTTATTATCGTTTAATTCGATGTAACTAAATTAACTAAGCAACTTTTCAAGGCTCCAAACGCTCAACATCTAATTTTCATTTCGAGCCACTAAAAAGCAACGCTGGAATTTCAAAACCAAAAAAAACATTAATCATGGGACAATTAATGTTGCTATTTTTATTAATCTTACGTGGAAGTTGAAATCTCATCATAAAAGCTTTTTATTTATATTTCCTTTTCTTCAGAGATATAACATGTCGGCACTTATAAGATTTTCATGTTTCGTTGAGATTACAGTAATCCAAACTAATTCTACTTGTAAGACTTTTTCACATAATATTGCTACAATTTGTAATACATTTTTCCACAAAATTACAAATTGTACTATAAATTCAAATTGTACTAAGATTTGAATTTGGGCTTCCATGTGTAATATAAAAGAAACTAAAAAGTTTTTTTTTTGTGATTTAGAAAAAAAAAATAGTCAAATTTGTTATTAAAAATTGTTATGTTAATAATTTTGCAATTTCGGTAATTATATTCGCCTATCCTAAACTAAATATCCAATTTTAAAATAGTCCAATATCAAAACATTTTAGTTAACCCTTATACTGCTCCAATCAATCCCCCATTAACTATTAAGTTTTATTATCATTTAAAATTACTTTATTTTCTATAACAAAAACTTTCCCATAAGTTTGTTTGGAATATAGTGAAGGTCGTGTAGCATAGTACAATGACAATGAGTCGCAGCGAATTTCACATGTTGGAGAGCTTGAGTTCGCGTGATCCATGGAAAAATGTTGAAAATAGCAAAAATAGTAGTGGCTGAGCTGGAATGTCCTTGTCCACAGTTTGGTATTCGCATTGATTGAATGGAGACGACTCTCTGGAAGATAACACAACTGCTAATCCAAGAGAATGTTTAGGTATGAAGTTAGTTGGATCATCATAGAAGGTGATGGAGAAAACATGAGATAGGCATTGTCCACAGCTGGCACTGGCATTTCAATGATATAGCACGTCAAACTAAGATTAATGCTTTTGCATTCATATTTATTACTTGAATTTCCATTAAACGATTTGAATGATCGAATGCTTACATTTCCCTTAAATATATTATTTTTAATAAAATAGCAAAACCATGGAATGAGTTCCACATTTTATAATTCATTCCTAAAGGACACTGTCCAAAGGAAAATTTCTTAAAACTTTGGAATGAGTTCCACATTTTGTAATCCATTCTTAAATTCATTCTTAAAGGACACATGATTTGTGGTTAGGATTATAAAATCCAAAATGTCTAAGAAAAAGTAAATTTCACAAATTTTATGATTTGAACATGGGGAGTGGAAAATTTTTATTTCAATATAAAATTTTGTATATTAAATTTTTTTAATAACGTAATTATTTTTCAATTAAGAGATGTTAGTTATTTTTTATTATTTATTTTTTAATTTTTTAGTATGTAGATTATGTTACTGATTTTACTTTAAAATGGTGGGAAAAAATTAAAATTAAAAATAAAAAAAAATTAAAAAGATAATAAAAAATTGTGAAAAAAATTATTAAAAAGACAATTCACTATAAATAAATGCACACTAGCATCAATTATGCCATCTAAGATTAAAGAGAAGAGTTGCAATGTAAAAAACTACAACAAGGAGGTTGCTTCTAAATCCCAAAAGACCTACGTGAAGTTTACTTAAACCCTCCGTGGTGGATAAAAAAAAAACACTAGGACCTTCATGACTAAAAGTAAAAATGATGTCGGCATGTAATATAATAATAAACAAGGCTACGTGGTAGCGTAGTCCCTGCCAAAGTTAGATTGAATAGTGAAAGTCAAGCCAATACTAGTGGTAAAGATTTGAGTAGCGGGTGTAGTCCAGATTTGAATATGACGTGTAGTCATTTGATAGCGCGTGTAGTCCAGATTTGAATAGGGCATGTAGTCCACTGAAGAGTCTCTTAAAATTATTTAGTTAATGGTTTAGTTAGTGGTCAAACATATGTAAAACTTTAGTTAGTGGTCAAACATATGTAAAACTTGCAAAGGTTGTAGTAGCTTAAAATGAAAGGCTTCAAGATGCCAAAGGCTGGAGTGGAATATTTTTTTCCAATTGATCATTTGACATAACCCCTCAGTGTAATTTGTTGCAACTTTACTATCAAGGATGACATAAATTTGGACTTCATGATCCCAATAATAAAAACAAAAAACAAAAAAACCTTATCTTGTCCAAAATGTTTCAAACCTTTGAATAGCTGGTTTAGATTTCACATCACGAATTGTTAAATACAATGTACAAACAAAAGATTGTTTCAGCACAGAATTTGAAATCACAAAAACCAACGAGCCTTGGAGATGCAATTTAAAGCAATATAATGCCGCTTCTTTAAAAGTCACTAACAAATCAATTTCATAGAAAGCAACACAGATGCCAATGGTTTACAATGCCCTAGAATGCATAATGATCTGAAATAGAGGCGTTAGAGAATTAAATATGTAATTTGTTTATTTATTAAGTGCATATTTCATATTTCTTAATTTTAGAAATATGGTCTTAAAGGCCAATATTAAATAATACACAAAACCGTCGACGACTATAATTTTAATTATATGCCTGTTTCCATGTGATTGTTATAAAAATGAGTAATTTTGTTAAAATAGCACTACATAAATATCAACCCCATATTTAAATCTTCTAATATTTTGTTGTTTTTAAAATAAATAAAGGTAAATAAAATTAAATCGTCATGATAAAAATATATAATTATAATATGTAAAGTTTTATAATTATACAAAACATGTTTAATATTTATTGTTTTTAAAAAAATGATATTATCGTCATATGCTTAATATTTAAATTATAATTATAAATAGTACTTCAATGCAGAACAGCCATGATTCTTGACATTAGATCACGCTATGCAATTGGTTCCAATAACCAATTTCAAAGTCTAAATGTCAATTGTCTTCGATACTTCAATAATATTGTTACAGTGCTTATTGCATTAAAACATTATTGTGGGGTCTCTTCATTGAAAAAAAAAAAGCAACAAGCAGAATTATCAACATTACCGACCATAGATGGAAAAGTGGGCTCGCATGAAAATTAGACAATTCTTGGAATTTCCTTGATAGCATTGGCTCAAATTTGGGTATACAAAGAAATTTCCTGTTTGGAAAATGACTTTACTACCTCGATTATGGAGCTTTGAAAACCATCTCTCAAAGCGGTATTTTATCCTTTGAAACCACGAATTGGAAATCATGGTTTGGTTTAGCGTCCTGGGATAACTCTGACGAAGTTAATTTGAAACTTGATTTTAAAATAATTAGAACTTGAAAATAGTGAAACCATAGCACAATCATTTGAACTAAAGCCCGTGCAGAACACCTTCATCGTGCAAGATTTTCGAAAAGGGAAGGTACTTCTCAAAAAGCAACAAAAGCATTATATGCGATGATTTCTACCATTACATCTGTCACTCTGTGGACATCTCCCATTACCCAGAAAACATCGAGAATAAGGAACACTAGGTGCAACATAAAGTTAGATTAATAGAATTCAAATCAAAGGTGGCAGTCACCACTGGTCAGGATTACTCCCTGGAAATTGAAGAAGCCATGGCTATTAGCAATAGTTAACAACTAAGATGGCAGCCACCATTGGTCAAACTGAGTCAGTAATTATAACAAAAAAATAGAAAACCGACCGACATAACAAAAGAATCTGAATCTGAATTTGTTCTATACAAGCTAAATGAAGGTTATTACCATAATGCAATGATAATAAAGTTTCACCGTTGTCCAAATTAGATAGCTTCAATTTCTAAGAGGCATGTAGCAGATAGCACCAATTTCCATTTGCAGTTATATCTATCCATCTATAGATAGCATCGATAGAACAGCGCAGCACATACGAGCACTTATTTACACACCATGAACGTGAATGCAAGCTGAAACCATAAAAGCAACACCTTTGTGTCATTTGCAGTTGGTACCAATGTTGAAATTTTATATTTGATTTAAACATTTGATAATTCTTTGTTTGTATTAATAGTATGATACCTGATATTCCATTAGAACTGAGAAGTAAATTTATATAAATTATTAATGGCATAGATCATCGGAAAATACTAGGCTGAAGAAGACTACAGGGATTGTTCATCGTAGTGGCTGAAAATCCTAAATATCTAAGCTGAGCTCGGTTAACGAATCAAAGATAGCTTTGAACAAGTTCTACTTCGTTACAAATTAGTCAGGTATTCAAATTAATCCTTATAAACACGAAAATAAGCTGTATTGACGCAAATTTACTACGACTCAACAAAAACTCAAAATACCTGCCAGAAAGTGCAAATGAGAAGAAAGTGCAAATGAGAAGTAACAACTGACTGTTTCAACTAATAGACATCTACAGGACTGTTTCAGCTAATAGTAAATTACACGACTATATCAGCTGACTCTTTCAGCTATGTTTAGATAACCCCTGCGTTCATAAAACTTGACCGATACCCTGTTTCAATAGTCAAACTCATTTAACATCTCTATACTCTATTTCAACAAATTTTGAAATCTAACTTGCTACAGCAAAACTAAACATTTTAGAGTATATCATATATGCTCATAAAATCATCATGCTACAGCAAAATATTAAACTTAAATATTCAACAATGAGTTTTCAATCTCATAAAGACGGAGAGGAATATAGTAACGATATTATAGAGCTGAAGCTCTGTTTCATATTCAACTTAGAAATTATATTCCAGGACATTGTCTCTCTCTGTTTCGCTCCATTTCTCTCTGTCTCACAAAACACATATTACATCGATATTTATACACCATGGGATCAGTCGGTCATTTAATTAGCTTGACCTTTCACAAATTGGCTCTTCAAAATATAATGAATGCTCTGCCCTTTCATGTGATGTAACAGGAATGCTGGACGCCCCTTAAATCTTTGGCAGGCTGCAACAGAGTTGGATGTGCTACAACAGTGAACATGCAGCTCCTTTTAACATCTCATCATCCTGAACATGTCAGTGAATAACTCTTCAGATTTGGCTCTTCAAAAATCAATGCAATACTCAGCCTAAATAATCATTCGATCAACTATGGCAGATGGCTGCAACTACTTCTTCAGAAATCATTGTGGCGTGCTGCCCCTTTGAAACTGTGACAGCAGGACACAATCAAACATTGTGCCGTTGGCTGACTCCTCATAGTTTCGGTGGCCACTCAGCAGAGCGGTGGTTGTCTTTTCCAGACTGTGGAGATGAAGGAATTAATGGCTGCCAACATACTCCCCCTTAATTACTTCACCCAAAAATACATCATACTCAAACAAGTACAACTTTACATGCATAACAAAAAGAACTATAATGCATGCTGATCTAAAGTCTCAGCAAGGCTTACATCAGTATGTTGTTGCAACAACATCCCCCCCCAAAATTTTTGTACATATTGGGGCCCCTGCCTTATTTTTTTAGAAAGACTGCTATAAGAGGTCAATTCTCCATTTTACTTTGTTTTCAACTGAAAATCTTGCTTTGAGAATTCCAAATTTTTCTTCTTCTAAGGATAAAATTCGTGAAATCTTCCTGAAGTCACAGAAGCATTTGAGAAAGCCCCCCCTGCAATTGCGGAAGTATTCAAGTTATCCTCCAGAAACTGCGGGAACTGTTCAGGTTTCCCTCTCGAAACGGCGGGAGCCATTTGCATAAGCCTCTCGAAAAGGACTTAGAGATTTTCTCTCGAAGTTGCGGAAATTATTTGGGAAAGTCTCCCGAAGCGGCGGAACTTTTTGAGTTACCCTCTCGAAATTGCGAGATCATTTGAGTTATCTTCCCGTAGTTACGAAACCTTTCGGGTTATCCTCCCGCAGTTGCGGAACCATTCAGCTTATCCTCCCAAAACTACGGGAGTAATTCGCAAATCTTCCTCGGGGCCGCCAAATGACTTAGTGTTTTTTTCAAAAAAAACTTAAGTTGCGGAAGCTATTTGCGAGAGCCTTCCGAAACGACGAAACCTTTTAGGTTTCCCTTCCGAAATTGCGGAAGCCTTCACGTGATCTTTCGGAAGCCCCGCCGAAAGACTTAACTTTTGCGGAACCATTCAGCTTATCTTTCCGAAACAGCGGAGCCATTCGCCAATCCTTTCCGAAACTGCGGAAGCTAATTGCGAAAGCCTTCCGCAACTACGGAAGCATTCACAAAGCCCCGCCAAGACTTAGAAATGTTTTGAGTTGCGGAAGCCATTCGCCTATCCTCCCGAAACGGCAGGAAACTTCACGAATTGGTTCCGTAATTGCAGAAGCGATTGACTTATCTCCATTAAAACTGCGGAAAGAAATCAGATATTTCCCCAAAACTGTGGGACGACTACGTAAAAACGCTCGCAACAGCTCTCCTAAGGTTGCGTTTCGGAAGGATACGCCAATCTCTTCTGAAACGTCGAAGCCATTTGCTATATCATTCGGCAATTGCGGGTGAAATTCACGAGTCCGCCCCGCAAATGATGGTCGCACACAACTGCCGAGGCGGCTTGAAAAGACCGCGATGTACAAGAAATTAAAAAATCGTTTTAATGGCGCCACCCACCGGATTTAATGCCACATGTGCCTAACCCATTTAAAAGGACGGTGGGGGTTTGGGTCGACCGCAATGTTATTTTTTGAGTAAACAAACATCGCTGGGATGCTGCGCCAGACTACTCCAACTCAGCTCATCCACGTCCGCGTCCACCTCATTCAGCCACCTCGTCATTGACAGGTAGGTTTCTAACCGCTATTTTTGTCTCATCTACACATCAGATTACCTTTGAGTTTTTCTTTTTCGTCTAGAATGTGGCCAATAGACACTAGTTGCATATATCATTATTTTGTCTTTAAAAACCACTGAGGCCCCTTGGGTTACTCGTTCCACCAGCTAAAAGCCAAAACTATGACCACCCAAGCTTTTTCACCAGCCATATTCCAGGCGTCGACACCCTCGTTCAAACTCCGAGCCGGCCATAGAGCGTCTCGTCAAGTGCTATAAATAACAATAGCGGTCCGCTGAAACCCCCACATGTTCATGGATGTGGAAAGCGGTCCCTGGTTTCGTCTTAAGTTTATCTCAATCAAAGCTAACCCGCCATTAACCTTTTGAACTGCAACGATGAAGGATACCCTCTCTCCTAGGTCTAGATGGGAAGCAGGTTGTTTCACGTCGTATGCGTGCCCTTTCTGGGAAATTCCAAACTTTGTTTCCTTAGGATGATCAAGTCTATTTTTTCTTGTTTGGAATGGTTTATTTTGCTTCCCAACATGCAGCTTCATAATTTATTTATATATCTCATTAGCATGTTGAAATGGTCCTTCTTTTGTTAAAATCTCATAACAGGTTGCACATTTTTATAATGACTTGTATTTGGTTGCTAGCAGGGATAAGCAAAGATGCCAAAAGGTGGTAGGAAGAAGGCTAAAATGATGGAACCATAGCCAGCACCACTTAGGACTGAAACTATGTTCCAAGATACTAGGTGCACCACCGGTATTCCTCCCGAAGTCCGCTGGGGTGACATTTACAGGATGATCCAGGACCAAGATATCCCGGATATGTTACTAGAAGAAGAACAAATCTACCGCAACATTAGAACTTCAGACATAGCTAGAGCTGCTACCCGCCCTGAGTTGTTCCCATATTCTGAAGTGATCGGGTGGATACTCAAGCATACTAATGCGGAGACAAGAGTATTACATGACAGCGGGAAAATAGCCATCGCCTCATTCCACCCAGCATATCTTGCCGCAGCCTATAAATTCTCATGTCCCCAGCAAGCTCTGAGTGATGAATGGTTGGGCCAAATGAACAATATTGAAATGGCCAAAAAATTATTGGTCGCAGGCAAGCACTTAAGAAAGAGAGGTAATGACGAATATGATGTCCAGAATCTAAGACCTCCTTTCAGGTTAATCGCCCTGATGTTATGCAGAATCTTCGGCATGCCCGATGGCACTATATACAAGATACAGTGGGTCCCCATCATCCACTTCGTGGCATTCAAAGGAACTGTGTTTGACTGGGCTACTATCCTGTCAGACAGTTTGGCATCAATGGTGGTTGCTGCAAGAGAAGGTCTGGCCTTAAAAAAGGCAGAATTTTACATGTCTTCATATCTTATTGATTGTATTTTGGCCAAGCTATCTTTTCCCAGTCGAGGTTGCACGTGGGATAGAGCCAACACCTCGGTTTACATTGCTTACAGGATGATGTGGGCTCAAAATTACAAACCCAACGATAAGCTCATCTGTGAGGGGTTCATCATGCCCCTATATGAGCAGATATTCAAGGAAGAGCCCAACTGTCTGTCCGAAAATGCCATGGAGATCCTAGAAAATTATGGAGATTTTTATTTCTCAGAAAAAGGCACCTACATCAGAATGTTCAGAGGAACTAAAGCTCCATATATTTTGCCGAAGTATGCTACTGACTATGTAGTCCTCAGAGAAGCAGTGAGACAAATTTTCCTTGATGGAATCAGGGCGGTACTTAACAAACAGCATAAGGATTCTTTCCCACCTTTGCCCTTCTGCATAGGAGCATACATATTCTCAGGGGTTGCCTCAGCCGAGGAGTTTGTTCAAGAGATGAAAGATTTCCACTTCGGTGAAGTAATTTTCCATAGGAATGATAGGCAGGGAAAAGTTGTCAAGCATTGTAAAGAAATTTATGCTCATTTTGAGTACGCTCATTATTATGATGCCGAGGAAGAGGCATTCATAGGCATCAGCAGCATGAATGAGCTGCAGATTTTCTGCCAAGGCAGTGGAGCAAGCTCTAGCTCTACCAAGGCCCAAAAAACCAGCCAGCAGAAAGAAAAAGAAGCAGCTGATGCCCGAGCCCAAGAGGAGAAAAGGTTAAAAGATGAAGCAAGGTTGCAGCAAGAGGCTGAAGTGGCAAGATTACAAGAAGAAGCAGAGAATGAAAGGCAGCAGAAAGAGGCTGAGGAAGCCTAGTAGCGAAAAGAGGCAGAAGATGAAAGGTAGTAGAAAGAAAATGAAAATCAGCCACAAGCTGAAGGAGAAGAAAGAATGCAATAAGCTGAAGTGAGGCAAAAGACGAAAGAAGAACTCAAGACAGTTGAAGATGCCCAGGTAGGAGGCTCCGTTACACAGGATATGGAAATAGATGTATCTCAAGTAGGTGTCTCCGGCACTCAAAATATGGAGGCGGACACAGCACAAGCAGGTGTCTCTGGTACCCAAAATGTGGGAACAGATTCAGCTCAAGTAGTCTAGACCCCACCCGCGGAAGCAGAAATAAATATTATAGATCTCCCAATCATCCCTTACACTCCATCAGGAGATCCTACCGTGTCCAGATGGGATGAATTTGTCTATGATAAGAAGAGGAAGGCAATGGTCCTTAAATCGGAAGAGAGGATAAAGAGACTCTTCCAAGAAGATGTTGTTACCCACCGGGAGACCACAGTAATGCAAAATACAAATAAGGCTCCCTTAGCTATGGCATCCGCCGCTGCAGAGACAGTAAAAGCAACACTGGATAATGTGTCCGATATAGTTAAAGAAGTTGAGTCGACGAAGAGGAGAGCTCGCATGTTACAACACACCATGGCTAACGAGCATGCTTACAGAGACCTCATAGTGAATAGGTATAATCGCTTGGCTGTTGAGTATAAGGAATTGTCAGACAAGTATAACCTTTTAGAAGAAGAAAAGGAACACCTGACGATCCAGATGATGGTCTTAGAAGTGGAAAAGAACGATGCAGAATCCAAAGTGTCCCATCTAGAAGCAGATAAGCAGGTATTGGTTGAGCAAATAGAGCAGGCAGAGAGCAGAACGATAGATATGTCTCCCTTCCATTAGCTGTCCTGCAGCATCCTGAGACAAATGCATGACACTCAAGAGCTAATTACTGATGAAGTATGCAAGATCAAGGCCATGGTGGTCAGATTAAAAGAAGTTAATGTAGAGGCCAATAGGCTTAAAGCTAAATATACTCGGGTTAAGGCAAACATCCTGAGCCAAATAGAATGGAGAGAAGGAAAGGTGGATTTCCCCAAGCATCTCCCATTCAAATATGTAGATGGCTTCAATGAAGACATAGCCCTTTTGGAATTTTGCAGAAACTGTAGCATTAAGCTGATAGCCAAGATCCGAGGGACAATGGATAAAAGTAACGGTCTGTATCAAAGAATCCATGAAGTGCATGACAAATGCAAGTTGAGTTTCCCTCAGTCCCTTGATGATTTCCCGGGCAAAGGACAACGTTTATCTGACCTGAAGGAAGAGCTGGGAATCCAAACTGAATATGTGAAGAATATTGATGTCTTATCCATTGATGACCTCCATCATTATATTGGTATGTCATCAATACACAATCATCTGCTTAAGGAAATGCACCAAGCTGCAGTAATAGAAATTCAAGGAATTGGAGCAGAGCTTGGTAAAGATGTAACTTCCTAGAAAATCTTACTCCCTGCCTCAGCAAATGTAGTTATAAGGGACACTGGTGTATGGTTTAGTTACATTGCAGTAGCAGAAGCAACAGCCAGCCCGAATTCTTCTCTCCCGGCAGTAGCAGAAGTAACAGCAAGCCCGATTTCTTCTCTCCCAGAAGCAGTAGCAATACCAGCTAGCTTGATTTCTTCTCTCCCAATAGCAGCAGTAGCAACAGCTAGTTCGAGTGCCTCTTTTCCAACTGGAGCGCATGCCCAAGAGTGAAAGCGCTGATATTAAAGCATTAATTCCTATATTTTGTATTTTTGGCTTTCATATGTTTAAAACGTGGAGCTATGGGACAACTGTCCTTTTCTTTTTTAAATAATTTTTTGTTAAAAAGGGGGGTCACATTTTTGTCTGTTATAAGGGGAAAAGTCTGCAGGTGACAAGTGTAAAGGGCCAGGTGGCAGCCCAAAGGGCATTTTGTAATATTATAAATAGAAGTTAGGAAGTAATGTAAAGGACTTTTTTTGGCAGGGGAATATTTTATGAACTTGTACGAGCTACCTTGCACTTGTATCAAGAAAATAAAATCTACCTAATAAGATCCTGGAGAGGACGCCCTTTTGTATGGAAATGAAGATTGGAGGTATATTGGATTATTCCTGTGACTTCCATACTTTACGGTGAGATCGTTCTTTACTATTCTGAATTATTTCTTTGTAGTGAATGATCTTACTTCGTTCTATGTAAATGAATTCTCTCTTTCATGAGTAATGGAATATGTTATATCTATATTAGAAGCTATCTTCTAAATATTTTCATGTTTTTGCTGTGGATCTATCTTTAAGATTTAATGGCTGCCTGTTGAATCTTAGACAAATCTTCCAGCACATTACTCATTTTCATAATTTGCTCCTTGCAGGGATAGTTAGATATATTTCAGTTTTAGACATAGATCTGTTTTCCAGTTTTGCATTTAGATTAAATTTAGACTAGGCACTTGCATATCATTCTAAAACATAAAATTCAAAAGAACGGTGGATTGGGCCATAACCGGTATAATTGGAATAAATATGCAAACCCACGGTTGCCGGAACTGCTAACCGGAAGGATTCCCCATACCAAACGGTGGACAATCTAATTGGGATAGTCTACCAGGGAGGATCCCTTTCTGATTGATGCTGCGATCTCCGGGGCATCAACACAGTATCAAAACAACTCAAAAATTTGTTTTACATTCTTTGCTGCAACATACTAGTGCAATGTTTCTTCAACTCTTTCATGAGCATTTCTTTTTCTTTCGACTCCAAACTTTGAAATATGTAAACTTTGTTTTCTGTTTTATCTTCATCTTCACCTTGATCTTCTTCAGGTCCCGCTTTACTTGTGGCTTCATCCATCTCTTTAGCTTGACTTTACATCTTGACTCCTTTTGCTCAGCAACTCCACGATACTTGTTCTCCTCAGCATCAGTTAGTTGTTCATAATATAATATTTCATCCCTTATTTCAACACCAAGACCATTTCTTTCAACCTTCTTGGATTTTACAAACCGATCATCATTCATAGTTTCCATTACATCACTCTTAGCTTCAGCTTCATCATTACTTGACTTAGAATGCCAAACGTTATACCAAAAATACATTTGATTCTTCATCTTCACTTTCTTCTTTACCTTCAATGTTTTCTTTGATTCCTCAAATTCACTATGATCATCTTTAGCTACAAAACGTTCTTCAATTTGCTTACCATCATTCAAATTTTCAATTTCCTTTATGCCAAGGACTCCAATCCAAATATTTTCTTCTAAATACTGTAATGTGGGGCATACAGAAATCCCACACTCTATCTTTGACTTCACCAAGAGTAATTAGTTCAATTTCATTCTGTAGAGACATTAACTGATAATGATTCCCGATTTCTTTAGGACTCCATGACATGAATATCTTTTCAACTGATTTTTCAACCAGTCCATCTTCACTGCAAATTTATTCATTCAAATCAAACTCATCATCATCTTCAAATGATTCTTCTTCATCTTTGATTGGTTTCTCATTTGCACATTCAAACATTTTGTCAACATTATATAAATTATCATACTGTGAACCATATTGGTTCTTTTCATTTTTCACTTCTTTGAGAACTGTCATTATCTCTTCATTCAAATCTGCCTCTACTGCTGCAGCAAGGAAATCAACATTCTCCATATTTGCTTCTACAACAAGACTAATTTCTTTATCATCATATCTTGGATTTTCAAGCCATTCTTCCAAAAATTTGAACTGTTCATCAAGAACATCATTCTTTATTTCAGCTGCTCTGTTTACAACAGAACATACAACATTCTGCAACTCTTTTTCTATCACTGCTTCTGCAATCACTGAATCATTAGCCTTTTTATTGTCAGCATCATTATAGATTCCTTCTTCTTCAATCACTACAACTTCTGTGCATTCTTCAACAATCTTATCAAATTCTTCAACAAAATTAAAATCATCAATATTTTCAAAAAACTCACAAACATATTCAAGCACTTCAACATAGTGCACTTTATCTTTCTTAACTTCTGATGTTGCTTCACATACTGCTAATATGGCAGTATTCATTCTATCATCCTGATGATCATTGACCATTACTTCTCCATGATAAATTTCACAAATATTGGCTGCTTCATTGGCACCTTCTTCATCATTGTCATCAGCAATAGACATTCCTGGAATATTCAAAGGACAAACTTCTACACTGGCAGTTACAGCACCTTCAATATTTGACTTACAAGCCAAGACCTCATCATTTTCTTCTTTTGTACCTACAAAGTCACTAACAAACAAATTATTAGAAAACATCTCATTCTCTTTTCTGTCCTTATCTGCACCATTCAATATCGCTGCGGATTCTTCTTCAAAAATATCACCAACACTTTTTCCATCAGCAGATACACCATTTTCAGAAATGTATTTTTCACACGAAGCTTTATCATCTTCCTTATGTGCACCAAATGGATCAGTGCAACACTCTTCATTTTCAGCAACATAACAACTGTAAATTATTCCAAGCCCAACTTGGCTTTCGACTTCTACAACATCTTCAGATTTGTCTTCTTGATTCATTGTACCTACATGTCCACAATCATCAGATTTAATACATGATTTAAATATATTCATGGGCGTGTCCTTCAAGGATTCTTCTTGCACAAATTCTTCTATGTTATCCTCACACTTGAGGAATTTATCATATTCATCAACATTCTGCATGTTAACCATTCCATCATTTTCACAATTCACTTCTGTGACATCTAAATTTGAAACTATATCAACATCTTCATTAATAACACTTTCAACTTCTTCAAATTATGCTACTGCTACACAAGATACAACAACCTCATATTTACCTTTAGTTTCAGCAACATTTCCATCAATTGACAGATCAACACAAAAACGGAGTTCACCAATAATTTTGCTATCTTCTGCTGCTTCTGCAAATTTGTCTACTGAAATATTAACAGGCTGTGACTCAACCATATATCTCCCCCTTGCATCAAACTTTCTCTTCAAACTTTCTCAAGCTTTTCTAGTTGTGTTTGCTTCAGCAATTACATAAAAAATATTATCATCCAGAGCTTGTTGGATATAGTACAAGGCAAATGCATCCTTTGCCCCATCCTGGGGCTTCTTAACTCCAATCACAACAAAATACCATAAACCTCTATCATGCAATAAATTTTTCATATTAACTGACCAACATTCATAAGTCATACCTGAGAAATATGGCGGTGGATAATAGATGTTGCTCCATGCATCTTCTAACTCATCTTGACTTCATTTTCTTCAGTATCCTCTACTTCAGCAGGTTCCTCGATGGCTTCACCTAATTTCTCTGCTATGGAAAAACCAACTTCTTTTGCATTCACAATATTCTTCTTCATTCGTTTAGGCCTTCTGCTTTTCCCCATGTCTCTGTCTTCAAATAACTACTTGCACATAATTTAAATTTCTTTCACCTTTCATGCATAAGGACTTCAACTCAAACCAAACAAACTTCCAAAACAATGGAATTCAAACTGCTCTACCATTAAACTATATGGGAGCTCTCAAATAGGAAGAATATCTTCCTTTCAACTGCTCAACCTCTGTCTGAGGGAACAAACACACAGTCAATTTCATCCATGGGCTACAACCATTTCCTCTCTTTACACAAACCACAACTAGGCTTGACCAATGAAAGAAACACTTGAATCAAACTTCAACTGCGAAATGATGACTCAACCTTTACTTAAGGGAGAACGAGAGCTCTCTTTCAACATGGAGCTCGGCTGGACTTATTTCTACTCTTTCTACATAGCAAGAAATGAGCACTAGAGTAAAACTCAACAGCAAGATCTCCAAACAAAATTCAAAAGGTTCAACATACAATCATACGGCTCATTCATGAAGTGAGCACAGAACCAATGAACATAAATCATAAACACTCAGCTTTGATACCACTGTGGGAAGGAAGGGGGTGTTGCTCTCACTTTCAGCAACACACACAGATCACTAAACTTCTAAATCTTCACCTATAGAACAGTTGCAGCTGTGTTGCAACTGACTGTCTCAGCCAATAGTCATCTACAGGACAGTCACAGTTGACTGTAATATTCAACATAGTTACAGCTAACAGTAACAACTGACTGTTTCAACTAATAGACATCTAGAGGACTATTTCAGCTAACAGTAAACTACATGACTGTATCAGCTGACTCTTTCAGCTATGTTTAGATAACCCCTGCATTCATAAAACTTGACTGATACCCTATTTCAATAGTCAAACTCATTTAACATCTCTATACTCTGTTTCAGCAAATTCTGAAATCTAACTTGCTACAACAAAAGTAAACATTCTAGAGTAAATCATATACGCTCATAAATCATCATGCTACAGCAAAATCTTAAACTTAAATATTCAACAATGAGTTTTCAAACTCATGAAGACAGAGAGGAATACAGTAACAATATTACAGTGCTGAAGATCTGTTTCATATTCAAATCAGAAATTATATTCCAGGACATTGTCTCTCTCTATTTCTCTGCATTTCTCTCCATTTCTCTCTGTCTCACAAAACACATATTACAACGGTCTTTATACACCATGAGATCAGTCGGTCATTTAATTAGCTTGACCTTTCACAAATTGGATCTTCAAAATATAATGAAAGCTCTTCCCTTTCATGTGCTTTAATAGGAACAATGGACGCCCTTTCAATCTTTGACAGGCTGCAATAGATTTGGATGTGCTGCAACAGTGAACACGTAGCTCCGTTTAACATCTCATCATCCTGAACATGTCAGTGAATAACTCTTCAGATTTGGCTCTTCAAAAATCAATGCAATACTCAGCCTAAATAATCGTTCAATCAACTGTGGCAGATTGCTGCAACTGCTTCTTCAGAAATCATTGTGGTGTGCTGCCCTTTTCAAACTATGATAACAAGACATAACCAAATGGTGTGGCGGTGGCTGACTCCTCAGAGTTTCAACGGCCACTAAGCAAAGCGGTGGTTGTCTTTTCCAGACTGTGGCGGTGAAGGAATTAATAGCTACCAACACAAAAGACATCCTTGGAACCCCTTTTGTTTTATTTCTCTGGAGAGAACATGATACTCCAAATTGGCAAGCTCACAAAGCAAAATTTCTTGTTTTTATAAAATATTTCAACAGATTTTACCCAAAAATATTCCAAGTATAAAATATTTCAACAGACTTTACGCAAAAAAATCAGAGCAATTTTCTAGTAAAGCACACATGCGATGCAATTGTTGGAGTGAGAGTGCATAGATAGGGGTATAGGTTCAGGTTCAAGGTGCATCAACAATCATTGGCATAGATGCGTTTTGTAGGGGGCATTGTGCTGAAAGATCAGTAAGGAAAAGAATGTCAAGGCTTTGGGATTCTCTACTTCAATATGCATTAAAGGTTTTGTTTGTCATTTTTTCGAAGATGAGTGATTGCAGAGCAATTCAAAAAAACTTTAACATGAGAGAATGAGTGTGTAGTTTTTGTGACCAATACACATTGCTTTCAGGAATATCCATAGCTCTTTTTGGTAGGTAGGGATAGGGCCAGGCTACAACAACAATGGAAGCAACTACAGATATGAATACAGCAACAACCAATGCCAACAGTAGCAGCTATGGCAACAACCAATGCCAACAACAATAGCTACAATGGATACGGAAAAAAATACTACGGTGGATACAGATACGGCAGCTACTTTGGATAGTGGGAGGGAAACAACAGCTACAACAGCAGTGGATATGGAAAGCATATGTAATATGAAATTTACAAATAGTTAAATAAATTACCTGGTGAAGTTGCTCCAGGAAGCTCAGAAGAAGAATCTCAGATGCAATCTTTGCAGAATCCTCCTTGGATCCCAGAAGATGCAATATGGAATAGGCACTCCAAATTCAAAGAAGGTGATCTTTGCATAAGCCTTTCGAGAAGGCGATGCAGAAAAAGGCAGTGAATCGATCAGAAGATGCAATATGGAATAGGCTGCTCCAAATTCGAAGAAAGCGATCTTTGCATAAGCCTTTCGAGAAGGATGTGCAAGAAGAGGTGGTGAACTGATGCAGGAAGAGGTGGATTGAGGTGGTGAATCTGTGACTATTTCCAGGTTCGCATTGCATTTAAGTTATTTGCAACATTCCCGATAAATATAAGATGTTGTGGCGGTGAAGGAGCTGTCATTTGCAAGGGTCCCAATAAATACATACCCACCTCACCGTAGTGCATTTATGCACAGTTTTGTTCCCAATATCTACGCCACCCCTGCAGCAATAATGCTTCAAATTATAAGCCAATCAACTTCCACAAAAGTTTTATTTTTATATTAAGAAATAAAAAATGTTTAAAACTTTGGTTAAAATATATGGTACAAGTTCAGTCAACTGTAACTAATAGAAAGTCAACGTCGATCAAATACAAGAGTTACCCTGCTACGGCAGGGACTAAGAATTATAATAATAACATCGGTAAGAATTTAACTCAATACATAAATGATGACGAAGAAGGAAGGCTTAGTTTTGTAAACCATAAAATTTATATGTTGATATCACTATTTATGGTTTTTTCTTTACAACTATTCTTAAAAAATATTGAAAATAAATAAAAAATTTGTATTAATGAAACAATTTCGAGGTAATTTTATATGAACTTTTCTTTATTTTTACAATTAGCATAGATCTATCTTAAACTGGAATCTTTTAAGCACCTAGAGAGATATAATTTCTTAAGGTGTAAATTTTTTCTTGATGTGTAAAAGATATAAGGTAAAAAATTTACACCTCTAGAAATTGGACCCCTTTATGTGCTTAATAGATCTGGGTTTAAGATGGATCTATGTTGGTTTTAATTTTTTTTTATGAAACGACATGGGAACTCAACGTTGTGTAACATGAAAAACATGACAAACATGACAACATCTTCCCCATACTAGATTGCAATCACCTAGCTACTCTCAATGTAATTAATTAAAATTTTATACGTTTGTTTTTAATGTCTTTGGAATTACTAGCTCCTCTTAAGAAATATTTTCAAAGACAGATTTTTAATTGTAGTGGTTAATTTTTCGGTTTTTTAATGCATGTCAATGGACAATCTTGTTGGACATGTGTTGTAGTAGGTTCCCAAAGAAGGAGTGTGGGGTTTTGAATCCAGATTAGGGTTTTTTTATGATAACATTGTATTGTAAATAGAAAAGGTTGTCATTGGACGGCATTAACATTCCTCAAATTCTCAGGATAGAAGGATGTATCAAAAAGAAAAAGGTAATATGGTTGATTGATTCTGCTAGTACCCATAACTTCATTAATTGCAAATCAACCAAACATTTTAAATTTCTTTGTATATCCAACACCATAATTTCAAGTAATCATTACAAATGGAGGTACCATAAAATGTTTATGGAAATGCCCTAATATTAACCTTATTGTGTGGGAATATATATTGGATAGTCCAATGATTACAATCCAAATGGATGGTATTGACGTTGTACTACGGTTCTAGTGGCTACAGTAATTGGGAACAATGGTTCTTAATTTTCAAGAACTTTTCAAGAGATGCCTTCAGAAGGAAAGGAGATTGAACTTAGAGGTATTCCATGGAAACCCATAAAATGGTAAGCTCTAACAACATGAAAAAATTTCTAAAAACTGGACACTATGGAGTAATTGCACAATTGTGCTCTCTAGATTTGCAAGCATCCATGCCCTCTATTCCAGTGGATCTCCAAAAATGTATTGACAAACATTCGAAGGTATTTGGAGAAATGATTAAATGTATTCCACCTATTAGAGATCATGACCATTTTAATCACCTACAACCATGTAGTGTACCACCTAACATCAAACCCTACAAGTACCCATATGCACAAAAGAGTAAAAAATTGAAAATATTGTTCAAGAAATGTTAGATGCAGACATCATTCAACCCAGCCAAATTTCTTTAATACACTAGTGGCAAGAGATCAATTTAAGATGACCATAAAATTTGTTTCATATTCCTGTCATTGATACATTATTAAATGAATTATAGGGAGCAATTTTCTATACCAAGTTGGATCTTCATTATGGATGCCATTAAATCAAAATGAGGAAAGAAGACATTCTCAAAACAACCTTTAGAACACATCAAGGTTTTTATGAATTTTGGGTGATAGCATTTGGCCTTACCAATGCACCTTCCACATTTCAAAACTTGATGAATTATATTTTTAAACTTTTCCTTAGAAAATTTGTGTTCATATTTTTTATGATATACTAATCTATAGAAAATCTTGGGAGGAGCAAGTACAACATGTTAACAAGGTCCTAGAACTATTGGAGGAGAACCAAGTGTATTCCAAGCATTCTAACTGTGCCTTTGGGGTTCAAGAAGTGGAATATTTGGGTCATATTATATCTCACGAAGGATTCGAAGTGGACCTTAACAAAATTAAGGTTATCATGGAATGGCCAGTTCCCAAAACCTTGAAGAATCTTAGAGGATTATTAGGATTGATAGGATACTACTGCAAGTTTGTTTAGAATTATGGTAAAATAGAAGTTCCTCTAACAATTTTATTGAAAAAGGAAGCCTTATCTTGGGTTCAATACACAACTGAATATTTTGGAAAACTTAAAGTGGCTATGTGTACAAATCCTATATTAGCCATGATTGACTTCACAAAAACATTTAAAGCGGAATGTGATGCCTCAAGGCATGGCATTGGTGTAGTTTTAATGCATGAAGTAAGGCCACTTGACTTTGAAATTTTCCAAATAAAAGGAAAAAAACTTACCAAAACAAAGTTATGAAAAGGAAATATTGGCAATATAACATGCAATAAACGAATGGCACCCTTACCTAATAGGAAGACACATCAAGGAAAGAACAAATCATGATAGTCTTAATTACTTCTTGGAACAAAGATTATATTTAGAAGAGAAACAAAAATGGGTTATAAAGATGCTACATTATGAATTTGAAATTATCTACAATAAAGGAAAACAAAATTCGGTGGTAGATGCACTTTCAATAAAAGAAGATGACATTGAGGGATTACTTTCTGTTATTTCCATTATGCAATCTGATTGGTTAGAAGAAGCAAGGAAGGAATGGAAAAAATATTAGAAGGCATGCAAGATAATTCAATAGCTATAAGAAGACTCTAGTTCACTAGATAAATTTGTGTGGAAGAATGATTCAATATGGTACAAAGATTTCCTATATTTATGTAAGAATTATTGACTCGAACAAAAGGATTTTTTGAAATTGCACACTTCTCCTATAGGAGGACATTCAAGGTTCATGAAAACATTTTCCATAGTATCAAGAGGGATTTTTTCTAGGAAGGTCTTAAAAATGAAGTCCAAAACTTTGTGGCATAATGTCTGGTTTTCCAACAAAACAAATGAGAGACAATCAAGACACCATGTAATCTACAACCATTAGCCATACCAAATCAACATTGGGAAGAGGTCTCAATGGATTTTATCACAAGTATACCAAATTCATAAGGAAAGAAAATTATCATGGTAAGTATAGTAAGTATAGTAGTTGCAGCATTCATGGAACTGGTTCATAAGTTACATGGAATCCCTAATATTATTTTAAGTGATAGTGATGCAATTTTCACTAGCAATTTTTGGAAAGAATTATTTTCTTGTTTGGGCACTCAATTGGCTCACAACTCCTCTTACCATTCTCAATTTGATGGGAAAACTAATATTTGAGTAAATTCTATAAGGGTATCTTCATTTCTTTGCATCTAATAAACAAACAAAATGAGTCAACTGGTTTCTTTTAGTACAATGTGGGACAACACATGTTTCCATACTTCATAAAAAATGTCACCATTTATGGATCTTTATAGCTATCATCCTCCTTCCATAACATCATCCTTGAAAGAGAAATATAAGGTTCAAGTAGTGGAGGATCACATAAAACACCAACAAGAGGTTATCCAACTACTGAAACATAACATGGCTATAGCACAAAATAGGATGAAACAACATGTAGATCAACATTGCAATGAAAGGCAATATGAAGTGGGCGGTTGGGTATTTTTTAGGCTACAATCAGACAAATAAATGTCCCTCAAGAAGCAAAAGAAGGACAATAAATTGGCACCCAAGTACTATGGTCCCTATGATGTGTTGCACGAAATTTAAAGTATGGATTACAAATTTGATCTTCCTCCAACTTCACATGTACATCTAGTCTTCCATGCGTTTTGCCTAAAAAAGGTAATTGGTAACAAGATCCTAATCAATACTATTTTACCAAATATTGATGAATAAGTTAAATTGCTACTAGAACGTCAAACAATCCTTGACACAAGAACCAAGAAACTACAAAAGCAAGCAATTATTGAGTACATCATCAAGTAGAAGCACTTTCGAATAAAAGAGGTGGCATTGGAAGATGGGTTACTTAGTTAGAAACATCTAGAATTAATCAAATTTTGAGGACAACACTTATTTGAAGGGGAAGGGCATGTTAATCCCTATGTATTGTAATATTACATTTCTATTGTTATATCAATATTGTCTTTATTGTTCAGCTAGGCCTTTAATTGTAAGTGTACTGTTTGTCTCCTATATATATACCAAGGAGACATAGCTTTAGGATCATATCATCTTGTCTTGTGTATTTGGTACATTGTATAAGGAGGTTTCTCCCTCGAAGAGGCTTCTTATTAATCTCTTTTATTCATTCCTAAGGCATTGGATTACACTCTCTTTATTATTTTTTGCTCTTTTCAAAATTGGGTACATAACACATAAAACATAAAAAAATGTATTGCAACAATAATATTTCTTGGGATATGTTTGTGATGTTGTAGACATGCCTTTCTTTTTGGATAAAATAGGATTGTGCCTTGTTTTTTTTCTGTCTTATACAAGAAAGAATGAACATGCATTTTTATCCTATACATGTTAAGAATGTGCATGAATTAATAATGGGGCCATGTTTCTATTATAACAACTAAACAATAGCCCTTATAAACTCAATTAGCTATGGGTTCCAATAAGGGGAATTCCAAATCAAGAAAAAACATGGTAAAGGGGGGTAAACAAGGCCCTTGATGCCTAAACATGGTCCGGTGAGTAAATAAGGGCCTACATTGGAAAATGTATATAGACACATAAACATGGTCAAGGGGGTAAACCTTTTAAATATTATTGAACATTCTTAAGATGAAGAATCATGAACAACACCCAGAAACTATGGTCTATCTAGGGAGTCCTTGAGATTTTATTTGAATATGAATATCATTATTAGGAGTTGGGAATCATGGATGTGTGTTAATTATGTGACCATAGTTAGTAGAAGCAAATGAGAACCTCTATCCCTACACTTTGTTTCATAAGATCAAGCACCATGGACAAATCCTTGAACCTCCACTTGTGACCTTGTTTGTTACCAATCACCTCCAATGATTCTATGGACACCACCACTAGGTTAGTCAAGTGCATTTGGAATGTGTCTAAAGCTTAGGCAATGCCATAGGAGTATATTAATGGGCCTTGTGCACTAAGTGACACCTATCCATCTCAATTTTATACTACCCTCAAGGCTTATACAACTATAAGTTTGAATGAATCCTTGAATAACCACATGTATAGTATCTCTATGGGTAGTATGAGTATGTTTTTTGAACTTGATATTGTATTAAAGTTCTAAACATGGTCAACTAGGAAAATAAGGTTCTGTAGCATTAAATAAAGGTCTTTTAGAGCTCTATATCTATGGATAGGGGAGGTAAACGCTTGGCACGTACGACCTAAATGCCACTTCTCAAGATCAATATTCATGAAAAACACTTGAAAACCACAACACAAACCCTCTCTAGAGGGTTTTTGGCATCAAGCGTGGATATGGGTTCCATTAAAATATTTTTTATTCCAAGGATGGGTTGCAAGGCCTTTAACATGGGCAAGGAAGTAAAATATGTACCATGAGATATGGTTGAACCTTATTGGGATCAAGAGCCTTGAATGAGTCTTCATACCAACACATTAAATTTTTGTAGGGATTTTATGTTGCACTTCAAGTGGGATACATGTGCCATGGGTAGGTATTGTGCACAAGAAATAGGTCTCAACCAACTTGCATGGTCAAAGGGGTAAACAAGGGGTTTAGTCCATAATTTAACCTTCTCGGTCTTAATTTCCATGAACAAAACATAGAATATCAACATGAGATCTCAATTGAGGGTGTTTAACTTAAACATTGGATGCATGTTTGATTAAGATGTTTCATTCATTGTGGATGGGTCTCAAGACCTTAATAATTATTGTAGGGAAATAAAATAATTAGTCCCTTAACATTAGTTGGGGGAGGGAAGAATTATCCTCAATCCCTAAATATATATTATTAGGCTCAAGTGACATTAATGAGTCCTAAAACCTCCACCATTTAACCTTTATTGGTTAATACTCACCTGCAAGGGTTATATGCATGTCATCAATATGTTAATTATGCTCCAATAATGTGTCTATAAGTGTATCCAATGTCATAAGAGGATATTAATGGGCCTTGTTCCCTAAATTCCACTTCTTCAGATCAATCACCATGAAAACACCTACAAACCATAATGTAAACCATGTCTTAGGGGTATTCAGCATAAAGGTTGGATATGGATGCCATTAGAATATTTTTCACATTGAGCATGGGTCACAAGGCCTTGAGCATGGCTGAGGAAGGAAAGAAAGAAACTAGAGATATTATTGAATCTTATTGGGATCAAGAGCCTTGAATGAGTCCTTGTACCAACACATGGGTCTTTTATATGGGTTCTTTGAAGGAATTCAAGTGGAATACATGTGTCATGGATAGTTTTTGAGCATTAAAAATGGGTATGTACCATGGCACATGGCCAATAGTGTAAACAAGAGAATGAATCCCTAATTGAATCATTTTCATCTGAAGCACCATGAACAAACCCTAGACACATTGACTCATTAGGGTTTTATTTCCTAGGAATATTAGTGGCATTAAGAATTTTCATGCACCATGTATGGGTCTTGAATATTAAGGCCTTAATCATTGTCATTGTATGGAAAACATCCTAATATCCTTGACATTGGTTGGGGGTGAGATGCAACACTCTCAATCCCTAAACAAAGCCCCTCCTACACCATGAACATGTCCTCAAACCACTACATGAGAGTGCGGATGGTTTGTGTGGCATTCACCATCATAAAATACTAAAAACTAGTGTCTTGGGATCTTATTAAAGATTATTGAGATCAAGAGACTTGAATAGGGACTCAAACCGAAACATAGAAACTTTGTTGGGGGTCACTGGCCTCGTATAGGGATTCATGCATTGTGAGTAGGTTTTATACACTAGAACTATGTGTTGAGGTATAAACATGGTTGGGGGGCATAATAGCCTTAATCCCTATTGAACCTTCTTGAGTTTACTTATTTTGAGTAACACCTAGAAACCCAGACACACTCCATCTCTAAGGAATCCTTGAGTTACAATTGAGTTGCATATGGGTTTAAATATCATGTCTTGGGTATCATGGATAGGTGTTGATTCCATGACCATAGTCAACAGATGAAAACAAGATCCTCTATCCCTAAAAAATTATTCTTAGGCGCAAGCACCATGGATGAGTCCTTCAAACTCCACATCTAACCTTTGTTGGTTAACAAGTACCTTCAAGGGTGCTATGGGAACCATCAATGAGTTATTTTTTAATCAAGAATGTTCCCATAGGTCTATCTAAAGTAAATTAAGTACCATTGTCAAAAAGGAAAAAAAGGTCCCTATGTAGGAAAAATAGACTTCTCAATCAAGCACTGTGAAAAAGACCTCCACCCATGAAACATACCCTCTCTTTCGGGTCTTAAACCATGAAGTCATATTTCAAGTGCCATTATGAATATTTGCACAAAGATGGTCGGCATAATAGGACTATGCCTAGGGGAGGTGTTATAGGTCAAATCTGCACTTCTTCGTTTGTGATCACATTTTGTTGTCGATCACACAAAAGGACAACATGGATTGAAGAGCTAGATTGCCCTGGATGATGTATGGACTGAACCTACTCTCTCCAACTGAGAATTTCCCTGATTCCCATGATCTTTTGACATGTGCACTACTCTTTGGGTAGCAAACCAGCACACATCTGGAAGTATGCTCTACTTTTCTCAAGGGAAACCAGTGCACATCTGCTGGTATGCCCTACTTTCCTCAAGTGAAACTAGTGCACACCTTGAAAATTGTTGCAAATGCTTGTTGCAAAGTACAAAAGTTGCATATTGTTGTTGGTAGGCAGTTTGATGAGGACGTGTCGCGGTACCATCGACGTTGTGACACGTTGGATAAAGGCATGAAAGGAGTATTTTGTACCAAAGTATACCGCAGTTGGTGGGTTTTGGGTCACTTGGACCATGTATTTTGTAATATTGAGTCAAGTATACCGCAGTTGGTGGGCTTTGGGTCATGTATTTTGTAATATCGAGTCAATTGTACCACAGTATGTGGGTTTTTGGGTCATTAGACCAAGTCAGTTAGTCGATTTTCCATAAGTGTCGGTTAGGAAAGTGGACAAGTATTGGAATGGGCAGAAGCCTATAAATAGATGAGAATAGTAAGTGTTGAAGAAGTGCGGAATGATAGAGAGAAGATAGAGCTGTATGTGAAGATAAAGCGGGAGTTGTGTAGAGATTTATGTACTACTTTTGGTTTGCCACAGTAATATAAGGATGATGATTTGGTGCAATCTGCATGTAATGTTGTTCAATACTTATGTTATTGCCTTTTCTTAATGCCATTATCTATTTCTCTCACTATGATGTGAATGCCGCAATAATATGTTATAGATATCTGTCTACTGTAATGTTGAGATTAAAGTGATGTGTGATCTCTATCTACACTAATGTTAAATGCTATGATTAAAGTGATGTGCTATAACTTCGCGATGAATATTTAGAATTGCTGTTAGTATCATACTGCCGCAACTCGCCTCCTCCCTCGGCGGAAACATGGTTCTGTCTGCTCTTCCTGGACACCTCGAGTGAGACCTCATCCGCTCTGTGGGTGTTGTTGGGTGGGCTCAAACCTACTCGGGCCGGTGCCTAGGAAGACTATGGTATGTGTCGATAGTTGGTGAACCCCTGTCGATTGTGAGGTTGTGACTTGGTCAACAAATGGTTCTGTTGTCGGGACCGTGTGTAGAGTAAGAGGAGGCCATGTTGTGGCACCCGACGAAGCTGGAGATACAGAGCTGGTTTGATCAGAGACTGCGGGAATTTGCTGAAAAGGAAAGTCAGAACATGCGACTAACGGTAGATCACCGGCTAGGAAGATATATTCACGACGGTCCGCACGAGTGGTTCTTCTTTGAATTCCTAGTTATTCTGTATGAGTGGTTGTCAAAGATGACCTTCCAAAAGAGAAATTTCCAAGGTGGTGTACCGATGGCTTGGACCCCGGAGTTGATCCAGGAACTGCAGGAAGTCGATAATAAGGCATCACGGGATGTCAAAGTTTGGCTTGATAACATCTTGGAAGGATACATCACTAAATTTGTGGTTGACATGAAGAAATCCTATAGTGAAGCTGAAAGATACTTCTTTGACGGATCGAGGGGAATGTTTTTGCTATCACTACAACTGTTAATTAAGATGCTAATCTGCGAGAAAGGTATATTGAAGATGCACCTTGATCAGTAAGCAGCCTGGTGGGCGGAGGCCTTGGGTATCGCGACTATCGAGGGGCGGTCGAAGGAATGGTAAAGGGGTAGATGGGTGCAGAACATGAGGAGACTATGAGTGAAGCCGAGGAAGAAAGTGGCCTTACGAGGGGAGGAGCAAGGTTTCGATAGGAAAAGAGGCAAAGGAGAGGAGAAGGTCTTGCTGTGATCGGACTGCAAGACCATGAAGGAAGGCCACACAGGATGAAGCGACCTCACAATCCTGACAAGGACAACTAGGCTACGCCTAGGCTAGAGGCAGGACCAAACCCCAGCACCAACGTACCCACACCTCCGCTCACTAGCTCTCAAATAGCAAGAAACACTACTTCAACACTGCCGAGTATGTCGACACTGTAGAAGTTAATTATTAGTAGTAGCACAGCGACAGGAGGAAGGAATCCCAAGATGGCGGACGATGATGCTAAGCTACCGTTGTTCCATGAAAGTGTGACAGACAACCCAGAACAATATTGGTTTTTGTGTGAAGTGGTCTGGACCGTGAAGCAGATCACTGATGACAATACTAAGAAAGGACAGTTAGCCATGACTCTGCGAGGTCGTGCCTTAGATTGGTTCATGAAGTTCATTTTAGTTCCTATGGGGGCCCCAGAGAAGTGACTGGATAAGATTCGGGATGGGATAATCGTTGAATTTAGATGGCCTAAGTCGGAGGCTCAATATATTACTGAATTGACGGAAATTTAGCAGTATCCCAATGAGACGGTTTAGGATTTCGACCAACGATTCAAGACACTGATGGCAAAGGTTAGCTTCGATATGAGCACTATCCAACATAAAGAATGGTTCATTGCGGCACTGTTACCCCACATTCGGCTGCCGCTGATGCAGTAAAACATATCGACGCCTAGCGAAGCTCTAGAGATCGTGATGCGATTGGAGGCATCACCAATTGGAGATAATGTAGCTGGGATGTTGCAGATATAGACACAGCTCGCTAACCTGACAATACAGTTGAAATATTTAAAGAAGAACAAGGAATAGTGCGATGAAGTATGGTGTATGTGATGCCGAAGAGAAGGGCATACGAAGGATACTTGTCCGAATTTCCATAATTATTTGGTATCGAGTGCACCAAACCCGTTGAATGGCGACAGTATGCCGTGGTGTCACATTTTTCATGTGTTTGGGCATAGTCATGATCCTTGCCCATATATGCAAAAAATGGTCACAACTCCACAAAATCTGTATTGCACATTCTGTAAGTTGGTAGGACATTATGACAAGGATTGTCTTGCATATGGGTTGCTACAAGAGAGAATGTGTGATGCATTCTATGTCAAAGATGACCAGCACGCTGCACCGCTACAACTGCAGGTAGCTCAGCTGCAACCACAGATGCAGTTTGTACCGCAATAGTAGCAACTGCAATAGTTCGTACTGCAATATACACCGGTGAACCCATCGCAGCCTCAGTACATGCAATAACCAAAGTATGCACCATAAGGGAAAGGGATGCCGCTAGCACCCATGCAGCAGTAGTTTAACCAACGTTAGTATCAACAGCAGGGCAGCTATCGAGGAGGCTACAGGGACGGTCGCGGTGGTGGATTTGGTCATGGAGGCAGAGGCCGAGGTGGTTGTGGCCCTGTTCAATGTTACCACTGTGCGGTATGGGGGCATTATCAGCACGACTTCCCACTGCTACAGACTTAGTGTATGTTTTGTTCCGGTAATGATCATACAATCAAAAATTGTCCACAGTTGATCGCAAGATGGTAGGCTGGGAACACTCCGCAACTACAGAACCCAGTATAGAAACCAGTACAGAACCTGGTACAGCAACTAGTACAGAACCAACCCCCGCGACCACCGCCAAATGCCAATCAAAATATCAATCAACCAGGGAATCGACAACAGAACCAGATGTAAGGTGCAAATAATGCTACTATTTCTGGAGAACCACGACCACAAGATGCTTCAGTGGTTGTTGTCACTCGTGGAGGTAAAACGACTGGGGAAGATGGGTCGTGACCACTCATTCGCTTGTCTGGTCACAAGATGGTAAATTTCGACATTGATGTGGAGCGGGAGACGTTCTTTGAGGCATGTCATACCTTGGAGAAAGACTGTGGTAAGGCTGTTGTTTGCGATATGCCACCTGTATTCGATGCTACCGATGATGCTGATCGATCGCCACTACCGGGGACATTGCCAAAATTTCTTGAGAACTGTTTATTGTTGGCCCAAGACCCGGCTTCCCTGGTTGAGATTGAGGGCTGGTTACAGCGATTTCAGAAAGGACAGCAGGAGTTGGCAGTAAACTCCTTACAGCGACGGAAAATTGGTAAGGAAATGTGAATGAACATTGAGATCGGCAACTACGATGCTGATTTGGTTATTCTTGATCTTGGTTCGAATGTTAACATATTATCCAAGCAGGCATGCAGAAGATGGGGAGTCCCCCCTTGAGCTGGTCTCCTGTGCAGCTCCAATTGGCTAACCATGGAAGGTTACACTGATTGGGCAGGTTCCGTGGCTCACAATTGATATTGAGGGCATTAAGACTTATGCTGATTTTGACGTCATTGAAGTAGTTGATGGAGGAAGCTCCTATCCTGTGCTATTGGGAATAGGATGGGCTAATGATAGTGGAGCTGTAATCAACTTCAAGAAGCGCATGATGACTTTTGAAAATCGTGATTTCTGATTCATCGCTCCATTGGATCTGGCTGAAGCACGTTGATATGTTGAGCCTATCAAAGATGACGATTACACTGGATGGGATCACACATTTAATATTTCTGAGGACTACATTCATCCCACAATCAACGGTGAGCTGGAGTGGAGCAGTGAGAGTTCTACGTCTTCCAACTCTGTTGATGCATTAGAGCACTGGCAGAACCGGATGCATGAAGTACCGTTCCGGAAATGTGGCTTAGTTACGTAATCCTTGTGTCGAGTTGCGACAAAAACGATCACATTTCCCATTTATGAGGGGTATCCTGGCTTAGATACCTTTGTAGTAGAGTTTGAAGACCGTGTTCCAGAATCATAGCGATTGCTGGCCTTGGAGGAAGCACTGAAGGCTACTCCAGCACGCTGGTGGGAGACACATAAGAAATTCATTAAAGATTGGTCACAGTGTCAAAGGTTGATGATGGTTCAATTTGGAAATATTGAGGTTTATCACACCAATAAGTATGATGGTCGAACTGATCCCGGTGATCATGGAATGGAGTGCCAACGATTGTGGGTAATGCGACCCAAAGATGAATGGGTTCATGCTTTTGTCCATACTTTGGAGGAGACACCGCACTCATGGTATACTGCAGCCGAGTTGCGACATGACATTACAACATGGGTGTTGGCTTGGTTTTGCAACCAAGCTTAGTGCTATGGGCACCTGCTAACTAGTAGCAGTAGTTTCAATATTAAGCAAAAACAATAAACTAAATCTAAATCTAAAACTAAACTAAACTAGCATGTGCATATCATAATAAACTTTTGAATTGAAAAACAAGAACAAGAAATATAGAAAATAACTTTGTATTGAAACTGGGGGGCAAGCAAGTGGTTGCAATAATAATACCTCCAAGTGATGAAGGTAGTTGGGAAGCTCCAAGGATGAGCAGCTCCAAACTCCAAAGGGTCCTTTCTCCAAGGTAGCTACAATGGCCAAAAGCTCAAGGGAGATTTTGGCAGCATGATGATAGGAAGATGGATGGATGTGAAATGAGGAGCCCCTACCACCTTTTTATAGGTTTTGGTGGTGGGGAATACCATTGTGGTTTTGTGGAAACCAATGGTATTGACCAACATGGTTTAGGTACTTTTCCCTCCTTTTTCATTTTTTGAATATTTTTATTATTTTTATTCCCTTTTTAATATTTTTGGGAATTCTGGACCCTTTTTGAGGGTTTTTTTATGATTTTTTAGGAAAAATACTCATTTTGAGTGGAAAAAGGGGTGTATTAAGGTCTTTTGGTGACCTTATGTTGGCTTTAGAGGCTCAAATGGTGAAAAAGTGGACAAATGGGTCATGTGAATAAGGAAATGAGCTAGTGAGCACTTTTTGGGTGTTAACAGATTGCCCCCTAATGTGTGAGGGCAGGAGCTCATCGTATGGCCGATAGACATCATAGTTCTTTTGTCTTTTTTCTGGGGTTTGGGGAGGAGAAGAGATCGATTGGAGACTGGATCCACGACCCTTGGAAGCTGCAAAAAACAAACAATATTACATGGCCTCAATATGAATGAGGAATAATCTCTGATAATGGACGAGGCGGGCATACCCATGCTCGTATCAAGACATATACATAACAATTAGTCCCAAGAAGGGGGATCTAATACATAAAGAATCTACTGGTACATCATAATGGTCCAGAGGGGACATTATTTTGGGATATACTCATGATCATAACATATCTGATCTCAGTAACTGATACACTGGAATAACTGTTGAACTATTGAAACTGAAGTGTCCAACATCTGTAGAGATTCAATGACTGAGAGTCATCTCTGAGAAGTATTTGTAACTGTATACTCGAGGGAGTATGAAACTGGGGTACATCTCAATACTGTCGCCATACGCAACCCGGATATCTATAGAAAAAATGTAACTGGTTGTTTCCATAAGTAGACTCTCAAATGTGGAAGAGTCAGGAGGTAGCCGGGGTCTTCGACTAATAACTGAAAGGACCAATACCCTGTGCGAGTCTCAACGATGCGATCAAGGTGTTGAAGTCGAGCATGTGAGAAACAACCATTTGGAGAGGCACTGAGGACTCTTCTCTAAATGATTCGTAGGCACTCATCATAAATGGTGATGAGTCCAAGACACAGGGACCTCTAGGTCTATCCTCTGGAATAAATTTGGTTGTCGTCGTCAGAGGGAGACCAGCAACTAACAAGGCAATGATGTTTCCTTGATAGGAGCGTGAGGTGTAGAACTGAAGTGTGGTAGTACTGATGGTAGGACTGACATACTTATGGGGATGGGAAGTAACTAGGGTCATATAATGGGTAGACTCAAACTTCCTTTGTTCAGAGCATGATGACATGGTTGACCTGGCAACGTAGGGAACTGACTTGTAGGTGTGGGTATCATTGCTTTTAAGGACTGAAGGGTATGCATTGACTCTGGGGGGATCAAACTGATGGGTGCTGCGAGGGATTCTCAAAGTGACATACTGCAGAATACTCTGAACAAAGGCGACCAAAATGGGGAAGCTGCCCTATGAGTAGATGTGATCTGTTGTGGCACCGAGAAGCACCATTGGGTCCTTCTTCGTAGTTTTAATGAGCTCCAAGAAGGGATAAAAGTGTGCTCTGAAATGGTATTGTCCTGTGGATTTTGTGAGCCCAGGACTGTTCGTGCTCATTGGTGCTTTCATTTTTAAGGAGTCTGAAAACGATAAGAAGACTCTGCAGTGGTTATGATTACTGTCCTGTTGGTTTTACGAGCCCAGGATGGTGATTGCTCATGGTCGCTTTCATGTTTAGAGAGTCTGAAAGCTGTAAGTGGACTCCATTGGTGTTCTTTTTCCTAAGTTAGTCTCCAAGGCCCGAAAAAGCATAAAATGATGCAAATGGAGAACTCTTCTAGCCGATGTGGCTAGAGTATTCCTTTTTCGTAATTAGTTTACAAGGTCCGGAAAAGGGGTAAACTTATACCAGGTAGACGCCCTTTCAGATACGTTTTAGCGAGCATGAAAGGAAGCAAGGTTGCTCGGCGATCTTTTCATTGTTTTAGGAGTCAAAAAAGAGCTTAACAGAAACTCCCTAAGTGCCTTTTTCATAAAAGGGATTGCTCGGCCCGAAAAAGGGGTAAAACTATACCGAACAAAAAGGGATTGATGAGAGCGAGAAAAGGTCTCAAGCACCATTATGAGTGTGGAAAACTGGATCCGGTGACATAAAGATTGTCAACAGGGGGCTGCGGCCAATGTGGCATGCAAACCGAGGCAATGAGAGGGCATTTTGAAAAAGTGGCCAAAAAGTATGGGCATGAGAGCAAGAAACGATCTCAAGCATTGTCACAAGCACGAAAAATTGAATCCGGTGATATAAAGCTTGTCAAAAACAGACGACGACCGATGTGGCATGCAAACCGAGGCGACGAGGGGGGCATGGAAAAATGCCCAAAAAATTTGGACGTGAGAGCGAGAAATGATCTCAAGCATCATCATGAGCGCGGAGAACTGAATCCGGCGATATAAGGTTTGTCAAAAACGGACGTCGGCCGATGTGGCACGTAAATCGAGGCGACGAGGGGGGCATGGAAAAATGCCCAAAAAAATTGGGCATGAGAGCGAGAAATGATCTCAAGCATAATCACGAGCATGGAAAACTGAATCTGGCGATATAAGGTTCATCAAAAATGGAGGCTGGCCGATGTGGCACACAAATCGAGGCAACGAGGGGGTCCAAAAAATGGTTAAAAAATGGACCCAATGAAAACAGGAAAAGAAAAGATCTATCATGAAGTTCTCGCTGTGCTGATTCCAATGGTACCAACGGTTTGAGAAACGGACGTCGTATGAGACCGGAATGGCTGTTTGAAAAATGGTGGAATTTCTATAAATAGGGCATGGGGCCCATATGACGTGTCATTGTTATGTGTGAGTTTGGTAGAGCAGTCAGAGCTCTTTCTCGATTTCCTTGAGATTTGACTGTTGGTTTTCGATTCTGCGAGTTTCAGGTAACCCTATTTGCCTTAGCCTTTTCAATTATGTCTTTTTTGTTTAGCGGTGGGCCCCCGAAGGCCGCGAAATTGCATGTTGGCCTTCCAATGTGGGATATCGCGGGTTTCAGGTCCTTTACCGCGATGGACATCGCGGGTTTGAGGCTGCCAGTCATGATGTTCATCGCAACTGTCAGGTTGGAAGCCACGATGTTTATCGCGAGTTCGGGGGAGATAGTTGCGATGTTCATCGCGACTGTCTGGCCAATACTCACAATGATCATCGCGGGTTTTTGTATGGAAGCCGCGATGATCATCGCGGCTTTTGATGGAAAAGCCGTGATGGTGTATTTTGAAAATTTTGCCCATGTGCTAAAAATTTCTTTGTTTTTTGGCAGGATGTTGAGGACACCATTGAATTCATGGCGAGAGCGGGAGATAGATGATGATCTGATGCAAAGGATTCAGATTAATCCAGGGGTCTGGTAGACTCTGGCGGTGAGTGGACTCCTGAAGTTCGCTCAGATACCACCGATGCTTTCAGTGAGACGGCTCCTGAACAAGTTGGTGAGTTGGTGGGTGCCTGTAGAGGGTGCTTTTATGATTGGGGGACAAAGGTTGGAGATCACCCTCACAGACGTATATTTTCTCACTGGGTTGCCTCGTTTAGGGGAGGTGGGAGATCTTTTGCCGAGGATCCCACCGGGTGTTGATATGGAGGATTTGCTGCAGACCTTTTGTGTTGATGGGGCCATTCTGCAGAACAATGGTTTGAGTCTGCGATCACTACGGGAGTGGGATATGCGGGCTGTTGGGGCTTGTGTGCTACGGGTATTGGGTGCTGCGGTGCCACAGCGTTTGTCAGGGGGACAAACGATGATGGTGGACTCTGTGCTTCGGGGGACCTATTACGCATGGGGTCAGATGTTTTTGGTTGGTGTCCGGAGAAATCTAGACAAGGTCAGTCGAGAGGGAGGAGAGTTCTGTTATGCCTCCTTTCTATGTTGTTTTTTCTTCGAGCGGGTGCTGACCTTGCGACCACGAGTGCCCATTTGTGATGGTCTAGTGAGCGAGCCACGCATGATGCGGTGGGGGCATATGATGCCTCGTGGAAGTGGTGGTGTCTGCCGGTTTTTTACGGAGGAGGTATATGAGCAGTGGGAACAGATGCCCCTGTTGATTGAGGATTACCCATATGCTGGCATGGACTATCGAGGCGACCCAGAGATGCCTCGAGCCCAGGGACAGGCCTGGGGTTTAGACAGTATGTTTTGTGGTTTGTTTTATACTATATCATGTGATTTGTTTATGATTATAGTTAGATATGTATATGATGGTTTACTTGCATTGTGCAGATGTTGGTCCTGTACCACCGGCCGACTACGTGGCTCGTCATGGGCGGGCGATGGTGGTTGCTCAACCTCCTGCAGCGGTACCGCCTCCACGTGGTGGAGGATTTGCGGCTCGTGGGTGAGGGGTTGGCCCTCGAGATGATGCCATAGAGGGTGTCAGACAGACATTTGACATGATTCTAGCTGGACTCCCCAAGGATGCCTGGAGAGATTTGGACCGGGACATCGTGGAGCGTTGCTTCAGAGCGCCGCGTGAGTGGCGGTCGATCTTGTTGAGGACAGCGGTTTTTGTGGCAGAGCACAGGGATGGTGTTCAGGATGACCCGACAGGGCCGACTGAGAGGAGGATCCGTCTACGGGATGATCCAGCGGGGCCAGCAGAGCGAAGAGTTCGGGCTCGCCATGATCCGGCGGGGCCCGCGGAGGAGGCGCTAGAGGAGCCCAGGGACCCTGATCACTAGATGATATGTATTTGCCCCCAAATGCTGATGAGCATATGGGGAAGCACCTTTTTGTACGGCTGATGTATTTTTGTATATTGGGTGCTGAGGGCACCTATGACATGTTTTGACTATACGATGATGTATATATATATATAGATGATGTTGGTATATAGTCGTGTATGCACATGGATGCACTTGTTGTCTTTATGTTCGCCCGTGGAGGCATGTTATGCACGTGGATGCAACATTTTGATTTTTTGTATATGCCCGTGGAGGCACATGTTATGCATGTGGATGCACACTTTGATTTTTGTATATGCCCGTGGAGGCACATGTTATGCACGTGGATGCACACTTTGATTTTTTGTATATGCCCGTGGAGGCACATGTTATGCACGTGGATGCACATTTTGTTTTGGTATAATGCGATTAGTGTGCCAGTCTAGAATGTTGTTGGCCATATGGTCTGCTACACTATTGAGGTTTCTTGGGACATGTGTGAATGAAATGGATTCAAACTATCGAATCATTTGTTTAGTGCACAAAAATTTTCTGAAAAGACAGGGATCGTGTACCTGGTAATCATTGTTGAGCTGGGAAACAAGGAGTTGTGAGTCCAAGAAAACGTTAAGGTGACGTATGCTCATTTGGAGAGCTGCAGCTAAGAGACTGGTCACGGCATCATATTCAGCCTGGTTGTTGGTAGCGGCACCCAAACACACTCTGTCGATGTGGATCAACTCATGTGAAGGGGAATATATTACCCAAGCTGCGGAGGCCAGATTGGGGGACCAACGGCTTGCACCATCGGCGAAACCGATGTAGCAGAGTGGAACATGTGTGTGAATGGGATCAATGGAAGGGGCCGACCGGACAGAGGGGTATCCAGTGGAGATCGTATAAATGGCGGGGTCAAGGCTAGGCATTTCTATATCTGACCAAGTAAAGACATGAGTGAATTCTTGGAACAGTTTTTTGTATTCTCCAATCTCATGCTCACTGTGGGAGGCTCCTAATGTAATGGTATGAAGGGCACCAGGTGGGTCAGATATGTCGATGTGGATGACGGGAAAAACATTGGCCATGTTATTTTCCTCGGAGGCATCAGGAGTAGGAATAGGATCCTTGAACCAATCAACTTTAGTAGGAAGGAAATATTTGGACTCAACCGCAAATTGGTTAGCGGTGGTGGATGAGGTCTCTTCTGGGAGGAAGTATGAACGATGGTGTATGTCTTCCCCGGGATTATCAGGGGCAGTAGGAGCCTCTAGAATCTCTTTATCACTACGGGAGTTGTGAATGGTCAAGTCAGTTGACGAGGTTTGGGTAGTCGAAGAGATCATATAAATGGTGTTAATCTCTCCGGATGAGGATGATATGGGAGGGAAGATCTCCTCAATTGTGGGGGGTGCCGTCTCCAGGTCCAAATTATTCATATCGTAGACAGCTTCTCTGTAATCTGGGATGTCAGGACAGTGATGTGAGTAGTGGCCGTAAATACCGCATATGGCGCAAGGGTGGTTGGTGTGCAGTGAATTATCGCGAGGCTTGGGGTTTGGGTCGAGTTTGACCACTGGGATGTTGGGGTCGTCGTCAAGCATTTGCATGTGTTCTTGTAATGTAGGTAATTGTGGACACTGATGGGTTGGATGGCCTAACTCATCACACAACGAGCATTTAGGAGGAGCACGGAACACGGGGGGAGGTTTAACTGCTTTGGGTGGGGGTACCGCAATGTATGGCTGTGGGCCTCTGCCCCCAATGGGCCTGATGAGAGGAGGGGGATTCGTAGATGACGAAGGAGTAGTGATACCGAGAGGTGGTTGGGTAGAAGTGATAATGGGTTGCACCGGTTGCAGGATGACATTTGGTGTCGGTGGGGAAACAGGAGGCGAAATATACCACACAAGTAATCCCAATGTTAACCCGGGGAGACTGAGGGTAGCCATAACAGGAACGCTTACTACGCCCAAAAGAGGGAATAGAAAGGGGATTGTGTGGATGGGTGTAACCCCAATGTGACTAGGTACCAATGGTGGTTTAGGTAACAAGGATGATTGATTGTTGGGCATTTGTGTATTGTGGGAAAGAGTACAAAGGTTGGTGATGTGAGTCTCCAGTGACGGTGGTGGAATGGAATGGAATGTAGAAGTCATCGTCGCGTCAGAGTAAAGTCTTGGTCCCACTGAGGAAACGAATGAGGTAGTTGCACCACAAACAGGTTGTTCAACCATGGGGAGAACATTTTCAGGTGCAGCGGGGGCCTTGGGATCGTAATAGGTGAGTTGGTCAATCTTGACCAAGCGTCCCTCATGGGGGAACTGCATGGTACAAAAAACAGATGAGGCAACCGCCCGCATGGCATACATGTAGCTGCGACCAAGTAAGAAGTTATAATCAAGCTGGGCATTAATGACCTAAATGTCAATGAGAACGGTTTTAACCGCCAACTGGATGGGGACATTAGCTAAGAGACCTTGGGGTTGAGCTGAACGGTCGTCGTAGGCTCGCAACGCAGTGGTGGATTGCTGGAGAGTAGGGGATCCCAACTTTTTCCAAACGAATGTGGACATGACGCATCTGGAGGCCCCTTCATTGATAATGCACCGATGGATGACAAGATTCCGAATGGAAACGGAAACTTGGAATGCTAAGGTGGAAGGCAAGCGTGGTTCGGACTGGTCTGAATCGAATGCGATCAATTGTGAATCATTGGGGTCAATAGCATCAATGGCAGAGAGCAAAGTCTTGCGCTGTGAAGGACAGTTTTTTAAGACTTCCAAAGCAGACATGGCTGCAGGAGACTGGGCTAACTCGTCTACAATGTTGTAATTCGACGCAGCACGAGCATTGGGATTATTGTTGATGCGACGAAGTGGGAAGAGAGGTGCTTTGGGAGCACCATCAAGTGGAGCCGGAGGTATACGTAACGTCTAATCTGTGGGATTAACGTTAGTGTTTTTGTCAGCAGGAGGGGCTTCATAGGTGGAGCCATATTGGTTCTAATGGGTTTGGAGGTTGGCATCGACGGTTGACATCATCAACAAGTGGTGAGTACCTAAATTGAACATGGGTTGATCAGGAGCTGCATAAGTGATCTGTTGTGGTGGCGCGTTTCCCTAAGGGGGAGCTAACGGCTGAGTGTTCACTACACCTTGGTTTGGAAAGGGATTTTACAGCACCAAAGGTTGATGTTGAGGTGGTGGAGGGTTGGGTGGCGGCTGAGGAGCCGCTTGCCCTTGACGATGGGCATCGTCAGTCCAAAGTTGTCGAGCTCGCTCCAAATGTGGGCAAGCATGCATGTAATGACCATAAACCCCACAAATAGAACAAGGATGGTTTCCTCTGAGGTTACTATTTTTAGGCTGCCTGGGATTACGATCCGGATTCCGGTTTGGAGGAGCAGCATTGTTATTTTGCGGAGGATTGGGAGGTGGAGGACCTTGATGTTGTTGTTGGTTGTTATCGCAGTTATGTCCTCTTCCATGGTTTTGTTTCCCACCCCGGTTGCGCTGGTTGTTTTCGTGCTGGGGCTGGTTGTGCTGTGTGTACACTTGCCCTTGAGCAGTGGGAGGATTTTGGTTCACCGCAGGTGTGGGAGCAGGTTGTGGTGGATAATAAGCCGGTGGGGCTGGAGGTGGACCAGTTACCTACTGGGGTTGTTGGTAACCCTGAGCTATTGGAGGTGTTGGGTTAGCTATTGCAGCTAGCTGTGGGTAGTACACAGGTTGAGGTGCGACTGGAGGGGTGTATGCGGGTGGTGCATGACTGAAGCACTGAGGTGGACATGAAGGTCCTTGGGTATGGTGGTGATGTGCCATGGGAGCATATGAATTGGTTGCTCCAGATTGAGATGTAGCCCATGAAAGGTCGGGACCATGGCTAGGATGTGCAATGGAAAAGGGTTGCGGGATGCGGGGTAATACGACCAATGATGCCATGTGCGGCATGGGATGCCCCTGGCGCATCGTGTTGGGATGAATCAGCTCGAGGGGCATCCGGTATAATGGTATACAGGTAACCCAACTGGGCGTAAATGAGGTCAAACTGTTGGGATTTGAGGATGGCCTCTTCTTAGGACTGGGGTCGTTTGGATGCCACATCCTTCTCAATGAGAGGGAGGAGGGATTTTAGAAACCAATCTAAGAAGATACGGTCGTCTAACTTGATTTTGCAGAGGCGTCGGCGTCGATGCCACTCATGAATGTGGTTAGTGATGTGGGTGGCCGTGTTCTGTCTGCAAGACAGTAGGATCTCGACTCCCGCATCATAGCGGACAGGTGACTGGAAGAACTGTAGGAAGGTCGAAGCAAGGGAGGTAAAGGTGGCATGGGTCCCATGGGGCTGCTCGATATACCACTTAGCTGCAGAGCCAGTGAAGGTGCGTTGTAACAGACGGAGGTAGACAAAGTCGTCCACTATGGAGTTGGAGGAACACCATAGATGGAAGGACATGATATGGTTCTTGGGGTCCTCACCTGCCTTGCCCTCAAACTTAGGAATGTCGGAGGGGAGTTTGGTGGGCATATGAGGCCACGTAGGGTCGTGTCTGATAGGGTCATTGGTGAGCCTGGCTAAGTCTGGTAAGTTCAGACTCGCCATGTAAGGTAAGGTAGAAGATGGATGTGGCGTAGTGACTAGGATATGACTAGTCATGGTGGTATGATGCGGTGGTCCAGTAGCGCCTAAGGGTATGCTAGGTATTGAAGGTATATGTCCTCCAATAGCTGTGGTCTGGTATGGACCAGTGTGTCCAAGTGCAACATGGGTTACACCGGGGTTAGGAATAGTAGTGGTGATTCCTGGAATCTGGGTTGTGGTAATCAGAGGGGGTGTGACCCCTATGTTGGGCATACCCATAACAGGTGGTGGCCCTGTGTTGGGAATTCCTATAATAGGAGGTGGCCCTGTGTTGGGCATTCCTAAAGGTGGGGTGTCCGCCATATTAGGCATACCTAGGGTGGTGATGGTTGCCATGGATGGAACCGCAGTAGAAGGGTTGATGGATGTCTCTCCTATGGTGTTGGTAAAAAGTGGGTCGAATGGTGTTCCAGCCATAAGGTTGGTTGGGAATAACTCTGTGGGGTTTTCGAATTCTGCCTCAGAATCAGATGTGAAGTGAGGCGTGTCAGAATCGGATGACTGTATGGTTGATCGACGATGTGTCGAGTCAAGGGATAAGGCTCTACGTCGGTGACGTGGAGAGCCAAGTAGACTGAACTCTGGGAGTTCGCCCTGAAGACGACGAGAGCATCTAAAATTCTCAATGGTGAGAAATAAATTTTTGTGTAAAAAATCTGTTTTGTGTAAGGTGGTAATGTATAAAAAACTCTAAACCCTAATGCAACCAAGGGTGCAAGAAGGGCAGTGAAAATGAAGGCTGTCAGGCCAAAAAATCAACCTCAAAAAAGGCACTTATTATAGCAGTTGTGCTATAATAAGTGGAGGAATGCAAAAAATGGTCAAAATACCAACATGCAAACAACTTCTAGAAAAAAGAGGTGTAACTAGACCAAAGGTGGATTGTATCATGCAAACACCTAACTAAAAGTATTGTGAATCAACAAACGATATTCTCTGCAAGGTGATGAAATCCAAGTCAGACAATATTGAGTGTTGAATCAACGGCTAGATATCCCCCTACCGGTAGGGACACCAAGTAATCAATCCTAAAGAATGGCAACTAGGATACTCCGTTCATGACATGTCCAGAAAAGGTAAATCTGTTGTTTGGTCCTTTTACCGCAATACCCCCATATAGGGATATCCCGAGAACTGTGAATGGTATCCCTTCGGTTACTGAATGGATTTTGATATTCCACTCAGGCTTCCGGAACCATCCTCGCGACTTCAACCCTCCTAGGGGAGAGGCCTTCCGATAAACTGGTTATGACCATGCCAAAAAATACTAGGAGATTTTGGTTCCCTAATGGACAACTTCTATGTCTCAAATGTAATAACCGAGGGGTGTTATTGTAACACCTATCCCCCCAGTTCTACCTAGCTACAAAGTTCTTTTAAGTGTTCCCCAAGTGGGGTTAAAAGTTGGTTTGAAGTTAGGGTAAATTTTAAGGCTCAGTTTAAATTATGTGTTTGAGTGGGTGCACGTGTGGTATTTTAAACTGAAATTGAAAAAAGTAAATGCTTTGCAGAAAATATTCAAAAAACAAAGGATCTTTTGAAATAAAAAAGCAAATATTATGACTTTTTTCAATAAATGGAAATTAAATGCTTTGCAAAAACTATTCAAAAAACAAAGGATCTTTTGAAATAGGAAAGCAATATTATGACTTCTTTAAGAAATAAATGGATTTCTTTTTAAAATTCTGTTATGGGAAAAATATCAAAGAAATAAACAGTAAAATTTTTTATCTAGATAAAATGCAAATAAATCCTTCTTTCAATTTCTGAAAATTTTTAAAAAGACTTTTTAAATGTGCATTCTAAATAGAAAAAAGATTAAATGGCTGTAATAATGTAGGAATTTTTGATACTGTAAAATAGCTAAGTGGGCAGAAAATATAGTAAAAAATTAATTTTTTAAACGGATTGGCCGAATGGAAAAAATGGCATCGCGGGTTTTGACAGAACAGCCGCGATGGACCGTGCGGGTTTTTGTCGCACAATCGCGATGGGCAGCGCGGGTTTCAGCCGCAAAGCCGCGATGTGCAGCGCGGGATTTCGTCACACAGTCGTGATGTGCAGTGCGCAAATTGGCCGCGAAGCCGCAGTGAGCCGCTCGGAAAAGAGCCCTGCAGTCGCGATGAGTCGCGCGACTGTTGGGAAAAAAGCCGCGAGGCGAAAGCCGTACGTGGACGGCGAAAAATGAACCCAAAAATTGAAAATTTCGGGCTGTAAATGGCAATGAAATGGGCCAAGATCTAGAACAGCAATGGATCTGCTGTGCAGGGTGGCAGATCTATGAATTAAACTAACTAATACAATCAAAAACTAAGATCTAAAGCAAAAGTGAGATCTAAAAGTTCAAAAGCAACGGAGTCGCCAAAAACTATTGGCTTGGTTTTGCAACCAAGCTTAGTGCTATGGGCACCTGCTAACTAGTAGTAGCCGTTTCAATATTAAGCGAAAACAATAAACTAAATCTAAATCTAAAACTAAACTAAACTAGCATGTGCATATCATAATAAACTTTTGAATTGAAAAACAAGAACAAGAAATATAGAAAATAACTTTGTATTAAAAATGGGGGGCAAGCAAGTGGTTGCAATAATAATACCTCCAAGTGATGAAGGTAGTTGAGAAGCTCCAAGGATGAGTAGCTCCAAACTCCAAAGGGTCCTTTCTCCAAGGTAGCTACAATGGCCAAAAGCTCAAGGGAGATTTTTGCAGCATGAGGATAGGAAGATGGATGGATGTGAAATGAGGAGCCCCTACCACCTTTTTATAGGTTTTGGTGGTGGGGAATACCATTGTGGTTTTGTGGAAACCAATGGTATTGACCAACATGGTTTAGGTACTTTTCCCTCCTTTTTCCTTTTTTGAATATTTTTATATTTTTATTCCCTTTTTAATATTTTGGGAATTCTAGACCCTTTTTGAGGGTTTTTTATGCTTTTTTAGGAAAAATACTCATTTTGAGTGGAAAAAGGGGTGTATTAAGGTCTTTTGGTGACCTTATGCTGGCTTTAGAGGCTCAAATGGTGAAAAAGTGGACAAATGGGTCATGTGAATAAGGAAATGAGCTAGTGAGCACTTTTTGGGTGTTAACAATGGGGGAAGTTTACGATCTATTTTACTCATACGTTCACATTTGCGGATGCCAATCGTGATGTCCATAATGCCTTGCAGCTCATCCGTGATGTGATATTTCAGGTTGTTCCGGTGGCCTACCCTGCAGACCCGCACACCCATAGTCAGATGCAGTCTCTCATGGAGTGCTTCAACGTCAGTGGAGGGCAAGAGGACGATGATGATCCCCGGAATATCAACATTCCTGAATCCAAAGGAAGTCGCGATGTGGTACCACCTATTGTGCCAAGTAATCCGTTCAATCAGCCGTTGCAGCTTCACAAAATGAATATCGACACCGAGGCTACTCCGAAGTTTGCTAATGTTGGGGATTATTGGGAAGATGAGATGATGAGTAAGGTTACGGAGTTATTGCATGAGTTTCAGGACATGTTTCACATGAAATTTTTCGAAATGAAGGGAATCTTGGGTGATTAGGAGAGATGAGGATTCCATTGAAACCAAATGCTAAGCGAGTCCGACATCGACCTCATTGGCTAAATTTGCGGCATAAAGAAAAGGCCAAGGCAGAACTGGATTGGATGTTGGATGTTGGTATTATTGAACCTATGGAAGAGTTAGAATGGATCAGTCCTATGGTGGTGCAAGACAAGAAAACAGGAGAAGTACGCATCTGTGTCGACCTGCGGAAGTTGAACAATGCCTGCTGGCATGACTCGTTTCCGACTTTGTTTACTGATGAAGTACTTGAAGGCGTGGGTGGCCAGGAGATGTACTCTTTCACTGATGGATTCTATGGCTACCATCAGATTCGCATTGCCACGGAAGATCCCCATAAGACAAATTTTGTTACTAAATGGGACTGCTTTCAGTACATGGTCATGCCCTTTGGTTTGAAGAATGCACCTGCGATATTTTCCCGGGTCATTGTTGCCACATTCAAAGATTTTATTCAAAAGTTTCTACAGGTATATATGGATGATTGGACCATTTATGGATTGATTCGGGATCATCTGGCTAATCTGCAATGGATGCTTGAGCGATGCCGAAGGCACCAGATATTGCTGAACTTGAAGAAATGTATTTTTTGTGCACCGTTCGAGATATTACTTGGTCATATTGTGTGTAATCAAGGCTTGTTGGTTGATCCCGCCAAAATTGTGCTTATTTTGGGGTTGCAACGGTCGACCACTGTTAAGCAATTGCGTGCCACCTTGGGTCATATGGGATATCATTGCAAGTTCATTAGGGGGTATGTTGCAATTACGGCCCCTATGGAGAAGTTGTTGAAAAAGGATGCGGCATTCCAATGGAACCTGGAATGCTAGGCTAGTTTTAAAATGCTCAAGGAAAAGATGGCATCGGCACCGATCTTGGTCTTTCCGGACTAGAGTAAGGAATTCCATGTCCATGTTGATGCTTCATCGATTGCTTTAGGGGTTGTATTGGCTCAACTAGGAGAAGGCGACATTGATCATCCCATTGCTTTTTCTAGTCGGAAGCTATCCTTTGCAGAACGTAATTACATTACCACAGAACGAGAAGGTCTAGCCATGGTTTACGCGCTACAGAAATTTAGGCACTATTGGTTGGGTGGCCACTTTAAAATGTTCACTGATCATTCTGCATTAAAATACTTGGTCAATAATCCTGTGTTGGGCGGGGAATATCTGTCGGCGGCTACTGTTGTTTCAGGAGTTTGATTTTGAGGTTGTTGTGAAGCCAGGGCAGTTGAATGCTGGACCAAATCATTTATCACGGATTGATACAGGGGAGGAACCGAATAATATCGACGATGGGTTGTCGGATGCCCAACTGTTTCATGTTTCCGCTATTGATCACTATTTTGATGACATCCTTCAGTTTCTGGTGACCGGCACCGCGCCCGATGACTTTACCACTACTCAGACAAAGTAATTGGTCGTCAAGGCTGCTGATTTTCAGTTAATTGCAGGAGAATTGTATAAATTGGGTGCCAATGAGATATTGCGCCGATGTGTCTTGCCGCATGAGCAAGCGCAGATATTGGACGAGGCACATGGGGGAGTTGCGGGAGGAAATTATGGCGGTCAGGCGACTGCCAGGAAAATACTGCACATAGGTCTTTGGTGGCCTACATTACTTAACAATGCGATAGACTATGCACAATATTGTGATGTTTGTCAACGAACTGGAAAGCCGTCCAGACGAGACGAGATGCCGCTGCTACCTCAGGTAACATTGCAACCATTTGAGAAATGGGCTATGGATTTTGTGGGGCCGATCAATCCACCAAGGAAACGTACGGGTGCGTGATACATCATTACAGCAACAGAGTATTTGAACCAATGGGCGGAGGCAACACCTGTCACTGATTGTTTCACAGCAATAGTTTCCCTGTTCTTGTTTGATCACATTATCACTCGTTTTAGCTGCCCCAAGATATTGCTCAGTGATCAAGGCATCCATTTTCTTAATCGCACTATCAGCGCATTGACGGAGGAATTGCAGATATAGCACAAGAAGAGTACACCCTATCACCCACAAGCGAATGGAACGGTGGAGGCGTTTAACAAGGTATTGGAGCATGCGTTGACAAAGGTATGTAATGTGAACCGCGATGACTGGGATTTGAAAGTTCCAGTGGTATTATGGGCCTATCGCACCACATGTAAAAGGTTGGCTGGTCAAACACCTTTCATGCTAGTATATAAGAAGGAAACAATTATGCCGATGGAGTATATTGTCCCAAGTCTACGCATTATGGCTATTACATGTATGGACGATGTTGCAGCATTAGAGGATCGTCTAGCGCAGTTGGTATAGTTGGAAGAAGATCAATTTATCGTTGGCTTTCATCAAGGGGTGGAGAAGGATAGATAGAAGGCATGGCATGATCGCCACATAAAAAATAAACAGTTTCAGCAAGGCGACTTAGTGTTATTATATGATAGTAAGTTTATGAAACATCCATGAAAGTTGCAGATGCATTGGCTGGGTCCCTACCGTATCAATAGCATTACTTCAAGAGGAGCGGTTCAGTTGCAGTGATTGGATGGGGGATGCTCCCCAAGCTGGTGAATGGTCATAGGTTGAAGCCCTATCGCACAGGCTTGGAACAGTGCGATGTCTGAGTCACATTGGTTCAAAAAAAAAAAAAAAAAAAAACTGATGATGATTGTTGCAGGTTGCTTGGTGACAAATGGTGCTCCAACGGAATAGGGTATGTGCAAGCGAACGAGGCTTGTGCCGCCAGATTAGAGTAGTCAAAGACTCATGGCAGTGTTGCACTCAAGCTCGATGACAGATTTTGTATGATGGATTTGGGAGGGTATGGTGAAGTGGTGTGATTACTGGCCACCCTCTCTAAGCATGATTGCGCCTGACCGATTCGGGTGGGCTCACACATGACGACGGCATGTTTTGCACATGGCATGCTGGGCCAGGACGATCAGCGGGGTTGTTTATGTGGTGGCACGTGGGAGCTTTGTTGGCAGCATGGTCACCCCCCCACTGTGACAGTCAGCCGGCTCACACACACATATGAGAGGTACTGGGGCATCATTCCCCCCATTGTGACAAGGGAGAGCCCAACTATAAGTAACCGAGGAAGTTGGTAGTTCACCATACAGAAGTTGTTCCAACATAGAGTTGTTATGCTACTTAATCAATTTGGAAGTTGAGTTGTGAGGAATTCCAAGAAGGCAGTGGAAATGCTTCACTTCGTTTCCCATGGTAGCACCCCAGGGGCCCTGCGAGCCCGAACGACGACTGTCCCTGCGCACCTTGATACGGATGGTGCACTTATGCTATGTATGCCTGGGCCAGTGCCAAGGCGATTGCGGTATGCATTGACAATGAGGTGGACCCTTGGCCGGTCCCGCATAATTCAGTATGCAGTAGTTGTTCGAAGGGTTGTGCTATTTTTTATCAGAACGCTGGTTGAGGTGGTAGCTCCACGACTTCAGTAGAAGACGGGCACTGGCGTGAAATAGATGTGCGAGAGTCATCCACTATTCTCACCCCTTGGTATTGTTTGTCCTCTTTTCTTTTCCGTCTGCACTATTCCATGCGACTAGAGGATGATTTCGCGACGTACCTGTCAACGAGCTGGGGGTTGCCTGCTCTCATGTAGGGTTTATAGAATTGGTAGCTAAGGATCTGTACAACCGAAAGAAGGAGACAACATTGCGTGATCCAGAAACCAAGAACAGATGCAGTTGACGTGGCTCAAGGGCAAGCCATAAGATTGTGTTGGGGGCCTATTGGCAAGTGGTTTGATGAGGACGTGTCGTGGTACCGCTGACGTTGTGACACATTGGATAAAGGCACGAAAGGAGTATTTTGTACGAAAGTATACCGCAGTTGGCGGGTTTTGGGTCACTTGGACCATGTATTTTGTAATATTGAGTGAAGTATACCGCAGTTGGCGGGCTTTGGGTCATGTATTTTGTAATATCGAGTCAATTGTACCGTGGTATGCGGGTTTTTGGGTCATTAGACCAAGTCAGTTAGTCGATTGTCCATAAGTGTCGATTAGGAAAGTGGACAAGTATTGGAATAGGCTGAAGCCTGTAAATAGATGAGAATTGTAAGTGTTGAAGAAGTGCAAAATGATAGAGAGAAGATAGAGTTGTATGTGAAGATAATGCGGGAGTTGCGCAGAGATTTATGTACTGCTTTTGGTTTGCCACAGTAATATAAGGATGATGATTTGGTGCAATCTGCGTGTAATGTTGCGCAATACTTATGTTATTGCCTTTTCTTAATGCCATTATCTGTTTCTGTTGCTATGATGTGAATGAGGCAATAATATGTTATAGATATCTATCTATTGTAATGTTGCGATTAAAGTGATGTGCGATCTCTTTCTACTATAATGTTAAATGTTGTGATTAAAGTGATGTGCTATAGCTTCACGATGAATATTTAGAATTGTTGTTAGTATCATACTGCCGCAACTCGCCTCCTCCCTCGGTGGAAACATGGTTCCGTCTGGTCTTCCTGGATGCCTTGGGTGAGACCTCATCCGCTCTGCGGGTGTTACTGGGTGGCTCAAACTTGCCCGGGTAGGTGACCAGGGAGACTGCGGTATGTGTCGACAATTGGTGAACCCCTGTCGACTGTGAGGTCGCGACTTGGTCAACAACTATGCGCTACTTTGTCTTGAGAAACTTGCGCACATCTTAAGATGAAACAAAAAATATATTAAATTGACGAATTGGGATTAGTTGAAGTTGGTTCTGCAACTTCCCAATCCAACCACCTCTCGAATCCAATTGCCTACCTTGTCCCATAAATACAAGGAGGATCCATGAGAGAAGCTAGTATTAGATAGAAAGACCTAGAAAGAAGGCATTAAGGGTTGTTACGCTGGAGGAAAGTCCCAAGTCATTATGAAGAGGAGGAGCCCAGGACTCGATTGCAGAGACATCTCAACATGTCAGATATATTGTACTGATTCATGTTTCTTTGACAATAAAAAGGTCGAAATACCCTTCCTGTCCCAAATAAGATGTTTATTTGATTGTATGTCTATTTGAATTAATATCTGATTATATTTGAAGTTAAATTACTTTCTGATTTCATCATATTTATATATAGTCAAGATACGCTGAGGAAGGTATCCTTTGTATTGCAGGTTCATCAAGCGGGAGATCAATTGAAAGCTAAGAACAAGCCGTCAATTAAAGGTATGTCTTTCGATATCCCGATCTCTATCATTTCTAGGAACTAAATGCAATATAATTAATGTATTTACCTGTCAACCCCACCCAGTTGGTAGTGTCCATCTCCTCACTATAAGGTAGAAATACTGAACAATAGACTGGTGACTCTGTTCGGGAGTAACTGGTAGTTATTCTCCTCTAGGAGACCTAGTTTTGGTTTTCTTCTAGCCCTTTTTTCAGTTTTTGATTCTTTGAGAGGCCTTTTAGGTCTGTGTTTACTATTCTTTGTTGCTTGATTCATCAAGGTACACTGCTGCAAAGCCTGTTTCTTTCCTTTTGTGACATGTGTGATGGTCTTCCCTGCTAACAGTAGTGCATGCCACCTTATGAGCATTGCTCTTTACATTGCAAAGTAGGGCACATGTCCTAGTGTGTGCTGGTTTCTGCACTGCACAATAGTGCATTTTCCTTTAGTGTCCAGTTTTTTGTTAGGGTTTGATTTCCAGTGGTTTGATTCCATTTCCAGCCTGTTGCTTTTCCTTCCTAACTGACCCCTGAGACTTCCATGTCTCTTTTTGAGTCTTTTTTACCTCTCTTGAGTCTTTTTTAGCTTGTTTGCTTGCTTGAGTACTTGTTTAAGTGTCTTTTTCGCTTACTAGCCATTTTTGAAGTTTGTGCACTATTCTCTTTTGGACATAGCTCCATTTTTTCACCCTAGTTGCTATTGCAGTCATACATACCTACATGCTTAATGTTTGTTGTATGTTGCAATGTTTAGCATGCTTTCACTTTGTCTTATCCTTTCCATTAGGGTTTGACTTCAAGTTTGAGTCCTTGGGGTTGCTTTCGAAAGGTTGCTTCGTTTAGATACTTTCTGATTGTCTTATTAGTTCAGTCCAAGTGATTCAAATATTTCTAAGTTTTCTTTCTGTTGAGTCCGTGTGTTGTTAAAGTCATTCTTGGTTCGCTTGCTTACTTTTGCTTGGCTTAGTGTTTTCTTAGGGTTTTTATGCTTAGGACCAACCTATTTAGGTCTTCCTTTCTGTCACGAGTGTCTCTTTTCCCTGCTTCTTTTTCACTTTGTTTCCAAGCCTCAAGTTTTTCTTTTGCACAAACTTGGTAAGTCAAGTCTTCATCGAGTCTCTTGATTCGTTTGCTTTGAGCCATTTAGATGTTTGTCTTATGCACACTTTACATTTAGGTCTTACTTGCACTCTTACAAGTTCTTTTTCTTTTACAATTATCAGAAAAAAACAAAAAATTATCTTAAGTAGCTTAGTAGTAAGGTCTAGCATTGCTTTGAAGTAGAATAGTTTGCTTTGAAACATTAGAAGAAAATACAAAAATATTTTTATTTTAGGATTTCCTAGTTTTCGATTTTTGAAAGAATACAAAAAAGAGAAAAATATTTTGTGAATTTGAAAGATTTGCTTTACATGCACTTTACTTTCATACAAACCATTCCACACACCGCACTATACCCCTTGATTAACAAGTAGCCCTTGAAAAGAAATATTAATAAAAAAATTTAGCAACATTTTTCTTTTTAGGTATACACGACATCGACTAGCTTAGGCTAGAGTTTCGAGCTTAAATCACCTTAAATTGCTCAGAATTGGCTTCATTACTCAACAGTCACAGTACGACTATCTTTTAGGTAAACCCATCTAAATCAAATAGTCCTAGGAAACTCTACTTAAACCAGAGCTAAGCACGAGGCCATGGGCGATTAGAACTGCTGAGGATATTCGCTCACTTTCCTCTCAACCATAAACCAGAGTTGATTCGCGTACGGGGTTCCTTTCAGACTTCGGGCTTTGCTACCTTGCCCATGCGTTTCGACTAGGCTGATGACTGTCCCCCCAGGTTATTTCGTATTATGGTAGCCTTAGTATCAGACCTTTAGGATTCTAAATAGGTAGAGTGGGCAGTTATTCTCACTTCACCTCAGACAGACATGGAAGGTAACCCTTTGGCAGTAATCTCGGGGAGGCAGTTTGGTGATTCAAGCGCCTGCACCCAATGGACCTCCGGAGGATGCCACGTAACTGACTGTCGATACTCTGTTAGTCTGTTTTGGGCTGTGATCATCCCAAACTTGCTTCCGAGAGTATTTTCCATCTGTTTGATTGGTTTGAATACTTAGGAACTTTTTAGTGGTATGATGTCTGCTCCTTAGTTGTAGTGGCCACTAGGTTTCTACTTAGTTTACTTTTTTTATAGTTGTGGAGGACCAACATTTTCGTCGGTCTTGGAGGTTGCAAAACCTTCCTCCTCCCATTGTGGAGCCTCCACTACCACCGTGATGTCGGAGGATAGATTCCCGTGATTCTTTTAACTTATGGGTGAAACAGAGGTTCTTGGAGAACCACAGCCCATAAACCTGGATCGACAAGTCTTTGATACTATCGAGGTTGAGGACCTAACTTCTAGAGAGTTCAGTACTCCTTTCAACCCTCCTCTTACTGGACCAAACGATCCTTTACTGGTACCTATTGGATTTCAAAATCCTGAGTACAGTGCGTTTGCTCTTTGTGCTGCTTGTTTTTAGATGGCCTTAGATTTTTCTAGTTTGTTGAGTCAAAAATTATGGAAATCCTCCCGGTGAGCACCGATCAAGGGACCCCTATTCAAGGGGCTCCTTGTTCTTTTCCATTCATTGGGAACATTGGTACTCCCTTAATGGCTACTTTGAATCTTTCGGGATTCACTATAGGGCTACCGGTTTGGTTGTTTTCCACTCTGAATGCCTTGCATGCTCCTGATGCTTCTCAAGTAAGCACTTCACATCAAGAGCATCAGAACCCTATGCCTACTTTGCCAGTAACATCTTCTCCTCCTCCTTCTACCTCATGTGGTGAAAGTAGTAATACTAGTAACCAGTAGCCTAAAAGGAATAGACAGAGGAAGAATAGAAAGAAGATGCCAAAGTGTAAGTTTTAAACCTTAACAGTGAAGTACAAACTTATATTGATTTTTAAGCATTAACAGAAAATACACAATGGCACACACATTACACAGATATTTTCACCTGGAAACCCTTAACCAGGAAAAAAACTAGCAAAACTTAGAGCCGCACTGCTGCTTTTCATTATATGTTTACAATATATGGTATTCCGCAGCATCTAAAACCCTAATTCATTTACCCGAAATTAGGTTACAACCCTAATCCCTTTTACCGGGATTAGATAGAGTACAATGGGTCGAAATCGCAAAAAAGCAAAAAACAACCCAAAAAAAAAATTTTGCACTCCGCGCGGACTACTGGGCAAGGGATCGTGTTGTACACGCAGCCACCATGTGAAGAGATATAACATTCCCAACATTCTCCCACTTGTTGTTCTCTTCACATACAGGTGAAATTTATGACTTTAACAATTCAGGGCAACAATGCCCATGTTCTCTTTACACCAAGAGAACTTTTGAGTACTCACAGACTTTGTCAAAGAGTCTGCAACATTTACCAAAGTGTCAACCTTCTCCAACAACACTTTGTTTTGTTCAACCATGTCTCTGATGAAATGGTACTGCACATCAGTGTGCTTTGTCATCGAGTGATAAGCAGGGTTCTTTGCCAGAAATATTGCACTTGAGCTATCATAGCCAATCTTTACTGCATTCTGAATAAAACCAAAACCTGAACACAATCTTTGCAACCATACAGCTTCTTTACTTGCATGGGTAGCTGCCATGTATTCAGTTTCTGTAGTTGAGAGTGCAACTACAGCTTGTCTTCTACTCATCCAACTGTTTGCTCCTCCAAATAGATTAAAAATGTAGCCACTTGTAGATCTTTTGTGATCAAGACCTCCAGCCCAGTCAACATCAGCAAATCCTTGTATATCTATCTCTCTGTTTAGACCGGGTCTTCCTTGGTAGCAGATTGCAAAATCTGTAGTGCCACGCAAATACTTGAAGACCCTCTTTACTGCAGTCCAATGTTCCTTTCCTTGTTTTGACATGTATCTACTCAAAACTCCCACTGCATGGGCTATATCTGGTCTAGTGCAGACCATGGCATACATTAGACTGCCAACTACACTAGCATAGGGAACATGAGACATGTACTCTACCTCTTCTTGTGTCGTGGGACATTGTTCTATAGATAACCTTACACCTACAGGAATGGGCACCTTCACTGGTTTGCTTTCCTGCATATTAAATCTTTTCAATATCGTTTCAACATATTTCCTCTAATTTAACCAGAATTTCCTGTTTTCACGATCTCTTTTTATTTCCATGCCCAAAATAAAATTTGCAGCACCAAGATCTTTCATGTCAAATTCAGATGACAATTGATTTTTGACATCCTTGATGATTTCCTTGTTGTTTCCAATTAGCAACATATCATCAACATACAATATTACATAAATAAAATGATCACCAGTCAGCTTAAAATAAACACAGTGATCATCTTTGCTCCTTGAGAAACCAAGTCCCAGTATATAAGTATCAAATTTTTGATACCACATTCTTGGAGATTGTTTCAATCCATAGAGAGATTTTTTCAGCTTACAGACAAGCTCCTTTCTTCCTTTCACCACAAACCATTCTGGTTGCTTCATATAGATCTCTTCATTAAGATTTCCATGTAGGAAAGCCGTCTTTAAATCCATTTGTTCTACTTCAAGGTCAAAAGAAGCAGAAATAGATAGAAGAAATCTAATAGAAGTCAATTGTGCAACAGGTGAAAAAATCTCACCAAAATCCATGCCCTCAATTTGGGAATAACCTTTCGCTACTAGTCGAGCCTTGTACTTCTCCACTTTACCTACTGCATTTAACGTCTTCTTGAATATCCGTTTGCTTCCAATAGGCTTTCTTCCTTCTGGAAACTCAACCAGATCCCATGCCTCATTTTTGTCCAAGGCATCCATTTCTTCTATCATGGCCTTCTTCCATAGTTTACTATCTTTTGAATCCATTGCCTCTTTAGCAGTTCTAGGATCATCATCAGTAATAGATAACCCAAAATTAGAACGAAAATCAGGGGACTATACCTTTCAACTTGCCTTCTTACTCGGTCAGATCTCCTTAATACCGGAGTCTGTGGATCCACCTCTTCATCTGATTCAGACGATTCTGCCTCCTCATCTGATTCAAACGAATCTAGTTCCTCAAAGAATCACCTCTTTCATCCTTGATATCAAAGTGTAGCTTCTCTAAATCCTTTTCCTTTGGTACATCCTCAATCTTGGAAGTGCTTTCAACTTCTCCGAAGATCACATCTCGACTGTAAACTGTTTTCCTTTTTACTGGGTTCCACAGCTTGTAACCTTTCACTCCATCCTTGTAACCAATGAAGATACATTTTTTCGCTTTATTATCCAACTTGCTCCTTTTCTCCTTTGGAACATGTATAAAAGCATCACAGCCAAACACTCTGAGATGAGAGAGAGAGGGTTTCTTACCAGTCCAAACCTCATGAGGTGTCTTGTCAACCAATGCTGATGTGGGTGTCCTATTCACTAGGTAACACGCAGTGTCAATAGCTTCTGCCCAGAATTGTTGTGTTAGCCCTGCACCACTGAGCATACTCCTTGCCTTTTCCATTAATGTCCTGTTCATCCTTTCTGCAACCCCATTCTGTTGAGGTGTGTATGGATTAGTCTTTTGCCTTGCTATTCCACACGTTTTACAGAACTCCTCAAATTCACTTTCACAGAATTCTCCACCGTTATCTGTTCTAATTACTTTTATTTTCTTTTCAGTTTGATTCTCTACAAGAGCCTTAAATTCTTTGAATCTTTTAAAACCTTAGATTTCTTACGCATAAAATAAATCCAAGTTTTCCTTGAGAAATCATCTATAAATGAAACATAATACACAGATTTACCAAGTGATGGAACAGGCACAGGTCCAAAAACATCACTGTGTATTAACTCTAAGATTCCTTTAGCTCTTACAACACCAGATGAGAATCTTACCCAATTCTGTTTACCATATAAGCAATGTTCACAGAAATCAAAATATAATGTGAAATCAGACATGCCTTCAGCCATACTTTTACCTTGTAATAGTCGAAGACCCTTCTCTCCAATATGTCCCAGCCTTCGATGCCATAGCAATGTCTTCTCACTAGAGACAGTAAGGACTCTGTCTCCTTCATTTTTACCCTCAAGAACAATAGTGTTGTTACATCCATTTTTAAAGGTGCTTCCCAACAACTTGTATAGAGTTCCAATCCGAACTCCCCTCACCAGCACCAGTGATTCTCGAACCATCTTGCATGTGTTCTTTTCAAATAAAGTTTTCACACCTGCATCATCCATTTTACTTACAGATATAAGGTTTCTAGCCAGCTTTGGAATGTGCAGAACCCCGGGAAGAGTTTTAACCCTTCCATCTTTGAGCAGTAGCTTGATCTTTCCTCGACCTATGATTTTTGCCACCGAGTTGTCTCCCAGAAATACATCTCCTCCATCATACTTTTCATATTCAGAAAACCACTCCCTGTGAGGAGTCATATGATAAGACGCACCTGAGTCAATCAACGACGAATCATGCTCTGCATGTGTACTTGAAGATGCCAGATACACATCTCCTCCTTCCTCTGTAGATTCTTTCCCATCTGCAGATGGAGCATCATTAGGTCCTCTTCTTTTATCAGTATTTTTGGATTTACAATCCTTCTTGTAATGCCCAGCTTTACCGCACTTCTATCATTTTCTTACAGAAGGTCCTGGAGATTTAGATCTACCACCTGAAGACTTATTTTTAGATCTGTCTCTAGAGCGACCTCTTACAAATAAGGCATCCTTGGTTGAACTATCCATGGATCTCCGCCTCATTTCCTCCGATAGCAGGGATGCAACCACATCATCGAAGTTTAGCGTGGTTGAATTACTCCCAATAGCTATAACCAGATTATCCCATGGATTTGGCAAAGAGCACAACAGACTAATACATTTTTCATCAGCAGTAATTGTAATACCAATAGATGTCAACTGACTTACCAGAGTATTGAAGGCGTTTAGATGCTCTGACACAGAGTCTCCATCAGTCATCCTCAAAAGGTACAATTTCTTTCGCAGAAATAACTTATTTACCAGGGACTTTGACTGATACAGATTTCCCAGTTTATCCCATAGCTTCTTTGCACTGTCCTCTCCAGATACGTTCACCAATACCGAATCTGCGAGGCAAAGACGAATGGTGCTCCTTGATTTTCTTTCCAGCTTTTCCCATTCTTCTTTTACCGCACCAGTGGGCATGGTACCTGGATCTACTGCGATCCATTGTTCTCTATCTACCAGAAGATCTTCCATTTTGAGCTTACATAGCTCAAAGCTCTGGCCATTAAATTTCTCAATCTCGAATCTAGAACTGCTCGCCATTCTTTAAAGAAAAATAAATCACCGCTGCAAAGCTCCCACTGAAACCAGGTTTATCATAAATCCAAGATCGAGCCAAACCCTTGGAAACAAAGGCGTCCCTCTGAACCCAAAAAAGGCTCTGATACCAAATGTAAGTTTTAAACCTTAACAGTGAAGTACAAAATTATATTGATTCTTAAGGATTAACAGAAAATACACAATGGCACACACATTACACAGAGATTTTCACCTGGAAACCCTTAACCGGGGAAAAAACCAACAAAAATTAGAGCCGCACTGCTCCTTTTCATTATATGTTTACAATATATGGTATTCCGCAGCATCTAAAACCCTAATTCATTTACCCGAAATTAGGTTACAACCCTAATCCCTTTTACCCGGATTAGATAGAGTACAATGGGTCGAAATCGCGAAAAAGAAAAAAACAACCCAAACAACTACTGGGCAAGGGATCGTGTTGTACACACAGCCACCATGTGAAGAGATATAACATTCCCAACACAAAGCAAGGGGGCAGACACCAAGCCTCTGAAGGTCATGATGGGGGCACCTTCCCAACCTATGGTAGTCATGTTGGGAGAACTCGCTCAGTCACTGGAAATCATACTGAACCTTGCCACCCAGCCTCTGAAGTTCATGCTGGGGAAACCTACCCAACCTCTAGTGGTCATGTTCGGAGGAAACACTCAGTCACTGTAAATCATACTAAACCCACCAACCCAACCTCTGGAGGTCATTTTGGGGGAAAACTTTCAGTCACTGTAAATGATATTGAAATCATGTCTTCAACCACTATTGCTCATGTTGAGGACACGTCATTGATCACTGCTAGTCATATTAATGACAAGTCACTAGTTACTGTGAGTCATATTGGAGACACTGAATCGGCCATTGCAAGTCATGCTGAGAACGTTGACATTGTTGACAAACCTGATAAGCAGAAGCTTCAGTTCTATTGTAAGTTTTGCGAGGGAGACCACCTGACCTATTTGTGCCCTATACTTCCAGAAGTGCAAAGAGTGTGGTCCTTAGTTCAAAAGTCTTATGCTTCTAAGCAACTAGCCACTGCAAGTCACGCTGGGGGTGCACTGTCAGCCAATGCTAGTCATGCTGAGAGTATTGTTGTTAAGCAGTCTAAGCTTATAGGATGCAAGCCAAATTTTCCTTGTAAACTTTGTAAGGGAGATCACCTTACTCACCTGTGCCCTGCTATTCCAGAGGTGTGGAGAGTGTGGTCCATGTCTAAAGGATCCTCTACTCCTGAGTTGTCTATAGATTCCCAACAGCCTCATCAACCCTTGGTTGATGAAGTGGTTGAACCAATGCAATCTTTGGTCAACCCCACTCTTCCTTCGGATAGTGAAGTGATTGAATCGATTCAATCTTCGACCGATCCCATTAGTCCTTCTGAGACTGATGCACCTATCCCTGAAGTCTTTTGCATTACCAGTTTAGATGTTTATGAAAATAGGGGCATTGAATCTGTGTCGAGTGAACCCCTACCAAGCTCTGGGATCATTTCCTTTGATTGGAATAGTCTAACTATGCCTCGCCTTCCTTCTTCTACACCTTTCCAAATAAAAGTTGATATCGGAAACCATGCGGTTCATCAATGTATTGTAGATGAAGGATCCTCTGTTAGTATCTTATCCCCTTATGCTTGGAGATATTTAGGTTTTCCTAACCTTATTCCAGCTGTTAATTGGACGTTGACCTTCGACAGAAGACCTAGTAAACCGTTGGGATTCCTCCCTTAGGTACCTGTTACTTTGAGTGGAAAAACAGTCTTAGTTGATTTTATGGTTTTAAAGGACCCTATGGATTTTGATATGATCCTCAGGCATGATTACGTATATGCTATGTAGGCTATGGTGTCTACGCTCTTTCGTGTGATGCATTTTCCTCACAATGAAAGCATTGTCACTATCGATCAACTTACATTTGTTGATCCCTCTTATTACCCAACTATAGACCAAGTGTATCCCTCGCTAGTAGTCACTACCATGTCACAATCAAATATTGTGGCATATTGTTCCTTGATTTCAATTTCTACTGAGAAGAAGCCTCTAAATTCATGCTTACCTTCTCGAGATTGGGTCTCGGCAATTCACCAGGTGATGACTCCATCTAAATGTTTAGATATGCGTTCTATTTGGGATGATATACTTCCATTTGATGAATTTTTCCTAGAGTCTATAATGCAGTCTGCCATTCATTTGGACATTGATCCACCTATGAGCAGTCTTCTACCTTTCCTTCGAGCTCGTTAAAAACAGTAAGGAGGCTATGAGCATTTCTTCCACCTTCACTTCGAGCTCGTTAAAAATAGTAAGGAAGTTATGATCATTCTTCCACCTTTCCTTCAAGCTCGTTAAAAATAGTAAGGAAGCTACGAGCATTTCTTCCATCTTCACTTTGAGCTCGTTAAAACCAGTAAGGAAATTATGAGCATTTTCCTGTATCTCCTTTGAGCTCATTAAAAACATTAAGGAGGTCATGATTTTACTTTTTCGAGCTCGTTAAAACTTTACGAAAAATATCTTTATAGAGTTCTTTCACGCTCTTGTTTGACTCTTTAAATATGCCAAGATTGCCAAGTATAGTTTTCATTTCAGACTCATTAAAGGATTTGAAGCGACACCCGCTTAGGTATAAGTTTAACCCTTTTCCAGACCTTTGCAGAATAATTATCAAAAATGAATACTCTAGTCATCCATGGCTAGAAGAGTTCTTCTCTCATTGTTTCATACTTTTTCGGGGGAGGAGACTAACTGTATGACAAAGGGCCTTTTGGATCCTTCTTTAGGGTTTTCAGACTCTCGAAACATGAAAACACCAAGCACGCATTCACCTACTTGGGCTCGATGTGAAATCCACGAGAGGGTATATAGAGGATTGTTTAAGTTTTTCAGACTCTATAAACAGGAAAACACCGGGGAGCATTAACCTACTTGGGCTTGATATAAAAATCCACGAATATGTGTATGGAGTTATTGTTTAAGTTTTTCAGACTCCTTAAAATTGAAAACACCGGCAAGCAAGAACAGATCTCGGCTCGATATTAAAATCTAGAGATTAGTAATATAGAGTATTCTTCTATTTTCTTCTTTGAACTCTATAAATAATGAAGAAGGTCCTGAGTCTTCCTCCCATGTGCTCGTTAAACTCTTTACATGGTTGGACGTATTGAGTTTTCTTTTCTTCTTGGACTCATTAAAACAACAAGATGGATATTCTTTTACTAAAAAGAATAAGGGATAAGAAGAGTATATCACATCTTTTTCAGTTTCAAAGGCATTTAAGCCAGTCATATCCTTGAACACAACACCTACTTGAGTTTTTCATGTCAATTGGGTTTTAGTTTTTTACCTTAGGATGAACCTGATCTCCTAGTTTTTAATCCCCCAGTTGGTTCTTCTTCCAAAGATATGGAGGGTCTATCAATGTCTCCTACATTACAGGCTTATATCATTTCTCCTTCATGTTGAAATCTTCCTAAGTCACTTTGTGTTGTGCTCATTGTTCAAGGATACAACCTGTGTCGGCCATCCTGCAGTTTACCTTGACTTCATGTGTCGGCCATCTTGGTGTCATTTTATTTCATCTTGTTACTTGTCCTACTCCACATCAGCTCATACCTTTTGAGAGTTCCTCGTGTTGGATGATGGAGGATGCATTAAGGCCTCCCTTGCAGTAGACTTCTTCCCATAGACTTTAGCTCATTATGCTCTGGGAACGAAGTTTAGAGTTTTGGTTAGTACCTTGGTGATTGTAGTCATCAGTGGAAGTTTCCCTCGCTATTGAATAATTGGGAATATATCAAGGTCTCTTATTCGATAGGTTCCTCAAGAGTTCAACTTCAAGTCCTCTTATTCACACTTGTTGGATCGTACTAGGTACTTTGGACCCCATTATCATTATAGATGGAAGTCCTCGCGTTTGTTAACGGTATACATCAATGACCGGTAATCAAACGATACCCCCCATGTTTGACTTTAGCTCATTTATTCGCATGGTTAGGGTTTGTACCTTGGAATTATGATAGCATCACCTTGTTTATGTTATCACCCAAGTTGCGCAAGACTGAGCCTCACTCATTTGGCTCTTCATGAGACATAGATCCAACTTGTTGTTATGGCTATGATCTCTCATTTTGACGTGGATCCACGCTTGTATTTCAGTGGCCATGCTCTATATATACATCTACCAGTTATGTATCGGAGATAATACTACACATCTATATGATGTCAAGATTGTAATAGCTCGCTGACCTTGATCGTTGTTTCAGGTGTTTTTTGTGACTTGGTTCTGCAGTTTCTTGCTCCTCCTTTGACTTGGACTTATAATGTATTTCGGCCATCGTTTCCCTCTAACCTCACACATTAGGGGGCATCTGTTATAGGTCAAATCTATACTTCTCCATCCATGATCACATTATTTTGTTGATCACACAAAAAGACAACATGGATTGAAGATCTAGATTGCCCTGGATGATGTATGGACTGAACCTACCCTCTTCAGCTGATAATTTCCCTGACTTCCCTGATCTTTTGACATGTGCGCTACTCTTTGGGTAGTAAACCAACGCACATCTGGAAGTATTCTCTACTTTCCTTAAGGGAAACCAGCGCACATCTGCTAGTATGCCTGACTTTCCTCAAGTGAAACTAGTGCACAACTTGCAAATTGTTGCAAACGCTTATTGCAAAGTACAAAAGTTGCATACTGTGTGCTACTATGTCTTGAGAAATTTGTGCACATCTTAAGATGAAATCAAAAACATATTAAATTGACGAATTGGGATTAGTTGAAGTTGGTTCTGCAACTTCCACAACTTCCCAATCCAACCACCTCTCAAATCCGACTGCCTACCTTGTCCCATCAATACAAGGAGGATCCATGAGAGAAGCTAGTCTTAGATAGAAAGACCGAGAAAGAAGGCATTAAGGGTTGTTATGCTAGAGGAAAGTCCCAAGTCATTGTGAAGAGCAGGAGCCCAAGACTCGGTTGCAGAAACATCTCCACATGTCAGGTATATTGTACTGATTCATGTTTCTTTGACAATAAAAAGGTCGAAATACCCTTCCTATCCCAAATAAGATGTCTATTAGATTGTATGTCTATTTGGCTTAATATTTGATTATATTTGATGTTAAATTACTTTACGATTTCATCATATCTATATATATAGTCAAGATACGCTAAGGAAGGTATCCTTTGTATTGCAGGTTCATCAAGCAGGAGATCAACTAAAAGCTAGGACCAAGTGTCGGTTAAAGGTATGTCTTTCGATGTCCTGATCTCTGTCATTTGTAGGAACTAAATGCAATATAATTAATTTATTTACCTGTCAACCCCGCCCAGTTGGTAGTGTCCATCTCCTCACTATAAGGTAGAAATCTTGAACAACGGGAGGAAAATAGGTTTTAATAGTAAATTTTCTCTTATGAAACATAGGTTCTAATGCTAAAGGCCATGAAAGTTTTGCACATTTTAAAAAATATGGAATAAAAATGTGTGCATGTTGTTTACACATCCACCACATCCACACTATAGTAAATTCAAAATGCATTGGTGGGTCACTCCTTTCAATCTATATGTTAGATGAGTTGTTTCTTTGTTTTTAGGAATGAAAAACTTGGTGCGTTGTGTTGCATTAACCAAAATAAAACCATTATCACATATCCCTATTATCATCTTTGTCTTCAACCATGATTTTAAATATGAACCATGCTAATTTTCGATTAAAATACACACACTTATAGAGAGTTGTATATATATATATAAAGAAAAAGAAATTTATTTGTAAATATATCATATTTCTAAAATATATAGGACTTTTATTTTAGTCTAACTTTTTATTACCTTGCCCATTTGGAAAACATATTGGACATTGTACATATGGATACCTAAACACAAAAAAAGATAAAATTAGTTGATTAAGTTAAGACCCTCAAACACAGTCTTAATGCTTGACCTCATAATTTCATTGCTTTGTTGACTTTATTATTTCTTAAAATATATAAATTTAACATTCAAAAAATGGCAAAATAGTACCACTGTATGATTTGTATGATTTTTTAATAAGAAATTGCATCATTTTTATACTAAAACGACATCTTAACAGGAACATATACATTATATTTTAGAGAAACATTAATATATCAATGTTAGAATAGTGTGAATTTCTTGAGCTATACCAGTTTTCCATAAATAAATGTTAGTGCAACTAACTTGTTATGAGAGGGAAGCATTATCTTGCACTAGCCAATAGAATATGTTTATGTTATAGAATTAGACTTTTTTTTCCTCTTGAGCATCCCATATAATCCAAAATATAGTCACTACATGGCACCAATGTGATATTTTTGGTTGGGCATGACCATCAACCACAAGTATCACATGAACTACGCCTCACCGAAACGTCCTAACCGAACCTAAGCAAGGGACCTTAGAGAGCGTGTGGAATTCCAAGTTCTCATTTCACCATAGGAGATGATGCACCATAACCACCCAACCTTAGACAATGTTGTACCCCATTTCCTCTCCTAAGCCAACAACACTAGAATGACCAACTAGCCAACGCATGATGATCCTGTCACCCAGCTAGTTCAATCATTGATTGTGCTCGAAGGTCTAGTCTTGGCTCCACCCGATCACATACCTTCGATGCATCCATCAACGTTATTGTCATAGCATGGTTGATACACCGCCCATCACATTGAAAATTGTGCCATCCTCCATTGAAGTTCTAAGCAATGCCTCATCGGATGTCTCATCCTACTCGACTAGACATCCTTGGTCCTCCTAGCTAACGTGCTAGTACACCATCCTGACCATCTCATAGCCATCACCCATGATTCGGCTACCAAAACCATATGGACTCACCATGCACCCTTATTCATGTCTATCCAGCTCACCCTCCGTCACACTGTCTCCAATAGCACCCAACGTAGGTTCGTGACAATTTCATTAATATTACTAACAACTTTTCCTAATGATAAATTTTAATGTATTTGTATATATTTTAGTGATGATAACATATGATTTTAAAAATATATTATTACTTGTCTATATCTATGTTATTTCCAAATTTATCAAGCATGTATAAGGATAAAATCCTTTGAAATGTAAATCTGTTTTTAAAGTGTAGTGGAAAACATCTACATTAATACTATATAACATATTTATATTTTTATTCATATATAAAATTAATAAAAAATTCATTCATTCATATATATGTGGTTACAACTTAGTTAAATACCAGCCTAGATCCAAATCCTAGGCTCTATCAAGCACCGAGAGGGATCAAATCTCCCAAGGTGCAAACCTCTTCTCAGGTATTGCATTCAAGGAGCTATTTGAGGAGAGGTTTACACCTCAAGAGATTTGATCCCTCTCGGCGCTTGATAGAGCCTAGGATTTGGATCTAGGTTGGTTTCAATCATGGGAGGTGACACAAAACTAGAGTTTGATCAGCATTGTAAGGAATAGGTTAACTTGAAAACACAAATATGTTTACGAGGATTATCATAATGTAAGTAATAAGCATTAAGGATTGACTAAATTGTTAAACTAAAAAATAGAGACAATTCACCTAACTTTTTTTTTTATTCTCTTTTGTTGATCTGCATTTTGTTTTGTTTGTTCTTCTCCTTCTTCTCTCGCCATTTCGTCATTTCGTACATTTTGATTTATTTGTTGTTTTGCAAACTAGTTTTTTTGTTCTTCCAATTGCTTCAACTTTTTCTCTCGATACGCTCTTTGTCGATCAACGTTTCATTTTCTTTGTTCTTCTCGTTGTTCTGCTGTCAATTCGCCTAATTATTTTTTTCGATTTTCTTTTTGTTGATTTGCATTTTGTTTTGTTCGTTCTTCTCCTTCTTCTGCCGTCATTTCGCCATTTAGTACATTTTTATTAATTTGTTGTTCTTCAACTTGATATCTTTGTTCTTCCAACTGCTTCAACTTTCTCTCTCGATACTCTCTTTGTCGATCAATGTTTTGTTTTCTTTGTTCCTCTCGTTCTTCTGCTTTCAATTCATCTAACTTTCTTTTTCAATATTCTTTTTGTCGATCTACGTTTCATTTTATTCATTCTTCTAGTTCTTCTACTATCATTTCGTCCAACTTTCTTTTTCAAAATTCTTTTTGTTCTTCTGCTTTTCATTTCAAGTCTTCTTCTCATTCTTTTGTTGTCACTGAAATCAATGCGTCCATACACTAAAATCTATGTGTCCATACATTTAAATCAATGCGTCCATAGAATAACATCTACACTGAAAATATGCAATAAAAAACCCCGTACACTAAAATCTATGCATCCATTCACTAAAATCAATGTGTCTAGACACTGAAATCTATGTGTCCATACATTGAAATCAATGCATCCACAAAATAACATCTACACTGAAAAATATGCAATAAAAAATTTCAACATTGCAAGGAATAGGTTAAGTTGAAAACACAAAAGGAATTATGAGGATTATAATAATGTAAGTAATAAGTATAAGTATAATTTTGTAAGGATTAAATAAATGAAAATATGGTTCACATCGTGATCATTCTCAGTCTATCTTCTTCATCTTTTCTTATCTTCACACCTGGTAGTTTTGACATCTTCTCATATCGATCTTATGAGAATCTACATTGGGCCTGTACTTGTATTACGTACTTGTATTCCAGCATATGACTCATGGCAGACATGACATATTTGAACTTCTGCTAATTGATCAATTCATTCATGAAATTTGTGATATCTAGTATACATTTCTTCAGATGGTATTGATATTGTCGGTTTTCAGATATGAACTGCAGTGCACGATTGGAAGTTTCCATATCAATAAAATTAGAATTCAAATTTTTCTTGCTATTACATTCCATATATCCAACTATGTCATATTCATTGGTTGTTATATTGATTCCTATATAACCCTGAAATTATCTCCCATTCGTGCTTTTGAGAATCCCTTCGCACAAATAACACTTATTCACGATCTCTTTAGTTCATAGTCGTGTTTTCTTTGTTCTTCTGTATGTTCTGATGCTTCTTTTTCTGTTATGGATTCGAAACATTGACTAAAGAACATGGATACTGTGGATTCTCCAAAACCTCCCGAAATCAACAACTACAAAAATCTTGCTACAAAGATTATTTTTATCTTTCTCTTCTATACATTTGTCATACTTTTCTTCTTTGATAATCAATATCTTCATTATTTGCAATATTATCATGAGGATCCATGATATACCTTGAAATAGAGAACACCAAAATTTAATTTGTTGAAATCATTGCAGAGTAGTTTTTCTATTAAATTGATAAATTCAATGTATAGATGTAAATAACAAAAATCAATGCATTGTTGTAATTAATGAAAGATTTTTTTATTTATTAAATTGATAAATTCAATGCATACAAGTAAAAAACAAAAAAAAATGCATTGCTGAAATCAATGCAACGAATGAAATAAATATGCATCTTTTGTTGTTTAACAACATTTGTGTGTGGTCTATTGGTAGAAATTAAGGTGATTGGGCTTGCGTTAACCTAGAGACCAACGTTCAAAACCCTTTTGGCTTGGAGTTATAGTTAATTATCAAGTCTAACTATTATTATGGCTGCATTATTGAAATAAAACAATGCATTGTTGAAATCAATGCAGCAAATCAAATCAACATGCATCTTGTGTTTTTTTTACTTCTTATGCCCACTATAATATTTTTTTACTTCTTATATTTCTATTTTTTATGTTGGCTACAATATATTTTTTCACATCATTTTATTAGATTGATAAATTCAATATATAGATGTAAATAACAAAAACCAATGCATTTTTTAAATCAATGCAAGCATGTTTTTTATTAAATTGATAAATTCAATGCATACATGTAAAAAACAATGCATTGTTGAAATCAATGCAATCAATCAAATCAATAAGCATATTTTTTTTTTAACACCATTTGTGTGTGATCGATTGGTAAGTAGTGAGGTGATTAAGTTTGTCTGTATGTCGAGACCAAGATTCAAATATTTTTTTGTTTGGAGTTATATTTAGTTATCAATTCTAATTATTAGTTAGCAAATCTAACTATTATTATGGCTGCTTTTCTTTTCTATTCTTATGTCGGCTATAATATTCTTTTTACTTCTTTGGTTTCTACTTCTTATGTCCACTATAATATTTTTTTTTTACTTCTTTATTTCTTTACTTATTATGTTTCTAGTTTTTATGTTAGCTATAGTATTTTTTTTTACTTTTTTATGTTTTTACACATCCACTGCCATTAAAACTATTATTTTTAAAAAATGAGTATATTAAACAAAATTTAGAATTCTATTTTTAGAAAAACTAAATTCAAATTTAAAGCACTGCAATTAAAACTGTTATTTTAAAAAGTGAGTATATTAAACAAAATTTACAAAGTGAGTATATTTTGATTTCAGTGGATCAATAAGATGTAAATATAATTTCAAATTTAAGAGAAATTAAAATTTTAAATTTAAAACAGATTTAAAATTACCTATTCTGCCCTCAAAACACTTCCGGTAAGATTTAAAATTAGCTATTAGCCATTCAGAATGCTTTCTCTTCTCCACAGAATCATGTTTTATAGATTGGTATGAATTTTTTGTATTATGTTTGGTTTTTTGTATTATATATAGTCACCATTTCTAAATTCACGTTGTTTATAAATGGCTGACCAAATATATTTATTACTCTTAAAATTAATTTGTTACATGAGGGACTTTACTTTTCACTTTAATTATAGTCATTGTTGTTTCTAAGTTCTTTCTAAATGGCCAGCCAAAACTTTTAATTTTAGTTTGTTACATGAGGAACGTTACATGTTTCATGTAAGGAACGTTACATGTTACAACATCTACACCATAATCGGCAAGTACATGTTACATGAGAGGAACGTTACATGTTACAAGATCTCCCCCATCCACTATGTGAGGAACCTTATATGTGAGGAACGTTACATGTGACAAGATCTCCCCCATCCCGGGGTGCGCAATCAATTTGGTATTTGGTGTATGAGGTTTCATTATTTGTTGGTTAAGGGCTCTTCGTGAGTGTTCCTTTGTATTTGAATCAATAAACTTGTAAAACAACACATTTTTTCAACTATGTTTAAAGAAGAGGATACTATATGTCATGTTTGTGAAATCGTTGTTTTAAATGTAAGAAATCAAAGACATGACAAAATTGATAAATGCTCGAGGAATATGAAATTGCATGAGCGATATGAATTGCGATAGTCTTATTATCTCTCGCGTGATTCTTAAAATATGAGCGTCGTGTGTTTGCATATCAACAAGTTCATAAATACCAGAGCATTGCAAACATAAGGCTAACCAAATACTTGGAAACTCATTAAAAACAACTTATTAGCATTTTGTCCCCAATGAAAACTCATTAACATTTTGTTCTCTTAAAAAATTAACTATTTTTAGAGAGTATCCTTTTTGTCAAGAATTATTTAAAAAGGTAACTCTCTTCACGATTGCAATTTTTTCTACAATTAAAAAAATATATTATAAATCACCCAATTCAATGGATTATGTCAATGGCTAGATCATTATTTGCAATGTAAAAATAAATAATTAAATTATGATTATTTTAAATAAGATATTAATAATAAAGATGATATTAATCTATTTTTAAAGTTGTATCTAACTAAAGTCTATGAGGTGTACATACTTTATCTCCTTCGTGATTTGAACTTATAACCTCCTAGCAAAAAACACATGTTCATAACCATAAGGCCCACTCGGACTATACTATGTGTTATCAAAAGCAAAAAGTAATATATATAGATACTTGGAAGATAATGATGGACAAAAAAGTGGCAATGGGCTCCACATGAACACGCTCAAACATGAATGCACATACATTCTTTTTCCTATTGGTTTGGTTCCTTATCAACCACCACGCAGTATGACATGAATTTTTCCAAATAGGCATGCACAAGAATGCACACGTGCCTTAGTAATGTGCGCATGCTATGTTTAACGCAAAAAATCCATTTTAGTAATTTTGTCATAACTTTCTACCCTTACCTTATTTTTTGGAGTTCTTGAGCTCATTGTAAAGGCCTTGAAGAGATCTATATGTTTATATTATTATTATTATTATTATTTATGTTTATACATAAATAATTTCTTTTTTTATAAAATAATAGAAAATTTATAAAGTCGTGATTGATACCTCAAACCACCACATAGTCCCTTTCAGATGAGGATATTTGGTATTCAATGGTACTTTGGGTCCTCTTAGGAAGAATCATTTGTACATGAGCGATAGGTTTCAAGGACTTGACCATTGTAAGGGGAGGAATGCAAGGTAATTGAGCTATGAATCAAGCATCTCAGGCTCATGAGCCATGAACAAGGATTCATACCATCATATGAGCCCTCTAAAGCGGATGTTTACCCTCCAAATAGAGTATGGATAATTCTATAATACCTTGGACAGTAGGGTTTGGTTTCAATGCATTAACAATGAGACTGAGAGGAAAGCAATGGAATTAGGCCTTCTATGAAGCATATAGGGTGTAAGGGTCCCTATGTGACCCTATTTCAATTTAGAAGATGTAGACTTTGTTTTTAATCAATTAGAGGCTAGAGATTTCCCACAACTTTCCCAATGGACTTTTAATGAAATAGTAGGTTATCTACTAACTCTGGTTTGATTTGTTTTCTCCTTGCTATGGTTTCCCTGTCTTTAACATATAAAAGAATTAAGGTAGTTTTCTTTCACTTTTTTATGTAGGGTATTTTTATTTTACAACTCTATTTCACAATTATATGCAGGAAATTGTCATACAATGTAATCTACAATTTAAATTGAACTTTCAAATAAATTCCAAGGTAAAAATAAAAATAAAATGTTTCCATACGTAAATAAAATCGACAAGAAGAATACATGTTTCTCTTATTCGATGAGTCCAAGGAAGGCTCCTAAATAGATTTAGAATTATTGTATATTATTATAGTTCATGGTTATACAACTGAGTCTAATCACCCATCCAATGTGAACAACCTCTTCGGCTCCCCATTACAAAAAAATCCTTAGAGTGTTCTATCCCTCGTGATAAAAAATTCCCAAAATGCAAGCATAGTCTCTTCCAATTTCTTCAAAAAAATTTCCCAAAATAAAATTTATCTCCCAATTTATATCCCCCACAAATGATCTTTATTCCCCTTAATTCCTTTCCCCCAACCCTCTAAGTATCCTTTAGAAAATCCAATTTACACATCCTCCAATGCTCATTCAATTCCAGTATTCCCATCATGGAACATCATTCAAAGGTAATTTATAACAAATTCATGATCATATCTTAATCTACCAACTCAAGTCGAGGAGAAATATCCCTCGAGGTAATAAACAATCAAATAGTGAACTTAAATATTCTCAATATTTATATGTTTCATCTACAATTTATGTATTGCTCTTAATCTATTTAACAATATTATTATAATTAACATTAATTATGATCCACATGATCAATAAGTCCACCAAAACATCAGTAATACATATATATAACCCAATAAGCATACTAGTGCATGTGTGCTAGGTGTGGGCATGTAGCTAGCATGCACATACCTCATACACATGCTAAAAATATGAATCATTCAATATCTTTATTACTCTATTTGGATGTATATCAAAATCATTTTCAACATAGTAACGAAATCATAGTGTGGGGCATTACATACTCCCCTACTTCAAGAAAATTCATCTCAACTTTAGAGTCAAAAGGGAATACATGGAGCGATGATTGTGAAATAAAAACAATCGTGCCATAATTACATTATTCATTTAACACTTGACAATTCAACATTACTGAATAAAAAATACAAAACAAGTAGTAACAAAATATTTATTCATTCATTTACATAACAATCAATAAGTACAAAGAACAAGAAGAATATTTCTTCCCAATTTGGGTTCATAACTAACATATATTCACCTATCCTCCTTAACCTACTTTTTCTCCCATCATATCCTTCCTCTACTGATATATGTTACAACGCTATCTATAATGACCTAACCATCGATAAAACCCCAAAGGTAGAAGCGTCAACTACATCAACCTAAATTACCCAATAGACAAATGGTATTCATCATCACACATCTAGGGAGGCATGTCCACCAAAAATCTCTCAGGACTTGAGGTTTGGAGGATAAACAATGGGAAACACCTACAACCCTCCTAATAGAACCACGATCAACACCCTAACATGGAGCCTTACTATGCCACAATGATTCTAGGAGTTTTTTCAATGAATAACCAGTTGTGTAACTGCATTATCCATCACACACAACATTTGCACACATGTCGTAACATATAAATTTATATATAATAGCATAATCCATTCACATAGAATTCTTCGTAGCATGTCTTATTTAAGTCATATTTCCTTAATCTCCACTACATTGATACTAATCTTGTTCAATTAACTTGGCTCTTCCTAGACCATGTATTTGTAGGTTACCTTTCAAGACCAATAATCAAGTATAATTACATCCATATCGTTAGTGATATCTAATATTTTCCATTTAACATAATCTTGCATGTTCATAAGAAAATACAATATATGAAATCATTGCACATTAAACATAAATCAAATTGCTATCCATGTACCACATATATCTTTCTAACTTATCATGCTAGAAGTACATCATATTACTTTCTTCATTTGCAACATAATCAAAAATATTTTTACACAAGTTCATTACATTAATAAGTACACAATCTACACATAAATAGTATTGTCATTCCAAGTGAGGTAAATAGATAGTAAGTAAAGAGAAACAACATAGGTCCATATGTAGTTTACTTATCTAAGTTAAAATGGGGCATTGCATGTATCATATAGTCATCTCATATCCATAACATCTTAAGCAAAAGGGTTACATGAAAATATGTACCTCTTGAACACCTCCAATCATTTATCCATCTAGGGACCGTGGTATTAGACAATTACAATGGCTATATAAATCTATCAATAAATGTCATATTAAACACTTCATTTATTATATCGTCTCACTTAATAAATATTAAAACATATAAGAAAATAAATTTACTCAATAGATAATTATCAATCACTAAATATTTAATGGATAGTTCACTAAGTATTTAATGGATAGTTACTAACATAATTGTTACTAACATGATTGTTTCTCCATTATTTTATCTATAAAAGTTCATATTTATTAATATCCAATCCAAGTTGATCTATACTTTTTCTCAATGTTCATATAATTTTATTTTTTTCTCAATGTTCATATAATTTTATTTCTATAATTTATTATAGATTCAAAAATGAAATCCATTTCTCATATATTGATAATTTTCTCATGGTCTAGCTTGTTTCTACAATCGTCAATCTATTATCATTTCGTCTAACATCCTTTATATTTTGTATAGAATGTCTTTACAATTTCCTTAAGAATATCAATTAGCCATGATATTACACAATCTTCCATAGTAGCTTAGATTTCATAAACCTCCATAACGATTTATTGCCTTAGCATCTTAGCGAGCACATGACATAAATAATTTAATGAATCATGTGTTAAATATTAAATATCACATTGATTTAAGGCATTCCTAATTCAACATTCATTTTTGCACATTTTTGAGAAATTTCATAGTTTACAATTTAAAGAACACTATTTTTTTATTCACCCTTAATACTAGCCATCTAATTACCATTATAAAATCCTAGGTCATTCTATATTTTACTAACATGGATTCGCATTTCCATTCAATCATATCTATGATATTTTAATTCATTTCTAGATTCACTTCCTCCTCGGTCATGTGAAAGGCCTTACCACAAGTTCATGGCTATTTCACAAGTTATTGTTTAACAAATTATTTCACTAACATATTAATATTATTTATAATATATATTTACTTTATCATAATAGTTTATTTAACATAGATATTTAGGATTCTCTCATCTATAAACACTTTTAAAAAGTAACATAATCTCAAAATTTTATTGGTTAAAAACAATTTCATTATGAGTACTTTGGTATCAATCCCTTATATCTCTCTTTAATCTCTCTTTAATTTCTTACTTAGTCATAATTTTTCATTCACAAAACCCATTGGATTTTTATTAGGTCCAAGTAATTTTATAAACCAAATTTTTATCACCAATTAAACTCGAACTTCGATTATCACCTTAACTGGATTATATCTATGCCACCACTCAACAAGGGGTTAGCATACCACAGTCTTCTTCAACTTGAGTACAATTACCAATATATCACTAGTCAACATCTACAATACACACTTACTTCATAGTCTCTTGATCACGATTAGAAATCTTATTCACTCGTTACATAATATAGATTAGATCTTAATAGGAAAATATTGAGTATAGGATCCTCTTTGTCATATCTAAGGCACAACACAATTGTTATTTCAATATGCACCTCTTGTTGTAAGTCAACCTCTAGGTCATCTACACACTGGGTGGAAAATAACATTAACTTAATTAATGACACTCATCAATATCAATCTTTAACAACTCCACACAAAGACACACTTACACAACAACTTTAAAACACAATCGAACATAAGTCGATTCAACCATCATGTTGACCGGTATAAATTAGACCAAACACCTCATCACACATTAAGATATAATAAGACATAATATCACTTGGCCCTTCACAACTTAGGTAGTAAGTTCATAGCTTAGGTTAAATTCTAGTTTAATGATTGTAAATCAAAATATTGAACATTACATAAATTTGTTTATTTTTATTGTTTACATATATACAACCTTTGTACTTTATGTATTTACAAATATGTATAATGCTTACCAAATTTAATACTATACCATACTTATTTTACATCATCTTTCTATATTAACTTAATACCTATTTTGAACTTTCATTATATAATAACTTTTACTTTTTAACTTTAACTTTAACATTATTCTTGTTTGCATACATCACGTATTCCCTATACCATACTTATTTTACATCATCTTTCTATATTAACTTAATACCTATTTTGAACTTTCATTATATAATAACTTTTACTTTTTAACTTTAACTTTAACATTATTCTTGTTTGCATACATCACGTATTCCCTTTGAGACTTCTTTTATATCATACTCTAAATATTGTTACATCACTCTTTCTTTTGTCATCCAAATCAATCCTGTCTTCATTTCTTTATTTCTATGGCTTATCCTTTTTACTTTTTTTTTCATACTTCTCGCACTTTATCTCTTTTATTGTAATTTTGTATTAAATTATTCTCTCCATACCTTCATCTACTTCATATGTTATTTTTTTCTTATTATTCCACCTCATACTTTTTATTATACCATACCTTATAATTGACTTGAAACAACCATCACTCATCAATCAATGATCAAGTAATAATTCCACCTCATACTTTTTATTATATCATTACTCTAAAACATTACCTTATAATTAATCTAACACTCCCTAATTGATTTGAAACAACCATCACTTATCAACCCTAATTATATCATTACTCTAAAACATTACCTTATAATTCATCTAACACTCCCTAATTGATTTGAAACAACCATCACTTATCAACCCTAATTGATTTGAAACAACTATCACTCACAAATCAATGATCAAGTAATAATTCTCAAAGGGATAACCATGTACTAGACGTAGTTCTTAAGACATCATTTAATCACAATACTATCAACATCGTAAACTTCTTTTGAACATTCCTAACCAAACAAAAGTCAATAACTTATTTATTAACCCCCACACACGACTAACTAGATAAAACAAACTACGTAATCATATATCATAATGCCTCCGAAGCCTTAAGGTCTCAAATATTATTGAAATAAGACATCCTTAACTTTGAGGTGCAAACAAATAATTTTATAAGGATTTGTGAAACTTTAAAAATTATTGTTTATTTTTAAAGTCCAATTGTTATAGTGCACTCTTAATCTCACAACCTTTATGTAGTTGTGATCCAATACTCGCATAGTCACATGTAGATAAACCTTTATGTAGTTAACCAATAGTCACATGTAGATAAACCCATATGTCACGAGGTAAGACCCTATGTCTTAGGTGACAAGCATGGCATCGCCTCGTCATTGCGAATTAGGTAGTCATCTGGTCCACATTTATTATCATAATCATACTCGATGTAATTCACAGAGGTAGTCATCTAGTCCACACTTACTATCATAATCATACTTGATGTAATTCATAGAACTAGTTGAGGATATGATTATTTCAATGATCATTGATCGGCTCAAGAAAAGTAATGATGATAATTGTTGAACATCAGTTGTTATTGATTTCAACTACTGTTAAAGAGCATTCAATATTCCTGTGCAAGTTTGAAGAAGTATATGAAAGCCATTTTGAAGAAGTACATCAAGTATATAAGAAGTACATAAGAAGTACATCCAGTTTGAAGAAGTACATAAGGTATATGCGCAAGTCCTAAGTCCACCTATTCATACTACTTCAAGGTAAAGTTAAAAAAGTTGGTTGGACAATGTCCAAGACTGCACAAGAAGTTCAGAAGCAAGAAGTGGTTGGAAATATATGAAAGTCCCAGAAATGCACAAGACTCATCGATCGGAGGAAGTATGCAAATTGTTGAAGTTCGCAAGAGTACCAAAAGATAGTAGCAATCGAACAAGTCAAGTGCACAAGACCTACAAGTGATGATACATCAAGGGAGCAAGGCCCCCCATGGAGTGGTTACAAAGTGCGCAAGTCTGACAAGGTATGACACCTCAATGGCACAGAACATGACAAGTGGCAGAAGCATGAATAAAGTGGAACAATTGAAGCAAGGAAGAAGAGACACTATGAGCAACTTGTGGACATACCATTCGTGTAGGACAAGTATAAATAAGAAGGTTAGTTGGAGAACTGAAGCAATCTTGTAATCTCAAAGAATCAAAGATACATATTTGACAAGCTTCTAATTCTCGTGGCATCAAGGGCTCTGGAATCAGAAATACATGATCTAGTAGAGAGCCAAGTGCTCATGAATAAAGGAACACAATTTCTGATGGTGCACAGGATGATGTAGTGTATCTGTGATGATTGCATGAATATAGAAATGAAGAACTACAGAGGATGCACAAGTGTGTGAGAACAGAATGAAAGTATCACATATAGTATAGAGAATGTGATAGAATCCAGATGTGTGATAATAGACTTGAAGCACATCAAGTGATGTGCGAAGTGAATTATTTTATCAAATGCGCAAAGAGAAACTTACAAGACATCAAAATATGTCCAACATGAAGAAAGTAATCTGAAATAAGTGTGAAGAATAGAAAGGTTGTGTCGTAGATGATGCACAGAAGGTCACAGATTATCTAAAGATGGATGCATTGATACAAAAGGGTAATATCAACAGATGGTGCATAGATTGATCGGATACAGATGCACAAAATCAGAATAATTGCATAGAAAAGGATAAGCAGTATTAGTTAGATTTGTAGATGCGAAAAGTCAAAATAGTAAAACAACACATGATGCACAATATATGTTAAGTGTGCAGAAACATAGTGGTATGATGAAGCAACACACAATTTGTGAAGTATGAATTCAAGTATGTAATGTTGATGTTGTCAAGAGAAGTTCGTGATACAACTTAGTGATAGAAAGATATCAAGGATATAGAAAGTGCACACAATATAACAAACAACAAATAATATGAAGAGTGCACGAATCAGAAGAACAACAAACCAATATATTCTACAGACATATCAAGGCGGTAGGAAATGGAAAGGAGCAGGGGGTCAGTGCCTCCTCCCAGTTGAAGCAAATAAATTCGGGAGTTGGTGCTTCCTTCAGTTCAGTGCCTATAAAATCAGGGGGTCGGTGCCTCCTTCTAGTTGGTGCTGGAGAACTTCAGAAGTTGGTGCTTCCATGAGTGTAATCTTTATATTATAAGAGAGCATTCTATTGTTTTCTCCTATTTAGGTTTCCACGTAAAAATATGTGTGTTATGTGTATTGTGCATATGCGGCTGAATGTTATTTTTTATGTGGATGCATAATTTAACTTCCATATTAATCAGATAATAAGTTAAAAAAAGTTCATAACTACGGTAATATTGATTCACCCCTCTTCTTAGTATTAATAAGATTCCAACAATTGGTATTATAGCAGGTGTCTTGAGCAATAGCTTAACATCTAGAAGATAGATCCGTGTGCAGATAAGGACAAGCAATAAGGATTCTCCACCAACAGAGCACTAATATTTGATGGTACCAACTACACCTTCTAAAGGATAAGAATGGACTTGAAATCTCTCAAAGTTGAAGTTTGGTAGACTATTGAGGATGGTTATGACATTCCTATAGCTTCACCAACTGATCCACTTGAGAAAATATAGTATGAATGCAATGCAAGAGCTAGGAATGCACTGATATGTGGACTGACATACACATAATTTACGAAGGTCATGCATTGCACCTTAGCCAAGGATGTATGGGATAAGCTCATAAATATATATGAAGGTCATGAGAAGGTAAAGAAAGCGAAGCTGTAGAATTAATCTAGGTTATATGAGTCCTTAAGAATGAATGATGACGAAAATGTTGCCTCATATTTCCTTCAATTTGATGAGTTGGCCAATTCTATCAAAAGTCTTGGAGTGACACTAGCTGAAGAATCGATCGTACATAATATACTAAGAACTCTGCCTCCAATATTTGACTCAAAAGTGTCCATGCTAGAAGAAAAATATAATCTTGCATATTTGACAAAGGATGAGCTTCAAGGAATCATGACTGCGTATGAGATGAGAACTTAAAGGGAAAATCCTATCAGAAAACAACACCGTTTAAAGTTACCAAGAAATAAGAACATGAGCATGACAAAGGCTCTTGTGATGAAGTAGATGAGGAAGAATCAAACTTTGTGAGAAAGTTGAAAAGAGGATGCAGTAATCATAATGGAAAATTGCCTTTCAAATGTTTTATATGTGGAAGAGTAGGCCACTTTGCGTCCAAGTTTCTGTATAAGGAAGATGGAGATAGTGACAATAGAGAAGAGTCCAGTTTAAATGAATGAAGATTGGCACACACACAAAAAATATTTGAGAATGGGAAAAAGGTTTTGAATTAAAGGAAGAGTATGTACACTAAAGAAGACAATAGTTTATCTGAAGAAAGTGTTTGTGATGATATGCCAAAAGAATTATTGTTCATGGCCTTTTTAGAAGATGAAAGCAATGAAGAGAAGAAAAAGAGTTGTCCCTCCATCAAGAAAAACACAACAGTTGTGCAAAAGCAAACCAAGAGAACTGGATAAGTATTTATTTAGTGGATCCTTTAATACACCTCCAAATAATATTGCAGAAATTAAATCAAACAGTCAATCTAAACAAGAAGAAGCTGCAAAGGTTGATTGGGAAGGTTAATTGGTCAGCGCACTCGATGAATTCAAGATTCAAGAAGAAAGAAAAAACTCTTGCAGGACCAATTGTCAAAGTTTGAAGAGCAAGTCAAGCAAACCGAAGTGATGAAGGGGTCTCTTGAAAAATATGTTAGTGAAAAGGAAATGAACTTTGAGAAACAACTAATTTGCACAATAGAAAAAATCAGAATGCTTGAAGAAGAGAAATCAGTATTGAAGACATCTTTGAAAGAATCAGTGAAGAAAAATAAATTTCTAACAAGACAACTTGAATGGAAGGATAAAGAAGTATCTTACTTAGAAGAAAAATTGACTGAAATAAAAGGGAAGAAACATGTCCATGATCACATCATGAACTGTACATATTCAGGAAGTGACAAGGATCGTCTTGAATATGAAATGAAGAATAAATTCAAAGGTGTAGGAATTCTAAATAGGTTCAATGCCATGATATAATTCTAATATTAATCATGTATCTAGAATCAAACCAGTTCTCATAAGAATTATTCAAAGATATGAATAAATAAGAAGAAATATTAAAGTAGAACCACTACAAGAAAAAAGGTCATTGGTGAGGGTCCTACATGTGACGAACCTTTAAGGGTTGTCACAAATGTTGTTAGAAAAATAGGATCACAGAGCAATAACAATAAACAGAAATGCAAATATAATCACACATACACATTACAAGAGAGACACAGATATATCATGGTTCACCCAACTTGGGCTACGTCCACACTGAATTTGCCAGTCCTTATTATTATTACCATCCAGCAAGGTGAAGGGATACAACCTGCAGCACAACCGCTGCACTTCCTCTTCTCTATTTCACAGTCTCTCTCCTGATCTCAGAGATCTTTACAATGCATAAAACCTAATACATCATCATCCCTAGCCGTATTACAATGTCTTTATTTTATAAGGGAAATACAATGGGAAAATACCACGGGATACCCAAAACCATGGGCCCGCAAAACAACTAGCAAAAACAGCCCCAAAAAATTTTCTTCGGGGGCGTTGCCCCCGAACCCCCATTTCTCGGGGGCACTGCCCCCGGACCCCCCAGCCAAGGGGGATGGTCCCCCCCCTGGAACCTCATGGGGGGGCAATGCCCCCCCGCTGCGGTGACTGTACAGTCCACCTACATATCATATAAAACTGGGGTACAAACACGGCTTATACAATATCATCTATGAAACTAGAAGATCTTGCTCCACAACAAACAATCTCCCACTTGGAGACTGATCACAGCAACTCCACCGCTGCTGCACTTGCTAGACTTGGACTTGGCAAATTTCTCCTCTTCACTTTCATGCTAGAAGGCCAACTGAAACCAAGCACGAACTTAGTTTCTCTCTGGTCACTACCTTTGTGAACATGTCTGCAGGATTCTGGCTAGTATGTATCTTTTCCAGCTTCAACAGTTCATCTTCCAGAACAGAGCGTATGAAATGGTACTTGAGCTGTATATGTTTAGTCCTGGAATGGAATGCTAAGTTCTTTGCAGGATGAATGGCACTCTGGCTGTCACTATACAATCTGCTATCCTTCTGGTTCTTACCCACTTCCTCCATAAACCTCTGCAACCAAATCATCTCTTTACTAGCCTCTGTAATGGCAACATACTCTACTTCTGTTGCTAAAAGTGCAACAACCTTTTGTAGTTTCGAAATCCATCTTACTGTTGTTCCACCTACAGTAAACACATACCCTGTGGTGCTCCTCCTGCTATCCTTGTAACCTGCCATATCTGCATCAACATATCCCGGTAGAACAGTGTCTAAACCTCCAAAACATAATGTCTTAGTGGTATTACCTCTCAAATACCTGAGAATCCACTATACTACCTTCCAATGTTCTTTACCTGGATTGTTCATATATATGCTCACAACTCCCACTGCATGTGCAATATCTAGTCTTGTGCACACCATGGCATACATCAAGCTGCCAGCTGCTGATTGATAGGGAATCTTGGACATGTAATCTATCTCTTCTTGTGTCTTGGGACACATTTCCTTACTTAGACTGAAATGGCTAGCCAAAGGTGTAATTACAGGTTTTGCATTCTGCATTCTGAACCTCTCCAACACCTTTTGTATGTACTCACTTTGAGACAATGTCAATTTGTGATTTTTCCTGTCTCTCGTTATTCTCATACCAAGGATTTGCTTTGCAGCACCCAAATCCTTCATCGCAAATGACTTAGCTAGCTTCCTTTTGAGTACATTTATAGCCTGCATGTGAGACCCCGCAACAAGCATGTCATCCACATATAATAACAAGATAATATATCTTCCATTGTCTAGCTTCTTGAAATAAACACAATGGTCAGAATGACATCTACTATAACCTTGTTCTATCATAAACCTGTCAAACTTTAGATACCACTGCCTTGGAGCTTGCTTCAATCCATACAAGCTCTTTTTCAACCTACATACCAGATCCTCCTTACCTTTCACCTCATACCCTTGTGGTTGCTGCATATATATTTCTTCCTCCAAATCCCCATGGAGGAAGGCTGTTTTGACATCTAACAGTTCAAGATGCAAATCTTCTACTACCACTAGACTTAAGATAGTCCTAATTGAATTCATCTTAACAACAAGAGAAAATATTTCATCAAAATCTATACCATTCTTCTGTGCAAACCCCTTTACAACAAGTCTGGCCTTGTACCGCTTCTTACCTCCTTCTTCTTCCTTCAACCTGTAAATCCATTTGTTTTGCAATGCTCTTTTACCAGTAGGCAACTGAACCAAATCCCAAGTCTGGTTTCCTACCAATGAGTCCATCTCGTCATTCATGCCTTGCTCCCAATTCTTTCTAGTTTCCACCTGCATTGCTTCTTCATAACATACTGGTTCACCAGAATCAGTCATCAATAAATAATACATTGAAGGAGAGTATCATTCAGGGAGTCTACTTAACCTGGTAGATCTTCTTATAGTTGCAGGAGTTTCAGGTACTTGCTGCTGCTCTTGATTTTCTGGCACCTTCGAAACTTTATTTTCTTTAATTTCATCAAGCACTATGTACTCTGTGTTTTTCTTTTCCTATTTCTTTCCCTGCAACTGATCTTTATACATGACCTTTTCATTGAATATCACATCTCTACTCCTGATGATTTTGTTATTTTCATAATCCCATAAACGATAACCAAATTCATCAACCCCATATCCAATAAAGGTACATTTCTTGGATTTAGCTTCAAGCTTTGTTCTATTTTCTTTATCAATATGGACAAATGCTTCACAACCAAACGTTCTCAGAAATGAGTAGTTTACCTTTTTATCTGTCCATGCTTCCTCTGGAATACCACCATCCAAAGCACTTGAAGGTCCTCTGTTTATTAAATAAACAACAGTATTTACAGCATCCGCCCAAAGCTGTAAGGGCAACCCTGCATGCAGTCTCATACACCTTGCACGCTCCATGATCGTTCTGTTCATCCTTTTTTACACACCATTTATCTGTGGTGTTCCTGGGACTGTCTTCTCTCTATGAATCCCATGGTATGAACAGTAACTATCAAACTCCTTGCCGCAGTACTCACCTCCATTATCAGATCTGAGACACTTCAATCTTTTTTCCTGTCTCATTCTCAACCAAAGCTTTCCACTTCTTTAAAGTAGCAAACACATCAGATTTCTGTCTAATGCAATAAACCCAAGTTTTTCTAGTTGCATCATCAATAAATGTAACATAATAATGAGAGCCACCAAGAGATTGTACCTGAGCCAGTCCCCATACATCTGTATGCACAAGCTCTAATTTTTCATTCTTCTTATGTTTCCCAACCCTGAAAAATCTGACTCTCTTCTGTTTTCCATAAACACAGTTTTCACAGAATTCCAAACTTACCTGCTTCAAATCCGACAGCAACTTCCTTGAGTGGAGAATCTGCATCCCCTTCTCACTCATGTGCCCAAGCCTATGATGCCACAATGCTGTATTTGTTCCTGTGGAATCTAAAGAGATAGAATGGTCAGTATTATAAGGACATAAATACAACGTACCTACTCTGTCTCCTTTTGCTATCACCATTGATCCTTTAGTGATCTTCCACCACTTTTCTCCGAACGTAGATAGACAGCCGCCATCTCCCAACTGCCCTGTTGAGATCAGATTTCTTTTCATAGCAGGAATATGCCTAACTTATTTCAACAACCAATCAGTTCCATTCTTAACTTTTATCCATACCTTACCCATTCCAACAATTTTACATGGCTCATCATCACCCAATAAAACATGTCCAAAGTCGCCAGGAACATACTCATGAAAGTATTTCCTATGGGGTGTAGCATGACATGAAGCTCCTGAATCTACTACCCAATAATCACTAGTATTATCTAATGCAAGAATCAAAGCATCTTGTAACACATCACCTGCTACATTTGCTTCCTGGGTAGTTTCCTTCTATGCATCTCCTTTCTTCTTTAGAGATTTGCAGTCTTTCTTCAGATGTCCTTTCTTTCCACAGTTCTAGTACTCTATCTTTCCCAGTCTAGACTTGGATCTGCCCATTTTAGACTTTCCACGATTACCTTGACTCTTTCCTCTCTCCTTTTGTCTTCCCCTGCTCTCCATGGTCAATGCATTACCTGATGTCTCACCTGTGCTTTTTCTTCGCATTTCCTCCCTAAGAATAACACCAATAACATCATCAAATTTCAAGGTGTTTAAACCAGAGACAAAGTTACTTACAGCCATGACCAAGCTATTCCATCTTTCTAGCAATGAACACAAGATTATAAGAGCCCTAACGTCATCATCAAAGTTCACACTTACAGAGCTTAGCTGATTTGTAACCATATTAAACTCATTTAAATGATTAGTAACAGATCCACCTTCAAAAATCTTCATATTAAATAAACGCTTCATTAGAAATACCTTGTTGGAGGCCGAGGGTTTTTCATATAGCTTACTCAATGCGCTCATCAAACCCTCTGTTGTCGTTTCTTTTGAGATATTGAAAGCCACCAACGAAGCCAGGCTCAACCGTATTGTTCCCAGAGCCTTTCTATCAAGAACCTCCCATTCTTCGTCCTTCATAGCCGTCAGCTGCTTTGCTTTTCCACCCAATGGTAGGAATAGATCCTTCTGGTACAGATAGTCCTCCATTTGCATCTTCCATAACCCGAAGTTTTGGCCGTTAAACTTCTCGACCTTAAACTTTCCTTCTTCTGCCATTGCTCCCACTCGAACCAGAAACCCTAGCTTCCCGCGGGTTTAACTGCCAAAAAGACCTTTGGCTCTGATACCAATTGTTAGAAAAACATTATCACAGAGCAATAACAATAAACAGAAATGCAAATATAATCACACATACACATTACAAGAGAGACACAGATATATCGTGGTTCACCCAACTTGGGCTACATCCACACTGAATTTGCCAGTCCTTATTATTATTACCGTCCAACAAGGTGAAGGGATACAACCTGCAGCACAACTGCTGCACTTCCTCTTCTTTGCTTCACAGTCTCTCTCCTGATCTCAAAGGCCTTTATAATGCATAAAACCTAATACATCATCATCCCTAGCCGTATTACAATGTCTTTATTTTATAAGGGAAATACAATGGGAAAATACCACGGGATACCCAAAACCATGGGCCCACAAAATAGCTGGCAAAAATAGCCCAAAAAAATTTTCTTCGGGGGCGTTTCCCCCGAACCCCCATTTCTCAGGGGCGCTACCCTCGAACCACCCAGCCAGGGGCGATGGTCCCCCCCCTGGAACCCCGTGGAGGGGCGATGCCCCCCCGCTAGGGTGACTGTACAGTCCACCTACATATCATATAAAACTGGGCTACAAACACGGCTGATACAATATCATCTGTGAGACTAGAAGATCTGGCTCCACAACCAACAAATGTCACATATGATGACAGTTCGTAAAACATCGTCATTATAGGTGCCTTTTGATATTGTCCTTTAAGGTTCGTCACCAAGTCCCTTTCCAGTGAAACTTTTAGTGAGGGTTGTTAAAGGCCCATTATTGATTCTCTCTTTGGTGACACTTCTAGTGACAATATTTTATTAGCCCTCACTAATACTTGTTTATTTTACTTTTGGTGAGTGTAGAAAATGTTTGTCACCAATTATCATTATAATTTGTTTTTGATGACACTATGTGAGCGTTGCTATATTTTTTGACAAAAGATAATGGTTTAAGACAGCTAGTATTGTTCTGGATTCTTTGTAATTAATATGTTTCCAAGGTCATACTAGTCACAATACCCACTCATAAAATCTATAAGCAATCTCTTGTGGTTTTCCATAAGAAACCACTATAAATTTATAAGTACCACTCCAAAATGGATCCATAAGCAATCTGATCTTTTAGGTATTCGACATCAACAAAATTGATTCATATATCCTGTTAGATTGTACTTCGATGCTTTGAAACCCATTGGCATTAATGGAGGGATGTCTACTCATCCATGTTCTACTCCAACACCTTAATTCACATGGTTTGGATTGCATCACGAATGGTTTGGTTGAAGAATTTGCAATTTAGCATGTTTTAGTAGACAATTACAGGCTTGGCTCAAGCCTGTAGAATCTCCAGTTTCTGTGTTTTTTAAATATTTCAATAAAATCCTGAAGATGAATAGATTGTTGGTAAAATGGAATGTCTCATGTATGGGGAAGGGAATCCTGAAAATGAAAAGAGCCTTGATACTATCTTGGATTCATCCCTCCCAGTACAAGCAAACATTCAGTTCTATTTCGAATTTTTCTTTTCAAGTTGCCGATATAATGATTTCTTCCAACAAAGTTATATATTTAAAATCCATGGAGGATCTATATTTTCATGATTGGAAGGATTGGATCTCGGTTTTATACCCTGCCTATGTGGTATGCTATTCAAAGTCTTCTCTGAATCTGGACAAGTATTATTCTGGTAGGGTTAAATTCAATATATTTTTCCGAATAATGTGTATAAATTCTAGCATATAAGAATGATTTGTATACATTTCAATTAGCTTTTTAAGGTCATTTCACGGCTTATTATATATCGTGACATGTCATACCAAGTCTTTTTGTTCAAATAATTTCCATAAATGGAATGATGATTAACTCATTGCTTTTTGGACGAATGGGTATATGCTGATTTGACCCCATCAATTGTTGTAATTAGCTCTATCCTTTTGTCCCATATCTGAACAATTATATTTATACCCAATTTGAATGTTGGATTTCTTTGTTATGCATGAGTCTGCATGAAAATACCAGTTTGGGTTAAAGGATATCGGTTTGATCACGTAACTTCCTTTCAGCAAAGAAAGTTTCAGTTGGCATGGTTGCTGCACGTAGGGAGGAGCCATATTCCATTGAACTGTTGGATGAATATCCCTCGAGTAAGAGTATTTTTCAACAAATTGGATTGTATGCATTTTTTAGTAAATTCAGAGGGCACAACGAAGATGTGACCAAGGAATTTTCTCTCAATTTCGATGGAGCTTGTTCCAACATTCGGGGGTTTCTGCTTCAAGTTTCAAAAATGTCCATTGCTCTTGCTACAGGCTTACCACAAACAGGGGAAAGATGGTTTAAAGCTAGTCGTTTGAAAAACCCTAACTCTTGGAAATAGTTTGTGAAACTGGCTAATTCTAGTATTCATTGGAAGAAAGGAGCTGAACACAACTATTTCACTACTGAAAGGGGTAATGTCATTTTATTTTTGTAGAAATATTTGACTTGTGAAGGATGATATAGCCTTGTCTTTCTTTATCATATTCATTTTCTCTTTCACATTAAAGGAGAAGAATTGATGAACATTCCATACTTTTTGTGGAAGAGCCTGTCTAAAATAGCTTCAGCTGCCCAAAGCGGCCATATCAGCGACTCAGTAATAGCTTGTATCATCATGGATTAATTAAGTTTTTGATCGCGGAGGAATTACAAAAGAGCAACCTAACATGGGAACAATTTTTAGTGGAAAAAGGGTTTCAGGAGAAGGTTAATGATGATCCTCAAGATTCTGTATCGCCCCCTCCAGCAGTTCAGACAGAATTTGATCCAGCACCAACATTTTATGAACCAATTCAATCCCAACCATCTCCAAAGAGGCATAGAGATGACGAAGAGGTTAATAAAATTTCAGTTATGGTCAGAAGAAGATCTGCAAGGTTAGAAGGCATTTCTGAACAAGGTATTGAAAAAGTTAGAATATCTAAAGATATGCTATCGAAAATACCCAAACATCCAAGAACTCGTTATACACAGAGATAGAATTTAGAGTCAACACCCCAGCCAGAATTGGAAGCTACTCAGTGTCAAGACCAAGCTCAGAGGGAAGAAGAGGAATCTAATCAAGTGGTAAGGCCTGATTCTCCTAGTTTAATTTCAAGTAAGTTACAGAAGAGGATTAAGAAATTTAACAAGCAAGTTCATGAATTTCAAGTTTTGGATAGATATGTTAAAAATGAAAATGAAAGTTCAAACATAGGAGTAGACAATTACAGAGAAAGAATGATACTCTTAAGAAAATACTGAAAATTTTGAGAAGTTAGGCTCACTGATGGAGTTTGCAAAACAAAAGGTCGAGGAAACAAAATAAATTTCTTAGGGATAAATCAGTACTAAAGGAATCAGTACCACAGACTGAGGATAATACAAGTTTGGAATTATTGGCTACAGTAGCTGCAGAAAACATTCTTCCTTCTTCCTCTAAAAGTTCCAAAGATAAAGAAAAATTCACAGAAGTTATCTATGAGTTTTTTAATCAATTTCTTGATGATGTCTGGACTAATACCCTAGATTTAGCATCAGTTGAAGTAAATACTATTATTAATGGACTGGAATAAATGATGAATTATATGACTTGGTCCTTATTTATCAACAACGATATAAACTTGAAGTACAACATATACAGGAAACTTGGTTTTCTGCTTACTTGGTTCATGAACAAAAGTGGAAGTCCAAGATACAGTCTTTACAGTAGCAATTAAATATTAAAGAAGAAGAAAAGAGGCAAATGTTTCAATTTGCTGAGAAAGCCATTTCTTGTAGAAGTCCTGCTAGAATTTATTCAATGTACCTGCATGAACAATGGGTAGGCCTTAAGATGATGAGATTGAATAATAAAAAAAAGTTCATGATAGGAAATGTTGATGACTTTGTGGATATTTATAATGACTCATCTACAAGGGAAAAGGATTTGTTGTGTGAAATTTATCAGTTTAAATTATTTGTAGAACATGAATTGGAATGGAATCCCAATCCTGTAGTAGGAGATATTCAGTTACGATCCTTTTCATCGTTTATTCAGAATCAAATTAAGTGGGAAATAGGGATGAAATTATTTTATAAGTTGGAATTCCAGTATGAACTTCACATCAGAGGACAGCATCCAGATCCTAAAGTAGCCTTTTCTAGTGATAGTGAATTCCTCAGGGATCCTATGAGGGTGAAACAATTTAGAATGAATCAGAGATTGAGATTACAGAGTTTTGAAGAACTTAGATCTTTTGGGACTTTGGCCTATTTGCAGGCCTCAGAGACCCATTGGAACTTGCTTCCTCCAATACTCAAACAACAGGACCCTGTGGGATACGCCTTTTTGCAGGTTTCCTTTTCGAGAACAAGTTTTTATGTGAATTCTCTATGAAGAAATGGTACTCAATGGCTTGGGTTAAGGTTCCATTTTCTTTTTCTCTAGTGCAGCAAAAATGAGTACAGTGTTACTGGGAAGTGGTATGATTTTGCAAAGAACTCTTCATGGAAGGAAGTGGATCGTCATTTAGGCTTTCAGGAAAGAAATGAAGTAAGTCACCAATCTTACAGTTGGACCAAGCTACATCAGAATTTACTATGGGCGGAATAAGTTGCATAGGGACATACAACAAACTTTCTTCTAGGGCAGATGTTTGGTGCTTGAATTGTCTATGTTTTAACCCTTATTTTGACCATTTTTGTGTCCTCTGAAATGTCCTTTAACCTCCTGTATCGTTATTTACCTTTCTTTTGACATCAAAGATCAAGGCTCATTGTTAATTTTTTAATAAATTTTAAATCTATTATGCTTATTCTGCTATAGAAATGTTCACACACATATATGCTTATTATGCTATAGAAATGTTCATTGTAACTTTCTAATCACATTTAGAAATCTATTATGCTTATTATGCTTATTTTGTTTATTAACATATTTGCGCAAATCCAACATGATTCCTAATTGTTCACACACATATATGTGTTTTATATTCTCCTTCTAAGAAAGTAGAACCCATAAATATTCCATCCTCCTAACCATCATTTTTACAGCCTCTCTCTCTCTCACCTCTAATTCTCGCAGGCATGCAATATATACTTGGAAACATGACTTGTAGCTAACTCCTAAAGTTCTTGTATTTGTAATTATCATTATTATTTTAAAATTTATTTTCATACTTAAGATAGTTTAATAACGTATATCTACAGGCTTGGCCTAATCCTGTAAGTTGAGTTGTTGTTTATAATTACATATGCACAAATGGAAATCAGACACATGGGTCTTATTTGGAATTGTGTCACCTATACCATCCTGCTGTTGGTTGCTCCGAGTTCATTCTGATGTAGATTTTCCTCAAGCAAGCTTGAACTCAAGCAGCCTATTGTCAATACTTTTGTATATCCACATGCTAATTCTTCAATGTTTATGGCATTACTAGAAAATTCCCAAATAGCTTCAAAGCCTTCAAATATGCCTTTGAACAGTTCTCAAATGCATCCACAAATTATTGTGCCCAAAAAAATGCTTCAGACAATTCTTCAGGTCTGCTCTTAGGTTTGTAGAGTTCCTATAGAGATCATCCTCCTGTTCTCACGACTCTCTAGACTGCTTACTTTCATCGGCTGTAGGTTATTCTTTCCTTTTCCTTAGTTTCAAGATAGATGTTCTTCTCAGGACATTTAAAAGGTGTCTTCTCGATGGTTGATACAACAAACTAAGTCATACAATTAGATACCAATGATAGGTGAAGATATTTATGTCAGTCATATCCACGACTGGAGGAAGTCATTTACAACAAACATCTAGTAAATTCATAAAAGGTAAGCCTGTGTCAATTTTCCAAACATCAACTTGTTGATTCACTTAATTTGCTATCCATACTCCTATTAATCATATCATCATCATCAAAATACTTTTCAACTAAGGTTGAGTAATATTCTCTTCAAAGTATACTTCTGCAACTGTTTTAAGCATTTCAGGCTCCCCTTATCAACATGCATCTTCCTTATGTCACATAGGTCCAAATTGTATTACTTCATACTTTACAAACTTCATACCTTCTTGTTTTCCTTCTGTTAATGTTAGTAATCCGATCCTAGGACCTGTTTCTTAGTGACCACCATATACCTTTGAGTCCATCCTCCAACAATGAACTCAAGGTGTACCTAAGGTCTTTGAGAGACCTTAAATGCAAGGGGATTCAAATTCCTACAGAGGCCTTATACAATGCCCTCGAGGGGATTCAAATTCCCACAAAGGCCTTATACAATGCTTGCAAGGGGATTCAAATTCCTACAAAGGAACCATTAGAAACTCCCACAGCCTGCTTTCATAAATGCTTGCAAAGGCTTAATTGAAACATGCTCGCAGCTCTAGGATATGCCCGCACAGTCCTTAAAATATGTCTGCATGGGAACTTTGAAATGCACGCAAGGGGGCTTCAGGAATGCCCTTAAATTATGCCCGCAGGGTGCTCTTAGAATTGCCTGTAGGGGCACTTTGAAATGCCCATAGGGCCCTTAGAAAATGCTCACTGTGATGCCTGCAAAGTGACCTTAGTCATGATTTCTTGTCATCATCAACTTCATGCTTTCCAAGTCATCAACTTCATGATTGTTTGACCTATGCCATGTCATGTTCTTTGATGTCTTTGTCTTGTCCTTCATTGTCTATTTAAGTCTCTATCATCAATCCTCCATGTCACCTTTGCCATGTCTTTGTCCTCCAACTTGCTTGCCATGCTTGTCCATGCTTGTCATACTTTGTCCTTTACCATGCTACGTCCTTGTTCTTTGTCCTCTGCCATGTCTTGTCCTTTTCCATTTCCATTCACCTTTGTCATTAATGTGGTGTCATGAATGACAACCTTGCTTATCACGGATTTATTGCATACTGGTCGTAGAACAAAGAAATCACTTTTTTTGCCTAGATTAGAGGATCTGTCGATTCTTTGAATCTTGACAGATCTCTCTCTAACTTCTAATGTTCAAAGGCATGCAAGATATACTTGGAAACATAACTTGTAGCTAAATAACAAACTTCCTACATTTATGGAACTCACTCCTAAAGTTCTTGTAATTGTTATTGCCATTATTATGTTAAAATTTATTCTCATACTTAAGATAGTTTAATAACGTATATCTACAGGCTTGGCCTAAGCCTGTAAGTTGAGTTGTTGTTTATAATTACATATGCACAAATGGAAATCAGACACGTGAGTCTTATTTGGAATCGTGTCACCTATCCAATCCTCTTGTTGGTTTCTCTGAGTTTATTCTGATGTATATTTTCCTTGAGCAAGCTTGACCTCAAGCAGCCTATTGTAAATACTTTTATATATCCACTGCTTAATATGCCCGCAAGAGGGCTAAGGAGAATGCCAATAGATCAATTTGAATGTTGTTGCAGGTGTGTTATGTGTCTTGGGGATGACCAAATAGATGAAAATCTATAGCAACTAATTGTTTATGGGCCTACCTTTCACTTCGAGCACATTGACAGGTTCCTTGCTAACAATACTAGATGTCCACTTTGTCTGGATATCTCTATTCCCTTGAACACAGAAAGTTATCTCATTGCAAGTAACATGGAAATAACTCCTACATTCATGGAACTAACTCCTAACTCCTAAAGTTCTTAAGTAACATGGATGCACAACATAGTGGGCTTCCTTCTATTTAGGTTCCTGGTCTAGGTCTTGTACTTATCCTTACACCTTTGAAAGTAATGGCATACAAGTAGGGAATACCAACATGAGAAGCGAACCCATGGTTTAACCTTGCGTCCACCTCACTAGTGAACTAACAAACTATTACAGTGAACCAAACTAGATAAGAAAACTATGTATTGAAGAGACTAGGAATTCAAATCCTTCTTTTCGAAACTTGGATTGCAACCTCCCAAGTTTGCGACTAAACAACAACATGGGGAAGGTTCCATCCCCTATTGGCTTCAAATTTCGATATGATTGGCAGACAATTAGTATGATTATCCTTTTGATCAATGTGTGCATCTTCCTCTTTCCACCTGGGCCATTGGAGAATGTATTTAATGCATAGCCATATTCATTATCATGTGGACTATCCTGTAGCCATCTCTGGAGGTGTTTTCACATCTAGGAATTTTGTTTGTGTATTTTGACTACGTTTCATGTTTGTCTGGTTCTCTTTGGTGTTTAGGGATGTATCCACACCATGGTTCCATACCCTATTGTATTCCATGGCTTTATCTCTGATATTATTATGTCCCTATGTGAAATATAGCAATTGTAGGGACACAATTATATGTCTGTCCAAGATTTCTCGTAAGGCACACCTAATGTTCGACATTAGAAATAAAATTTTGGATTTTTTCCATTATTTAAATAATTATTTTTTCGTGTTTTCATTGGATTTGCACTGATGATGTATTCAATAAATATAAGCTCGGGGGACTCTTCTGATAGGTGTCCAAGTAGACATCAGTGTCCATTAAATTCTAATGCACTGATATCCATCGCCACCCAGAGATCTGTAACTTTCATTGATCTTAGATTTTATGGGTTTTGGGAACCCTCATTCGGTTTCATTTCACATTTTTTCTAAGGCTTGATAGGGTTCATCACTGCATCTGTATTTCCATGAATATGGCTTGGTTTAAACACATGTAACAATAGAAAAAATCAGTAACCCACATTGTGTTTTGTTGGTTTAGCTCATCGAATCATGTTTTAAGCAGAATCTATACATGTTTGTGGATATGATGATTGTTTTTAGTTGCTTTCCCATGGGATCCGATGACTGTCTTGTTTAGTATATATAAATGGATAATCCCAAGAGATATTTTGATGCATATAGGATTTTGTATGTGGGATGTGGGTATCTTCATGATAAGTTTTCATTTTTTTTGCTTGGTTTTGAAGGTGTATTCGTTGGGATAAAAATACAAATGTGTGAATGCAATTTTGATGTTTTCATATTTGGCTTTTAAATTTATTTATAATTTTTAGATATTATTATGGGTTTTTAAAGATGACCATCTAGTTGTGGGGATTATAGGGTTGTTGTGGAGGATTGCATTTCAATGATTTTTTGACACTTGATTTGAGAACAATGGTGTGTATCCTATTAGTATCAACCAAGCAAGAGCTATGTACAAGAGGCATCCATAGTGCCATTCTCTTAGACCACAATATGATAGTGTTTGGGGGAACAAACGAGTCTAATAAGATAAATGATCTGCACATTTTAGACTTGTAGACCAAGGAATGGAGGTAGGATTGAATTCGAGGAATTCCACCATCCCCATGACAGAGACAAAGTGCAACTCTTGTTGGTGATAGTAAATTTGTTTATTTGGGGGTAGTGGAGAAAGGGGGAGGAAATTACTTGATTGATGTTCATATTCTGGACCTGAAGCTAATGAAATGGATTTCCCTTGCTGTGAATGGGATCTTCTTGCTCCCATAGATAGCCACACTACAATTGCTATTGAAAACATGCTTGTGGTATAAGGTGGATATTGTGGATACCATTACTTGGGAGAAGTTGATATTTTGGATCTTGAAACCTTAACTTGGTCTAGAGTACAAATCTTGAAACCTTAACATCTTGCAAATTTTTGCCCAATTTCTTTAAATTAAATTCACCCACCCTAGTACAAATCTAGGTTGAATAACCCCCTACTATGGAATATCATCTTGTGGTGTATTTTATCAGTTCCCCATAAGGTAGGTTTTCTCTTGGATCTCCATTGTGTTGTTACTTGAAAATATAACAGAGGATGTTAAAAAAATGTAATTGTTTTGTCAGGATTTCAGGTTTATTCAATGCAAAATAGTGGAAATATGCATTTTGTTTATGTAGACTCTAAAGTTTGATATTTCAAATATAATGATTTTCCCAAATATGTATTTTTTTGTTTTTGTGAATTTGAACTTGTTCAAAATAAGTGTATAAGTTTTTCCTTGGAAACTTACTAAATCCCATAATCTGGTATTTTATAGTGATTTTAGGAAAAACTTTGACCTTTTATTTCATGTAAATGAACCAATTGAACTATACTTGTTTGGTTACAACTAGTTATAGAAGGGCCATGTTCACTAGGAGTATGTGCTGGACATGAAACTATTAGCATTGATTGCAAGGTAATCATTCCTGCAACCTCTTACAGATCCATTTTTTCCCATAAACCTAAAATAATGCTGAAAAGGTTATAGTTGCAATCACTTCCCTTTTTAATCTATCTCTATGAAGATAGTTATTTGTATCAGACACGGCTTTTGCGAGAGGGAGCTATACCACTAACAGTGGAATTATCACAATCAGACACTGATTGGGATTCTCCAAAAGTGAAGTATCTGTCATCAATCCTCCATGTCACCTTTGCCATGTCTTTGTCCTCCAACTTGCTTTCCATGCTTGTCATACTTTGTCCTTTACCATGCTATGTCCTTGTTCTTTGTCCTCTACCATTTCCATTCACCTTTGTCATTAATGTGGTGTCATCAATGACAACCTTGCTTATCATGGATTTATTGCATACCGGTCGCAGAATAAAGAAATCACCTTTTCTTCCTAGATTAGAGGATTTGTCGATTCTTTGAATCTTGACAGATCTCTCTCTAATCTCTAATGCTCGAAGCCATGCAAGATATACTTGGAAACATAACTTGTAGCTAAATAAAAAACTTCATACATTTATGGAACTAACTCCTAAAGTTCTTGTAATTGTAATTGTCATTATTATGTTAAAATTTATTTTCATACTTAAGATAGTTTAATAACATATATATACAAGCTTGGCCTAAGCCTATAAGTTGAGTTGTTGTTTATAATTACATATGCACAAATGGAAACTAGTCACATGCGTCTTATTTGGAATCGTGTCACCTAGCCCATCCTACTGTTGGTTGCTCCGATTTCATTCTGATGTAGATTGTCCTTGAGAAAGCTTGAACTCAAGCAGCCTATTGTCAATAATTTTGTATATCCACATGCTTAATATGCCCGGAAGAGGGATAAGGAGAATTCCCATAGATCTATTTGGGTGTTGTTGCAGGTGGGTTATGTGTCTTGGGGATGACCAAATAGATAAAAAGCTACAACAACTAATTGTCTATGGGCCTACCTTTACTTGGAGTACATTGACTGGTTCCTTGCAAACAATACCACATGTCCACTTTGTCTCATTATCTCTATTCCCTTAACCATAGAAAATTATCTCGTTACAACTGTTACTCACAAAAACTACAATTGGAGTATAGTAATACATTAGACAACAGAGTATCAACTTGTTCTAGTAGGAATAAAAATTTTCATTGACATTCTTCTCAATCTTTGATCAATTCAATGTCATTGCTTTTCTAAGGTATAAAACTATTAATGGCATCTGCTAAATACTTGCATTGGTTACTTCTATTCTTAAGCTTGATTTTATAATCAGGATTAACCATAATTGATTGTGGGCAGACGAGATAATATCCATTGCCTAATTCTTCCCCATTAGGCATGACAAAATTTGGTTCAATTCTTTTTATGTAACCCTTTGCAACCTTCGATTGAACATTAAAATATGTCAGTAAACATTTTTTTCCATTCAATCCCGCATCTCAAGATGGTAATTGTGGTCAAACCTTCCAATAAACAAATTCTTGTGAGATTCCTCAGAATAAGAATGGAATATTAAACATAGAAATAAACAGGCTTAGAACTTACCTGTTGTATTGATTTTCCAATTGGGTCACGATTATGTTCTCCCAAAGTCAATGGAGTTTGTTTTGGCAAAGCATGATTAGGACTCATAGAACCCTATTAGTAAATAAATACTTGTAACATATAGTGAAATAACGATTCTAACATTGCACTAAATATTAAATAGTTTGAAAACTTACCGTCGACTTTGGAGTATGAAATGTATTAGACTTTGGAGTATCAAATGTATTCGATGGTATAGGAGCCATTGTATTTTTTTCCAATGAACCTTGACTAGGATGATTCTGGAGACTCTGATAACAATGATTAGTGTAGGGACTTGTCTACACTATTTCAACTATTTTACTAAGAAATTGTGAGTTTCTACATCAACGAATGAAAGGATTACCACAAGTTTCTCAAGATCTATATTCATTCATCAAAACTCATTAAGATCTAAAGCCATTTGAGAATTAAATTCATACATGATGAGCAAAATTCAAACTCATAGATGGTAGAAACTTTAATCCATTCATATTAAAACAATGAAGAAGTACATCCTTACCATGGACCTTGGTGTGAATCCCTCCTCCATTTCCATGAGCTTTCCTTCCTTCACCTTGCTTTTGAAGAATTTGAGCTCTTCTTCCTCCTTCAGAATCTTTTCAATATGCCTTTGCTCTTCCTTTGTGTACTTTACAATGCCTCCCATGACTTTCTTATATAGCATTGGGAAATGACCCTTAGGCTTTTCTTCTAAATGTGGGATTACTCCTTTTCTCATTTTAAATTATTTTAACCTGAAAACCCACTTTTCCATAGTTTTTAGGCTTTTTGCACAACTTTAAGCGCAATTATTGCATTTTAATGCATTCTTCTTCACTTTTTTATTGGTGTAGCTTAAGTTTGGACCCTTAATAAGCGGTTTGATGAACGAACTTGGTTTCCTTAGGTTCTTACTGTCTTCACCTAATCCTTCCATTTATGAGAGAAGTGATTAGATCAGAGAGGACTTGTCTCTGAATGTACTTGTGTTTTTGTCTTCATGTTGTGGGCGAATAGTAAAAATGTGCTTCTTCTATCACATGACTAAGGGTGTTAATTTGATTTTTAACAAATGCCCCCTAATGTGTGAGGTCTGAAGCAGAGCTAAGGGACGAAAAACATTACTAAAATATATACTCTGTATACTGATACTCTTTATACTAATACTCTTTATCGTTCAAAGCAAGGACAGAGGAAGGAAAACTCACAAGCGCAGGATTGAGGATCACAGCTACAAAACATAGCAATTTCTCAAATATATAATATCTTCCTAAGGCGGGCATACCCATGCTCAGCAGTAAACAAGCATGGCCACAAACAATACACAGTGGATCCATGTCAAAAGTAAATTTTTCTGAAGTGTAAACATGCACATTGATGAGTGCGATAACAAAGTCTTTATTGAACTTCTGACATGGCAGTCTAGTCTTGCACAACTCGGGCAGTGCATCGATGGGTGATACAATTGTTTTTGCCAAGGTCTTCAATACAAACCGACAATAGTACGAGTTCATATCATGCGAATAGGTGATCTGATGTCGAGCATAATAAAACACCATCTGATTACCAGTCATTGATGTATATCGTTAACAAATGCAAAGAGACCCACCGATAATGATGATGGACTCTAAGGTACTGAGTACAAACTAACAAGTCTGAATAGATGTTCTAAAGTCGAATGCTTGTAGAATCAAACAATCAGGGGTCATTGATGTATACCCACTGTCATTTTCAAGGAAGCCTGCCACTAATGACTGCAGGATCCAAGGTACTCTTAGGTTTCTAGATCAATGTCCTAGATGATGATTTGATGTCGATAGGAATAGATCCATTCGAAGGAGGGAATTGATGTATCCCACATCAACCGATACGAAACAAAGATCAATAGTATGATATAATTTGGTAGAACTGCAAGATCCAACACCATATACTGACACAAGGAAGGACGACATGATTGGTCAGGAATATGTGAGGAATGGACAACTCGGTTTGGACTTCCCTTGAACACATTACATGACGCAAAATGGACACTTGGAAACATAGGACTTTGAGTAACCGCCCTTAATGAGATCCACTAATGCCAGATGCATTAACGAAAGCTTCATTGGTGATGAGAAGGATAACCCATCGGTGGATATTTGTTCAAAATACTGGTACATTTTCCTAAGGAAAATGTAGACGGTGTACTGACCGCGGATACAATTTTATGTGTTGTGTTCAAGGGCTACAAGGACTAACTTTTGCCATTTTTCTCAAGGTTTATAATATGAAGTTATTCAAGTCTCTCCCTTTTTGTATTTTGTGTTTTTTAATTTTTATGCTTTTTAATTTTTGTTTTTTAAAGAATAAAGAATGTTATGATACATAGGAGGGAATGAGTGTTGCATGGGCGTATGCCTATTTTTCAAGGGCACGGGTTAGGATAAGGCAAAAATCCATCTTGAAAACAAGGGCTATGCTAGTTGTGCACACTCTTATAGATGTTCCCTCCCAAGATAGGCTATCTGAAGCAGGATTATGTGTCGACGGATGCTGAAGTAATACCATGTGACTGAGCTTATACAATTTGGTGAAATGGCCAAGTAGGAATATTTCAATGAGGTGTACTTCAGCTTGAGTCTTGTGAAAAATGCCAAAATCATAGATCATCATGAATCATGGTCTATCTTAACTACCTGAATCAAATAGTTTGAACTGTCAAAGTCTTCAAGTCCTGAAATCAAAAACCATTTCACTACCCAACAGTTTAGTTAGACAGTGGTTTAGAGGTGCATTTAATATCTAAAAAGATAGCCAAAAATGAGGAATTATGCATCTTTCTATCATTCAAAAGGATACGGTTTGGACATGTATGAATAAAAGATAAGTCAAAATACTTATGATTTACCATATGTGTTCGTTGTGCAGCTGATGTATGAGAGGAAGCATCCCCTTTCAAATTGAATTCCTAGAAGCTATGAACCTTTAGTCTTTGATCTGCCAGTAGTGGGTTAGTTTCGATGTCGAACTAGAAAATTTTGAAACAGTTTCCCATGTTTTCAAGTTTTTCCAAATTTTTCATGTTTTTGTTTGTATGAACATTTTTTGGGTGTTATCTGTAAGAAAAAGAATAAAAAAGAGAAATAGTATTTAGACTATTATTTTTGGTGTGTGCAAAATTTACACACTTTTTGGGTTATGATATAAGCTAGGTTATTTTTGTTTTACTTATGTCCTTAAATTATGTGTTCAATTAAATTGGCCATGAAATAATGTACATGCTCGCTTTTTGGTATGATGTTAATGACTTAGATGCCAATCAAGTACATAGTTGGCCAAAGAATCAGCTAAACTATTCAGACTTCTAGGAACGTGTATGTATTAAATAAACTCAAACTAATGCTCTAAAAGACGTACTCGTAGAAACATTCTAAACAGTGTAGGATGTCGAACCTGATACTGACCATTTAACTGGGATACAACTAATTTTGAGTCCAGTTTGATAATTATTCGTCGGATGCCAAGGGTGATAGCCTTAACAAGAAGCTCAATGACTGCGCTATATTCTGCAACATTGTTGGTTGCAGATCCAAGAAAAATGCCTCCTGAACTAAGAACTTCGTTATTAGGTGTGAAAATGACCCATGCAGCGGAAGCAATGTTCCGAGAACTACGGTTGGCACCATCCGCATATCCCAAATATTTGGAAGATTCTTGTGCCATCTGCCAAAGTGACAATGCCAATCAAGATAAGTGTGTGCCTGAAATAACTAATGTACAAAAGTTTATACAAAGAATACAACATAATACAACAAATGGTGTGAGGCATCAGTACCTACGCGAGGTATTTCCTCAGATAGAGACCATTTCTAATCTCCAACCTGGGTTCCCCATCAAAATTGACCAATTCATAAGCTCCCTTTTTTAACACAGTTTTGACAGCAAGTGGGCCAAACCATTTAGCTATAAATTTCCCTTCTCCTATTTTATCTTTGTCTTGGTCACAAACTAAAACTAGATCACCTTCAGAAAAGACTCGGGGATGGATGGACTTGTCATATTGTGTTTTAACCCTCTTCTTGTGTGCTTCTATGTTTAGAGAGGCTTCTCTTCTAGTTTCATCAAGATCATGGAGATGGAGAAGCCTTTCCTCTTCCGCAGAAGTGTTAGGTAGGAGTTCGACAACTATCTTTAATGATGGGATTTCACATTCAATCGGTAACACGACTTCCTCTCCATAAACCAATTGGAAGGGAGTGAATTCGGTTGCAGTTTTAGCGGTTCCAAAGCGCAGTAAACAACATCAAGTGCCAGTTATTCTTGTTTTTATTAATCATCCCCTGTAACATAGTTTTCAAAACCTTGTTGATGGCTTCTACTTGTCCATTATCTTGAGGGTAATAAGGCGAGGAAAAGTCCTTCCGCAATCCAAACCGGTCTGTAAGTTCATCCATACAGGAATTCCTAAAATGACTTTCGTTGTTAGTAGTGATCTCTTTGGGTACACCAAACCTTGCTATTACATGATTGAATAGAAAATATGTTGCAATTTTACCCATGCAATTGAGTGTAGGCATCGTCTCAACCCACTTGGTGAAGTAGTCCACTGCTATGATGATGTAGTGGTGGCCATCAGCTGAAGGTGGTTGGACCGTCATATAATCAATGTCCCATTTTGAAAGTGGACCCACAGTTACGACAGGGTGTAAAGGAGTAGGATGTTCTCGCATTTTTCTTGTGTACATTTGGCAAGGGTGACACTTTTTGACAACATTAATGCAATCTTTGAAAATTTTAGGCCAAAATTATCCTGCACGCAAGATTTTCTGGGCAGTTGCCAAGCCAGAAAGATGACCGCCACATGCCCCAGCATGGCAATCATTCAACACTTATTCAGCTTCCTTATGTACTAAACAACGTCTCTGTAAAATTAGTCACAACAGATCTATTGAAAAAGAATATCAATCACAAATATGTAAAACAATTTGGGGTAAAAACTGTGCAAGAAAGATACATCAATGCTCTATAATCCAGAAATGATAGAATTACAATACAATACTGCCACAATCAGTGAGCAATTCCAATTAGCCTGTTGATGTATATGTAACTTCAGAATGTATTTCACCTATGTATTTCATCTATGTATATTGTACTCCTATAGATATGTGTTATTCCTCTATAAGGAAGTGTCGTCATTTGTATTGACAAGTGTCACAAGTGTCATAACTTGCTGATGGGTTATTAGACCACCATGTGTGGTGTCGGCCCTAATTAAGTTAACCATGGGTTATTAGGCTAAGATAAACAAGTCGGCCCCATTAGTTTATTGGGAAAGACAGGACAAGTATAAATAGAGATTAGGAGATCTCTATTTGGACATCTCATTACTCACTTCTACATCACTCAGAAAGTGGCGCACATGTGAGGAGGAGGATCATCTGCTAGGAGAAGACTATCTCTTGTACTTGGGTTGTACTTTGGTTATATTATTGCTCTATCTATCTCTGAGGAAGTTGTGGGGTTTTTCACCTTAGGGTTTTCCCCATGAAAAATTTGTCTGTCTATTGCCTCTTATGTTTTCCTCTTGTTGTGATTGACATAATTGACATGCTTGATATGATTGATATGTTGTACATGTTATTCTCTCAGTAAAGATTCTAGAGTATATTGAATTAATGCTCAAAACATTAACATGGTATCAGAGCTTCCCTGAGAATAAGACATTGTGCAGCGGTAGAAATTAGGGTTTCTTGTTTATTGGGTTTCTCTCCACATATTTTGGAAACGCAGTAAGGTAGATTGACTCTACTCATCAAGGAGAATCTATCTGTCCAATCAGAATTCAATTCTGAGCACTTTCAGGTTTGGCCCTAAAAATCAAGGTTTCCACAAAAATAGGAATTTCTGAAATCTAAAGACATAGCTAGAAGCTCCTTGGAAAAATAAAAGTTTAGAGCTTTGGATCAAGATTTTTGGTTGGGTGAAGCTACAAGAAACTAAAACCCTAATTCAGGGTCCTCCCTAGTGAATCCGGGAAGACTAAAAGGCATTTTTGAAGGGTGAAACTTTGTAGATATCAAATTCTGAATATACCAGGCTGATTGGCTCATCAAGGCGCATCTTTATATCCTTTCAAAAGTTTGAAATTCAAAGTTTGAATTTTTAGGTCTTCACTGACAAACCCTAATCCGAGACCAGATCCAGTTTTCAGCAAATCAAGTGGTAAGACCTAAAACTTTTCTATTTCCATTTGAAGTACTCTTTAAAGATGTCTCACCACACCAAGCTTAAGGATAAGCTTGAAGGGACTGATAACTTACACACATGGAAGTATAGGATTGGGTTAATCCTGGAAGAAAATGAGTTGGACACTTATATAAGTGAAGATGTCCCTGTCCCAGAGGGAGAAGAGGCTAAGGCTCTTCACAAGAAGAACTTGGTCAAGGAAAAGAGGATTATTGCTAATTCTATCAAGGATCATCTCATCCCCCATGTGTCATCTCTGAAGACACCCAAGGAGATGTTTGATTCCCTAACCAATCTATTTAAAGGGAAGAACATAAATGGGAAGATGACTCTGCGGAACCAATTGAAAGGGGTAAAGCTTCAAAATGGAGAGACCATTCAATCCTATTTCTCTAAGGTATCTCAAATCAAGGAACAACTCGAAGCTATGGATGAAATTGTGGATAATGGTGAAGTTCTCATGACCACACTAAATGGCCTACCTGGGTCATGGGATTCCTTTATTCAAGGAATCTGTGCAAGAAAAAAACTGGTCTCCTTCAGTAGACTGTGGGAGGAATGTTCACAATAATAGGCTAGGCTTGTAGCCTGGGAAGAGAAGATGGGTAATGAAGATCAAGCTCTCACAGCACACACCAAGACAGGAAAGTCCAAGAGTGAGCATTCTCATGCCAAGAAATATTCACACTACCATCAACATAAAGATAAGAAAGATCTAAGATGCTTCACATGCAATGAGAAGGGACACTTTGTTGTAGATTGTCGCAAGAACAAAAGGGGAAACAACAACAACAAATTCAACAAGAAGAAGAAGAATTAAAAAAGAAGATATCATGCTCATGCTGCTAAGGATGATGAATCTCGCAAGAAGAAGGATAGATCAAAAAGTGATGACTCATCAAGTGAAGAGGAATATGTTCTAATCTTTGTTCTCACAGGTACTATCTCTCATGGTTGTAATGATTGGCTTATTGATAGTGGGGCTTCTAAACACATGACTGGGTTTAAAGAATCTTTTGTAAATCTATCTGAACATGAATCACCCCATAAGGTGAAACTTGGGGATGATTATCAATATCCTATCAAAGGAAGAGGGGAAGCCTCCTACAACCTAGACACTAGAAAGTCTTTGAAGATGAAAGATGTGTTATTTGTACCTGGGCTCAAGAAGAACCTACTCTCCATCTCTGCATTGGATGCAAAAGGCATGATGATTGCATTGTAGATGGCCAAGTCCTAATGTGGCCAAAAGGTAAAACTATTGATGATGCAATGGTGATTGGAGAGCAAGAGGGAGGATTGTACAAATTGAAGGGACAAACTGAACATGCCATGGTACATTAATCCATGGATCCAAGTGAACTTGGGCATAGGAGGCTTGCACATGTGCACTATAGAGCACTACCAAGTGCAAGTAAAGCTGTAGAAGGTATTCCTGAAATCAAGTCAAAGCATGAAGGTGTTTGCAAAGGATGTGAAAAAGGAAAGAACATTAAGAAGGCATTTCCAAGCAAAGCAAAGCAAAAGGGATCTTGGAAATTATCCACTCCGATGTATGTGGTATGATGTCATCCAGTTCTCTGAGTGGGTATGTATACTCTGTCTCTTTCATTGATGATTTTTCTTGGAAGACTTGGGTTTACTTCTTGAAGAACAAAGATGAAGTGTATGATAAGTTCAAGGAATTCAAAGCCTTGATGGAAAATCAAACTAATAAGAAGATCAAGACATTCAAATCCGACAATGGTGGAGAATTCACTTCAGGTGATTTCAAGAAACTATGCAGTGATTCAGGGATTAAGAGGGAGTTGACTTCTCCCTACAATCCACAACAAAATGGAGTTGCAGAAAGAAAGAATAGAACAATCATGGAAGCAGCATGGGAAATGTTGCATGAACAGGATCTGCCTATGCATCTATGGGAAGAAGCAGCTAGGACAACTGTATATGTGCAAAGCAAAACACCTCACAAGATATTCGACAACAAGACACCAGAAGAAGTCTTCACTGGTAAGAAACCTGAGGTTAGCCATATCAGGATATTTGGTTGTCCAATATACATACATGTTTGAAAGGAAAAGAGGACAAAGCTAGATCATTCAAGAAAGAAGGGCATCTTTGTGGGGTATAGTGAAAGATCGAAGTCTTACAAAATATACTTTCTAGGGTTCAAGAAGATTGACGTCAGCAGGGATGTAACATTTGATGAAGACTCAACTTTCATCAAGTCAAGAAAGGCACCTGTTGAAGATCATGAAGAACCAAACGAAAACATATTTCAAGACACCACCATGAATGAAGCAATTCCAGAAGCAGATCGTGAAGTTGAAGATCCAAAAATACCTATAGATCCACCCCGTGAGAATAACTCTCACAAGAGGAAACCTACATGGGATAGAGAGCTCATTCAAGATGCAAAAAGGTATGGCATTCCAGAAGAAGAACACAGAGCAAGGAAGAGAACTAGATCGAACACCAGTGATGTTCCCTTACTCTGTGATATTATGAACAAAGAACCTTCCAGTTATGAGAAAGCAGTTGAAAAGAAAGAATGGAAGGATTCTATGGCCGAGGAATATCAGTCGATCATGAAGAATGATGTTTGGGATGTACTCCCAAGACTTGAAGGGAAGTCTATGGTGACTTCCAAGTGGATCTACAAGATCAAGCATGCTGCAGATGGCAGCATATAGAAGTACAAAGCAAGATTTGTAGCTCGTGGTTTCTCCTAGAAAGAGGGGATAGACTATGAAGAAACTTTTGCTCCTATAGCCAGGTACACTTCCATCAGAACAGTACTTGCTTTGGTTGCAGTCATGAAATGGAAGATACACCAGATGGATGTCAAGACAGCCTTCTTGAATGGTGTAGTCGAGGAGGAAGCGTATGTGGAGTAGCCACTTGGTTTTGAGACACATGACAGAGAGTCATATGTGTGCAGGTTGAAGAAATCCTTATATGGCTAGAAGCAAGCTCCTAGGACTTGGTATGGTAGGATGGATAGTTTTCTATCTAGTTTAAGCTTTACCAAAAGTAAAGCAGATTCCAACCTTTACTACAAGGTTGAGGAAGGCAATCCATTGATACTACTTCTGTATGTGGATGACCTGTTTGTTACAGGAGAAGATAGTTTGATTACTAATACCAAAAGGAAGCTTGCTGCCGAGTTCGAGATGAAGGACTTGGGGATGATGCACTATTTTCTAGGCATGGAGGTGTGGCAGAGTGTAGATGGGATCTTTCTTGGATAAGGGAAGTATGCAGTAGAGATCCTGAATAGGTTCAGGATGATGGACTGCAACGCCATGGCCACACCTATTGCATCAAACCTGAAGCTTCTATGTGATGCTTCATCTGATCCAATTGATGTCACTATGTATCATCTGATGATTGGGTCCTTGATGTACCTGACGAACATGAGACCAAATAATTGCTTTGCAGTGAACACATTGAGCCAGTTCCTGACAGATCCGAGGAGTGTTCACCTAGTTCCTATGAAGCATATTCTGAGGTACCTGAAGGGTACAGTTGATTATGGGCTCAAGTATGATGCGAATCAAAAGTTTAACCTACAAGGTTATGTTGATTCAGACTAGGCAGGAAATGCTGTAGATAGGAAGAGCACTTCTGGGTGCTGCTTCAGTATGGGATCAAGTGTGATCTCTTATTTTAGCAGGAAGCAATCCTGGGTAGCACTGAGTATAGCCGAAGTAGAGTATGTTGTAGCTTGTTCGACTTGTTGTGAGGCAGTATGGCTCAGGAAGCTACTGTCTAAGTTATTTGATCTCTCACTGGAGGCTAGTGGTATCTTTTGTGACAACCAGAGTTCTGTGAAGTTGTCCGAGAACCCGGTGTTCCACGATAGGTCAAAGCACATTGAGATCAAATATCACTATATCAGGGATAGGGTGCAGAGAGGAGTAGTGAATCTCCTCTATGTTGCGACGGATGAGAAAATTGTAGATTTGTTGACGAAACCACTAGCCAGAGTGAAGTTTGAATACTTCAGAGATAGGCTTGGTGTTCTTCATATTGACGACACTTAGAGGAAGAAGTGATGGACACATTTGTTGGAGCCATTCCAAGCATGGTGAGAAGAGGATCTTTCCCATGGCTATGGATGTAAGCATTGGGTATTGAGCATCAGGACAATGCTCCAGTTACTGCTCTGTACATGCATCATGTTGGATGTTGGCTATGATCAGTTGGATCATGTATATGTACATGCATCATGTTGGATGCTGGATATGATCAGTTGGATCATGTATATGTATATGTATCAGATGGATACATTGTATGATCAGGTAGATCATGTATGTTCATATGTATCAGGTGGATACATGGTATGCATCAGGTGGATGCATTGATGATTAGGATGACCATTCCATGATGACATGCACCAAGTATATGATTTGACATGATCAAATGGATCATGTGTGATCAGTCCAAAGACACAGATGCACAAAGCCTTTCCGATATGGTGGTAGATGTGTTCTCCCATGTGCGTTGATGTAAGTGCAGAGCCTTTCCAACATGGTGGTAGATGTGTTCTCCCATGTGCGTTGATGTAAGGGCAGAGCCTTTCTGACATGGTGGTAGATGTGTTCTCCCATGTGTGTTGATGTTAGTGTAGAGTCTTTCCGACATGGTGGTAGATGTGTTCTCCCATGTGTGTTGTTGTAAGTGTAGAGCCTTTCCGACATGGTGGTAAATGTGTTCTCCCATGTGCATTGATGTGAGTGCAGAGCCTTTCTGACATGGTGGCAGATGTGTTTTCCCATGTGCGTTGATGTGAGTGTTGAGCCTTTCCCGGATGGTCAGAGGAAAGTCCTTCCATGCCAGTGAGTGTAAGTGCTATGTTGTGTGCATCTGGACTATGCTTCGTAGACGATGATCAGTATGATTATGAGTATCAGGATGATACTCCATGGTCGTGGACAGGTTGTGTAGTTACATGTAAAAGATCCTGGGAGATCCAATAGGTTGAGCAATATGCTCGTAATCAGTCCCGGGATGCTCTTTCGAGGTTTTGTTGATGCACGTAATCAGTCGTGAGGATTCCACAGTATGGCCAGTGATGATGAAGACCTAAAGGTGGTGGGCCTACATCCAGTATGAAAAAGGACTGGCTCTGTAGAACTTCCTATGACGATTAGATTCAGAGATTGATTGAGATAGTAGCAGCAATGATGACGACGATGATTCGAGGACGATGATTCTCTGATGATGATCCATATAAGAAGACTTGTTCTAGTAGATCAGTGTCGAGAAATACCTTCCTAGTTAAGAGGGAGTGTTGATGTATATGTAACTTCGGAATGTATTTCACCTATGTATTTCATTTATGTATATTGTACTCCTATAGAGATGTGTTATTCCTCTATAATGAAGTGTCGCAAGTGTCGTAACATGCCGATGGGTTATTAGACCACCATGTGTGGGGTCGGCGCTGATTAAGTTAACCATGGGTTATTAGGCTAAGCTAGACAATTCAACCCCATTAGTTTATTGGGAAAGACAAGACAAGTATAAATAGATATCGGGAGATCTCTATTTGGACATCTCATTACTCACTTCTACATCACTCAGAAAGTGGCACACATGTGAGGAGGAGGATCATCTGCTAGGAGAAGACTATCTCTTGTACTTGGTTTGTACTTTGGTTGTATTATTGATCTATCTATCTCTAAGTAAGTTGTGGGGTTTTTAACCTTAGGGTTTTCCCCATAGAAACTTTGTGTTTCTATTGTCTCTTATGTTTGCCTCTTGTTGTGATTGACATGATTGGCATGCTTGATATGATTGATATGTTGTACATGTTATTCTCTTAGTAAAGATTGTAGAGTATATTGAATTAATGCTCAAAAAATTAACATAGCCAAGGAGGTCATTCGAATATACTGTATGGCGTAGCTTGGCTCCAACTAGGAGTGCTCATCATCATCGGTGGTGGTCATCAATACACAAGTAACTGTCAGACAGGTGTCAAACTGAGTCTAACTGAGTGTAATAAGTGTAACTGATGTTAAGTTGCACTAATGTAGGGATGGAGGCTCAGTGGAGGGCACAGGAGGAGTTAACTGCACTCATAATAGGTAGTCAGGTCTCATTGGAGGTCAATTGGAGTGATAACAGCAGTTATGGGTCAATCGGAGTGATAATTGAAGTGAACTAAGTTGTAGGTGAGAAAAGGCGCCCTTCTGCAGTGGAAGGTGAGAAGCAGGCGCCTACCTGACTATGAGGGATAAATCTGAGTGGAAAGTGGCTCCCGAGTGCTGGAAGACTAGGGACTAGGTGCTGGAGGCATCAAACTGGTGATTGGGCAGCATGCGGGTGCATGCAATGCATGCAAAGTACATAAATGAATGATAATATATCCTAACACCCCCCCTCAAGCTATACTATGACGTAAAAAATAAAATGCAGGGCCTTGGTTACTGAGACCAAAGGTCAACCCAATGCAATAATCCAAAAAATGCTGAAAATAAGCTAAGTGAGGAAAGAGGGAAAACCTGGTGGGAAGAAAGCCCCCCCTCAAGCTAAACATAAAAATGGATCTAATTTGTCTCCACCATGATGGAACTCACCCCCAACATTGAACGAAGGTAAGAGAATTTCTTCTCAGTGAAGCTCTTGGCGAAGATGTCTACAATTTGCTCATTGGTAGGGCAATATTGCAAAATGATAGTGCGATCATGCACCAACTCTCGCATGTTGTGCATATGAATCTCAATGTGATTGGTCCTCTGCCACTGAAATGGATCGTTGGAGATCTTAATAGCATTTTTTTGTCACAAAATAGGACATTCGAAGTAGTGCTACCAAAATCAAACTTGGAAAGAATACCCTGCGACCAAACTACCTGAATGCAAGCATTGACTACCCCTCAATACTCTGCCTCTACTGAAGAAAGTGCAATGGCTTCTTGCTTTTTGCTTCACCAGCAAATAGGGCCATGTCCAATCATGAAAACATATCCAGAAGTGGACTTTCGATCTATGCTACCACCTGCCCAATCTGAATCAGTAAAACCAATGAAATCTAGCTCAAAATCTGTAGCATAATGTATGCCAAAATGTATCATACCTTGCACATACTACAAGATATGCTTCGCTGCCCACCAATGAAGCTCATGGGGCTGCTGCATATACCTTGATACAACACTCACAGCATAATTAATATCAGGCCTTGAGTGTGTCAAGTAGAGTAGTGAACCAATCAATTGTCGATACATAGTGCAATCTGCAAGCGGTGTAGAATTTCCCTCTTCAAGGCTGATTCCTGAGAGGAATGGAAATGGAGTAGCCTTACATTCTTCCATATTAAAATTTAATAGTAGGTCTTTAGCATACGTTTTCTGATATAATGTGATCCCATTAAAATTTTGAGCTATCTCCAAGCCCAAAAATTACTTAAGCAAGCCCAAATCGCTCATATCAAAAGCTAGATTTAAAGCGATTTTTAGCTTGTTGATTGTAAGGAGAGTGCTACCAAAAATGAGAAGATCATCAACATATAAAATAATAATCAACAAATTACCTTTAACTTTATGTAGGTACACATTGGGATCAGATTTGCATCTTTTGAAATTCTGAGAAAGAAGGAAGGAGTCCATCTTTGCGTACCAAGCTCTTGGGGTATGTTTCAATCCATACAAAGATTTCTTCAACCTGCAAACTAATGATGGATCTGATATGTATCCTTTTGGATGCTTCATATATAATTCTTCATCAAGGTATCCATGTACAAAAGCACTCTTCACATCCATATGGTGCACTTCCCAGTGCTTGGATGCAGAAATGGCTAAAACTAAGTGGATGGAATCCATCTTTATAACCAGTGCAAAAGTCTCAGTGTAGTCCACTCCTTGGACTTGGGAGAAACCTTTTTCCACCAACCTAGCTTTGTATTTGCTGATAGATCCATCAGAGGCAACCTTTGTGCAGTAGATCCACTTGCATTGAACTAATTTTCTTCCAGGTGGAAGAGAAACTAGCTCCCATGTATTGTGCTTTTGAAGAGAACTGTACTCTTCATCCATGGAGGTTTGCCATCATGGATCTCGGTGGGAATGGTAGTATGATTTGGGATCTTAACCAATAATCAAATAAAATTTCTCAAATAATAATGGATCAGAAAATGAAAGATCCATACCTGCTCTTTGAAAGTCAGCTCTTGTTCTCCTTGGATTAGTAGGATTTCCAATGTTTGGAGCAACAGATTGTAGAGTGTTTTGGGCCCACTTTGGTAACTGAGGAGAATCATTATGGTCGGATTCTGAATCTGATATGTCATGGCCATCAAGGTCTGATTAAATATCAGAGATATCAGATCCAATGCTTTCTTCATATTCTCTTGAATCTTCTTGTTGTGGAGGCTGTGGATCGGCAGTGTTTTCCTCGACTAGTTTCAGATCTGGCAGCGGTTATTCAAACTTCACACTTCGCTCTATGAATATATTTTTGGATCTGATATTCATGAGTTTATATGCATTTGATTCTTCTCCATATCCTATTAGTATTCATTCAATACTTTGTGGATCCAAATATTTTCTCTTATCAGAAGGAATTCTAGCCCATGCGGTGGAGCCAAAAACCCTCAAATTGGACACATCCGGTTTGTGACAAGTGAATTCTTCGAAAGGTGTTTTACCTTTAACAGATGAATGTGGAACTCAGTTCTGAGTGTATGCAGCAACATTCATGGCTTCAGCCCAAATATTTGCAGCCAAACCTTTTGACTCAAGCATACACGTAGCCAGCTCATTCAGTGACCGATTCTTCCTTTCCGCTACATCTTTTTACTGGGGTGTGTAGGGAACTGTATGTTGGATCTGAATTCCTCTTTCGGCAAAAAGTTGCAGAAAATCAGTCTTGATATATTCTCCAACTTTATCATATCTAAGAGCTTTGATCTTTCTCTTAGTGGCAGTCTGAATAGAAGCCTTAAAATCCTTGAATTTTCCAAGCACTTCTGACTTGTGTTTGAGAAAAAAATACCCAAGTAAAGTGGGAGAAGTCATCAATGAATGTCAAAACATACCTTGAACCATTCATGGACATATTTGGCAGTGGACCACTAATATCAGAATGTATGAGACCCAAAATAGTAGAATCTCTGCTAGCTTTGTCGCGGTCGAACTTGTGCTCAGGGTGCTTCCTAATAATGCAACCGGGGAAAATTCCCTTCGAGGAATGGAGTTGCGGAATACCATCAACCATGGATTTCTATTGTAATAGTAGAAAATACTTGTAATTAAGGTGTCCAGACCTTTCATGCCAAATCCTGCTAACCTCATTTCCATGAGTGAGGAGAGCAGTGGGCTTTTCAAGCGGCACAAAGTGAGAAAACTCATAGTATTTTGCAGTGTGGTTTGCCTTTCTGAATGCAATAAGTCTTCCACTTTCAATATCAAAAATTTCAACTTTGTTAGGGCTGAATGTAACTTGAGTCAGTTCACTAGTGTGTGTCATTTGATACACAGAAAGTAGATTCGAAGCCAAGGAAGGCACATAGAGAACATTCTAAAAACTTCCATGCTCTAAATGGATGGTACCTTTACCCTTTGAAGAAATTTTTGAGTCATCTCCCAAATGGATGGGGATGGAGCTGCTTGGATCAAATGAAGAGAAGGAGTCAATATTTGCATCCATATGATTCAAGGCACTGGAATCTATCAGTAGAGTGGTGGGTTTTGAAACAGTTGCCATGAGTGTTTGACCTCTTTCATGATCACCATTTCTATCCTTCTTCCGTGCACCATCGGGAAGAGTTAAGAAGGGCCATTTGATCTATTGTCTTATTCATGCATGAACTTTCATGATGAAATCCATGGTTGCAATAAGTACATTTAGATTTTTCTTTACCCTTTTGCTTGTTCCTTGAACCGGATGATGCATCCGATGGTTTGATTTTCTCTCTTTGCTCGGATGGTTCGAATTTGGGCTTCTCTTTCTTTTGCTTCCTTTTGCCATTTGAATTCTTGGATCCTTGAACAAATAGGGCTGAATCTTTGGAGCTTATAGACCCCATTTGAATCAACTTGTCATGCTCTTTGGTATCAGATTCAATGAAGGCATTCAAGGTAGGTATCTTCCAATTCGTGGTAGTTAGCCGACCGGAATTGAAAGTAGAGACAAATACAGAGAAATATTTACCAAGTTTTGAAAGAATGGAGAGGACCAATTGCTTATCCTCTTTGATAAATCCACTGTTCTTCAATTGTAAGGACGAATGCTTGAATCTTGTGAAAACGTCATTGATGGTCTCGAAATTTTCAGGATTCAATGCAATCAATTCATTTTCCAATTGAAAAGACCACATGTCATCTTTCTTCCCGAAAATATTCTCGATTTGCTCCCATATTTCCTTTGGAGTATTCAATCCACCAAGGTGAAAGTGAAGATCCTTGGAAATATTGAGGCAAAGAAGGCCATATGCTTCATCCAACTTGTTGAAGTGCTTTGATTTTTCAACGAGTGTTTTGGGCTCAACTTCAAGGCCCATGGTGGCTCTGTAGTACCCTCTTGAGCACAACATAATCTCCATGTCATTCTTCCATTCAAAATAATTGAATGGAGTGAGTATCTTAGAAGAAGAAGAATCCATCTCAATGATAGCGAATGCACTTAATGGAGATGATAAACCTGCAAATCATAATCAAAACAAGAACAATAAGGTCGAACAATCCACCCTTTTAGAGTTGCATCACACCTGGGATTGGAGATCAAAAAAGCTTGAATGATCCAATGTATCAAATCCAGGAATTTCGTGGAAAACTCGGGCTTCTGGAGTGGATTGGAGATTGTTTTTCATCCTTGCATGCACATGAGCGAATGCACATGAGATTTTGCATGCCAAAACTTCAGTAATTTTGAGCAAATTCACTCAATTCTTTATGTAGAACACCTGTAGGAGAGATATCTTGTCCTTGCAATGGATATGATACCATGTAAAATTAGTCACAACATATCTATTGAACAAGAATATCAATCACAAAGATGTAAAAGAATTTGGAGTAAAAACTATGCAAGATAGAGGCATCAGTGCTCTATAATCCAGAAATGATAGAGTTACAATATAATACTGTCACAATGAGTGAACAATTCGAATTAGCCAAGGAGGTAATTTGAATATACTGCATGGTGTAGCTTGGCTCCAACTAGGAGTCCTCATCATCATCGGTGGTGGTCATCAATGCACAAGTAACTGTCAGATAGGTGTCAAATTGAGTCTAACTGAGTGTAATAAGTGTAATTGATGTTAAATGGCACTAAGGTAGGGATGGAGGCTCAGTGGAGGGTGCATGAAGAGTTAACTGCACTCAGAATACGTAGTCTGGTCTCATTAGAGGTCAATCAGAGTGATAACAGTAGTTATGGCTCAATTGGAGGTCAATCAGAGTGATAACTGAAGTGAACTGGACTAGTAGGTGAGAAAAGGCGCCCTTCTGTAGTGGAAGGTGAGAAGTGGGTGCCTCCCTAACTAGGAGGGCTAAATCTGAGTGGGAAGTGGCTCCCAAGTGCTGGAAGATTAGGGACTAGGTGTTGGAGGCATCAAACTGGTGACTAGGAAACATGCGAGTGCATGCAAAATGCATACATGCATGCAAAATGCATGCAAAGTACATAATTGAATGATGAGATATCCTAACAGTCTCAATATCATATCAATTCCTCGACGGTACAAAGTATCCCCAATGATGAGGTATCTTCGAGCTCGGTGTCGAATATGACGTCATTTAATACTAGAGAACTGGGGATCGATCCTTTGGGTTTGAAGATATATAATGAATGCTCCATACCAAGGATTAGAAGTTGCAATGAGGAATACGTGTTCATCTGCCCAAGATGCAACAGGTATAGTACCCTCCTTCTCTATGGGTAACTCGGACATTAATTCAGCAAATGCCAACAACTTATTGGCTTTAGCATTTTTTAATTCGAGGTCAAATTCTTGTAAAATTACTATCCATTTTGAGTATTTTCCACCAATGATATGGTGGGACAAAATGCGTCTCATGGGGTTCATTTCAGCCACTATGGTTGTTTTCCTTGGATGTATGTAATGTCTAAGTCATTGGACAGCATGGACTGCTCCCAAGGCCAACTTCTCGACCTGGGAATATCTCAATTCAGGACCTGCAAGGCCCTTGCTAAGATAGTAAATAACATGTTGAGATGATTCATCTTCTTGTGCCAAGACCATTCAAATTGTGGAAGGAGATGCAACCAAATATAGCAGAAAGTCTCTATTATAGTTCGGTGGACTAAGCACCGGGGCAAAGACCAAAGCTTTCTTTATTTCATCAAATGAACGTTGAGCTTGGTCATCCCATATGAATATTGCATCTTGTTTTAAGTGACGCATGAAAGCTTTAGCTTTTTTAGCAAAATTCTTGACAAATCTTCTCAAGTAGTTAGCTTTCCCATGAAGGCTTTGATCAGTTTTCATGGAAGGAAACTGAAGTATTACGTCAACCTTGATGGGATCAACCATGATCCCTTTTTGGGACACTACAAACCCAAGAAACCTCCTAGAGTCCACACAAAACATGCATTTATGTGGATTTAACCTAATGTTGTACTTGCGGCAATGCTCGGAGATGGCTTGTAAATGTGCACCATGTTCAACTCTCTTTTTAGATTTAGCTGCCAAATCATCAAGATGAACCTCGACGATATCCTTAATATCGTGAAATGCGTATGACATAGCTCTTTGAAAAGTAGCTCCAGTGTTTTTAAGGCCAAATGGAATTTTCCTATAAGTGAAGGTTGCCCAAGGAAAGATGAAAGTTGTCTTGTGTTGGTCTTCTTTTTTTGTCCAGATTTGGTTATAACCAGAGAAGTTGTCTATAAACGAAAAATATTTCATTCCCGGCACATTCATTGATGATCTGATCAATGAAGGGTGTGGGATAGTTATCCTTGGGACAAGCTAAGTTTAGATATCTAAAATTGGTACAAACCTGGATAGTTCCTTTTTTTTTGTTAATGGGAACAGGATTGGATACCCAATCAGTCAAAGGAACAGGATAGATGAATCCATCTTTTAAAATATTTTCGACCTCTGCTTTAATGGCAGTAGACTTCCTATGGTTCATTGGATGCAGTTTTTGCCGCACAGGTTTAACATTGGGATAGGTTTTGATCTCATGTTCTATGATACTGGGATCGATGCCTGGAATTTATCCATAAGACCATGCGAACACATCACAAAACATTTTAAATAAAGAAGTGTAAAATGTTATTTCCTCAGGAGGACAATCCGCACCTATGTTGATGTGCTCAACGATGCCATGTTTGATAGATATATCAATTCGGATGGTTTTAGAAATGTTCACCAAATTTCCTTCTGAACTCACATTATGTATTTGGATAGGGCATTGGTACTTACTGATGTCATCATCAAAGTAAAAGAAATTCACCGAATTTCCTTCTGAACTCACATTGTGTATGTTGATATATATGTAACTTCAGAATGTATTTCACCTATGTATTTCATCCATGTATATTGTACTCCTATAGAGATGTTATTATTCCTCTATACGGAAGTGTCGTCATTTGTACTAACAAGTGTCGCAAGTGTCGTAACTTTTCGATGGGTTATTAGACCACCATGTGTGGGGTCGGCCCTAATTAAGTTAACCATGGGTTATTAGGCTAAGCTAGACAAGTCGACCCCACTGGTTTATTGGGTAGGATAGGACAAGTATAAATAGAGATCGGGAGATCTCTATTTGATCATTCACTTACCCACTCTTCTATCACTCATAAAGTGGCGCACATGTGAGGAGGAGGATCAGCTGCTAGGAGAAGACTATCTCTTGTAATTTGGTTGTACTTTGGTTGTATCATTGCTCTTTCTATCTCTAAGGAAGTTGCGGGGTTTTGCACCTTCTTGTTTTTCCCCGGTGAAACTCTGTGTCTCTTGTGTGCTTGCATTATTGTGTCCATGATTGTTATGCTGTAGATATGATGTACATGTTATTCTCTTAGCTAAGATCTTAGATCAGATTGAAAATTCTGAAAAACTAACATGGTATCAGAGCTATCCTGAAAGAAGGCATGGTATGGCATGTATGACACTTGTTGCACTTGCAAAGCTAGTGCTTGATATAGCAAAAACCAGTCATCATAGAACTTTTGCTATAAATACATTTCTTCAATGTTTCAGGATCTAAGACTCTTACATGTCTAATCTAAGATCCCCATGTACCTTGTGTCCAAAGCACAACTTCTAATTCGTTGTACTTTGTGTTTTATGATCTATACAATCTAGGGTTTCTACCTCTTCTAGATCTTAGTCATAAACAGGTGACCTAGGAAAAAAGGTCATAACTTGGGCTAGGAAACTCCAAATTAAATTTCATAAAAAGTGACAGGTAGGTAATGGACTGCACTTTCATAGGCCGAAGGTTCAGAGGCTGAAAGTGAACCAGGGATACATGGAATACAGTACATGTTTGCTCTCCTGTTTTATCCCATAAACATGTCACGTTGAGACACTTGGCACAACTCTCTCTCCGAGAATCCAATTGAGGTCAGACCTGTGGGGTTGGAAATACATCACTTCGGGCTACCACAGGTAGAAGTTTTAGACCCTTTGGACTCGTAATTTTAGATTTACATCAGAAACAATCAGGTGCATATTTCTGTCAAAATAGAATTGGATTTTGAGCACCTTCATTCATGGCTCTAGGAATTAGGGTTTCAAAAAAAGTTGGAATTTTTGTAATCAGAATGCTACTCATCAAAATCGAAATTTAGAGACCAAGATCAAATTTTTTGGTTGGGAAAAAGACCAGGCTTGATCAAACCCTAATTCGGGACTTTGATCGGAAAAGGGGAAAATTAGGGCTTCTGCAAAAGTTGAAATTTTTAAAGTCTGTGACCACAGCTAGAAGCTCCTTAGAAAAATCAAAGTTTAGAGCTTTGGATCAAACCTTTTGGTAGGGAAGCAGGGTGGGCTTTGTCAAACCCTAGTTCGCGATCCTATCCAAAAGATCCAGAAGTTTCAAAGGCAATTTTGAGGGGTGAAACTTTGCAGTTTTGCAATTCTGAGAATACCAAGTTGATCAGCTCATTAAGGCACATCTTTCTATCCTTTCAGAAGTTTGAAATTCAAAGTTTGAATTTTTAGGGTTTCCCTGACAAACTCTAATCCAGCTCTAGATCCAATTTCTGCAAATCAAGTGGATTAGGTTGATCCTAGAAGAAAATGTATTGGTCAACTGCATAAGTGAAGAAGTTCCAGTTTCAGAGGGAGATAAGGCTAAGGCCTTACATAAGAATATTACAAGAAATCTCGACAGGTATGACTTATCCACCTTACATAAGAAGATTACAAGCAATCTCGATAGGTATGACTTATCCAGGTATGTTTCGAGATCTATTCATGATTAAGTTTATGGTATGTTTGTCTTCATTAAGGTTAGTACAATCTTGATTAACTTTAGACTTGTCGTATCACCTTAATAAAATTATGAATGCACGATATAAGATATTGATTGATTAGGGTTTCGACACTTATGATTGTACTAATGCATTATGGTGTTGTATGAGGTTGATGTTGTCCACTAACATGAAAGGTACATCAAGAAAGACAAATCATTTTCTAGTTCAAGAACATATGACCATGGAGACATGAAGACAAAGATTCATCCATTATCATGGATCACATAGAAGATCTACTTACAAGGTATGTATAACTTGGTTCTATAATGGTTAACTTATGAGATATGCAGGTTACTAGCACAAGTCATTGAAGAACAAGAAGACATCATGTGGGTATGTTAGACATAGCTAGCTAAAATGTTAATCCAAGTATGTTTTTCTTATATCAAGTTAAAATCCTACCTTGTGTTAGGATATATTATATAAGTATACTTGGCATGATTGATTATGATTATTCATGAAGTTATAGGTTTATGTAATCATGGGTTTAGGCATATTATGTTTCTTACTTTAATTGATGATATGACTAACCAGAAGAGTCCTATATAAACCTTGAATACTAATGTTTATTATCTGTGTTTAAAATTATCATTACTATACATGTTTAAGATTACCGTGTTTCTGATAGTATTGAGATTATACTAATAAATGTATGATTATGTATGAGATCTTGAGGATATCACAATAATGATACTTGTAAGCATGCATAGTGATTGAGGATGGATATAAGTTCAAGGACATGTAATACAGGAAGCAAAGATCAAGAGGGAGCACACTCCAGTAGTTTCTGCAAGGATGCAGATATTCAGAGGGAGTCGACCACTTCTCATAATCCACATCAGAATGGAGTTGCAAAAAGGAAGCAAAGACTGAGAGGGAGTCAACCCAACAAACAAACAAAGATAAGTATTAGAATTATCATTTCTTGCATATTTGATTATTTAAATAATATTGTTCAATGATGTATATACTGATGTTCCTAGAATTAGGCTGTGTATTTTGGCATATTAGAATAATTGCATTAATGAACAGCACACTACTAATATGCATGTAATGGGTAAGTGGCCTATGGCATTGTACAACATTCCATTGCTACTTATCTAGAATGAAACCTCTTTGCTGACATGTTGGGAGTAGTGCAAACTTTTAACAATGTTCTGGTAGAGATTTGAAGGCATCTAGAAAGTTACAGGATATGGATGAATGTTGTATTGAAGCATTGGCTAAAATAATTGAATGATTGTATGACATATTTATTTATGTGTAAGAATTTGTTCTGAAAACTATGAGATGTTTCTAATCATGCAATTTAACTTGCTTTGTAGGAAAGATCATATACAATCACCTGCAAAAGAAGGACTACAACATTTGTTCCAACAACAAAGTTCAAACTATCTATTGAAGATATTGAAGAATCTGAAGTTCCCGGGATACAAGATACAATAAAAGGATGCCATGGTTGAGAAGTACCAATCTATCATGTTTGGATGTAGTCCCAAGACCTGAAGGAAAGTTTGTTGTGAATTCCAAGTGGATCTATAAGATCAAGCATGCTACATATGGTAGCATGGAGAAATACAAAGTGAGGTTGTAGCTCTTGGCTCCTCCCAGAAAGAGAAATTGACTATGAAGAAACTTTTGCACCTGTAGCCAGATACACCTCCGTCAGATCCATACTTGCTCTGGCTGCAGTGATGAAATGGAAGATACACTAGATGGATGTCAAGATAGCTTTCTTGAATGGTGTAGTCGAGGAGGAAGTGTATGTGGAGCAGCCACTTGGTTTTGAGACACATGACAGCGATTCATATGTGTGAAGACTGAAGAAAGCCTTGTATGGATTGAAGCAAGCTCCTAGGACTTGGTATGGTAGGATAGACAACTTTCTATCCAGTTTGGGCTTTACCAAGAGTAAAGCAGATTCCAACCTTTACTACAAGGTTGAGGAAGGCATTCCTGTGATACTACTCTTGTATGTGGATGACCTGTTTGTAACATGAGAGGATGGATTGATTGTTGATACCAAGAGGAAGTTTGCTGCCGATTTCGAGATGAAGGACTTGGGTATGATGCACTACTTTCTAGGCATGGAGGTGTGGGAGAGTGCAGATGGAATCTTCCTTGGACAAGGGAGTTATGCAGTAGAGATCCTGAAGAGGTTCGGGATGATGGACTGCAAGGCCATGGTGACACCTATGGCATCAAACCTGAAGCTTCTGTGTGATGCTTCATCTGATTTAGTTGATGTCACGATGTATCGTCAGATGATTGGGTCCTTGATGTACCTGACGAATACGAGACCAAATATTTGCTTTGTGGTGAACACATCGAGCCAGTTCCTGGCGGATCCTAGAGGTGTTCACTTGGTTGTTGTAAATCATATTCTGAGGTACCTGAAGGGTACAATTGATTATGGGCTCAAGTATGATGCAAATCAAAAATTTAACCTACAGGATTATGTTGATTTAGATTGGGCAGGTTGTGCTGCAGATAGGAAGAACACATCTGGGTGTTTCTTCAGTATGGGATCAGGAGTGATCTCTTGGTTTAGCAGGAAGCATTCCTATGTAGCATTGAGTACAGCCAAAGCAGAGTATGTTGCATCTTGTTCAGCTAGTTGTGAGGCAATATGGCTCTGGAAGCTACTATATGAGCTATTTGATCTCTCATTGGAGGCTACTGGTATATTTTGTGACAACCATAGTTGTGTGAAGCTGTCTGAGAACCCGGTGTTCCACGACAGGTTGAAGCACATTAAGATCAAATATCACTATATCAGGGATATGGTGAAGTGAAGCTCCTGTATGTTGCAATGGATGAGTAGGTTGTAGATGTGTTGACGAAACCACTAGCCAGAGTGAAGTTCGAGTACTTCAGAGAGAAGCTTGGTGTTCTTCAGATTGACGACACATCAAGGAAGATGTGATGGATACATTTGCACGAGCCATTCCAAGCATGGTGAGAGGAGGATCCTTCCCATGGCTGTGGATGTAAGCGCTGGATGATGAGCATCAGGATGATGCTTCATCTACTGCTCTGTATATGCATCATGTTGGATGCTTGTTATGATCAGTTGGATCATGTATATGTATATGCATCATGTTGGATGCTTGTTATGATCAGTGGATCATGTATATGTATATGCATCATGTTGGATGCTTGGACCATGTATCTGTATATGTATCAGGTGGATATGATTGTATGGTTAGGTAGATCATGTATGTTGATATATATCAGTTGGATACATTGTATGATCAGGTGGATTATGTATTTGTGTCTGTATCAGGTGGATACATTATATGATCAGGTGGATCATGTATGATGATATGTATCAGGTAGATACTTGGTATGCTTCAGGTGGATGCATTGTATGATCAGGATGATCACAGATGACGAGCTTCAGGATGTTTCTCCAGATGACATGCATCAGGACGATGCAGTGATGATTATCAGGATGATCATGTACATCAGGACAATGTATGGTGAGTATCTGGTTGATACTCTGTGGTAGTGGAATAGGTTGTGCAGATAAGCATATAATCCATCCCTGGGAGGTTTGCAGATAGTCTTTTGAGGTTTTGACTATGGCATGTAATGTGGCCCTGGGATATCTGGCAAATGCTCTTTCGTGGTTTTTCTTTGGGAGGACATATAATCTAACCCTGGGAGATTTGCAGATAGTCTTTCGAGGTCTTGCCTATGGCATGTAATCTAGTCCTGGGATATCTGGCAGATGCTCTTTTGAGGTTTTGTCCTATGGCATATAATCCAACCCTGGGAGATCCGATAGGTTGAGCTGTGTGCTCATAATCAGTCCTGGGATGATCTTTCGAGGTTTTTCCATTACTACATGTAATATGCCCTGGAGATATAGATAGGATGAAAAAGGCCTCAGATGCTCTTTAGAGTTCTTACTAGTCAAGACACTCTTTAAAGGTTTTGTGGTAGGGGTCACATGTAATAAGTCCTAGAGATCTGGATAAGATGAAAAAGGCCTCAGATGCTCTTTAGAGATCTTGCTTGTCAAGACACTCTTTTAAGGTTTTGTGATAGTCACATATAATACAACCCTGGGAGATTCATCAGGTAGAGCCGTGTGCTCGTAACAGCCTGGATGGTCTTGCGAGGTTTTGTGATGCACATAATAAGTCCTGAGAATTCCCTAGTATAGCCAGTGATGATGAAGACCTGCAAGTGGTGGGCCTACATCCAGTATGAAAAGGACTGGCTTTGTAAAACTTCCTATGGCGATTAGATTCAGATATTGATTGAGATAGAAGTAGTGATGATGATGACGATGATTCGATGATGATGATCCAGAGAAGAAGACTTGTGCTAGCAGATCTGTGTCGAGAAATACCTTCCTAGTTAAGAGGGAGTGTTGATGTATATGTAACTTCGAAATGTATTTCACCTATGTATTTCATGTATGTATATTGTACTCCTATAGAGATGTTATTATTCCTCTATACGGAAGTGTCGTCATTTGTATTGACAAATGTCACAAGCGTCGTAACTTGCCGATGGGTTATTAAACCACCATGTGTGGGTTTGGCCCTTATTAAGTTAACCATGGGTTATTAGGCTAAGCTAGACAAGTCGGCCCCACTGGTTTATTGGGCAGGATAGGACAAGTGTAAATAGAGATCGGGAGATCTCTATTTGATCATTCACTTACTCACTCTTCTATCACTCGGAAAGTGGCGCACATGTGAGGAGGAGGATCAGCTACTAGGAGAAGACTATCTCTTGTACTTTGGTTGTATCATTGCTCTTTCCATCTCCGAGGAAGTTGCAGGGTTTTTCACCTTTGTGGTTTTCCCAGGTGAAACTCTATGTCGCTTGTGTTCTTTCATTATTGTGTCCATGATTGTTATGCTGTAGATATGTTGTACATGTTATTCTCTCAGTTAAGATCTTAGATCAGATTGAAAATTCTGAAAAACTAACAGTGTATTTGGATAGGGCATTGGTACTTGCTGATGTCATCATCGAATTAAAAATTTTCAGGTTTGACTTCCAATGAATTGATCTTAGGAAGAAACGAGGATTTGTGATGCATATCCTACCAAGGGTCATTTGGAGAGGTTCATGACATCTAAGATGGCTTCATCCGAAGAGAAAGTCCGATCTAGGAGATCATGGGTACTATGATATTTCAAAGCCCAAACAGGTGAATTATAGGGATCATTCCTCCATCTTGGGAGGGTTTTGATCTAGTTCTACCGAAGCCATTTGAATAGCTTGATAAGTGAGCTCTACAACAGAAAAGGGAACACTACTCTCCATTTCATCATGGTGTGCAAAAGTATGTGTCTTTCCATCATTCTTTTCATCTAAGTTGTTTTCTTTGGAGGTTCCAACCGATGAGGTGGAACCAAACTCCGAAGTGGAATTAGAAAAAATTCTTAATGGAAATTACACTTCCGATGTAATGGTGAAAATCATACCAGTGTTAGGGGTGAATATTGGTGGTGGAAGTGGAAAAGTTCCCAAAAGGGATGAGTCTTTAAACATTCCTACCCCAACATCATGAACCACTATCATTGCATTCCCTACATAAGGTACATTCGAGTGGACACTAGTTTCGAGTGAGCAGTAATCTAGTTGATCGATTGTAACAATCTTCCCTTGGTGGGGCAACTGAATGACTTGGAATACGAAAGATACTATAGCCGTCATCTTGTGTATCCAACTGTGTCCCAATTGAAAATTGTATTCTATGGGTGCATCCACTACCTCAACATCTAATTGAACTGTTTTCCCCCCCAGTTCAACTGGGCAAGCCAAGATAAGTCCATGAGGTGGGAACAAATGTCCATCATATGCCTTGAGAATTGTGTGGGATGGTAGTAAGGTGGGTGATCCCAAAGATTTCCAACAAGCTAGTGACATGACACAAGTCGAGGCTCCTTCATCCACAATGGTTTGAAAAATGTTCTTACCATGTGATGTTACCTTCATTTGGAATGCAATTTGTGAGGGAAGCCTACATGTGGGTTTTTCTAAGTCAAATGTGATCCAATTAGTGTCTGATGGATCGATAGCGCCGATAGCAGACAATAGTGCTTTCTGTTGAGTGGGACAAATTTGCAACACCTCCAAGCCATACATTGCACAAGGAGCTTGAGCTAAATCTTCAACCACATTGTAGTTTTGAGCAGCTCGCGCATTGGGGTTGTGTGTTGTTTTGCGGAGGACCCCTTTTGGAGGTCGAGGCACCATGTCTATGGTTGGTTTTTCAATATTTAGAAAACCACTAGGTATTGATCCAACTGTTTCAACATCTTTTAAAGGTATGTCGTAAGAACGAGCCCTTGTTTGGATATGGATGTCATGTTCACCACTTGTGAAGATATTAGCATTGGGTGGATTGTCCCCTGGTGGGGGGTTTGCCTGGGTTCCTCCAGTTGGAGGTGTTGGCACCGCAACAACCATCTATTGTTGCTGGGGGAAAGGTTGTGTTAGGACGGTAGGTTTTGGTTTCCCTCCTTTTTGTGCCAACATGCGATGAGTATCATCCATATGAGGACAAAGATGAGTAGGATGGTCCCTTTGGAAAATTTTGCAAGAGTACTTGTTCTTCCAATTTTCATGATTTCCTCCATTAGGATTATTCACCTTAGGTGCATCTCTTGTCCCAGGGTTAGCATTAGGCTTCTTCTTCTTTTTTTTCTTTTTTCCTTTAGGGTCCGTAGTTTGAACCATAAGTACTTCAAAAGTTTGGGTAGGAGTTGCAGATTGCTGAGTTGCCTAGCCAACTGTGGGTTGTTGATTTTGAACTAACATTTGTCCCAATTGTTGGGTAATCTATTCAACTTGGTTAACGGATCCAATCACATAGTCGGTATGAGGTCATTTGGGAGGCCTAGCTGGATCAGATGCAGGTCTCATAGAATAAGGTATTAAGTCATAAAGAGTGCCCGATTGGGAATATACCAAGTCCATTTGGTGGGCACTCTGAATGAGTTGTTCTCCAATCATGGCTCCTGACATTGATACATATTTGGCTAGAGTAGGAAATAGGGATTTAATGAACCAATCTGCTAAGAATTGGTCAGGGATTTCAGCTTTAATGAGCCTTCGGCGCCTCCTCCAGTCATGGATGTGATCCGAGATGTGAGTGGCAGTGGATTGCTTAAGTGAAGTTAAAAGCTCTGTTCCCATCTCATAGCGGATGGTTAATTGAAACTGTGTCAAGAAGACCATAGCTAAAGATGAAAAATCTGTGAATGTATTGCGTGGCAACTCAATGTACCATTTCGCAGCATTTCCCATTAGGGTCTACTGAAACAACCTTAACCTAACACTATCATCAACCAAGGAATCAGATGAACACCACAGATGAAATGTCATCACATGATTGGATGGTACTTTGGTTGTTATAGTTGGCCACCCATTCAAATGTAGAACAGGGTCATTGGTCAGCCGGGATAAATCCAGTAGATTTAATGTGGCTAGAAATGGTGACTTGGATGGTGTCGGAGAAAACATTTGATATCCATGTGAAGCTTGATGGCTCCACTGTTGGTTTCCTTGGGCTTGAGAAGTATTCCAATAAGGGTTACCTCCTTTCTTAGATTGCATCCAAAAAGGTGGGTTACTTCCTGAAGGTTGTCCATTCCATTATGGAATAGGGTGCATGTATGGATTGCCCCCTTGCGGAGGTATGTTCCATTGAGGTTGGTTACTTGGTGGAACATTGCCACTCCATTATGGCATAGGATTAATGGGTGGATTTCCCCCTTGCAGGGTTATGCTCCATTGAGATTGGTTATTTGATGGAACATTACCACTCCATTGTTGGTTGGGATTTATGGGTGGATTGCCCCCTTGCGGGGGTATGTTCCATTTATATTGGTTACTTGGTGGAACATTACCACTCCATTGCTGGTTGGGATTCATCGGTGGATTTCCCCCTTGCGGGGGTAGACCCCAATTAGATTGGTTACTAGGTTGAATTGGACCACTCCATTGAATGTTTCCTTGGTTTGGATAAGCGTTCCAAGGTTGATTTCCCCCTTGTGGGGGTGGTGCCCAAGAAGATGGGGTACCTCCTGGAACTTTCCCACTCCATGGTGGAATGGGGTTGGTGGATGGGTTACCTCCTGGTGTGCTACCTGTTGGGGGTATGGTATTTCCCCTATGATTTATGCTAGGAAAGCTTGGATACTGTATTCTCGAGGAATTTCCACTTACTTGTGGAGTATTATCCCAATTATAATTATTGTTCCATGGTCCATTAATTCCACTAGGGATATTGAGATTCCAAAGTGAAGGATTCCCCCGAGGTGTAGAATTTGGAAGACTGTTTGGTATGCCAATAGGATTTTGGTTGACTCCTAGATTGTTTTGACCTTGAGTATCCAAACCATATGGAAAACCCAAGTTTGGGAAGGTAGATTCTCTAGTAGGGATTCCTGCAGGCAAAGTGGATGTACTTCTGAGATTGGGACCTAAAACTGTACCAACTAGCATTGAAGTGATAGTTGAACTTATGTTAGAAGTAGGTAAAATAACTATTGGATTTGTTCTCCTGATGAATCCATAGGGATGCTTGAAGTATTACTACCTCCAACAACCATTTGAGGTTGTGATGATGGGGTCCCTTGTTCTCCTGATGAAGACATAGGGATGGTGGAAATATTCCTACCTCCAACAACCGTTTGAGGTTGTGATGATGGGGTCCCTTGTGCTCCTGATGAAGCCATGGGATTAGATGTTGAATTTAGCATGTGTACCAAATGTGCCACAAGAGGATTGATGGTGTTCAATGGTTCACTGATGTGAAGTACCACTGGGTATGAAATATTTGTCAGAGGTGGACTTATGGGATTTGCGGTGTTGTCTTCTAATGTTTCAATTGAAATTGGAGTAAGAGGATCAACAATTTCTGTGTTTTCCTGGATAGGTGGTGTTGTAGTATTTGTTTGATGTGTTTCTACTCTACTGTTGATAATGGAAGTTAGAAGAGTGTTAGTTTCAAATTCAAAGTGCCTTGTATTTTGTAGCCATCTCCGCAATGTAGTGGGGCATTCAATTTCTGGTGACTCACCTCTATGCCGTCGTGACTGGCGGGTCGGAAGATTAGCCACTTTGAAGAATATTGATAAAAGGATGTGTTTAAAAAAAAATTGGAAATAGAATCGAACGATCCTATGGCTTTCTAGACTCAACAAAATAAAAAGTGTCCACACAATAAAAATTCCCTAAATATTTCAAGCAAGCAAACTTACTCTTCCAAAGAACCGAGGTTCAGTGAAAAGATGGATTGGAGGGCCTTCCGAAACTAGTAGCTGCTGAGGGATTTCATGTCCTCATTCAATTGCTAGAAGCGAAGATGTGAGAAACAGTTACAATAAACGTTAATCGCCAGGGGTGCAAGTGTTGGTTCCTGACCAATCACCCTCCCAAGGAGTAAAAGTTCCAAAGTCTGTCTCAGGTATTGCAAGTGTGTCCCACTCACAACAGCCTATGTGATATCCTAATAATAGCCACTAAAGTTACCACTTCACAATCGATGGTCGGGCGGAACAGTTGTAAGTCAACGACAACTCTCATTACCAAAAACTTTAGTAACAGTGATGTCACCCCGAGGACTTCTCATTGAACATAGAATCCCCTTAATAAGCTCATGTCCCACTAAATAAGAAAATGGGGGGACCACCCTTTACTTTTCTAGATTGACCTCATGCTTGATGCATGTTTCAGAAGCGCTTTCCCGACAAGAGTTTTTTGCTACTAATGCTTTACTCTCTTTAATCAATGCTAGATTCAAAGTTTTGAATCCTAGGAGTGTTAACTCTCCAAACCTAATCCAAGGCACTAACCTAAACTTGTTGGTAATATGAAATCAAAATTTTGTCAATTTTAGATTAAGTGACAATTTTAAATGTAGTTTGCTTAGTTTCATGAGTGGAAATGAAACTGGTGGTGTGTTGACTCAAAAACAGGGAAATGAACCAAACAATGCAAAATGCTCACTACTCTACCTTTCAATTCGATGAATATTCTAAATTAAGGGAGAGTTAGAGGTTCATGAGTTTCTTTCAGGTATGCAAAATTTCTAATAGATTTTGTATTTTCATGCATAGTTTTTTATGAAATATGGATAATAATCGATGTGTGAAGACCAATGTAACCCAAATAGATATCTCAAGTAAACATGAATCTAATTCTGTTACACGGGGGATCCCTGTTTCTCATTCACAAGATTGCCATAAGGCCCAAGTGAAGAGGATACGCAGAGCCCTTTGGAATTCTTATGAATTAAATTCTAAACTTTTACACGTGAGATCCACTCTCTCATTCACAGTATCACCATAAGGCCCAAGTGAAGAGGATACGATGGCTCGCTATAAGATGCTTTGAAAATCAACCCCTAAACTATTACAAGCGAGATACACTTTCTCATTCACAAGATCATCATAAGATGCAAGTGAAGAGGATACAGTGCCTTACACAATATATCTCAAGAAAATTGAACTCTAAAGGTGCAACTCTCTCTAATTGTGCATGAAAATCATGGAAATATTCTAACTCCAAAACAAAATGTAACTAATTAACGGTTATTTCTATTTTTTGGAAAGAAATTAGTCTCAAATTACCTCAACATGTGATGTTCAAAGTGTGTTTTTCAAATGAAAATGTGTGTGTAAGGGTCTTTCAAGGCATACAACTCCAAACATATCTCAATTTAATCCAAACTTTTCAAGCTTTGTAAAAAAATTTGCAAATTTTTTTCCCTTTAATCCAAAATTAAAGACTTTAAAAACTTTAAAATTTTTGCATTTCTTTTTCCTTTTTAATCCAAAATTAAATATTAGAATTTATAATGCAAAACTTTCAAAATTTTATGGAAATGAGTGTTTTGAAAAATTATGAAAAGGGTCTTTGGTGGTTTTGGCACTCAAGGTTCATCGAAAATTCAATTTTAACATGGTTTGAAAGATTACCAAAACGCATTCACCAAGACTCAGTACTAAAAACCAAAATGCCTTCTATCAAACATCATGCAACCAATCAGCAGTCGACTTGGAAATGGAGTAGTCAGCACCATACGGCTTCAACTGAAAAATGCATTCATTAATTACCGTGCAATTGAAAGGATGAGATCTGGGTAATGTGCAATATTTGAACGTCGGGGTTTCAAGAGCTATCACGCAGGGTTTCAAGAGCTTTCATGCATATTCACAAGTTTACTGCTCTTTGGGATTTTTTGGTTTCAACTACACACAGACAACAAGACTGTCCATGTAGAGTAGGCACTGACGCTGGTCTTTAAAGATGCATTCAAGCAATAGGCTGAGATCTTTCAAGGTTTAAAGAACACACAGAGAGGTTCGGAGTTAGATCTTTCACGCAGATATTTAAAGAAATCTTCCATGCAGGGGAGATCTACAGGATCTGGCAAGCTTTCACATTGAGATGCACCGAACCAAATCAGAATCTCTACGATTCACGTAGGGCTGCTGCATGAGTTTCTTTCACTGCATATACACGCAGAAATCAAAGAAATTTCTTATTCACACCAGGGGGCATCTACAAGCAGAGATCAAACCAAATCTTCCAGGCTAAGGTTAATGCGCAAGGTTTAAAGAATGTCAGAGATATTTAACTAAATTTTGAACACCTCCCACACAGAGCCTTCGAAATTTAAAGGTTTTTCCCAGCACGCAGAGGTTAAGTATGAGATTTTAATGCTAGGATCTTCAAGATTTTACGCAGAAATCATTCAAGTTTTCATGCAAATATTTAAAGTTTGCATGCTGAGGGTGAGAATTTTTACACGCGGAGCACGCTGAACAGGGTTGAAGAGGTTAAAACAACACAATCAATTATGGAAAACATAAAGATGCCTTCAATTGCATATCATAGTAGGGCTGAAGGGAATACATAGAGGTTTAAGAGATTAATGCTGAGATTCGACTCTTCTGCTAAGATTTCAACTCATTTCACTCTGAAATTTAAGATTTAATGATTAAATTTGAATATCATCCAAGACTCAAATTGAATTTTTAATCCAAGACTCAAGATTCAATCACAGAATTTCAAGATTCAATGCAAGATCTAGCCATAGTAATTTTTATCATGCTTTAAAACAAAAACAGAGTTTTAAAAAAAATATTCTAGGTAGAGTTTCAAGAAACGCACATCAGATTGAATTTGAAGGTGGTTTGATGGATTAAAGGAATGGCTAGGCTGGTTTTGAGCTTCCCTAGATGGATCTTAGGGTCCTTTAATGATCTTTAAGCCATAAAGGGGTAAATAAGAAGAAAGAACACCGCAAAAATTTAAGAAAAATCAAGAGACTTCAAGAAATTTCAACAAACAGTATGGTCGCCAATCTGATAACAGTGATTAGTGTAGGGACTTTTCTACACTATTTCAACTATTTTACTAAGAAATGGTGAGTTTCTACGTCAGAAAATTAAAGGATTATGACAAGTTTCTAACGATCTATATTTATTCATCAAAACTCATTAAGATCTGAAGCCATTTGAGAATTAAATTCATACATGATAAGCAAAATTCAAACTCATAGATGGTAGAAACTTGAATCCATTCATATTAAAACAATAAAGAAGTACATCCTTACCATGGAACTTTGTGTGAATCCCTCCTCCATTTCCATGAGCTTTCCTTCCTTCACCCTTGCTTTTGAAGAATTTGAGCTCTTCTTCCTCCTTCATAATCTTTTCAGCATGCTTTTTATCTTCCTTTGTGTACTTTACAATGCCTCCCATGCCTTTCTTATATAGCATTGGGAAATGAGCCTTAGGCTTTTCTTCGAAATGTGGGATTACTCCTTTTCTCATTTTAAATTATTTTAACCTGAAAAACCCACTTTTCCATAGCTTTTAGGCTTTTTGCACAACCTTAAGCATAATTAATGCATTTTAATGCATGCTTCTTCATTTTTTTACCAGTGTAGATTAAGTTTGGACCTTTAATGAGAGGTTGGAAGATTGAACTTGGTATCCTTAGGTTCTCACTGTCTTCATCTAATCCTTCCATTTATGGGAGAAGTGATTAGATCAGAGAGGACTTGTCTCTGAATGTACTTGTGTTTCTGTCTTCATGCTACGGGCACATAGTAAAAATGTGCTTCTTCTCTCACATGAGTAAGGGTGTTAATTTGATTGTTAACAGACTCTCCTAAAAAATAAATACTTGTGAGCGATTTTCAAGGAATGGAAAATAAAAATGGAAAAAATAAGAGTTGGTTTAAAAAACTACATGGATTGGGGTGACTGAATTAAAAGGTGACAGCTACGGAGGCCCTCGATTTGATTCAACATCTTACATGGCAATATTAATCTGCCAATATAATAGTTTGCATGAGATATCATGAAATCAGAAGATAAAGGGTTATGATGCAAAAATAATGATTCATATATTACACAACCTACAACAATACGATCATGTTCATGTTAGCATTATGATTTTGAAATCCCAAACTTCAAAGATGGCCTACATAAAAAAATTAAAGTCTACACATGAAATCCTTACATTGTTGGATTTTGGAAAAACTCTGCCACTTTCTTTCCCCACCTCCATGGCAGCTCTCCATTCCATTAATTCTTCAACAACTTCTTTCAATCTTTCGAGTTCCTTCTATTTTTCTCTTAATTTCTCTTTAGTATTATGAAATTCCTTCTTGTAGGAACACTCTTTTGCAAATAATACAGTTGGAGTGACTTTGAATCCAACCCCACGTACATGACCCCTCCTCTCAGGCCCCAAAACTATAGAAAGGGCATCTTTCTTTGTAGCATATGTAGGAGACACTGACTCATTTTGTGCCGATTCCATTTGATTCTAGCAATGTCAACATTTCAACAAACTCATATAAGAAACATCATTAACTCTAAAAAAAAATCATAAATGATACAAGAATAGGTTCGGAACATACTATTTTCTCCGCAATGAATGATGACATTGGAGTGCCATCCTTCTTTTTATGGCATTTCATCCACACATCAGCCCTATTTATAGGATTATCACTTGGACCACGAGATTGATTCTAGTATCAACAAATACAACAATATAGTTAACTATATTTAAAGTTGTTAATTGTGAACAAATAATAGAATTTGTTACAACTTACGAGGTCATCTTCAACCCTAAAGTAACATCTACGTCCAGAAGTGTGGGTCTCTTGTTCTAATTCCCTATTTTCCTTATTTGTTTTTACTTCTCCTGCAGCTCAATAAAAAAATAGATGCTAAGATTATAGTTGATTGTATGAGAGAATTCAAAATCAATGATGATAACATTCAAATTTGTCTTTCATTTTTACATTGAATTTAGGGTCGGATCGTAATCTAACAAATTCAATCCAATCAGTTTCATTTAATCCGATAGGAAGGTTTGCAATCCTCTCCTCATCTATTTCGTATTTCAAATAGTATTTCTTATACTAATTATATCTATAGGTTCTCAAGCGCTGAGATATTGCTTTATGACAACATTGTTCTGCTGATGGATCTATTCGATAGGTACGCTAGAATAGATAAACAATCCATTATTAGATACAATCGTTATTTGAAACTAAACCTATCACACACATTCTCAATATGCATCAATAAATTTTAGAATAAGTTGATGCTCACATTGATTGCACTCCACATGTCTTTGTTTTGCACTTCATACACTTTTTTGCATTCCATTTGCTTGATGCCTAGAATTTCCCTTGCAAGAACACCTAAAAATGAGGAGAAGTTCTCTGAATGTGGACCAATAGGCTGGTCCCTCTCATTAAATTGAATTTCAGGCAATGCAATGCCCTCTACAAGGGTTCCAAAGAGACATTTTGTTGGTCATCTACCCCTTCTTTTCACATTTATTGCAATACTAGCTTGGGTAGATGCATTTTCATCTTCTAAACCATGCTCTTGTTGTGGTGGATCCTAATCAAAAACATGCTCTTGTTGTGGTGGATCCTCCTCCAAAACATTATCTTGTTGTGGTGGTTCCCGTTGAAACTTTTATGAAAAAAAAAAAGTACCCCTCTTGAGACAATGACAATATGAGATTGTTAATATGAAATCTTGAAAAACTTGTATAGGACAAAAAATGTTTAGAAAGGATCATACCTTCCAGTGGTTCTTTCACATATTTCTCAAGAATATGTGCATTAGAATTGTTGTCGACACTATAGCAAGTAGATTCACTTTGTAATGGGACAGTGGATCCCGGATGCTATATTTTGTTGGAATTTGTTTCTCATATTAGAGCCTATGGTGAAGTATATTATGAATTTTTTTAATACAATTGTTTATTGATTAAAAAATAAATAATAAGTTACCATCATGTCTAAAATATTTACCTGAAGTTGTGCCACATATAACATTGTCATTTCTTTTGGTAATGTGGCCTGACTTTGTTAAAAGTGATGTATTGCAACGTCTTAATTTAATCCTATTAGCTCCCTACAAATATGGATTGCAACTCTTGCTCAAAGAAAGTTAGACAATTTTTAAAGTATAAAAGAAAGGACAATAATTGTTAAAAAAATATTGAAGTTATTGAAATGCCAAAGAAAAAAAATAATGTCTTACATTGAGATGGACATATGCAAATAAACTGCATAACAAAAAAACTCATTTTTATTAGCACATCGTTGAAACAAGCCAACTAACACAATCTTGAAAATTAAATAGTATTTATGAACATTATACAAATATATTTAACTCATTCCTAATAAAATGTCTAACAATGTATACTAAAATATAGAGGGGGATTTTTTGGATACTCTGTGGTCAAAATTTTTATAAGCAAAATATATGAAATCTAATGTTATTAACTGGTTCAGGATGCTACTACATCTTGGACTGCTCAGGATGTTATTGCAACTTATGACTCCAAGACATACTCTCTTCTTCTATTTAGATTCTTTATTAGATATCTATTCCATGCCTATCATGTCCCAAATTTGGCATTGGGTCACAATGGCCTAAGCAAATTGGTCCTATTCATTAGAGTTTGTCAAATTGATGCTAAAGGTCAAATAATTGCCAAGGAGAAAAATTACTAGTTTCCTAGGTTTGGGGTGGAAGCTTTGGGATTTGGAATAATGGGGATAATAAATGATGTTGGAACACTAGGATGGCATAAATATTTAATAAAGGAGACAAATAAATATATACAAGTGAAAATCAAAGTGGCATTTGATCATGAAGACACATGGAGGAAGTGGGACCCACAAAAGCTAGAACTTATGTGCCACATGGCATCCTCTTCTTGCAATTTCAAATCCATGGGAAGCTTAATGTTATTTGGATGCGTTATAAGGTCAATAATAATTGGCATGAGTCAATGAGGTCGAAATATAGAGGAAGAGTAACTCCCATGGAAGAGGAAGAGACAATTTGGAGCTAGTGAGACACTTGGGCTAGATTCCCTAGCTCTATGACAACAATGATGAAGATGCTATGACACCTATGACACAAATCAGACCTGAAGGCTTACATATGACATATATGACATGTCAGGGATAAAAATAGACTCCAAGAGGGCGCTCAAGGGTTCTAGGGAAACTAAGATGCTTCCACATGTGATTTGGTGGAAGTGGGAGACTAGGAATTGTTGTACAAGTGGCGTTCTTTGGAATCTCTCCCCAACTTGAGTTGGCATGAGTCTCTTGGAAGGAATTCGACCCATGGAGGACATTAGAAATTTATAAATGTCAATAACAAAGAATGAAACCATCTTTTGATCATTTGTAGAATTTTCAATTGCATTTGTGAAGAGGGAGAGCTAGTGGATGACTAGTTTCTTGCCTTAGCCAATTTCGAGGGTGAAAGATTCTCATCCAAGATGGTCATTGGAAATGCCATTCAGAAATTTCATTTGGAGATTTAATGGAGTATTTATTTGCAGGTGTAAGCTATAGAGAATCTCATGGTTTCTTCTATTGCAGCTCACTCCTTCAACCATTTCCAGTTTTTGTGGCATAATCTTGATCCTTGAGGGAGGGCGTTTTTGGTGAGCTATTGTACTCTTTGGGTGATCTTTGAATGCTGAATTTATTTTTTAATATGAATTAAATACTCTTTTATTCATCTCTAGAAATTTTCAGTTCGAAATTCCAAGTAGAAATGTATAAATCTCATTTTTAATGAAAGAACAGTGCCATTTCCCCACTACCTTGTTGTGAACAAATGTAATGTTGATGGATTCGAATGGATAAGTAAAATACTGATGGTTTATTGATTACTGGAATTTTATTGATGTATTATACAAGTTTCATGTTCAGTGCTCTAGCATTTGAAGTCATTTTACTTAGTTTATTTACATTTGGAAAAGATTTGGTGCCATTTCCCCAAGGGTCGAACTAGTGATTTTTGTTGTTGTTTGAGAGAGGTTTCAAACAGAATTAATGAATAATGAATGGTACATTTGGGACCATAATAACATACTTGAGACATAACCTACCTCTTTTGATAAATTTGAGTGGGTTTGGAGGCATTTGGGAAGCCATTTTTAGTACTTGCCCCAGGGGGATTTGAACCCCAACTTACTAGTAAAATTGCATACTTGGTCCAGAATATTAAGAGAGTTTGAAGAGGTATTTTGGTGGCCATATCTCATCCCTTAAAATCATATTCAAGTACTAATATCATTCATACACCTTCCTTGAATATTTGAAGGCATTTGGATTCAATTTGAGACCTAGAGACCAATACTAGTCAAAGGGAAATTACTAGTAAAGTTCCCTACATTGGCCGGAATTGAAAGGGGATTTGCAGAAGTATTTTAAATGTCCAAAAGAATTCTTGAAACACATATTTATATTATAAAATAATCCATATACCTTCTCAAAATATTTGGGAGCAATTGGAGCAATTTAGGGACCTAGAGCTCAAAACTAGTCAAAGGTCTTACTAGGGAAACAAGTGAAAAATTGTCATTTTAATAAAATTCCTAACAAGGGAAATTACAATGCCTCTTCAAATATAAAATACACATTTCTTCCAAACAAACATGTCCTTTCATTTCTCTACTATTTTAATTCTGTTTTATTAATAATTAATTAAATTAATAATCTTCACATGCTTCATCAAATCTTCTATTATTAAACCTTTTAATTCATATTTCCATCTTTTGCAGATTTTGATTATTTAACCAATTAAAATCTCAATGGAAATCTTCTAGGTTTGTTGGCTTCACGGCCTTTCAAATCTCTATTTTAATGAACTAATTAATTAATTAACTAGTCAATTAATTCATAAATTAACTTCAAGCCTGTAGGCTTCATTTCCTTCAAAACTGCATGCTTGGTCTTTCTACAGGCTTCCTTTCTCCCAAAACTTGCGCATGATCTTCTTTAGTCTTCTAGATTCTTCTTATTTGCGCATGTGTGTCTTCCTTAACCCCTCTGTGAGCATCTCTTCTCCTTTTAATGCAGGCATGGTCTTCCTGGAAACTCCTGCGAGCCTACCTACATCTTCTGCGAACTCCCTCAAGCCTTTGTGGGATTCTACCTTCTGGGAACTGTTAAGCCCTTGGTCACTCATGTGACCATCATTGTCACTTTTTTCAAAAGGTAGGGGGCCTGACAGGTCGTCCCAGGCTCCAGGCTGCTGACTTCTCATGGAGTCCATCCACCCAGAGACCCCACCATAACCTTTGCACTATGTGTCGAATAAACATAGTGAGAAGGGTCCTTATAAACACATATAAACGTAACTACGTTACCAATGTGGGATAAATCCCAATAGACAAATCAATCTGCACCATCAATTATTTGATCCAACGATCCCCGAGTCTCCTACCTGTAATTCTGCTTCCAAATTCATATACTTGTTGTCCGGACCCTCCTCGCTTTGCTCCTCAATCCTTGTTATGATGATCATCAGTGAAGGAATAAGCCTTGGATCCATAAGAAATCATTGCATATCTAGCATCTTCTCACACAATTTCTCCATCTTTATAAGAGCTGCAGCAGCGGTGGAGAAAAACTTGTTACAGAAAAATAGAGCAACTGTCCTTCCCACCAGATCAGATACCGGGACCTAGTCACCTCTATTGTTTGATCACAAAGTTACGCTCATCAGAAACCAAGAGTGACTCCAGGGTTTGTGATTCTAAGGACTTGCACTACAGTGTCGCTTCTTATAATCAGATTGCAATGAAGTAAGGAAGCAATGAAGCGGTCTAAATTTTTCTAGTACAAATAAATCTGGCAAGACAGTCTTAACAATGTCAAAGCTTTAAAGGTTTTAATCCTAATGTTGCATGCAAGCAATTGGCTTCTGCAATTTCTGGGTCAGGACATAACTGCCATATTTCCAACAAGGGCGTCTCAAGATATGGGAAAATATTTTTAAAAAAGGCGGGATTGGTCCTAGCGGATGTTGTCTGTGTATGAAGAATGCTGAAACCACAAAACATCTTCTTGTGGACTACGAATTCAGGAAAGGTGTTTGGAAATTATGTTGCACAGCTCTAAATACTGAGTAGATGTGGGGTGAGGTTCTGAGAATTTTGATATAAATTTGCTTAATTGGTTTAGAATCTATAAATCTCACGATTTAGTCCCGGTTTATATTCCAATAATTTTCCTTAAAGAAATTCTGTGATTTTTGCTAACTAGATGTTGGAGAGACTGACTTAGGTGTTTAGAAGACATCTGTAACTTTTGGAAAGAGCGAATCTGCATTTTTTGTTTGGATTTGTGAGTAAGTGGATTTCTAGTAATGATACATCTGGAAAATTCTGGTAACCCTATTCTAAGATAACCCATGGACAAAACTATTGGAAGTTCTTTAACTACCAAATTCCTGTAGCACGTATCTTTCCAGGCCTGTAAAAATTTACACATGAAATATTGCAAGACAATTATGGCGAGATTTTATTTTCTTCCATTTTGAATGAATATTAAGAGGCATTGATGGCAAGAATGTATCCAGGACTAGTTTTGAACATTGTCTAATATTACGAGATTAGGGAACAGAGCAGGTTTTCCCATCTCCTGCATCAACAAGGGTGGAAATGGGTGGCACCACATGTGTTTTCAAAATTGACTTGGGAGAAAAACGTTGCATGTTGGCCTACTTATTTCAAATCCACAATTTTATGATGTAATGTATTTGAATATCTAGTTCATGAATTGACAAAAAAAAGTGACAAGAAAACAAAAAATGTCTTTGCAAAAGGTTAATTAACCACGGTAAATGTCATTTGCAAATATGGATTTTAAAATACTATTCAATTTTGAAATACTCACCATAATTCATCTGGTCGGAAAGGGACAGTAAGGACAAACAATAGTATGAGAAATATAGTACAAGCAGTAGTACATGGCAATGGTACCTCTTTTTGTTTCCACGGGTTAATATTTCATGTTGTAAGAGATATTGCTTCTGATTTCCTCTAGTCTTCATAGCTTTCTAACTCCAACTCCAAGCAATAAATTTTTTCAATTAAAATATTGCTGAATAGAGATGAGCTTTATTCCTATTTATATTACAAAATGAATACAAATTTGGAGGGAAATCTAAACACTAAAAACAATGGAGGGAAATATAAATCCAAACATTCTTTTTTTGACAATATATGTTCCTATTTCCATTTACAGATGTTTCTATTTTTGCCAAATTATTATATAAAGTACATAAAATACTTAGAAATTAGAAAAAAAAACTAGAAAAGTATCACCAAATATTTTATAGTTAGAATTTAAGAATTCACTGGATTTTCCAAGACTTATACATTTTTAAGTATGGATCCTTGATTATAGAAGATACACTAATGGTAAAATCATTAGTCAAACAATATAATTTCTCAATTAAACTAATGGTGTGAAAAAAATTATGTAATGGTGAGTGTAATGCATTGTTTTTCTATTAATGTTAACCCTTCTCCTACAAAAACTAATGCAACAATCAAATAAAGTTGAAATGGATCTACTTAAACTTCATTGCCTACAACACATTCTCACACCATAAAATAGGTGCCAAGACCTAGTATTACATCTAAGCAGACATTTAAAAACATATATATGAACCTCAATGGTGAGGTATGCCTTCAAATATGCAAAAGTTCCACTAAATATGTGGAAATTCTCGGTTAGTAATGCAAAAGGTCTCTTGAGTAAATTCTCACCCTCATCCTTGCTAGTGATTTTCTTCCTTGATCAAACATGAGTGATTCCTAAGATAAGATCAAACCAAAATGTGTGATCCAAGGTTCTTCTCATGGATTGCAATTATCACTATTCTAAAAATACCCAATCCATTAATATGAATATAAATTGAGGAATTAACACCTTTACAAATGCAGAAAAAAATGTAATGACCCTTTTTCAAAATTTTATTAAAATGCCAATTTTTCCACTTTTTCTCCAATTTCGACCTTCGACTAGTTTTACTGTTTTGACCTCCAAATCAACCCAAATGCTCCCAAATCTTCTGTAGGATTTTATGAATGATATTTAGACTTGAATATCGGGTTCAGGGATTTTTTATGGCCCTCCAAATTCTGCTGCAAACTTGATTTGTATTCTGATCAATATATGTAATTTTGACTAGTAATTTGTGCATCAAATCCCCCCAGGGTAACACCTCAAATGCCCTTCCAAATGCCTCCAACCTCCCATGAATTTATGAACAGAGGTATATAATGTGTTAAGTATGTGATTAAGGTCTCATATGCACCATTAATTGATTTTTACTACTGTTCTAACTCTCTCAAATTCAACAGCAAAAACCCCCAATTCGACCCTTGCGGAAATGGCACTATTTCACCTCTCAATACAAACAAACTAAGTAAAGATGCTTCAAATGCTCAAGTATAGTACACAAAAATTGTAGAATATATCCATGGTAGTATATGAATCACAAATGTATCAGAGAGTCATCCATCCATTCGAAATAATCAACATTATAGTGTCATACATCAAAGCATTGGGGAAATGGACATTGTTTGCTAATTAATCAATAATTTTGCATACAATCAATGGGTATTTCGACCTGAGAGTCTATGAATATGAATAAAAGAGGATATGAAGCTATTACAATCAGAAAAATATCATATGAATATCTCCCAATGAGTGCAGGATCTCACCCAAAGCGCAATCCCTTAAGGAGCCCGAATATGCCTTCAAAATTAAAAATGGTGGAGAGAAAGGGCTGCACTAAACCAAACCATTAAACTTCCTGTAGCTGCTACCTACAAATAAAACTCCATTAAAGCACCACGAAACACCTGAGTGGCCTCTCCAAACACCAACTTTGATGGGAATCTTTCACCCTCGAAATTGGCTAAGGCAAGAAATTAGTCCTCCACTAGTTCTCTCTTCACAAATGCAATTTTTCTCAAATCATCAAAAGCCATTCTCATACTTGATTTATAAATTTTATAACCAACATTAGCCTTCAAGGGGTCAAAATCCTCTCAATAGATTCAATAATTTTCCATTTAGAAAATATTCCTCATTTGCCACTTGTCTCCTAGTTCCAACTTTACATCTTCTCCCAAATTCGAATTTGAGTCTTTTTAGCTTCCCCCAATTCCATGAGTGCCTTCATTGAGCCTATTTTTTGGGATGACATGTCATAATGGTCAGGTGTAACAAGTCAGGTCTGAATTTTGTCATAAATGTCATAGATGCTTCATTATTGTTGTCAGAAAACTAGGGAATCTAGCCCAAGTGTCCACTAGTCTCCAATTTGACTCTTCCTCTCCCATGGAGGTTACTATTCCATCCAATTTCGACCTAAGATGCTCAATGCCATGTGCTATGACTTACCAACTCACCCAAGAGTGTTCACCTTCCCATGAATTCGAATTGGCAAGAGAGAGCTGCCATGTGTCATTGAGAAATCAAGTTAGTGTGGGTCCCACCACCTCCATATGTCTCCAAAACAACATGCCACCTAGAATTTACCTTGAATTTATTTATTCACCATATTTCTTAAATGCTTGAACCCTTCTAATGTCTAAATATCATATATTAGCTTCCTTATCACCATCCCACATGTGCCCATCCAACCTAGGAAACTAGTAGGATTGATGGGATTGTCTTACTATGCACTTGTTTGAATGGGGACATTATAGTCCTCCCCACCCAAGATTGCTTGTCCTCAAGCAATTTCAAATTTGGATGCTGCAAAATCGTCTCCCCTTCCCATGTGGAATCTTCATTTGGTAAGTCCTTCCATTGCACTAAATATTCTTTGATGATTCTACTCTTCAACCTTCTTTCTCGTGTCTTCAAAATATTTTCCGGAACAAGTGTGAGCTGACCTTCATCATCCATAGGAGGAATTATTTCTGAAGTGATGATTTTCTGACCAAGATCTTTCTTGAGACAAGAAACATGAAATACATTGTGGATTTTACTCCCTTCCGGAAGTTCTAGTTTATATCCTACTTCTCCAACCTTCCACACTACCTTGTATGGTCCATAGTACCTTGGTTTTAATTTTTCTGCTCCATTCTTTTTTAGAGATGTTTGTTTATAAGGATGCAACCTTAAATATACTAAATCATTCACTTGAAAGGTTCTTTCTTCTCTATGTCTATCAACATATTGTTTTTGTTGATTTTGAGCAACCTACAAATTGTCTTTCAAGAGCTTTAAAATTTCTTGGTTATCTTCCACCCAATCTTTAGCCTTTGGGACTCTACTATCACCAAATATAATGTCAGAAAATGTAAGTGCATCATAACCATATAATGCTTTGAAAGGAGACATTCCTATTGACATATGATAAGTGGTGTTGTAGCAAAACTCACCCCCAAGTGTAGCCATTTTGCCCATGCTTTTTGCTGCCCTCCCACATAGTTTCTTAGGTATCCTTCCAACCATTGGTTTACCCTCTCTGTTTGTCCATTAGTTTGTGGATGATAGCTGGTACTTGGTGTCAATTGAGTGCCTACCAATCTAGAAAGTTCTTGCCAAAAAGCACCCATGAATCTACTATCTCTATCACTGACAATGCTCTTGGGGAGCCCATGCAATCTGAAGATTTCTTTGAAAAAAATATCAGCCACTTGTGCAGCACTAAAAGATGATGTAACAACAAAGAAATGAGCAAATTTTTTCAACCTATCAACTACCACATAGATGCAATCCTTACCCAAGGATTTAGGCAATTCGGTGATGAAATCCATGGAAATACTGTCCCATTTTTGCTCTGGAATGGGCAATGGTTGTAATAAGTCGGCTGGACATATAAGTTCTAATTTGTTTTGTTGACATGCTTTACATTCATTCACATACTTCTGAACATCTTCCTTCAGCCCCTTCCAAAAAAATATTTGCCTCAACTGTCTATAAGTTTTGAAGATCCCCGGATGGCCCACTATGGGGAATCATGTGCTTCTTGCAAAATTCGGTACTTGAGCTTGGATTTATGAACTAAATAAATTCTCCCCTTATAATATATCAGCCCATTCAAAATCCTATAATTATCATCCCCTTTGATTCCATCCAACACATCACAAGCGAATTTGTCTTTGGCATATTCAACTAGTAGCATGTTTTTCCAATCCTAGGCAATATCCATGAGAGAAAAAGAAGGCCTTCTTGACAAAGCATCTGCTACTATATTATTCTTTCCTTTGACATATTCAATATCAAAATCATAAGCTTGAATCTTCCTTACCCACATTTGTTTTCTTTCATTTAAATCTTTTTGGGTGAGAAAGTGTCTTATACTATTGTGGTCAGTTTTCACCACAAACTTGCTGCCCACCAAGTATTGTTTGAATTTTTCCAATGCATGCATAATGGCCAGCATTTATTTATCATAGATGGAGCAAATATTTTCATGAGGCTGCAACTTTCTGCTTTAGGACAACCCCTATTCCTCCACCTGAAGCATCACATTCCACAACAAAAGGTTTAGTAAAATCAGGAAGTGCAAGTATGTGACAACTACTCATTACCTCTTTCATTTTTTGGAATGTCTTTTCAGCCTCTTCATCCCACTTGAAAGCATCCTTCTTAGTCAAATCAGTGAGTGAAGAAGTCAACTTGGAGAACCCTTTCACAAATTTTCTGTAGTAGGTGCATATGCCAATAAAGCCTCTCAATTCGGTAATATTTTTTGGTGATGGCCATTCCAAGATACCCCTGATTTTTTCCATGTGTACCTTCACTCCTTCTTTCCCAATAATGTTCCCAAGATACAGTAGTTCTTTCATCCCAAATTCACATTTTGATAACTTAGCAAATAAGGACTCTTCTTGCAAGATTTTCAACACAATCTCTAACTGCTGGAAATGCTCTTCCCATGTTTTACTGTAAATGAGAATATCATCAAAGAAAACCCAAACCAACCTTCTTAGTTGCTTGTAAAATATCCTATTCATACATGCTTGAAAGTTGGCTGTAGCATTAGTTAACCCAAAAGGCATGACAAGAAATTCAAAGTGGCCAAAATGACATCAAAAAGCGGTCTTTTGCACATCTTCATCTTTCATTCGAATTTGGTGATACCCTGATCTATTGTCAATTTTTGAGAAGTATTTGGCCCCATGTAGCTCATCGATCCTAGGAATAGGATACCTATTCTCGATAGTCTTTTTGTTCAAGGTTCTAAAATCTATGCACATTCTCAATGTTCCATCTTTTTTCTTCACTAGCACTACTGAAGAAGCATAAGGGCTAGAGCTTGGTCTAATGAGTCCCAACTCTAGGAGTTCTTGGATAGATTTTTCAATCTCATCTCAGACCTTTTTAGGATGTCTATAAGGTGGTATTTGAATGGGTGAAGTACCCTCCTCCAAACTAATATTGTGCTCAACCCCCCTATCCGGTGGCCTACCATGTGGAAGGTCTCTAAAAACCTTTTCATATTTTTGCAAAACTCTCTCTATCTCCTTTGGGTGTTTGATAATATTTATAGTTGGCTTGGGAGATTTAATATGACATTCCGCAGCCCATTCTATATCTCCATGCCTCAATATAGATCTCATACTATTTCAAGTCACTACTTGATTTGGATAAGTGTGTTGCCCTCTCACAACTCTTTGTACTCCTTTTGAATCTTGGAATTTCATTTTGGGAATTTGATGATTTACTGTATGCTCTCCTATTGAATACAACCATTGCAGTTACAAAACCACATTAGTATCAAAAACATCAACCACATAAAAACTATCAACAAAAGTACAGTTACCTACGGTGACTTGCAGCTTTGAAACCCATGTTTTGCATTGCATTATGTTGTGACCGGGAATGACAACTGTGAAGCCATCAAATGGTTCAATAGGTATATTTCTTTTCTCTACCATCTCTACATCAATGAAGTATGAGTGGCTCCTCTATCTACCAAAACTAAAGTTCTTTGTCCTTGTACCACACCTTTGAATCAGATAGTATGATAGCGAGGTACTGCTGAAAGCACTGCCATTCTTGCTTTGTCTGGTGAAGGCTGATTTTATTCTTGTCTTTCCTCTTCTACTATTGTCTCATATGCCTCTTCTTGATCTAAATTATGTCCATATTCATCCATGCCCCCATCATACCCCTCATTATCAGAAAGTACTTCAATGTATTGAGCCTTTCCTTTGGTACATTTGTTCCTCGGTGTCCATGGTTGGAAGCATGTGAAGCACAGTTTCTTTTTTCTAAGTTCATCCCTGTTTAGTCCCTCTTTTTTATTCCTCTCAAATGACTCTCTTTTCCAAGGTTTCTTATCATATCCATCCATTTTCCAAGGTTTCTTTTCAAATTTATAGATAGTCTTAGGAGGAAATCTCGTTCAAGGAAGCACATTTTGGAGATCCCTAGCCAAGCTCATTGCATCTTTTAATGTAGTTGGCTTATGGGCTTTGACCAAACCTCTTAAGGGTTCATCCAAACCTTCAGTGAATAGCAATGCTAATCTTCCCATAGATACATCAGCCACCTTCATTGATAATTTTTGAAAGTCCAACATATATTCAGTAAGGGACCTAGTTTGCTTCAATTGAGCTAGTTCTTTGAAAGATAATTCTGGATCTTTTTGTTCAAATTTTTCTAGTACCCTATCAACAAATTCTCCATATGTTTTAATCTGATTATGACCCAAGGTTTTCAGCCCATGAAACCACCATTAATTGGCATCTCCTTTCAAATGCAAAATGGCCATTTTTAATGCATCCTCTTCCAACATAGGATTCAGCTGAAAATATACATCCAATTTTTGCACCCAAGTGTTAGCAGAATTTTGAGAAGAAACCTCAAAAGTAGGAAGTGACATTTTTCCAATAGCACTATTTAATTCTTTGTTTTAGGATGAACTCCTATTGTCTCCCTTCCTCTTAATCATTTGCATAGCATCAATGTAGTCACTGAGTGGTACACCTCTTTTACACTCTTCATTCAAATCATTCCGATCATTTACTAGTTTCTTGTAATCCATTTCAAGATTGGGCTCTTCTTTGGGTGTGAGAAATTTAGGTGCAGTATGCCTTTGTGTGCTTTGAAATTCATCAAGTCTATTATGAGGTCCTGTACTTGAGAAAATATGCTCATTCCCTTTCATTTTTTCACCTGAGTGTGAACCACTATTATCTCCTATCATCCCTTTGCTTTGAAGCTAGCTAATCAACAATTCGAATCCTTGCAACAATTTGTCACCTATCCTATCCATGTTTGTTGAAAGTTTAGAGAAACATGGATCTAAGGTTGGAATAAGTTCCTCCTTATGTTTTAATTTGTCTGTTAAATTTTGAGCATTAATTCATTATACTCTACGATCTTTGCTGAAAGAATAACATCTACAGTATATCAATGCATGACAATCATAATATGACAAGCATCACAAGCATCACAAGAATCAAAAGCATAGAGACAAGAGACACAGAGTTTCTGTGGGGAAAACCCTAAGGTGAAAAACCCCACAACTTCCTCAGAGATAGAGAGAGCAATGGCTCAACCAAAATACAACCAAATAACACTGAGATAGTCTCCTAGTAGATGATCCTCCTCCTCCTCACTAGTGTGCCACTTTCCAGAGAGAGAGTGAGTTACTTTTTCCGAGTGAGTAAAATAGAGATCTCCTATCTCTATTTATACTCACCTTTTTTCCGAGTGACCCAATGGGGCCGACTTGTCTACTTAGATACATCCACATTATATTATATATAATTCCGGGCCGACCCCAAATGGTGGTCTAATAACCCATCGGCAAGTACACACACTTGCGACACTTGTCAATCCACATGACGACACTTTCTTATAGAGGAATAACACATCTCTTATAAGGGTACAATAAATATATATAAAATATACAGATGAAATACATTCCGAAGTTACATATACATCAACATTGTCATCCTCCTCTCTACCCATGGTTTCAGCAAAGACTTCTCTTCTTCTACTACCTCTTTTTCAACAAAAACCTCTTCAACTACTGGTTCAAAGGGTGGTGGATTATTATTTTGAATTATTATTAAGACCATCAGGAGCCAAGAACATGCTCTGATACCACTTGTAATGACCCTTTTTAAATTTTTTATTAAAATGCCAATTTTTCCACTTTTTCCCCAATTTCAACCTTTGACTAGTTTTACTATTTTGACCTCCAAATCAACCCAAATGCTCCCAAATATTTTGTAGGAGTGTATGAATGATATTTAGACTTGAACATTAGGTTCAAGGATTTTTTATGGCCCTCCAAATTTTTCTACAACCTTTTGTATTCTGATCAATATATGTAATTTTGACTAGTAATTTGTGCATCAAATCCCCCCGGGGTAACACTGCAAATGGCCTTCCCAGTGCCTCCAAAATCCCATGAATTTATGAAAAGAGGTATATAATGTGTTAAGTATGTAATTAAGGTCTCATATGCACCATTAATTGATTTTTACTACTATTCTACCTCTCTCAAATTCAACAGCAAAAACCCCTACTTCGACCCTTGGGGAAATGGCACTATTTCACCTCTCAATACAAACAAACTGAGTAAAAATGCTTCAAATGCTAAATTACAGTACATGAAACTTGTATAATATATCCATGGTAGTATATGAATCACAAATGTATCAGAGAGTCATCTATCCATTCGAAACAATCAACATTATAGTGTCATACATCAAAGCATTGGGGAAATGGACATTGTTTGCTCATTAATCAATAATTTTGCATACAATCAATGGGTATTTTGACCTGAGAGTCTCCGAATATGAATAACAGAGGATATGAAGCTATTACAATCAAAAAAATATCATATGAAGCTCTCCCAATGAGTGCAAGATCTCACCCAAAGCGCAATCCCTCAAGAAGCCCGAATATGCCTTCAAAACTGGAAATGGTGGAGAGAAAGGGATGCACTAAACCAAACCATGAAACTTCCTGTAGCTGCTACCTAAAAATAAAACTCCATTAAAGCACCATGAAACACCTGAGTGGCCTCTCCAAACACCAACTTGGATGGGAATCTTTCACCCTCGAAATTGGCTAAGGCAAGAAAATAGTCATCCACTAGTTCTCTCTTCACAAATGCAATTTTTCTCAAATCATCAAAAGCCATTCTCATACCTGATTTCTACATTTTATAACCAACATTAGCCTTCAAGGGGTCGAAATCCTCTCAATAGATTCAATAATTTTCCATTTAGAAAATATTCCTCATTTGCCACTTGTCTCCTAGTTCCAACCTTCTATCTTCTCCAAAATTTGAATTTGCGTGTCTTTAGCTTCCCCCAACTCAATGAGCGCCTTCCTTGAGCCTGATTTTGGGGTTGACATGTCATAATGGTCAGATGTAAGAAGTCAGGTCATAATTTTGTCATAAATGTCATAGATGCTTCATTATTGTTGTCATAAAACTAGGGAATCTAGCCCAAGTGTCCACTGGTCTCCAATTTGACTCTTCCTCTCCCATGGAGGTTACTATTCCATCCCATTTTGACCTAAGATGCTCAATTCCATGTGTTATGACTTACCAACTCACCCAAGAGTGTTCACCTTCCCATGAATTCGAATTGGCAAGAGAGAGCTGCCATGTGTCATCTAGAAAACAAGCTAGTGTGGGTCCCACCACCTCCATATGTCTCCAAAACCACTTGCCACCTAGAATTTCTCTTGAATTTATTTATTCACCATATTTATTAAATGCTAGAACCCTTCTAATGTCTAAATATCATTTATTATCTTCCTTATTACCATCCCACATGTGCCCATCCAACCTAGGAAACTAGTAGGATTGATGGGTTGTCTTACTATGCAGTTATTTGAATGGGGACATTACAGTCCTCCCCACCCAAGATTGCTTGTACTCAAGCAATTTCCAATTTGGATGCTACAAAATCTTCTCCTCTTCCCATGTGGCATCTTCATTTGGTAAGTCCTTCCATTGCACTAAATATTCTTTGATGAATCTACTCCTCAACCTTCTTTCACGTGTCTTCAAAATCAATCTACTCCTCAACCTTCATCATCCAAAGCAGGAAGTATTTCTGAAGTGATGATTTTTTGACCAAGATCTTTCTTGAGACAAGAAACATGAAATACATTGTCGATTTTACTCCCTTCCGAAAGTTCTAGTTCATATGCTACTTCTCCAACCTTCCGCACTACCTTGTATGGCCCATAGTACCTTGGTTTTAATTTTGCTGCTCCATTATTTTTGAGAGATGTTTGTTTATAAGGCTGCAACCTTAAATATACTAAATCATTGACTTGAAAGGTTCTTTCTTCTCTATGTCTATCAGCATATTGTTTTTTGCTGATTTTGAGCAACCTGCAAATTGTCTTTCAAGAGCTTTAAAATTTCATGGCTCTCTTCCACCCAATCTTTAGCCTTTGGGGCTCTACTATCACCAAATATAATGTCAAAAAATGTAATTGCATCATAACCATATAATGCTTTGAAAGGAGACATTCCTATTGAAATATGATAAATGGTGTTGTAGCAAAACTCACCCAAGTGTAGCCATTTTGCCAATGCTTTTTCCTGCCCTCCCACATAGTTTCTTAGGTATCCTTCCAACCATTGCTTTACCCTCTCTATTTTTCCATCAATTTGTGGATGATAGATGGTACTTGGACTCAATTGAGTGCCTACCAATCTAAAAACTTCTTGTCAAAAAGCACCCATGAATCTACTATCTCTATCACAGATAATGCTCTTGGGGAGCCCATGCAACCTAAAGATTTCTTTGAAAAAAATATTGGCCACTTGTGCAGCACTAAAAGATGATGTAACAGCAAATAAATGAGCAAATTTTGTCAACCTATCAACTACCACATAGATGCAATCCTTACCCAAGGATTTAGGCAATTCGGTGATGAAATCCATGGAAATACTGTCCCATTTTTGCTTCGGAATGGGCAATGGTTGTAATAGGCCGGCTGGACATGTAAGTTCTGATTTGTTTTGTTGACATGCTTTAGATTCATTCACATACTTATGAACATCTTCCTTCAGCCCCTTCCAAAAAAATATTTGCCTCAACTGTCTATAAGTTTTGAAGATCCTCGGATGGCCCGCTAGTGGGGAATCATGTGCTTCTTGAGAAATTCGGTACATGAGCTTGCAGTTATGAACTAAATAAATTATTCCCTTATAATATATCAGCCCATTCAAAATCCTATAATTATCATCCCCTTTGATTCCATCCAACACATCACAAGCAAATTTGTCTTTGGCATATTCAACTAGTAGCATGTTTTTCCAATCCTCGGAAATATCCATGAGAGAAAAAGAAGGCCTTCTTGACAAAGCATCTGCTACTATATTATTCTTTCCTTTGACATATTCAATATCAAAATCATAAGCTCGAATCTTGCTTACCCACTTTTGTTGCCTTTCGTTTAGATCTTTTTGGGTGAGAAAGTGTCTTAGACTATTGTGGTCAGTTTTCACCACAAACTTCCTGCCCACCAAGTATTGTCTGAATTTGGCCAATGCATGCATAATGGCCAGCATTTCTTTATCATAGATGGAGTAAAATTTTTCATGAAGCTGCAACGTTTTGCTCTCAAAGGCTATGGGGTGTTGGCCTTGCTTTAGGACAGCCTCTATTCATCCACCTGAAGCATCACATTCCACAACAAAAGGTTTAGTAAAATCAGGAAGTGCAAGTATGGGACAACTACTTATTACCTCTTTCATTTTTTGGAATGTCTTTTCAGCCTCTTCATCCCACTTGAAAGCATCCTTCTTAGTCAAATCAGTGAGTGGAGAAGTCAACTTGACGAACTCGTTCACAAATTTTCTATAGTAGGTGAATATGCCAATAAAGCCTCTCAATTCGGTAATATTTTTTGGTGATGACCATTCCAAGATACCCCTGATTTTTTCCATGTGTACATTCACTCCTTCTTTCCCAATAATGTTCCCAAGATACAGTAGTTCTTTTATTCCAAATTCACATTTTGATAACTTAGCAAATAAGGACTCTTCTTACAAGATTTTCAACACAATCTCTAACTGCTGCAAATGCTCTTCCCATGTTTTACTGTAAATGAGAATATCATCAAAGAAAACCAAAACAAACCTTCTTAGTTGCTTGCAAAATATCCTATTCATACATGCTTGAAAGTTGGCTAGAGCATTAGTTAACCCAAAAGGCATGACAAGAAATTCAAAGTGGACAAAATGACATCGAAAAGCGGTCTTTTGCACATCTTCATCTTTCATTCGAATTTGGTGATACCCTGATCTATGGTCAATTTTTGAGAAGTATTTGGCCCCATGTAGCTCATCCGTTAGCTTATCAATCCTAGGAATAGGATACATTTTCTTGATAGTCTTTTTGTTCAAGGCTCTAAAATCTATGCACATTCTCAATGTTTCATCTTTTTTCTTCACTAGCACTACTGAAGAAGCATAAGGGCTAGAGCTTGGTCTAATGAGTCCCAACTCTAGGAGTTCATGGATAGATTTTTCAATCTCAACTCTAAAATTTTTAGGATGTCTATAAGGTGGTATCTGAATGGGTGAAGTACCCTCCTCCAAAATAATACTGTGTTCAACCCCCCTATCCGGTGGCCTACCATGTGGAAGGTCTCTAAAAACCTTTTTATATTTTTGCAAAACTCTCTCTATCTCCTTTGGGCGTTTGACAATATTTATAGTTGGCTTGGGAGATGTAATATGACATTCAGTAGCCCATTCTATATCCCCATGCCTCAATATATATCTCATACTATTGCAAGTCACTACTTGATTTGGATAAGTGTGTTGCCCTCTCACAACTCTTTGTACTCCTTTTGAATCTTGGAATTTCATTTCGGGAATTTGATAATTTACTATATGCTCTCCTATTGAATATAGTCATTGCACTCCCAAAACCACATTAGTATCAGCAACATCAACTACATAAAAACTATCAACAAAAGTATAGTTACCTACGGTGACTTGTAGCTTTGGAACCCATGTTTTGCATTGCATTGTGTTGTGACCGGGAATGACAACTGTGAATCCATCAAATGGTTAAATAGGTAACTTTATTTTCTCTACCATCTCTGCATCAATTAAGCTATGAGTGGCAACTCCATCTACCAAAACTGAAGTTCTTTGTCCTTGTACCACACCTTTGCATTGGATAGTATGAGAGCGAGGTACTGCTGAAAGCACTGCCATTCTTGCTTTGTCCGGTGAAGGCTGATTTTATTCTTGTCTTTCCTCTTCTACTGTTGTCTCATATGCCTCTTCTTGATGTGAAATATGTCCATATTCATCCATGCCCCCATCATACCCCTCATTATCAGAAAGTACTTCTATGTATTGAGCCTTTCCTTTGGTACCCTGGTGTCCATGGTTGGAAGCATGTGAAGCACAGTTTCTTTTTTCTAAGTTCATCCCTGTTTAGTCCCTCTTTTTTATTCCTCTCAAATGAATCTCCTTTCCAAGTTTTCTTATCATATCCATCCCTTTTCCAAGGTTTATTTTCAAATTTATAGCTAGGCTTAGGAGGAAATCTCGCTCTAGGAAGCACATTTTGGAGATCCCTAGTCAAGCTCATTGCATCTTTTAATGTAGTTGGCTTGTGGGATTTGACCAAACATCTTAAGGGTTCATCCAAACCTTTAGTCAACAGCAATACTAATCTTCCCATAGATACATCAGCCACCTTGACTTATAATTTTTTAAATTCCAACATATATTCATTAGGGGACCCAGTTTGCTTCAATTGAGCTAGTTCTTTGAAAGGCAATTCTGGATCTTTTTGTTCAAATCTTTCTAGTACCCTCTCAACAAATTCTCCATATGTTTTAACCTGATTATGACCCAAGGTTTTCAGCCCATGAAACCACCATTCATTGGCATCTCCTTCCAAATGCAAAATGGCCATTTTTAATGCATCCTCTTCCAACATAGGATTCAGCTGAAAATATACATCCAATTTTTGCACCCAAATGTTAGCAGAATTTTGAGAAGAACCATCAAAAGTAGGAAGTGACATTTTTCCAATAGTACTATTTAATTCTTTGTTTTGGGATGGACTCCTATTGCCTCCCTTCCTTTTAATCTTTTTCATAGCATCAATGTAGTCACTGAGTGGTACACCTCTTTTACACTCTTCATTCAAATCATTCCAATCATTTACTAGTTTCTTGTAATCCATTTCAAGATTGGGCTCTTCTTTTTGTGCGAGAAATTTAGGTGCAGTATGCCTTTGTGTGCTTTGAAATTCATCAAGTCTATTATGAGGTCCTGTACTTGAGAAAATATACTCATTCCCTTTCATTTTTTCCCTTGAGTGTGAACCACTATTATCTCCTATCATCCCTTTGCTTTGAAGTTGGCTAATCAACAATTCGAATCCTTGCAACAATTTGTCACCTATCCTATCCATGTTTGATGAAAGTTTAGAGAAACATGGATCTAAGGCTGCAATAAGTTCCTCCTTATGTTTTAATTTGTCATCCTCCTCTCTACCCATGGTTTCAGCAAAAGACTCCTCTTCTTCTACTACCTCTTCTTCAACAAAAACCTCTTCAACTACTGGTTCAAAGGGTGGTGGATTATTATTTTGAATTCTTGTTAAGACCATCAGGTTCCAAGAACATGCTCTGATACCACTTGTAATGACCCTTTTTCAAAATTTTATTAAAATGCAAATTTTCCCACTTTTTCCCCAATTTCGACCTTTGACTAGTTTTACTGTTTTGACCTCCAAATCAACCGAAATGCTCCCAAATATTCTGTAGGAGTGTATGAATGATATTTAGACTTGAATATTAGGTTCAAGGATGTTTTATGGCCCTCCAAATTCTGTTGCATACTTCAATTGTATTCTGATCAATATATGTAATTTTGACTAGTAATTTGTGCATCAAATCCCCCCGAGGTAACACTACAAATGGCCTTCCAAATGCCTCCAAAATCCCACGAATTTATGAACAGAGGTATATAATGTGTTAATTATGTGATTAAGGCCTCATATGCACCATTAATTGATTTTTATTACTGTTCTAACTCTCTCACATTCAACAGCAAAAACCCCCAATTCGACCCTTGGGGAAATGGCACTATTTCACCTCTCAATACAAACAACCTGAGTAAAAATGCTTCAAATGCTCAAGTACAGTACATGAAACTTGTAGAATATATTCATGGTAGTATATTAATCACAAATGTATCAGATATTCATCCATCCATTCAAAATAATCAGCATTATAGTGTCATACATGAAAGCACTGGGGAAATGGACATTGTTTGCTCATTAATCAATAATTTTGCATACAATCAATGGGTATTTCGACCTGAGAGTCTCTGAATATGAAGAATGGAGGATATGAAGCTATTACAATTAGAAAAATATCATATTAATCTCTCCCAATGAGTGCAAGATCTCACCCAAAGCGCAATCCCTCAAGGAGCCCGAATATGCCTTCAAAACTGGAAATGGTGGAGAGAAAGGGTTGCACTAAACCAAACCATGAAAATTTCTGTATCTGATACCTACAAATAAAAATCCATTAAAGCACCATGAAATACCTGAGTGGCCTCTCCAAACACCAACTTGGATGGGAATCTTTCACCCTCGAAATTGGTTAAGGCAAGAAACTAGTCATCCACTGGTTCTTTCTTCACAAATGCAATTTTTCTCAAATCATCAAAATCCTTTCTTATAATTGATTTCTACATTTTATAACCAACATTAGCCTTCAAGGGGTCAAAATCCTCTCAATATATTCAATAATTGTCCATTTAGAAAATATTCCTCATTTGCCACTTGTCTCCTAGTTCCAACCTTCCATCTTCTCCCATATTCGAATTTGAGTCTTGTTAGCTTCCCCCTACTCCATGAGTGCCTTCCTTGAGCCGATTTTTGGGGCTGACATGTCATAATGGTCAGGTGTAAGAAGTCAGGTCTGAATTTTGTCATAAATGTCATAGATGCTACATTATTGTTGTCATAAAACTAGGGAATCTAGTCCAAGTGTCCACTAGTCTCCAATTTGACTCTTCCTCTCCCATGGAGGTTACTATTCCATCCCATTTCGACCTAAGATGCTCAATGCCATGTGTTATAGCTTAAAAACTCACCCAAGAGTGTTCACCTTCTCATGAATTCGAATTGGCAAGAGAGAGATGCCATGTGTCATTGAGAAATCAAGCTAGTGTGGGTCCCACCACCTCCATATGTCTCCAAAACCACTCGCCACCTCGAATTTCTCTTGAATTTATTTATTCACCATATTTATTAAATGCTTGAACCCTTCTAATGTCTAAATATCATATATTAGCTTCCTTATTACCATCCCACATGTGCCCATCCAACCTAGGAAACTAGTAGGATTGATGGGATTGTCTTACTATGCACTTATTTGAATGGGGACATTGCAAAAAACCATGCATTTTAACCTTGGTGTTTTCACCTACTATTAGTCTATTGTAACCACATAGATGGCTTGAATCAAATGAACCATAATATGGATGCATTCCTCAAACTCATTATTTTTTATGTTTGCAGGATCGGTGATACAATATTCTCCATGGAATGGTAGAATGATGCGTCTCTTCATGCATTGGAAGTGTGGGTGGACATTATAACAGTTTTGTTGTTATGTGATGATTAGTCCCACTCCCTGTCGACGTCGACATAGTAGTTAGAGCCTCTAATGAGTCCCACTCCCTGTCGATGTCGGCATAGTGGTTAGAGCCCCTAACGAGTCCCACTCCTTATTGATGAGGACACATTAATGGGTAGTAGCTATGCATTGTCTTATGACACACCCATGAGGGCTTCCCACGATACATGTTGTGTAGTTGTGCATTTTCTATATACATGTGATCCTATTTGCTTACTGTTTCTACAGCTACCGTCATATCTAGGGACGAAGTTGGAATGTAAGCATGTTGTTTTACATTATAGCTTTGAAAGAACCACCTATATTATAATGGTGTTTGGCATTATAGTCGAAGACACTTTCACAGGAGGGTGTGGCCCACCCATTGCAGGGTTGTCATGAATGGAGAGTGCATCTCCAATTTAATGCTGGAAACTGTAGCTAGGGTTTTACCCCTAGCTTGTGCAAATGAGCACCTACTAAGGAGAATGGACTCCTTAGTAGCAGTTCAGTAAATGTAAATAATTAAACTAAAACAGAAATAGAAACTACTTTAAACATTGTGCATGAAACATAAATAAAAGATGTAAATAATGGATTTTTGTATTAATATTACCTTCAATGTGAAGGTTGATGAAGCTCCTTGCAATGTCCAAGAGGGTTGCTCCAAGCTCCAATGTGCTCCTTCTCTTTCTCCAATGGTGGGAATGGGCCAAAAGTGGCTCTCAAGGTGAAAGTAGTTCAATGGTGAACTACGGTTTCGAGAGAGATTTTGGCAGAGTAAGGGTATATTTGATTGTGGATGTGGAATAAGGGATCTCCATCACCTATTTATAGGTTTTTGGTGGTGGAGTGCTGACCCATGGTTTTGGGAAACACATGGTTTAGGGCAGCTGTATAGGGTTTTTTCCTCCTTTTCCTCATTATTTTATATTTTTCTTCCCTTTTTAGGGGGTTTTTGCTATTTTTAGAGGAATTTTGGATATTTTTGGAGGAAAAATGGGTTTTTTAACCTTTTTGAGGCTATTTTAAGGGTTTTGTGGCCTTTTGGAGGCATTTTAGGCCTTTTGGAGGCTTTTTAGTGGGATTTTTTGGGTTTTTAAGGGAAATATGGTAGGAAAATGGACAAATGAGCCATATAATGTGGTAGATGAAGTCGTGAACACTTTTTGGGTGTTAACAGATTGCCCCCTGATGTGCGAGGGCAGGAGCTCATCGTATGGCCGATGGACATCATAAGTCATGAATGGTTTTCCTGGGTGTGGAGAGAAGAGAAGAAACAAACTGAAGCTCGGAACAACGATCCCGAACAACTGCAAGAACTAAAAGTGCATAACCTCAATAATGGATGAGGAATCATCTGATCATATGGACGAGGCGGGCATTCCCATGCTCGTATCAGGATATAACATAATAATAACAATGGGGTCCAAAAGATGGGGACCTGAAATATACATGACCTCAAATACTGACTGAGGAATAATCTCAATATATGGACGAGGTGGGAATACCCATGCTCGTATCAAGATACATAAACATAACTGTGAGGCCCGAAAAGGGGGACCTATAAGATACATAGATAACCACTGTGTACATCATAGGTTTCTAGAGGAGACACAAATCTGGGACATACTATTGGGCGGACCATGTGTAAGCTGAAGAACTGGTGCACTGGAATATCAACAGTGCTGCTGAGTGTGGTACCAAAGGAACTGATGAGCTGCTGAATCATAGTGACTAGCGTCATACTCTCAATGATACACTGAACTGGAACTGAAATGGGTACTCAAGGAAGCATAGAGCTGGAGGGATTCCAAATACAAGCGCCAACGCAGCCCAGACATCCACGGGAACATACAACTGGGCGTTCCGAAGTGACTTACCAATGTGCTAGAGTCAAGGGAAATCCGGGGTCTTCGACTAAACACTTATGGGATATAATCCTACGCGATCCTCAACAATGCGATGAATGTGCTGAATTCGAACATGTGAGGAACAACCACTCGGAGAGGCAATGATGACTCCTCTCAGAATGATCTGTAGGCACTTACCACAGATGGTGATAAGTCCAAGGCGTAGGGACCTCTGGGCCTATCCTCTAGAATAGAGGAGCTGTCGTTGACAGAGGGAGACCTGCAACTATCAAGGCAATGATGTTTCCTTGACAGGAGCGCGAGGTACAAGACCGAAATGTGATAGTACTGATGGCAGGACTGATAAACTGTGGGGGGACAACTGGGCAAGTAGAGTGGGTGGACTCAAACTTCCTTTGTTCAGAGTATGATAATGGGAATGATCTGGCAGCATATGAAACTAACTAAGGGGAAAGGGATCATAGCTGTACTGGATCTGGGAAGGTGACTGGTCTGAGGGAGACGCAAGCTGTGGTAAAATGGCAGGAGACTGCAGAATACTCTGAACAAAGGCGACCTGATTGGTGGTGCTGCCGAGATGATTGATCAAAGTGCCAGGAGGCACGGGAGGGGACTTCTTCATGGGTTAAGGAACTAGAAGAAGTGTGTGTAAAATGATACTTTCGTGTGGATTTTACGAGCCCAGGATAGTTCATGCTCGTGGTTGCTTTCAATTTTAAGGAGTCTGAAAGCGATAAGAAGACTCTGAAGTAATGGAATGGTACTGTCGTGTGGATTTTACGAGCCTAGGACAGTTCATGCTCGTGGTTGCTTTCAATTTTAGAGAGTCTGAAAGCAAGTAAGAAGACTCCAGGGGGTTTCTTTTTCGTAGATTTAGTCTCCAAGGCCCAAAGAAGCATAAAAGGATGCAATGAAGAACTCTTCTAGCCGGTGTGACTAGAGTATTCCTTTTTCGTAATTAGTCTACCAGGTCCGGAAAAGGGTTAAACTTATACCAGATAGACGCCCTTTCAGGTACTTTAACGAGCATGAAAGGAAGCAAGATTGATCGGCGATCTTTTCATTCTTTTAGGAGTCAGAAAAGAGCTTAACAAAAACTCCCTAAGTGCCTTTTTCGTAAAGGACTTGTCCGTCCCGAAAAAGGGATAAAATTATACCGAACAAAAGAAATGGCCAGGCAAGGAGGAAGTGTTCCATCAAGGAACAATAATGATGACCAAGAACGAGGTTGGGGGGGAACACTAGTGGGCCTCCTTGTGGGGTAGATGAAATGGTGGCAAAATAACGAATTTTTTGCAGTATGACAGGAGTGAAGGGCTCATGTACAAAAGTGGAACAATCCGATGGCGGCCGATGTGGCGTGCAAACCGAGGCAGCAAGTTGTTGGGACACAATGGTGAAAATTGTACTAGGTGAGAGCGAGAAATGATCTCAAGCATCATCATGAGCTCGAAAAAATGAATCCGGCAATATAAAGGGTGTCAAAAATGGGTAACGGCCGATGTCGCACGCAAACCGAGGTGGTGGGGGCATTTTGGAAAAATGCCCAAAAAATCTGGGGGTGAGAGTGAGAAATGATCTCAAGCATCATCACCGGCTTGGAAAAAATGAATCTGATGATATAAAATATGTGAAGAACGGAGAACGGCCGATGTGGCACGCAAACCGGGGTGACAAGGGGTCGAGACATAATGTTGATATTGGTCCTAGTGAGAGCGAGAAATGATCTCAAGCATCATCACGGGCACGAAAATATGAATCCGGCAGTGCACATGGTGCAAAAAACGGAGGTCATAATACTAGGTGTATCATGATGGCCTATGGGGGCATAATACTAGGTGTATCGAATCAAATCATATATACAAGTGATATGTGACCTCAAAAATGGTTGAGATCACATATGTGACAAAGTGAGCAGGGTTAATGACCTGCCCCCATGCTATGCGCATGGGGTTTGTGATTGTGGATCACATAGGTGTTGGTTTGAACGATGGGTTCATTGATGTGCTGAGATATATGTGATGGGGAAGGTTCAAAATGGTTGACCATGCCCCCTATCCCAGGGTCGAGGGAATCTATGATGCCCCCTAACTCAGAGGATTCAATGTGGTGCTGTTTCTGGTGAACAGGGGGTACATCAGGCCATGTGTCAATGTGGTGCTCTATAATGGTGGGGTTGAGACCGGGCATTTCGGTATAGGACCAGGAAAAGACATCACGGAATTCTCGGAAGAGTTTTCGGTACTTGTCAATCTCTTGTTCACTACAGGAGGCTCCTAAGGCAATGCATTCATTGACGCCAGGGGGGTCAGAGATATCTATGTGGATGACGGGTGAGATGTTGGCCATGTTACCCTCCTCGAAGGCATCAGGGGTAGGAATAGGGTCCTTGAACCAGTCGACCTTGGTGGGGAGGAAGTCTTTGGACTCAACCGTGAATTGGGTAGCTGTGGTAGAGGAGGATTCTTCTGGGATGAAATAGGAACGGTGGTGCATGTCATCCCAGGGGTAATCCGGGGCAGTAAGGGCCTCAAGAACTTCCTCATCAGTAAGGAAAGTTTGCGTCATCAAATCGGTTGACGAGGGGGTCATGGTTGAAGAGATCATATAGATGATATTAACCTCTCCAGAAGGGGGAGAGACCGGGGGGTATATCTCCTCAATGGTGGGTGGTGCCGTCTCAAGATCCAGATTGTTCATCTCATAGAGAGCCGCTTGGTAATTCGGGAGATCGGGGCAATGGTGTGAGTAATGCCCGTAAATAACGCATATGGCGCAGGGGCGGTTGGTACGTAGGGACTTATCTTTAGGCTTCGGAGTGGGGTTTAGTTCGACAGTTGGGATGTTAGGGTCATTGTCGAGCATCTGCATGTGCTTCTGTAATGCTGGTAATTGTGGGCATTGGTGGGTCGCACAGCGAGCATTTGGGAGGAGCACGGAATACTGGAGGGTTTTTGACTGTCTTGGGAGGTGGTACCACAACGTAAGGTTGTGGACCTCTGCCCCCAGTGGGTTTGGGAGTAGGAGGGGGAGTCGTGGAGGACGAAGGGGTAGAGACACCGGGAGGTGGCTGAGAGGTAGTATCCATGGGTTTCACCGGTTGGAGGACGACGTCTGGTGTCAGTGGGCGAACGGGAGGCGAAAGATACCATACGGGTAATCCCAAAGTTAACCCAGGGAGGCTAAGGGTAGCCATGACCGGGGCGCTTGCCACTCCCGATGGAGGGACTAGGAAGGGGATCGTATGGATAGGTGTAACACCAATGTGGCTAGGTACCAATGGTGGTTCAGGCAACAAGGGTGGTTGATTGTTAGGTGGTTGGTTGTCGTGGGACAAGGTACATAAGTCAGACACGTCGAGCGTAGATGACGGGGGAGGAATGGATTGAAAGGTGGAGGTCATCGGCGCGTCTGAGTAGACTCCAGGCCCCTTAGAGGAAACAAACGAGGTGGTGGCATGAGAAACAGGTTGTTCAACCATGGGGAGAACATTTTCAGGTGCCGCGGGAGCACTGGGATCATAGTAGGTGAGCTGGTCAACCTTAACCACGCGTCCCTCATGGGGGAACATCATGGTACGAAAGACGGAAGAGGCAACTGCCCGCATGGCATACATATAGCTGTGGCCAAGTAACAGGTTATAATCCAATTGGGCATTGATTACCTCAATGTCAATGAGTACAGTTTTGCCACCTAACTGGACGGGGACATTGGCTAGGAGGCCTTGGGGCTGGGCCGAACGACCGTCGTAGGCACGTAAGGCAGTGGTGGACTGCTGGAGAGTGGGGGATCCCAACTTCTACCATACGAAAGTAGACATAACGCATGTGGAGGCACCTTCATCGATGATGCATCGATGGATGACAAGATTCCGAATGGAAACAGAAACTTGGAATGCTAGGGTGGAAGGCAGGCGAGGTTCAGACTGGTCTAAATCGAATGCCATCAAATTCGAATCATTTGGGTCAATCCCCCCAATGGCGGAGAGTAAAGTCTTGCGCTGGGAAGGGCAATTCTTCAAGACTTCTAACGCAGACATGGCTGCGGGAGATTGGGCTAGGTCGTCTACAATGTTGTAGTTTGACGCAGCGCGCGCATTGGGGTTATTGTTGATACGGCGAAGTGGGAAATGAGGTGCTTTGGGAGCACCATCAAGTGGAGGTGGAGGTATACGTAACGCTTGATCGGTGGGATGGGCGTTAGTAGGTTTATCAGTGGGAGGTATGTCAACGGTGGAGCCATACTGGTTCCGACGAGTCTGGAGGTTGACGTCAGCGGATGACATCATCAACAAGTGGTGAGGTCCCGAGTCAAACATGGGTTGATCGGGAGCAGCGTACGTGATCTGCTGTTGGGGTTGCACGTTGACTTGAGGGGGAGCCAACGGTTGAGTGTTCACGACGCCTTGGGTTGGTAATGGGTTTTGCAGCACCAAAGGTGGCTGCTGAGGTTGAGGGGGGTTAGGAGGCGCCTGAGGAGCTGCCTGCCCTTGGCGGTGGGCATCGTCAACCCAGAGTTGCCTAGCTCGCTCCAAGTGTGGGCAAGCATGTGTGTAGTGGCCATATACCCCGCAAATAGAACAAGGATGGTTTGTTCGCAGATTGGGGTTTTTAGCCTGCTTGGGCGGGCGATCAGGGTTTTGGTTAGTAGGGGCTGCATTATTATTGTCGGGGGGATTCGCCGGTTGACCAGCTTGGTCTGCAGGTTGGTTGTTCCCCCGATTACGGCCCTTGCCGCGGTTTTGTTGACCCTGGTTGCGTTGGTTGTTTTGGTTTTGCTGCGGGTTTTGTTGGGCGTAAACTTGCCCTTGGGCAGCAGGTGGATTTTGAGGTTGCGCAGGTGCGGGAGCAGGCTGCGGTGGATGATATGCAAGTGGAGGTTGTGCAGGTGCAGCAACTGGAGGGGGTTGCTGATAGGGCTGCGGAGCAGGTTGTGAGTTTGCCGCAAGGGCTTCCTGTGGCAGGTAATAAGCAGTTTGGGCTTGTGAAGGCGCAGGAGCTGGGGCAGCCTGCTGATGGTAGTAAGGCTGAGGTGCAACTGGGGGGGCATAAGCGGGAGTCGCATGACCGAAGCATTGACGAGGACATGAGGGTCCATGGTGGTGGTGATGTGTCATGGGAGCATATGAGTTGGTTGCTCCAGACTGTGAGGTAGCCCGCGAAAGGTCGGGGCCAGGGGTGGGACGTGCTATGGAAAATGGTTGGGGATGCGAAGAAACACGACCAATGATACCGTCTGCAGCGTGGGATGCCCCCAGCGCATCATGCTAGGAGGACTCACCACGAGGGGCGTCAGCTATAATGGTATAAAGGTAACCCGACTGGGCGTAAATGAGGTCGAACTGTTGAGCCTTAAGGATGGCCTCTTCCTCAGACTGGGGTCTTTCTGATGCCACATCCTTAGCAATAACAGGGAGAAGGGATTTGAGGAACCAATCTAGGAAGATACGGTCGTCTAGTTTGATCTTGCATAAGCTACGGCATCGACGCCATTCATGGATGTGGTCCGTGATATGGGTAGCCGTGTTTTGTCTACAAGATAAGAGGATCTCAACGCCCGCGTCGTAGCGGACAGGCAACTGGAAGAACTGTAGAAAGGTCGAGGCAAGGGAAGCAAAGGTGGCATGGGTCCCATGAGGTTGCTCGATATACCACTTGGCTGCAGAGCCAGTGAAGGTGCGCTGTAAGAGACGGAGGCGAACAGAGTCGTCCACTATGGAGTTGGAGGAACACCATAGGTGGAAATACATGATATGGTTTTTTGGGTCCTCACCTGCCTTACCCTTGAACTTAGGGATGTCCGAGGGAAGCTTGGTAGGCATATGAGGCCATGCAGGGTCGTGTCTGATAGGGTCGTTGGTCAATCTGGCTAAGTCAGGTAGGTTGAGGCTAGCCATGAATGGAAAACTGGAAGGAGAATGTGACACAGTAGTGGGTTGGACCAAGCTGGGGCCAATGCCCCCAAGTGGAGGGACAGGATTTGGGATGGTGCCCCCAAGTGGGGGAACGAAGGTAGTATAGGAGGGGCCTGCACCACCATGTGTAGTGTGAACCACTGATGAAGTGGGAATAGGTATCCCAGCTGCAGGAATGGGTGCAGTGAGGGGAGCAGTAGATGGGGGCCCCATGGAGGGCATACCCAAAGCAGGTGTAGTAACTGGTGTAGTGGTGGATGTGCCACCAATGGTCCCTATAACAAAAGGAGTGGAAGTCACGCCAGCCATGGGGCTAGTAGGGGCAGTGTAAATGGGGTTCTCAGACTCTGTCTCAGAATCGGAGGTAAAGTAAGGTGCGTCAATATCTGGTGACGGAGACCTACGTCACTGACGAGTGGAGTCAAGTGACAAGGCTCTAGATCTGTGATGAGTGGTATCAACGGATGATGATCTAAATCTATGACGAGTGGTGTCAAGAGAACCGTGCTGTGGGGGCTCACCCCTGAGGCGCCGAGAATGTCTCGGGGACTCAATGGTGACAGATGGTGTCGAATCTCTGTGGGTTGAGGTGAGTAAAAACAGCTCAGAAAAGCCTAATGCAACCGAGTGTGCAGAAGGAGAGCTAAAAAACAAGGCACTCAGGCCAACAACCAACTCAAAACACCCACTGCAACAGCTGTGCTACAATAGGTGGAGTATCAACAAAGATGGTCAGAATACCAACAAGCAGCAGGTTTCCTAAAAAAAAAAAAAAAAAAAATGGTGGACTCACTAGACCAAAGGGAGGTAAAGGAGCATGCAAACACCTAACTAAAAGTATTCTGACTCAACTAAACATATCCTCTGCAAGGTGATGAAATGCAAGTCAGACAATATGAGTAGGAAAGCCAAGTGGCTATGATATCCCCCTACCGGGAGGGACACCGGGTAGTCAATCCTAGAAGAATGGAAACTAAGATACCCCGTTCATGACACGTCCAGAAAGGTGAATCTGCCGTTTAGTCTGTTTACTGCAATACCCCTATACAGGGATATCCCGCGAACCGCGAAAGGTAGCCCTTCGGTTACTGAATGGAGTGCGGTATTCCACTCAGGCCTCCAGAACTAGTCTCCCGACTTCAACCCTCCTAAGGGAGAGGCCCTGTGATAAACTGGTCGTGACCGTGCCAAAAAGTACTAGGGGATTTTGGTTCCCTATTTGGACAACAACTATGTCTCAAGTGTAAGTGACCGAGGGGTGTTATTGGAAGCCTATCCCCCCGACCCTACCTAACTACAAAGATTCTTTTGTGTTCCCCAAGTGGGGTTAGAATATTGGTTGAGTTAGGTACTTTTTAAGGCTCACTTGAATTATGTGACAGGGTGTGTGCTCGTGAGGTGATGAACCCAAAATAGAAGTGCCACAAGGGGGACAACTTCTAACTATCAATAATACTGAAATTGAAATTTTAACTTGCAAAACTTTCTAAATGAAAAATACTGAAATTTAAAAAGATTCTGTAAAGGGAACAGAAATTATGTTGCAGAAAGGCTGTAGGGAAGTGAGGCTGCAGGTAGGACAGAGGGCTGTTCAGATGCAGAAAATATTGCAGCAAAAGGGGCTGGGCTTAAATGCAGAAATCAAACCGCGGGTGTGCCGCGAATCAGAACAGGAGGACCACGGGTTTGAGGGAAACAGATGCGGTCAGGTCACGGCTTTCGGGCCAACAGATGCGGTCGAGGCGCAGGAAACAGGGAAAAAGACGCAGGCGAGACGCGGGAAAATGGCCGAAAGGCGCAGTCAGATCGCAGCAAACAGGCTGATTAGCCGCGGTCGGATCGCAGGTAACAGAATTGAATCCGCTGGTGGGGCGTCCGAAGCAGTCTGAGAGCCGTGGTCGGGTCGTAGGTAAAGGCCTGAAAGACGCGGTCGGGACGCGACTGCAAAGGGAAAATACGCGGTATGCGGCGGCCGAAAGGGACAGCCGAAAGGAAAAAAAATTTTAAACTGAAACCAGAAATTCAAAATCTAGGGGAGTCGCCAAAACTGTAGCTAGGGTTTTACCCCTAGCTTGTGCAAATGAGCACCTACTAAAGAGAATGGACTCCTTAGTAGCAGTTCAGTAAATGTAAATAATTAAACTAAAACAGAAATAGAAACTACTTTAAACATTGTGCATGAAACATAAATAAAAGATGTAAATAATGGCTTTTTGTATTAATATTACCTTCAATGTGAAGGTTGATGAAGCTCCTTGCAATGTCCAAGAGGGTTGCTCCAAGCTCCAATGTGCTCCTTCTCTTTCTCCAATGGTGGGAATGGGCCAAAAGTGGCTCTCAAGGTGAAAGTAGTTCAATGGTGAACTACGGTTTCGAGAGAGATTTTGGCAGAGTAAGGGTATATTTGATTGTGGATGTGGAATAAGGGATCTCCATCACCTATTTATAGTTTTTTGGTGGTGGAGTGCTGACCCATGGTTTTGGGAAACACATGGTTTAGGGCAGCTGTATAGGGTTTTTTTCTCCTTTTCCTCATTATTTTATATTTTTCTTCCCTTTTTAGGGGGTTTTTGCTATTTTTAGAGGAATTTTGGATATTTTTGGAGGAAAAATGGGTTTTTAAACCTTTTTGAGGCTATTTTAAGGGTTTTGTGGCCTTTTGGAGGCATATTAGGCCTTTTGGAGGCTTTTTAGTGGGATTTTTTGGGTTTTTAAGGGAAATATGGTAGGAAAATGGACAAATGAGCCATATAATGTGGTAGATGAGGTCGTGAACACTTTTTGGGTGTTAACAGAAACAAAAGTGAGAGAACTATTCAAGGAGGCGATAGCATTTTCCAACGTCAATGAGCCAGGGGATGGATCCCTCAGCAAATAGTTGGCCCTCACCTATTTTATCCCTTGATGGTGGTAGAAGTGCTTAATGATGGTGGATTGAGTTCGTTTCCTTGATGGGTGTTCCAAGTGTCATAAGTATAGAGAAGTCCTTATGTGGTTGCGATCCCCTCACCTAACATTGGAATATTGGTCATGATGTGTGACCCCTAACTTAACTTGTTGGTTAAGTCGATCTTGTGTGGGATCATATACTTATTGGAGGCTTAACCCTAGACCTCTATATATATTAGAGAGTCATGTTCTCATCATGTTCTATCAACTTGGTCTTCCTCTTGTGCTTATGGTTGGGGTTCGTTATTCTCTAGCTCATTATCCTTTTGTAGCAGAGTAGTTATACTCGTGTATTCTTTGATGTATAATGCATGGTCTCCACTAGGTATGCCTTTGCCTAGGGTTTATGGCAAGAGACATTGTGAAGTCATGCATGACTCTTGATTTTGTGGATTCTATCACAATGAAAGGTTGTAATTGGGTTTTCTCCCCCATGAGGGCTTCCCATGATACATGTTGTGTAGTTGTGCATTTTCTATATACATGTGATCGTATTTGCTTACTGTTGCTATAGGTAACCTCATATCTAGGGATGAAGTTGGAATGTAAGCATGTTGTTTTGCATTATAGCTTTGAAAGAACCACCTATATTATAATTTTGTTTGGCATTATAGCCAAAGACACTTTCATGGGAGGGTGTGGCCCACCCATCGTAGGGTTGTCATGAAACAGATAGTGCATCTCTATTTTAATACTAGAAACAAAAGTGAGAGGAATAGTTAGAGAGACGGTAGCATTTTCCAACCCCACTGAGCCAGGGGATGGATCCATTAGAAAATCGTTGACTGTCACCTATTTTATCCCTTCATGGTGGTAGAAGTACTTAATGATGGTGGATTGAGTTGGTTTCCTTGATGGGTGTTCCATGTGTCATAGGTATAGATAAGTCCTTATGTGGTTGCGATCCCTTCACCTAACGTTTGACTATTGGACATGATGTGTGACCCCTAACTTAACTTGTTGGTTAAGTTGGTCTTGTGTGGGATCATATACTGATTGGAGGCTTACCCCTAGACCTCTATATATATGAGAGAATCATGTTCTCATCATGTTCTATCAACTTGGTCTTCCTCTTGTGCTTATGATTGGGTTTCTTTATTCTCTAGCTCACTATCCTTCTGTAGTAGAGCAATTATAATCATGTATTCTTTGATGTATAACGTGTTGATGTATATGTAACTTCGGAATGTATTTCACATATATGTATATTGTATTCCTATAGAGATGGTATTATTCCTCTATAAGGAAGTGTCGTCATTTATATTGTAAGTGTCGTAACTTATACTTGATGGGTTATTAGACCACCTTGTTTGGGGTTGGCCCTGTATAAGTCATGTGGGTCAAAGGGTGATTAGACCACCCTATTGGGGGTCGGCCATGTGGGTCAAAGGGTTATTAGACCACCCTATTGGGGGTCGGCCCACTCAGCATTATGTTATGTGGTTAAGTTAGAGCCGACATGAGTTAGGTAAAAAGGAAAGTCAAGTCAAGTATAAATAGAGTGCGGGAGGCACTCTATTTGCTCACTCACTTCTCACACATGCTCTCAAGGAGGAGAGGCGCACTTATGGAGGAGGAGGATTACTGCTAGGTTATGGCTATCTCTATTGGTTGGTTGTATCATTGCTCTATCTATCTCTGAGGAAGTTATTGGGGTTTTTCACCTTTATGGTTTTCCCCAAGTAAATCTTTGTGTCTCTTGTGTGCTTGCATTATTGTCTCCATGATTGATATGCTGTAGATATGCTGTACATGTTGTTCTCTCAGTTAAGATCCTAGATCATATTGAAGTAAATTCAGAAAATTCAACATGGTATCAGAGCTATCCTGAAAGAAGGCATGATATGGCATGTATGACACTTGTTGCACTTACGATGCTAGGGCTTGATATAGAAAAAACCAGTCATCGTAGCACTTTCGCTATAAATCCGGTTTGGCGAAGTTTTCGGATCTGAAATTGTTACAGGATGAAGCTAAGATCTCCAGGTATCTTGTGTCCAAAGGACAACCTCTAATTCGTTGTACTTTGTGATTTATGATCTGTACAATATAGGGTTTCTGCCTCTTCCAGATCTGAGTCAAAATCAGGTGACCTTGGGAAAAAGGTCATAACTTGGTCTAGGAAGCTCCAAATGAAATTTCGTGAAACGTGACAGGTAGTACACAGGCCGAGCTATCTCAGAAAACTTTTTCAGAGGCCGAAGGTAAAACTGTGACACGTGGCATGCCGTACAAGTTCGATATCCTGTATTATCCCATAAAAAGGTCACGTTGCGACACTTGGCATATCTCTCTCTTAGAGAATCCAATTGAGGTCAGACCTGTCAAGATGGAAAGATAACAGGCCGAGCTATCTCAGAAACAGTTTTCAGAGGCCGAAGGTCAAACAGTGACACGTGGCATGCCGTACAAGTTCGCTCTCCTGTATTTTCCCAAAACAGGTCACGTTGCAACATTTGGCATAACTCTCTCTCAGAACATCCCATTGAGGTCAGACCTGTCAGGATGGAAAGCTAACAGGTTAGGCTATGTCAAAAAACTTTTTCAGACCATGTGGATCAAAAATTTCGGAGTTACACCAGAAACAATCAGGTACATATTTCTGTCAAAACAGAATTATTTTTTGGTACCTTCATTCATGGCTTCCGGAATTTAGGGCTTTGAAGAAAGTTGGAATTTTTGTAATCGGAGACCACGGCTGGATGCTACTCATCAAAATAGAAATTTAGAGACCAAGATCAGAATTTTTGGCTGGGTAGAAGGCCGGGTTTGATCAGACCCTAGTTCGAGACTTTGATCAGAAAAATGGAAAATTAGGGCTTCTGTAAAAATGGGAATTTTTGAAATCTGTGACCACGGCTGGAAGCTCCTCAGAAAAATAGAAGCTCAGAGCTTTGGATCAAACATTTTGATTGGGTAGAAGAGTGGGCTTCATCAAACCCCAGTTCAGAGTCACGTCCAGTGAATCTGGAAGTTTCAAAGGCAAAATTGAGGAGTGAAACTTTGCAGTCTTCAAATTCTGAATATACCAGTTTGATCAGTTCATCAAGGCGCATATTCCTATCCTTTCGGAAGTTTGAAATTCAAAGTTTGAATTTTTGGGGTCTCTCTGACAAACCCATATCCAGCTCCAGGTCCAGTTCTTGCAAATCAAGTGGATTGGGTTGATCCTAGAAGAAGATGGATTGGTCACTTGCATAAGTGAAGAAGTTCCTGTTTCAGAGGGAGATGAGGCTAAGGCCTTACATAAGAAGATTACAAGTGATCTCGACAGGTATGACTCATCGAGGCATGTTTTGAGATTTGTTCATAATTAAGTTTATGGTATGTTTGTCTTCATGTTATCACGGTTAGTACAATCTTGATTTTAGACTTATCATATCACCTTAATAAAATTATGAATGCATGATAGAAGTCATTCATTTATTAGGAGTATGAAACTTATGTTTGTACTAACACATTGTGATGTTGTATGAGTTTTATGTTGTCTACTAACATGAAAGGTACACCAAGAAGACAAATCATGTTTTTGTTCAAGAAAAAAGATTCATCCATTGTCATGGATCTCATAGAAGATCCATTTACGAGGTATGTATAACTTGGTTTTATAATGGTTAACCTATGAGATATACAGGTTACTAGCACAAGTCATTGAAGAAGAACAAGAAGACATCATGTGAGTATGTTAGACATAATTAGCTAGCATGCTAATCCAGGTATGTTTTTCCTATATCAAGTTAGAATCTCACCTTGTGATAAGATCCTTTATTTAAGTATACTTGGCATGATTGATTATGATTATTCATTGAAGTGAGTACTCATGGGTTTAGGCATACTATGATTTTTACTTTGATTGATGATATGACTAACTAGAAAAGTCCTATGGTCAAATAGGAATATAAGTAAAAGAATTATGTCTCTTATATTGATTGATTTGACTAACCAGAAGAATCATGATGGTATAGGTTTGAATAATCACAGGTTTTATGCATTTTATATCTCTTATCTTGATTGATGATTCAACTAACCTGAAGAGTCATATGTTTGAGTAATTACAGGTTTAGACATGTTATGTTTCTTATGATTTGACTAACCATAAGAATCCTACATAAACCTTGAATGCTAATGCTTATTATTTCTGTTTGAAATGATCATAACTATACATGCTTGAGATTATTGTGCTTTAATAGTATATGTATGATTTAATCATGATACTAATAAGCATGCATAGGGACCAAGGATGAATATGAGTTCAAGAACAGGTAATCCAGGAAGCAAAGATCAAGAGGGAGTACACTCCAGTGGTTTATTCAAGGATGCAAATATTCAGAGGGAGTTGACCATCTCTCTACATTCCACATCAAAAGATGTAGAAGAAGCTACTTCAGATTAGGACTCCAGTAGCTCCTGCAAGGAAGCGAAGACTCAGAGGGAGTCCACCCAACGAACAAACAAAGATAAGTATTTGAATTGTCATTTCTTAAATAATACTGTTCAATAATGTATATACTGATGTTCCTAGAATTAGGTTGTGTATTATGCATATTAGAATAATTGCATTAATGAATAGTATACTCCTAATATGCATGGGTAAGTGGCCTATGGCACTGTACAACATTCCATTGCTACTTATCTAGTATGAAACCTCTTTGCTGACATGTTGGGAGTTGTGCACACTCTTAACAATGTTCTGGTAGAGATTGGAAGGCATCTAGAAAGTTACAGAATATAGGATAAATGTTGTATTGAAGCATTGGCTAAGATAATTGCATGACTGTATGGCATATTTCTTTATGTGTAAGAATTTGTTCTGAAAACTATGAGATGTTTTCTAATCATGCAATTTAACTTGTTGTGTAGGAAAGATCGTATGCCATCTCCTACAAAAGAAGAATTACAACATTTGTTCTAGCAACAAAGATATCTATTGAAGATATTGAAGATATTGAAGTTCCCAGGATCTGGGATGAAGAAATGGAATGCCATGATCCGTCGATCATGAAGAATGATGTTTGGGATGTAATCCCAAGACATGAAGGGAAGTTTGCTATGACTTCCAAATGGAACTATCAGATCAAGCATGTTGCAGATGGCAGCATTGAGAAATATAAAAGTGATGAAATAGAAGATACACCAGATGGATTCAAGACAGCTTTCTTGAATAGTGTAGTTGAAGAAGAAGTGTATGTGGAGCAGCCACTTGGTTCTGAGACACATGATAGGAAATCATATATGTGCAGAACTTGGTATGGTGAAGATAGATTGATTGCCGACACGCAGCGGAAGCTTACTATCGAGTTCAAGATGAAGAACTTGGGGATGATGCACTATTTGGTTTTGGCATGGAGGTGTGGCGGAGTGCAGAAGGAATCTTCCTTGGACAAGGGAAGTATGCAGTAGAGATCCTGAAGAGGTTCAGGATGATGGATTGCAAGGCCATGACCACACCTATGGCATCGAATCTGAAGCTTCTTTGTGATGCTTCATCTGAGCGAGTTGATGTTTCTATGTATCGTCCGATTATTGGGTCCTTGATGTACCTGACGAACACGAGACCAGATATCTGCTTTGTTGTGAACACATTGAGCCAGTTCCTGACGGATCCGAGGAGTGTTCACCTGGTTGCTGTAAAGCATGTTCTGAGGTACCTGAAGGGTACAGTGGATTATGGGCTCAGATATGAGGCAAATCAAAAGTTTAACCTGCAGGGTTATGTTGATTCAGATTGGGCTGGCAGTGCTGCAGATAGGAAGAGCACATCTGGGTGTTGCTTCAGTATGGGATCAGGTGTGATCTCTTGGTTTAGCAGGAAGCAGTCCTGCGTAGCACTGAGTACAGCTGAGGCAGAGTATGTTGCATCCTGTTCAGCTAGTTGTGAGGCAGTATGGCTACGGAAGCTACTGTTTGAGTTATTTGATCTCCCGTTGGAGGCTACTGGTATCTTCTGTGATAACCAGAGTTGTGTGAAGCTGTCCGAGAACCCAGTGTTTCATGAAAGGTCGAAACACATAGAGATCAAATATCACTATATCAGGGATATGGTGCAGAGAGGAGCTGTGAAGCTCCTGTATGTTGCGACGGACAAGCAGATTGCAGATGTGCTGACGAAGCCACTAGCCAAGGTGAAGTTTGAATACTTCAGAGAGAAGCTTGGCGTTCTTCAGATCGAGGACACTTCGAGGAAGAAGTGATGGACACATTTGCTGAAGCCATTCCAAGCATGTTGGAAGGAGGATCCTTCACATGGCTGTGGATGTAAGCGCTGGATGTTGAGCATCAAGATGATGTTCTGGTTTCTGCTTGGATATGATCAGTTGGATCATTTTATGTATGTATGTATGCATCATGTTGGATGCTTGGACCATGTATCTGTATATGTATCAGGAGGATACATTGTATGATCAGGTGGATCATGTATGATGATATGTATCATGTATTTGTATCAGGTGGATACATTGATGATCAGGAGGATCATGTATGATACTTGGTATGCATCAGGTAGATGCATTGATGATCAGGAGGATCATGTATGATGATATGTATCATATATTTGTATCAGGTGGATACATTGATGATCAGGAGGATCATGTATGATACTTGGTATGCATCAGGAAGATGCATTGATGATCAGGTAGATCATGCAGCAGGATGTTGCAGTGATGATCAGGATGATCATAGATGACGAGCTTCAGGATGTTGCTCCAGACGACATGCAGCAGGATGTTGCAGTGATGATCAGGATGATCATAGATGACGAGCTTCAGGATGTTGCTCCAGATGACATGCAGTAGGATGTTGCATTGATGATCAGGACGATCATGGATGACGAGCTTCAGGATGTTGCTCCAGATGACTTGCAGCAGGACGTTGTAGTGATTATGATCAGGACGATCATGAGTACATCAGGATGATGTATGGTGAGTATCAGGTTGATACTCTGTGGCCGTGGATCAGGTTGTGCAGATGAGCATGTCTGGGAGATCCTATAGGTCGGAGTTGTGTACCCGTAACAGCCTGGGATGCTCTTTCGAGACATTGCTCTGGGAGGACATGTAATTTGTGCCCTGGGAGATCTCAGGTCGGAGTTGTGTACCCGTAACATCCTGAGATGCTCTTGCGAGGTTTTGTCCTATGGCATGTAATTTGGGCCCTGGGAGATTTCAGGTCGGAGTTGTGTACCCGTAACATCCTGAGATGCTCTTGCGAGGTTTTGCCATGACCACATGTAATTTGTGCCCTAGGAGATCTCAGGTCGGAGTTGTGTACCCGTAACATCCTGAAATGCTCTTGCTAGGTTTTGTGGTGGACCACATGTAATTTCTGCCCTGGGAGATCTTAGGTCGGAGTTGTGTACCCGTAACATCCTGAGATGCTCTTTCGAGGTTTTGTGGTGGGGTCACATGTAATAGCGCCCTGGGAGATCCTACAGGTTGGAGTTGTGTACCCGTAATATCCTGGGATGCTCTTTCGAGGTTTTGTGACGCACGTAAAAGTCCTGAGGATTCCACAGTATGGCCAGTGATGACGAAGACCTGCAGGTGGTGGGCCTACATCCAGTATGAAAAAGGACTGGCTCTGTAGAACTTCCTATGACGAGTAGATTCAGAGATTGATTGAGATAGCAGCAGCAGTGACGATGATGATGACTCGATGACGATTATCCAGTGACGATGATCCAGAGAAGATGACTTGTGCTAGAAGAACTATGCTCAGAAATACCTTCCTAGTTAAGAGGGAGTGTTGATGTATATGTAACTTCGGAATGTATTTCACATATATGTATATTGTATTCCTATAGAGATGGTATTATTCCTCTATAAGGAAGTGTCGTCATTTATATTGTAAGTGTCGTAACTTATACTTGATGGGTTATTAGACCACCTTGTTTGGGGTTGGCCCTGTATAAGTCATGTGGGTCAAAGGGTTATTAGACCACCCTATTGGGGGTCGGCCATGTGGGTCAAAGGGTTATTAGACCACCCTATTGGGGGTCGGCCCACTCAGCATTATGTTATGTGGTTAAGTTAGAGCCGACATGAGTTAGGTAAAAAGGAAAGTCAAGTCAAGTATAAATAGAGTGCGGGAGGCACTCTATTTGCTCACTCACTTCTCACACATGCTCTCAAGGAGGAGAGGCGCACTTATGGAGGAGGAGGATTGCTGCTAGGTTATGGCTATCTCTATTGGTTGGTTGTATCATTGCTCTATCTATCTCTGAGGAAGTTATTGGGGTTTTTCACCTTTATGGTTTTCCCCAAGTAAATCTTTGTGTCTCTTGTGTGCTTGCATTATTGTCTCCATGATTGATATGCTGTAGATATGCTGTACATGTTGTTCTCTCAGTTAAGATCCTAGATCATATTGAAGTAAATTCAGAAAATTTAACATAACGCATGGTCTCCCCCCAGGTATGCCTTCGCCTAGGGTTTATGGCAAGAGACATTGTGAAGTCATGCATGACTCTTGATTTTGTGTATTCTATCACAATGAAAGGTTGTAATTGGGTTTTCTCCCCAATGAGGGATTCCCATGATACATGTTGTGTAGTTGTGCATTTTCTATGTACATGTGATCCTATTTGCTTACTGTTGCTATAGATACCCTCATATGTAGGGACGAAGTTGGAACGTAAGCATGTTGTTTTGCATTATACCTTTGAAAGAACCACCTATATTATAATGATGTTTGGAATTATAGCCGAAGACACTTTCACAGGAGGGTGTGGCCCACCCATCACAGGGTTGACATGAAACGAATAGTGCATCTCCATTTTAATACTAGAAACAAAAGTGAGAGGACTAGTCAGAGAGACAATAGCATTTTCCAACCCCAATGAGCCAAGAGATGGATCCCTCGGCAATTAGTTGGCCCTCACCTATTTTATCCCTTGATGGTGGTAGCAATACTTAATGATGGTGGATTGAGTTGGTTTCCTTGATCGTTGTTCCATGTGTCATAGGTATAGAGAAGTACCTATGTGGTTGCGAGCCCCTCACCTAATGTTGGAATATTGGTCATGATGTGTGACCCCTAACTTAACTTGCTGTTGAAGTCGATCTTGTATGGGATCATATACTTATTGGAGGCTTTCCCCTAGACCTCTATATATATGAGAGAGTCATGTTCTCATCATGTTCTATCAACATGGTCTTCCTCTTGTGCTTATGATTGGGGTTCGTTATTCTCTTGCTCACTATCCTTCTATAATAGAGTAGTTATACTCGTGTATTCTTTGTTGTATAATGCATGGTCTCTCACTAGGTATGCCTTCGCCTAGGGTTTATGGCAAGAGACATTGTGAAGTCATGCATGACTCTTGATTTTAGGGATTCTATCACGGTGAAAGGTTGTAATTGGGTTTTCTCCCCCATGAGTGCTTCCCATGATACATGTTGTGTAGTTATGCATTTTCTATATACATGTGATCCTATTTGCTTACTGTTGCTATAGCTACCCTCATATCTAGGGATGAAGTTGGAACGTAAGCATGTTGTTTTGCATTATAGCTTTGAAAGAACCACCTATATTATAATGTTGTTTGGAATTATAGCCGAAGATACTTTCACGGGAGGGTGTGGCTCACCCATCGCAGGGTTGTCATGGAACAGAGAGTGCATCTCCAATTTAATGCTAGAAACAAAAGTGAGAGAACTAGTCAGAGAAACGGTATCATTTTCCAACGCTAGTGAGAAAGGGGATGGATCCCTTATCAAATAGTTTCGCATAGGCCTCCATCACCAGAGTAGTAGTTACGTTCAAGGTACTCGCAATGTCTTCGAAGAGCTTGTACAAGCTTTGATAGCACAGTTTCAACCAAACCGAGAATTTGCAAACACCATTTCAAATAGGCCCAAATTGATTGATAAAAACTTTAAAATGGTGATTTGATCCATAATCGACAGAACCCATCGATTGCAGTTACCATCAACTCTATCCATCATAATGGCTGCCACTAAAACCATGAATATTTCTAATTGCACATTGCGATTTCTCAACAACTGATGGTGCATGCTGTTAACACCCAAAAAGTGCTCACTAGCTCATTTCCTTATTCACATGACCCATTTGTCCACTTTTCACCATTTGAGCCTCTAAAGCCATCGAAAGGTCACCAAAAGACCTCAATACACCCCTTTTTCCACTCAAAATGAATATTTTTCCTCAAAAAGCACAAAAAACCCTAAAAAAGGGTCCAGAATTCCCAAAAATATTAAAAAGGGAATAAAAATATTAAAAATATTCAAAAAAGGAAAAAGGAGGGAAAAAGGTACCTAAACCATGTTGGTCAATACCATTGGTTTCCTCAAAACAATAATGGTATTCCCCACCACCAAAAACTATAAAAAGGTGGTAGGGGTTCCTCACTTTCCATCCATCCATCATCCTATCCTCATGCTATCAAAATCTCTCATGAGCTTTTGACCATTGTAGCTATCTTGGAGAAGAGACCTTTGGAGCTTGGAGCTGCTCACCCTTGGAGCTACTCAACAATCTTCACCACTTGGAGGTATCACCATTGCAAGCACTTGCTTGCCCCTATTCTTAATACAAAATCATTTTTTACATATTGTCAATTGTTTTGTTTCGATAATATTTCCATTGTTTGCTTATCTATTTCACATAGATCCATGATTAATATAGTTTAAAGTAGTTTGTTATTTATTTCTATTGAAATTGCTATCACTTGTTGATAGGTGCCCATTGCACTAAGCTTGGTTGCAAAACCAAGCCAACAGTTTTTGGCAACTCTGCTGGCTTCGAATTCTTAGATCTCAGTTTTTTGCTTTAGATCTTAGTTTTTGTTAGTTTTAACTATTTTAATTCATAGATCTGCCATCCTAGACAACAGATCCATTGATGTTCTAGATCTTGGCCCTTTTTATTGCCATTAACAGCCTGAAATTTCCATTTTTGGGTTCATTTTTCGACATCCATTTTCAGCTTTCGCCTCGCAGTTTTTTGCCCGACAGTCGCGCGGCTCATCACGACCTCATGGCCTTTTTCCGTGCTGCGCGCCACAGCTTCACGGCCTTTTTCCGCGCTGCACATCGCGGCTTCATGGCCTTTTTCCGCGCTGCACATCACGGCTTCGCGGCATTTTGCCGCGCTGCACATCACGACTGTGCGCTCGAAACCCGCGATGCGCATCACGACTTTTAGCCTTAAACCCGCGATGTAATTTTCTGGCAGCGCAGCTCAACTTTCAAACGACCATATCTCCCTCTCCCGAACTCCGTTTGGAACGATTTGTTTTTTCAAATTGGGTGTTTTCGATCAAGGAATCCAAATATACTATTAGATTTAAGAAATTTTTCATAAAAATTTATCTAATCTTTTATTTTAGTGTTATTTATCACTTCAGTTCACCCATTTTGGCCCATATTTTCCAGCATTAATTTTTCTGCATTTTTACAGCCATACTAAATCCTTTTCTATTTATATATGCTCCCTTAAAAGTCTTTTTAAAAATTTTTAGTAATTGAAAGAAAGATATTCTGCATTTTATTTAGATCAAGGTTTTACTGTTTATTTGCTCGATACTTTGCCCAAGCAACTTTTAAGAGATCCATTTATTTCTTGAAATATTTATGTTATTTGCTTCCCTTTAAATTATTTCAAAGATCCATTATTTTTGAATAGTTTTTTCAAGCATTTACATTTCAAAAATGCCTTTATTTTTTGCAAAACTGGAAGTGTCTTTTCTTTCATTTGTAATCAATCGCCCAAGCGAGGCAAATCAATTTCAGTTTAAATACCACACTTGCACCCACTCTGCCACATAATTTAAACTGAGCCTTAAAATTTACCTTAAACTCAACAAACTTTTAACCCCACTTGGGGAGCACTTAAAAGAATTTTGTAGTTAGGTAGAATTGAGGGGATAGGTGTTCCAATAACACCCCTCAATTATTACATTTGAGACATAGTGGTTGTCCTCTACAGTACCAAAATTCCTTATAATTTTGACACGGTTATCAACCAATTTATCGAGAAGGCCTCTCCCTTAGGAGGGTTGAAGTAGCCAGACTGGTTCTGGAAGTCTGAGTGGAATACCGCAATCCATTCAGTAACCGAAGGATACCTTTCGAAGTTCTCGGTGTACACCCCCATGGTGTATAGCGGCGATAGAACCAAACTATAGATTCACCCAACCAAACATGTCATGAACGGGGTATCCTAGTTGCCACTCTTTAGGATTGTCTAACTGGTATCCCTCCCTGTAGGGGGATATCTAGTCGTTGGTTCAACACTCTATATTGTCTGACTTGGATTTCATCACCTTGCAGAGGATATCGTTTGTTAACTCACAATACTTCTAGATAGGTGTTTGAATGATACATTACCCACCTTTGGTCTAGTAACACCTCTCTTTTCTAGAAACTGTTTGACTTTTGGTATTCTGACCAATTTTGTTGCATCCCTCCACTTATTATAGCACAGCTGCTATAATAAGTGCTTTTTGAGGTTGATTTTTGGCCTGAGAGCCTTTATTTTCACTCCCCTTTTTGCACTCATAGTTGCATTAGGGTTTCAAGTTTTTTACATCACCACCTTACACTGAAAAGTTTTAAAAAAATATATTTCTCACCATTGAGAATTTAAGACGATCTCGTCGTCTTCAGGGTGAACCCCCTCAGTTCAGTCTACTTGGCTCTCCATGTCACCAACGTAGAGCCTTATCCCTTGAATTGACACGTCATCGGCCAAACATACAATCATCCGATTCTGACACGCCTCACTTCACATCTGATTATGAGGTTGAATCCGAAAACCCTACTGAATTATCACCAACCAACTTCATGGCTGGACCACAATATGAACCACTTTTTACCAGTACTATTGGAGATACATCCACAAACCCTTCTACTACTGTGCCATCCATGGTAACAAAAACCCCTCTAGGCATGCCTAATATGGGTGACACTCCATCTTTAGGTATGCCCAACACAGGACTAACCTCCTATTATGGGTATGCCAAACATAGGAATCACACCACCTGTCATTACCACAACCCAGATCCCAGTAATTCCTACCGCTATTCCTAATTCCAGTGTAACCCATGTTGCACTTGGAAACACTGGCCCATACCAAATCACAGTAGTTGGAGGACACATACCTTCAATACCTAGCATACCCTTAGGGGCTACTGGACCACTACATAATGCTACCATTAACAGCTATGTCCCAGCCACTACATCACACCCCTCGGCCATTCTACCATTTCTAGCAAGTTTGAATTTGCCAGACTTGGCAAGACTAACTAATGATCCTATTAGACGTGACCCCACTTGGCCCCCCATGCCCACGAAGCTTCCCTCGGACATCCCGAAGTTTGAAGGAAAACCTGGGGAAGATCCCCAAAACCACATAATGTCATTTCACCTATGGTGCTCATCTAACTCCATTAGACTAAGACTGTTGCAACGAATGTTCACTAGCTCTGCAGCCAAGTGTTACATTGAACAACCACATGGGACCCACCATACATTTACGTCCCTTGCCTCCACTTTCGTTCAGTTTTTTCAGCTACCTGTACGCTATGATGCAGGAGTTGAAATACTATTGTCTTGTAGACAAAACACAGCTACCCACATCACCGACCATATCCATGAGTGGCGCAAGCGCCGTAGCCTCTGCAATATAAAACTAGACAACCGTATATTTTTGGATTGGTTTCTCAAATCACTCCTACCCCTCATAGCCAAGGATGTAGCTTCTGAACGACCCCAGTCGGAAGAAGAAGCCATTCTAAAAGCCCAGTAGTTTGATCTGATCTACGCCCAGTGTGGCTACCTGTATACCATTTACCTGACGCTCCCTGCGGTGATTCCTCCTGGACTGATGCACCGGGGGCATCCCACACCACCGATGGCATCATTGGACAAGTTGCGTCCCACAACCAACCATTTTCCATTATGCGCAATAATAACGACCCTGATCTTTCATGGGCCACATCTCACTCTCGAGCTATAACTTCGTATACTCCCATGGCGCACCCCCACCACACTCATATACCCCCATGTCCACCACAGTGTTATGGTCATGCACCTTCATCCTATCCACCTCTGGTTGCAACCCCTACGTATTACCATCAGCAGGCCACACATGCTCCTGTTCACTCACAAGCCCCAATGGCTTATTTCCCACCACAGGTAGTCCTTGCTGCACCACAACCTCCAATCACTGAGACTTATCCTCCAAACTATAACAATGCTACCCCTGCCAACCAAAACCCTGATCGACCACCGAAACAGGGTAAGAACCCCAATTTACAAACAAACCACCCGTGTTCCATATGCGGGGTATATGACCATTATACACACACTTGCCCTCATTTGGGGAGAGCACGCCAACTGTGGTCTGATGATGCCCAATGCCAAGGGCACGCGGCACAACCAGCGCCACCTCCTCAACCACAACCCATGGTGCTGCAGAATCCATTGCCCACACAAGGAGTGGTGAACACTCGTCTATTGGATCCTCCTCAAGGAACCACAGCACCACAACAGCAAATCACATATGCTGCCCACACAAACCAACCGATGGATTCAAATACTCATCATCTCCTTATGATGTCATCGTCCGACATGAATCTCCAAATGCGTCGAAACCCATACGCTCCCATGGCACCTAAAAATGTTCTACCAATGATTGAACAAACCATTCAAAACGCACCGACATCATTTCTGTCGTCAATTGGTTATGGAATCTACACCGAGTCACCTATGACTTCCACATTTCCATCGATCTCACCACCTTTACCGATAAAAAAAACATCAGATTTGTGCACCCTGTCGCACACCACAGAGCAACCTTCGTCATTACCACAAACACCCACAGTGCCTACTCATATTGGCACAATGCCAATTCACACTATCCCGTTCTTGTTCCCATTTTCCGGAGTTGGCAGTTCGCTAGTAATGGCTACACTCAACCTTCCTAGCTTAACATTAGGGATACCTGTATGGTACTTACCTGCCCCAACCTCTCCTCCGACACCGAATGTCATTTTACAACCGGTGCAACCCATCAATACTTCTAACCGTCCACCCCCTGGTGTAGCAAACATCCAGAATCGACCACCTCCAACAGCGGCCACCGCATCAACATCCAATTATAATCCCCCACCACTTTGAAACACTGGGGGCAGAGGTCCACAAACCTACACCACTGGACCCACAACTCGCACCCCCCTAGCGACCCCCAAGTTGGCGAAGAATCTCCCAACAAACCGCATACCCCCCAAGTGCTCTTTGTGCGACAACATAGGCCATGCCACCCATCAATGTCCACAGTTACCATCACTTCAAGAACACATGAATATGTTGGATGACGACACCAACGTTCCAGTGGTCAAACTAGAACTCACCCCTCAACCTCGTGATAAATCATTGCGCACAAACCATCCTTGTGCAATATGCGGAATCTACAACCATTATTCACATCACTGCCCCGATCTCCCAAATTACAGAGCAGCACTGTACGAGTTGAATAACGTCGACCTAGAAATATCCCCTCCTAAAATTGAGGAAATTCATCCCCCACCATCTTCCTCCCTGGAAGAAATTAATACCATTTACACGATTTCCACTAGATACCGCTCTGTCCGGTCGGCCCCTTCGATTGATCCCTTTGACACACATGTTCAACCCTTTCAAATCGACGAGGAAACCACATGTCCACAACATGGGGGCAGGCCCAAAACCTTGCCTACTCATCATCATTGTGATTCTCGTTGGAGATACTGGGGGCATCCACCCCACAAGGGAAATCCCCCATCATCATATCATCACTTTAGTATGCCACCACGGCCCACAGCCTCATGGTACACCCCCCCTCCAGTAGTTGGTCAATGCCCTCTTGATCCCTCTCTAAGACAGCATTTGCACCGCATTGACACCTCTGAGTTCGGGGACATAATAGATTTCCTCGAACCTGGGATAGGGGGCATGATCAATCATTTTGACCCTACCCCATCACCTCTATCTCAACACCTCAATGAGCCCATCGTTCAAACCAACACATATGTGATCCACAATCACAAACCCCATGCACATCATATGGGGGCAGGTCATTAACCCTGCTCACTTTTTCACATTCGTGATCTCAACCATTTTTGAGGTCACGTGTCACTTGTATATTTGAGTTGATTTGATACGCATAGTATTTCGCCCCCGTGGGTCATCATTTCTCCCCACCACTAAATCTTTGCCTTGGTGGGGTCACCTTCATTTGTAGCCATTTTTTAACCTAGTTATTTTCTTTGACCATTCCGGAGTCCTTATGACCTCCGTTTTTCGCACCATTTGCACTGCAGGATTCATATTTCCATGCTCGTGATGACACTTGAGATCATTTCTCGCTCTCACGCCCATATTTTTTTGGCATTTTTCCCATGCCCCCTCATCGCCTTGGTTTGCATGCCACATCGACCGTCATCCATTTTTGACGAGTCTTATATCGTTGGATTTAGTTTTCCACGCTTGTGATGATGCTTGAGATCATTTCTCGCTCTCATGCCCAGATTTTTTGGGCATTTTTTACCATGCCCCCTCGTCGCCTCGATTTGCGTGCCACATCGGTTATCGTCCATTTTTTAGGAGTCTTATATTGCCGGATTCAGTTTTCTGCACTCGTGATGACGCTTGAGATCATGTCTCGCTCTCACGCCCAGATTTTTTGGGCATTTTTTCCTATGCCCCCCTCATCGCCTCGGTTTGCGTGCCACATCAGCCGTTCTCCATTTTTTACGAGTCTTATATCGTCGGATTCAGTTTTTCACGCTTGTGACGACGCTTGAGACCATTTCTCGCTCTCACGCCTAGATTTTTTGGGCATTCTTTCTCATGTCCCCTCATTGCCTCGGTTTGCATGCCACATTGGTCGTTGCCCCTTTTTGACAATCTTTATGTCACCGGATTCAGTATTCGGCACTGATGACGATGCTTGAGACCTTTTCTTTCTCTCATCAATCCCTTTTTTGTTCGGTATAATTTTACCCCTTTTTCGGGGCCGAGCAATCCCTTTTACGAAAAAGGCACTTAGGGAGTTTCTGTTAAGCTCTTTTCTGACTCCTAAAAACAATGAAAATATCGCCGAGTAACCTTACTTCCTTTCATGCTCGCTAAACGTATCTGAAAGGGCGTCTACCTAGTATAAGTTTACCCCTTTTCTAGACCTTGTAGACTAATTACGAAAAAGGAATACTCTAGTCACATCGGCTAGAAGAGTTCTCCATTTGCATCATTTTATGCTTTTTTGGGCCTTAGAGACTAACTCATGAAAAAGAACACCAATGGAGTCCACTTACCGCTTTCATACTCTCTAAACATGAAAGCGACCATGAGCAATCACCATCTTGGGCTCGTAAAAACCCATAGGACGGTACTCATAACCACTGCAGATTCTTCTTATCATTTTCAGACTCCTTAAAAATGAAAGCACTCATGAGCACGAACAGTCCTAGGCTCACAAAATCCACAGGACAGTACCATTTTCAGAGCACACTTTTACCCCTTCTTGGATCTCATTAAAACTACGAAGAAGGACCCAATGGTGCTTCTCGGTGCCACAACAGATCACGTCTACTCATATGGCAGCTCCCCCATTTTGGTCACCTTTGTTCAGAGTATTCTACAATATGTCAACCTGAGAATCCCTCGATACCACCCATCAACTCGCCCCCCCCCCCCTAGAGTTAATACATACCATTCAGTCCTTAAAAGCTATGATCCCCACATCTACAAGTCAGTTCGCTACGCTGCCAGGTCGACCATGTCATCATGCTCTGAACAAAGGAAGTTTGAGTCTACCCACTATATGACCCCAGTTACTTCCCATCCCCACAAGTATGTCAATCCTACCATCAGTACTACCACACTTCAGTTCTACACCTCGCGCTCCTATCAAGGAAACATCATTGCCTTGTTAGTTGCTGGTCTCCCTCTGTCGACAAAAACCAAATTTATTCCATAGGATAGGCCTAGAGGGCCCTGTGTCTTGGACTCATCACCATTTACGATGAATGCCTATGAATCATTTCGAGAAGAGTCCTCAGTGCCTCTCCAAATGGTTGTTTCTCACATGCTCAACTTCAACACCTTGATTGCGTCGTTGAGACTCGCACAGGGTATTGGTCCATTCAGTTAGTTGTTGAAGACCCCGGATACCACCTGACTCTTCCACATTTGAGAGTCTACCTATGGAAACAACCAGTTACATTTTTTCTATAGATATCCGGGTTGCGCATGGCCACAGTATTCATGTGTACCCCAGTTTTATACTCCCTCGAGTATACAGTTACATATACTCCTCAGAGATGACTCAGAGTCATTCAGTCCCTACAGATGTTGGACACCTTCAGTTTCAGCAATTCATCAACCCTTCTGAGACCTTATTTAGAACGGTTGATGCTTTATTCCAGTGTATCAGTTATTGAGATCATTCAGGTTATGATCATGAGTACATCCCAAAATGATGTCCCCTCTAGACCATTATGATGTACTAGCATATTTTTTATGTATTTTTCAGGTCCCCCTTCTTGGGACTAATTGTTATGTATATGTCTTGATACGAGCATGGGTATGCCCACCTTGTCCATTATCAAAGATTATTCCTCATTCATATTGAGGCCATGTAATATTGTTTATTTTACAGCTTCCAAGGGCCGTGGATCCAGTCTCCAATCGGTCTCTTCTCTCCCCCAGACCCCAGAAAAAAAGACAAAAGAACTATGATGTCTATCGGCCATACGATGAGCTCCTGCCCTCACACATCAGGGGACAATCTGTTAACACCCAAAAAGTGCTCACTAGCTCATTTCCTTATTCACATGACCCATTTGTCCACTTTTTCACCATTTGAGCCTCTAAAGCCATCAAAAGGTCACCAAAAGACTTTAATACACCCCTTTTTCCACTCAAAATGAATATTTATCCTTAACAAGCACAAAAAACCCTCAAAAAGGGTCTAGAATTCCCAAAAATATTAAAAAGGGAATAAAAATATTAAAAATATTCAATAAAGGAAAGATCATTTACTAGCATTTGTGCCAATTAGTTGCAGTCAGGAGATAATTATGGAATAAAATCCCCATCTCATCAAACTAGAGGGGATATAATTGCGCTTGGGCTGGGGGTTGGGGAGGTTGGTCGCCCGCATGATTGCCACGGGAAACATTCTCACGGGTGGCACTTGTCCCCTCCTCCACGTTGCTAAGAGACACCCCATGCAAGGAATTTTTTTTAATTAATTTGTTAAATAAACCATTTTAAATTAGTAGCTTATTAAATCCATGGGGAGATCAGTAATAAACAAACAATAATAATCATTCAAAAATATTTAAATAATAAACTGCAATAATGGTAACACTTTGTCACTTTGCATATTGTAAATTAAATTGTGATTAAATTACATCAAGAAATGATCCCTTCATTTTCTAAGATTCGAAAGGTTCAATTTTATATAATTTTTAAAGATTAAAAAGTTTCAATTTTATACAATTTTCAAAGATTCAAAAGATACAATTTTCAAAGACTAAAAAATTCAATTTTTGAATATTGGTGCGGATGAAAGGGTGGGAATGATTTGCTCTGGTTTAAACCATGCGCATGGAGAGATAGACAAAAAATCAGAATGAAATGTTGTTGGGTTGAACCGTGCATGAAGAGATAGACATAGGTGCCGATCGGAAGGAAAGGGAGTGAGACGAACTGCAAAAATCAGGTTCCAATGCGATCCATGCAGCTCTTCTTTTTATTTTTGAGGTAGGAACCACCTGCAATTTCAACAAAAAAAACTTCCCCAAATTCTTGAACTCTTACCTTGAGTATAAATTCAATTTCTTTGTTCAGAAATGGCATTTTCCCTTTAATAATATGATTCCAATTGGGCTATGATCTACTATTGCTCGTACACAAATGGAATCTGAAATGGACTTCGTTCCCAAACAGAGTATAACTAGGTATTCAAATTTGTGCACAATGACAATTTTCCACGATTTTTCCTCTAGGTCAGCGTTCATTTCTTCAGGGTTTGTTTGAACATTTGAGAAACTTATTTTTCCATGAACAAGTGGAAAAAATAACTACTACCCTTCAACACACTACCAAATACTCAAACCCTAACCCTGAAATATGGAACCTGGCTATTAATTCCATAACTCAATCTTTGTATAAAAATGTTAAACAAATGCTAAAATCTCCAATATTGTACCTTCAGTGTAGATTCTCACCCAACACATTTATTTATTATGTTAAATTTTGGTTAGGGTTAGGGTTTAATGCAGAATGTACTTTAAACAATCTAATACTTAAAGTAACTTGATGTTCCAACTTCAATCGCTTCACTTCCTTCTGATTTGCATAACCTGACATCTCATAACATAAGGACATTCGAGTCTAAACAATCACATCGAGTCAATTTTCAGAAGGGTCTTCCAATTCCAAATCCTTCGCAGAAATCACATATTTATGTAGTTGCTTACTATCATGAAGTCAGCCAATTAACAAAGCCTATGTACTCATATTTTGCTGCAGGAATTATATACAAATTCCAGAGTAAATGACTTCATGTTTTCTGCAGGACGCCATTCACATTCAATAGAGACAATGAACTTCATAAAAAATACATAGAAAGAGATATTCACAAGTCCATATGCATATAAAATTCTTTCATTAATCAAATTCAATTACTTAGAATTTCATGACCTGATTACAGAATATGGGAGTATTCTACCCTGGTCCTCTCCTCTCTATTTTCCTATCCTCTCTACCTCTGCCTCACCTCTGCTCTACCTCTGCCATGGCCCGTAGGCTTACAATCATATATATGAAGAATCAATTTAACGATTTAACCCTAACGACCTTTCTATATTTCTGTAACTGCCTCCCTAAACAGGAGTTCAGCTCTATCCTAAAGGATGACTCATCATGGACACCTCATCACACTTGGAAACTTCTAGATTACCTTGCAAACTATTGAACATTTACAAGATTTTTACATTGAGCCCATCCTTTTTTAAGGACAAGAGTCAAGACCTCATGGTCTGTCAAATATTTAAAACTTTGAATGTGAGTTTGTTTGAGGCCTAATTTGTTGAGTCGTGGCCTGAGGAGGGATTGTTGAGGTCTTATCTGCCTTACCGTCATCTGCTGGGGTTACTCTGTGTTCTGATTGATGACTCCGCAGCTGGTGGTGGCTTGGTTTGATTGTGTCGTGGAATTTTGTTGTATGCAGCAGCATATGTAAGGGTTTGTTATAGAGGCCACAAGAATTGTGAAATTATATTTTTCCATTTCTCTTGCAAGTTAAAAAAGTCAAAAAGAGTAACAAGAATAGAGCACTAATATATGGAAATGGAGGAGAGAACTAATATGATAAGTAGACCTCTTTCCTTTAGGATCAACAAGGAGTTCAACCCTTTAAGGAAACAAAAGAGCAAGAAAAGGGAATATGTGAATATAATCGATATTCTTCGATCTTATGCAACTTAATTAAAAGAGCAATTACATCATAACAAATCAGGGAAGATCTGTCAAGATTCAAAGAATCGACAGATCCTCTAATCTAGGCAGAAAAAGTGATTCATTTGTTCTGCGACCAGTATGCAATAAATCCGCTCCTTAGGTAACATCAGAATGAACTCGAAGGAACCAACAAGAGGATGGTCTAGGTGACACGATTCCAAATAAGACCCATGTGTCTAATTTCCATTTCTGCATATGTAAGTATAAACAACAACTCAACTTAAAGGCTTAGGCCAAGCCTGTAGATATACATTATTAAACTGTCTTAAGGATGAAAATCAATTTATTTTAACATAATAATGACAATTACAATTACAAGAACTTTAGGAGTTAATTCCATAAATGTAGGAAGTTTGTTATTTACCTACAAGTTATGTTTCCAAGTATATCTTGTATGCCTGCGAGCATTAGAGGTTAGAGAGAGAGGCTTGAAAAATTATGGTTAGGAGGGTTAGCTATACAATGTAAGAATCAAGGAAAGAAAAATAGAGGATAGGTCAGAGTTTGTTTATGAGCCTGCAATTTCCAAGTAATAAATGGAAAAGGATTATTTGCCATGATGATGTGTGCTGATTTCATATATGTTTGTGTGATTGATGAAATCTGGTGAATATACAAGCTAACCAAGAAATGAATTAGTTAATTGTGTTACTCTCTGTTTGGCTACATTTTAATTTTAAGGTTGAATTAAGATCTAAAGTTGAGTGTTGACTACATTGGAATTACACTCAGTATGAAGAGGAGTGATGTTGAACACTCTGCATTGAAGGGATTCCTAGAATGAATTAATTTTTAGTCTGGGTAGAATATTTATGGGTTCCACTTTCTTAGAAGTTAGATGCCATATTGGTTCGAATTTCAATGGTTCTACAAAATGACATCTAAAGAGACAATTACAATAACGCATTAAGCCATAGAGATTATTTCTAGAAGATCTAAGTCAAATATTTGAACAGTTTAGGGAGTTTTTTTATATCAGAATACCTCTTACTAAGAAATGTGGGTTTATGCAGTTGTTTGACCACAAGTTGTTAGTGCAAAGTTGTGTGTTTTAAATATATATGAGGTTTAGTATCAACTATCTTTTTTAGTTCATTGTAGACATAATTTCAAAGGAGCTTGGAGCATATTATCAAATGGACGAAAGAAACTGGATGAACTTGAAAAATAGGTATAGTTTCTATATTTGATTATTCATCATGATATACAAAAAAAATGTATCAGTGCTAACTTGTTCCCAATTAAATTTATGTGACTTAATGGAAATTAGTTATGTGTAGGAAACTACAAGAATATAGAGATGGGGTTGAGGAATTCTTAAAGTTTTCCGAGGCGCATTCAAGGAATAAGATGTCCATAAAATGTCCATGTAATAAATGTGGCATAGTCAAAGTACAAACATTTGATAAAATACACGAGCACTTGATTTGTGATGGAATAATAGAACAATATAAAATTTGGTATTTTCATGGAGAGAGCATTCACAGTCAGGTATCTTGAAAAAAATGAACTGATCTAGTTTCAAACTTACTTGTATTACAATAAAGATATCAATTATATTTATATGTGCAAAATTATGTTTTCCTCTCACCTTAGATTCCAACTGTTATTGATGAGGCTAGGAAACGCTCTGAAAATGAACCACATGAAGTTATAGAGCATATATCATCTCAAGTGGTAAGCTAATTTGCATTGGTAAAGGCCCCTATTTTACCGATTTCTATTCATTCTAATTTTTATAAAAACCATAAAATCACTGACATGAATTTTAATTTTCTTATTAATAGGGTTATTGACATGTAGAATGCCATTATGATAATCAAGTTGATGATCCTGGAACATCGTTTCAGAATGATAATGATCCCCTCGAAAAGGATGACGATACAACCATTGTTGGTGATCAATGGCTTCATATGGTGAATGGTGTTTATGCATGTATTGATCAAAACCTAAATGAAGGTTGTGATAATGTGGGGTTGGAATCAACAAATGTACTAAATGAAGTTAATGAATATAGGAAGTTAATTGAAGATGCCAAGAGACCATTGTACCTAGGTTGTGTTGATTTCACAAAACTATAAACAACCATGGAATATTACAATCTCAAAGTGAATAGTGGATGGTTTGATAGAAGTTTTGGTGAAATGTTAAAATTGCATAAAAATACACTTCCTAGAGATAACACAATTCCAGATTCTACATATGCTGCAAAAAAATTGATAAAATCATTGGGATTAAACTATCATATGATACATGCATGTCCCAATGATTGCATTTTATATCGAGGAAGTAACGAAAGTAAAGATGAATGCCCAACATGTGGAAAATATTGATGGAAGGTGGATGCTCAATCTCAAAAGGTGCGTCAAGGTGTTCCTACAAAGGTTTTAAGATATTTCCCCATAGCACCGTGGCTAAAAGGAATGTATAGGTATGATTTTCAACACCATAATTGTTTTCAAGTTTTCACCTTCTTGTATTGTCTTTAACATTTTTCATGGTGTTATTATATGATAATATTATATATAAATGAAATATTTTCTTTGTTGTTCTAGCTCTATGAACATGTCACAAAAAATGAGGTGGTATCATGTGAATGCAAGCAATGATGGTCATATGCGCCACTCTGTTGATAGCCCAGCCTGGAAAACTATTGATGAAAATGGGCCTGGTTTTTAAGGCGAACCCCGCAATGTAGGACTTGCAATGGTATCAGATGGATTTAATCCATTTGGATATTTGAGCAATACATATAGTGTTTGCTCTGTAGTGTTGGTTACATACAGCCTCCCATCATGGTTGTGCACAAAAAGTAATTTTTGTATGTTAACATTGTTAATACATGGTCCCAAGAAACCATGTAATGACATTGATGTGTATTTGGAACCCTTGGTAGATGAACTAAAGGAATTATGGGACCAAGGAGTATGGACATATGATGCTTACAATAAGACATGATTTAACATGAAGGCGATTCTTATGTGGGTGATTCATGACTTTATAGCTTATGGGAATATGGTTGGTTGCACAAAAAAAGGCTATAATGCATGTCCCATATGTGGAAAGAACACAGAATCAGAGTACCTAAATTGTAGCAAGAAATGTGTGTACATGGGACATAGGATATTTCTTCCTCAAAATAATAATTTTCTCTCATAGAAGGGAGCATTTAATGGGAAGGAGGAGCTTCATTATGCCCCTCCAGTTGTAAGAGTGTCAAATATTTTTAAGGAAACAAAGGGAAATGAAACAGTTTGGGGGATGAGTGAATCAAAGAAAAGGAAAAAAAATAAGGAAAAAGGTGAAAAAACTAATGTTGTGGTGTGGAAGAAACAGTCAATCCTATTCAATCTGCCATATCGGGAGGTATGTAGAGACATCAACCATTCCTAATTATTATACATTGCATGCTTATATGACGTCATTGTGCTTAGATGTCTTCATTGAATTCATTGTTTATGATTTCCTCCATATTAAATTATTTTCCAATATTCTCAATGTGTTGGAATGCAGAAACACCTACAACGTCACAATTTAGATGTGATGCATGTGGAGAAGAATGTGTGTGAAAGCATTTTTGGATCTCTTTTGGATATAAAAGGGAAATCCAAAGATGGAAATAAATCACAAGATGACTTGCAAAAAATGGGTTTGAGAAAATCACTGTGGCCAGAAGTTAAGGGAAAAAAAATATTCCTTCCACCTGCATCGCATACTCTTTCAAAGAAAGAGAAAGAGACCCTATGTCACATTATTTTAACATTAAAAGTGCCAGATGGTTATAGCTCTTATCCAAAAAATCATATATCTATGGAAGAGCTTAAGTTCCATGTAATGAAAGCACATGATTACCATGTTCTAATGCCAAAAATTCTCCCAGTATCTCTACGCCATGTGCTACCAATTGGTGTTCGAAAGACGCTTTGTAAGCTTTGTTAATTTTATAGGCAAATTTGTGCAAAATCGGTTTCAATAGAGAGCCTTGACAAGTTGGAAAATGATATCATGGAGACAATGTGTTCACTTGAAAAGTACTTCCCTCCATTTTTCGATATAATGATGCATTTGAATGTGCATTTGGTACGTGAAATTCGATATTGTGGCCCGGTTTCATATAGATGGATGTACCCCTTTGAGAGTTACATGAAACTTTACTTGCTATCAAGAACCACAAGAAGAAGAATTTATTCAAAGCTTTTGACATTACTTAAAAAAATATGCTCTTTTTGTAGGTGTATGAAAGTATACAAGAGTTATGTTAAGAACAAAAATAGGGCTAAAGGATGCATCGTTGAAAGCTACACTATGGAGGAATCAATAAGGTTTTGTGGAGGATACTTGAAAGGTATGGAAGCTATTGGAACCACACATGGTTGAAATGAAGTGTGGGATGACGAAGTTGAAGAAGTAATTCTTGATGGAAAGCCATTATTTGTTTCAATTCCATCAGAATTGGATAACATTAGTTGGGAACAAGCCCATAGGTGGGTTCTATTTCACACAAATGAATTTGATCCATGGATAGAGTAAGCAACATGTTTGACCTTTGAAATTTTGTTTCTTTGTGGTTTAACAAAATATAGATCCATGGATAGAATAATGTATTTGACATTTCAAATTATTTTTATTCATATTTTATCAAAAAACATTCACAACCATTTTTACTGTCCATAATTGTCAAATTAGGATGCACAAAATGGAGATTCTCAACTCATTTTCCCAAACCAAAAAAGATGAAGCTCTATTGCAGAGACTCCACACCCAACATTTTTCTAGTTGGCTAAAACAATAGGTGACTTTATACCATTTATATTATAAGTACTTAAAAATCATTACATGTTGAATATAGTCATGTACAAATTTAAATATTTTATCATAGGTTGGATGTATGTGTTCTAACTACATTCAAAAAACTAAAAATATGTAGGTCGAAGGAGATGGAAATGTGTCTGATACACTTAAATGGCTACCGCATGGCCCAAGGAAATTTGTGAATAAGTACAAGGGATACCTAACCAATGGTTATAGATACCATACAAAAAGAATGGACAATGAGAGAACCACCCAAAATAGTGGTGTGTGTTTGGAAGCCGAAACAATGATGAGGTCAAGTTCCAAAGATCCAAACCCTGTACTTCAAAAAACAACATTTTATGGAGTAATAGAATAAATAATTACATTGGACTATTTTTGTATGGAGTACACATTGTTCAAATGTAATTGGGTCGATGTATACAATAAGAGAGGGATTAAAACTGATGATTTGGGTATTACAATGGTGAATATGAAGAAATGCTTAAGTCATAATCATTGGCAAGATGATCCATTTATTCTAGCATCGCAAGCTAAACAGGTATTCTATGTACAAGATCCAGTTGAGACTGAATGGTATGTAGTGTTAACATGTCCTCCAAAAGGATTGAGAAATAGTACATCATATGAATCCGAGTATGCATATTTGTCAGGGGTTACAAACTTTCAAGAAGAAAAATGTGTAAATGAAGAATAAATAGTCAATGTCGATGTCGATGTTGACGTGAACGTGGATTATGTCCATTCAGATTGTGAAGGAATATGGTTGAATATTAAACAATAAAACATATCGATTCTGCTATATTCACCTTTACATGGTATATACATTTGCAGACTTTGCATATTGGGTCACTAATGGTTTGGATTTACATTGAATGAATGATGTTCTTGATAAATGCTAGTTTTGATCTTTTGTCTTGGACTGAATTAAGATGTTCTTGGACTATCTAGTGGATTATTTACAGCTTGTCCTTTATGTTTGATTATGCTCTTGGAAAGTAAGTGTACTGCTATGTGGTTGAAATTGCTTCATATTGACTTTCTAGATGTGTTAACTTGGGTATGGAATTATATCATTTTATAGTGGTGTATTTTTGGTTGTGTTTTGCATTTGTTTTTTATTTTTAAATCATTAACTTGGAGTTATTCCACAATAGATTTCTTTAAGAAAAAAGTTAGTGTTGTTCTGTGTTGGTTTTGTAGGCTTGGAATTGTATAAACAGTCTTTAAACATATGGGACACAATATGCTAGATGACATGTTCTCTTGATGATTGTAAGTAACAACAATCCTTGGTGCATTTATACTAATCTTGTATGGTGCTTTTATATTTATAGTACTTACCTATTTCATTTTTCAGGAAATTCCTTCTAGGGAAAACAGTCACGTTTTCAATGTTGGCAATACTAATAATGAGTTCACTATCAAGCAGCTGGCAGAAATAATGACTAAGGTATGGTTCATGCTTTTCGCTGGAGTTCAAAAAAGTTGTTTGAATAGATTTTTGAATAATTTCTTGTGATTTTGTTGTTGTCAATGGTGTTGATTTATAGTGCTTGTTTAGTTTCCATTAACCTTCATTAAAATTTCATCACAACGAAAGCATAAACTATGCTTCCTTTGTTCTGTGACCAGTCTGCAATAAATCCACTCCTCAGTTAACATTAGAATGAACTTGGAGGAACAAACAGGAGGATGAGCTAGGTGACACGATTCCAAAGAAGGCCCATATGTCTGATTTCCATTTGTGCATCTGTAAGCGTAAAAAGCAACTCATCTTATAGGCTTAGGAAAAGCCTGCAGATATACATTATTAAACTGTTGTTACAGGATTTTATATCATCTTTTGCTATCTTGTTTCCATATGCTTAAAAAAGCTTATATATCTATTTTAGTTATTGTGTAAACAGGTTAGTGAATCAATTTTATTTACTTTACTTATAACAATGTGATATTTTTGCTTTTTCAAATTAGTAAAATGTTATAATAATAATAACCAAATGTTCAATTTATTCCAGGACGCCATTGGTCCTCACCATCTACTAGGGTTACATTCTGCTTGTGACCTGCTCCACTTGACTGACATGATTTTAAAAGGGACGAGGTCAGGTACTAGTCCCAAGCAATTTTGATGGGTATAGCTGCACCTCATATTGGGAAGGTAAGAAAAGAAAGTCTACCCTATGTAACCCATCAGAGGAAGTTTATTGAAGCATTTCCAAAAACAAATGTGTAATTTCATGCCAATATGAATCTTAAGAATTTTGCACTTTTATAGGTGCTCTACATTTATGTTATATATGAGAATTAAAAAATGCATGTAAGTTGAGATAACATTGAAAATTCACAGGATATGCTGCTTTGTTGTTTATTCAAGCACGTTTATATACCTGCTAAAACTAATGCTTTGATTCTGGAACATGACAATTATAAAGAGAAAATTCTCAATGTATTACAATGAGAAAAAAATACAGATTAAAGCTAGAGGCTCTATCTTTTGCATATCCTCCTTTACTAAACCATTTAATTTATTATATATCTTGGACTCCACAGAATTTTTTATTATTATTTGTTGGCAAATATTAGGGTTAAAATGTGTCTCTCTGCTTTTCTATGTCCCCACATTTTCACTGTGGCTTAGGGGGTCTGCACTGACAGCTTGGGAGGTCCACACCATCTAGTTTGGGGCATATGTACCTAAGATGTCATATAAAATCCACAATGAAGAAAATTATGTTCAGATTGATTTGTAGCAAAGAAGTCTTTAATATTGGCAGGTTAGTCAACATGAAATTATATAGCAGGTACAGGCATGTTTTTTAATCAATATACTGGAATGAGTTCCAACATATTGAATCCATTCTCCAAAATTCTCTTTTGAAGGAACATGTGAAACTAAGTTTAGATAGTAAATTTCTATGTCCCTAGGATTTTCTCAAATCATAAATAATGATGGCCAAGAAAATTATGATCCAAGAATTTTAATAGGCATGATGTAATCGTAGTTAGAGAACATTTTTAATTACCATAGTTTAGTGTTTAAAATTTTATAGGCCTACTGCATTATCTTTTGCAAGCAATTTTATAGGCCTGCTGAAACTAATCCATGCAAGGTAATGATTCCTATGATTGTAAAGTACAACCAACAAGAACATAAATCTACCACTGCCAAGTACAACCAATAACTCATAAAATTGCCCCTATAAACTAAAACCAACAAACTAAAAAATATGCCTTTGTAAGGTACAGTCAACACAACATAAAACTATCCCTTCAAATCTATGTAGGTTGAATTGAAAAGACGCCCAGAACAACAAGGAAGGTGTTCTATAGACAATGATTGGACATACTTCTCTTCTAATCAATTGTTTGTTGGGCTTGGGGGTGTATGATCTATGTGGCATAGGGTATGAGGCCTACACCTAAGCTTTGTTGAAAGCCATAGCTATGGATCACCTCTTGCCACGTCTTTACTAACAAGTATATTGGCAGTATAAATATTGGCATTCTCATCTCATAGAATACATTATTATCCCATTGCCTCTTTGATATTTCCAAAATAGAAATAAAGAAATATAGTAATGTCCACAAGAAACCACAATAAGTCAACAGGACTAGAAGAAGGGATAACGAATCATTATTAGTGGGAACCATTGTAGCAAGAACAAAAGATTAAGGCTTAGACCATATGGATATAAATTTATAAATAAGGCAAGAATATTTTATTATGAGATTTTTCTTAGCTCTGATCTATGAATGTATTGCTACTATCCATCTTCATACATACCAAATATTGTCACCATTGTGGAAAGCAATGGTGACGTTTCACCGTTATCCTTTCAGGACCATTATAATTATTTTTTTTACAATTTTAATTGGAATGGCAATGGTCCTTTATGTTGTGTCATTAAAATATTTTCAAAATGAAAAGTGGCGATAATCTCATAGCGGTTGTCACCATTGATATGTTAATGGAAATATCCTCAATAGAGAGGGTCATTACAAGGCCCTCATCATATGTCATTGGTGGCATTCAGTTTTTGGGTGATGGAGGCCCTTAGGTCCATCACCCAAACTTCATATAAATGGGTGAGGGTCACTATTTGTCACCAATAACCCTTATTAGTGTCGAACATTGAATGTCACCACACCACCTCTACTTTTGGGGACATAGCCGTTGGTGACATTCAAACTTTGGTGACGTCCTCCTTTTTCACCATCACCGATGAGATTATGGTGACATGTCTCAACCCTCACCAATGATCGGCCGTTGACCATCACCATATATGCATCAAAGGGTGAGGGCCAAAGCAGGTCCGTCACCAACACTTCATAACGATTGGTGATGGTCACCACCTGGAATAATAATAATTATTAGTGGAGGACCTTGAATGTCACCACATATCCCCACTTAAGGTGACGGTTCCTTTGGCGATGCTCAGGTTTTGGTGACGGGGCCCCTTTTGACCATCATTGATGAGCTTATGGTGACATTTTTGGACCCTCACCAATGACCTTTTTTCTTGTAGTGAACCATGCGAGATACAACTCAATTGATGTAAATATAATCTCGATATTATTCAACAATATGAATACAATATATGAATACATCTCTAAGAGAGAATTCTAGTGCCTTGGAGGCAAGTTTGAAAATATCATTAAAGGTAGGCTTACTAAAAGCAAAAAAAACCCAATAGTGGAAACATCACTTTCCAACTCAGTCAAGGACCTCACGAATTAGCTAAATCAGTATGGAAGCTAATGAGTCATGAAAAATCAGTAAGATGATGGATTTTGGAGAGAAAAAGAAGGAGGATGTGTTGGAAAAAAAGTAGACAGCTTGCCAAGTCCATAAAGGAACCTAGCTTTATCCTTATCCACTAAAAAGCAGAAAAAGCAGGACTAAACTATGTAAAAGAAGGAAAGCACTCTTACCATTCTGGATAGGCATAAAAGTAGGTAGAATATATCCAAAATATTTATGAGGGAACACATGTGGATAATGATGGCAAGTGTGAGCTTAAAAAGGCAATATGTGGCCAACTACCTAGTCAAACACCTAAGAAAGTATAAAAAATGGTTAATACTTTATATCCAAAGTCTAGATGGTTTTTTTAATATTTGAACACCCCCCTTAAGCCTAACTTAGAGTGAGTAAAATATGATGAGGGCCCATGAAACTATGGCCTATGGTCACCCTTTACAAAAATTTATTACTCCATGTAGGTGAGGAAAGAAGGAAAACCACTTGGGAATAAACCCCCCACTCAAAATCAACATGGAATACACCCTAATAAGTCTCTCCAAACTCCAAGCATGTGAGAACTTGGTCAAATTTCTAGAGGAATATTCTTCTTGGGAAGAAGTGGAATGTTCTTACTAGACTTAAACTTTTTGAGATCAGGTCCAAATGAGACTTTATTATGTCCTCCATCTTCTGTGCAATTATGAGTACAAGTGCCAATAATCATGCAGTGGATCAAAAGCACGAAAGTAAGAGCGAATCTAGCCATTCCAAACTGTAATTATGCCTCTATAACATCCAATCACACACCAAAAAGCAAACCAAAGAGAGTTTTTGAGTGTGTATGAGCTGCAATAAATGGATGATGATCTTCATAATTTGAATTAGAAGACATATGAGAGAACTGAGAAGTGTCTCAAACTTCTTGAGAAAATGTGCTAGAAACCATGTAGGAACTAGTAGGAGCATGGACACTGGAAGTGAAAGTGCAACTAACAACCTCACACTAAATACCAGACTTCCAAATAAACATTAGATCACCTTCTTGGATACCAATAATTAGAAAATGATCCTCAATAGATGAAGTGTAAGAGGAGAATAATGATGAGAGATGGAAAGATCTGAGTTCTTCTTCAACAATAGATTTTTGTCTTTTGATCTTAAGTACCTGCAAAACAAAATCTATGAAATCTTCTACTAGAAGACTAATTTAATCAAGAGCTCCCCAAGCTCTGATGCCATGTAGGAATTCTAAATCATTTCAAGGCCATGATAGAATTCTAAGTAGCCTATATCTAGAATCAAATAAGTCCTCACAAGAATTATTCATATATATGCAGAAATAAGAATAAACATTGAAGTAGGTCCATGAGAGACATAACTCAATTGATGTAAATATCATCTCTATATTATTCAACAATATGAATACAATATATAATACATATATGGGGGAGAATTTGAGTTCCTTGGAGGAAAGTTTGAAAAGCTCACAAAAGGCAGGTATACTGAAAGGAAAAAAACACAATAGTGGCAACATCACTTTCCAACTCAATCAAGGTCCTCGGGAATTAGCTAAATCGAGTATGGTAGCTAATCAGTGATGAAAAATAAGCAAGATGATGGATTTTGGAGAGAAACATATGGAGGATGTGTTGGCCAAAAACTAGACAGCTTTCCAAGTCCATAAAGGCACCTAGCTTTATCCTTATCCACTGAAAAGCACGAAAGCACTCTTACCATTCTAGGCAGTCATAAAAGTAGGAAAAATCTATCCACAATATTTCTTCGGGAACACATGTGGATAATGATGGAAAGTGTGAGCCTAAAAAGGCAATATGTAGCCAACTACCTAGTAAAAAACCTAGGAAAGTATAAAAAATGGTTAATACCTTATATCCTAAGTCTAGATGGTTATTTTTAATATTCTAACAAAAGGAAGAACATCAATTCTAAATAAGATTTTGAGTGATCAAAGATCACCAATAGACAAGTCAGGACTTGGCTACAAGAGAACAACTACCTGTGACGATATGCAAGGTCCAAATAAAATGAATTCATTCAAGTATGATAATTCCTTCAATAATTATAATTATTTTCTATACACTACTAGAAGAAGGATTAATACAATGACATTGGTCATATTGAGAATGTATTGTCAAAATGTCAGATGTTATGCATGTGATGGCTTTGGACACAAGGCTATGTATTGTCAAAGAACAATGAATTGTCCAAATAGAAATATTATGCACAACAACTATCGCAATACAAGGACCAAAATGGAATACAATCAGGCATAGCATCAAAGTGGAAGTGCACACATGAAGATAAGGGTAAGGAAAACTTGTCAAGCATGCATAGAAGAATCTAACAACCCGAGTACATCTCAGGAAACAAGTAATTGTTTCCCATCTTGCTAATCTCTAAGATATTAAGTGAAGTATGTTAGTGAAGTATTGCAGTTAGAATATTTGAAGTGGTTTGTTGCATTAATGTTATGTTGCAAAATACATGTGCATATATTCAATTATTTGATGTGATGTGTTGGATTGTTGCATAAAAAAAACTCATACATAGAAAGAAGAATCCAATGAGTATTGTTTATGAACAATGCAAAATGTCGGTTCTAGTGGTGAAAATGACATGTCAAACGAACGACATATGACTCTATGACACTTGAAAGAAGATCGAGTCTCACAGGCTATAAAAGGGGGAGAAGACCACATGACAGTTGCCATTTTCACTTCTTGAGTGTGGAGAGTGTGTGGAGGGACCCATAGAGATTTTGTGATTTCATCTGATCGGAGTGACAGTTTGTGATTTTGTGAATTGCAAGTAAAAGATTTCCAAATTTCACATTTATTTGATGTTATTTTCCTATGATTTGACCTATCGGGTACCTAGGGTGAGCTCCTAAGGCTTTCAAGGGGTGGGGCGCACCTTTCAAGGGAGAAGGAGCACTCTAGAGCGCTCTTATCTAGCTCACAGGAGCACCCTAGGGCGCTCCTAACTCCTTGATAGGAGTGCTCTCGGGTGAACTATTCTACCTCACAGGAGCACTCTAGGGCTCTCATTTTCTTGAAATAGGTGTGCTGCAGACCTAGAGTGGGGGAAACTATGTTTGACATTGATGGGTTCTTTGTTTGATACTTGCAGGATGCCTCAGGTGGAATTGGGAGAAAGGGACATGAGCGATCTTCGTCGAGAAGTGGATGGGGACCCAACGGTGAAGGATATTTTGGCACAACATGGGCTACTAAAGTTCTTTCAGAACCCGTTGATGAGGAGTGGCAAGTTTCGACTGAACAAACTAGTGGAGTTATGGGACGACGACTCAGAGGAACTCATCATCCAGGGGGACGAGATAGAGATCACAACGCAGGAGGTGTACTTTATCAAAGGGTTGTCGATGTATGGGGTTGTCAATCATGACACACAGCCGAAACGCACAAAAAACATTTCGATGGATGACTTGGTTGAGCGCCACTTTTTCGTCATGGCAACAACAAACAAGACCTATATACTGCTTTGTGATATCAAGATTCAGGAGACTCAAGCCATAGTGGTCGTAGTGGTGCGGGTAGTAGGAGCTCATGGACCTCACAAGGTCTTTAGTGGGAAAATGTTGATAGTAGAGTAGGTGTTGAGGGGTACCTACTTTGGTTGGGCTCAGATGTACTTGACGACCGTTCAATGTTTGCTGAATAAGGTCAATCAAAGAGGGGGGGACTTCCATTTCCCATCGTTTCTATGTGCATTCTTTTTTGAGTGTGTACCGACGTTGAGGCCAGATCATCGGGTGGACGACAATGGGCCGAGGGAGCCCAAGATGAGGATATGGTGTGAGCTAATGATACGTGAGGGAGGAGGGTTGGTGGGTAATTTATTTACATAGGATCTATATGGGAAGTGGCATCAGCTTCCTATACTAGTCAAGGATTTCTCCTATTCATACATGGATTACAAAGGAGATCCTTAGTTACCTCAACCGTTGGGCCAGGTTTGGGGTCCTAGCGGTATGTGTACATTTGTTCTTCATTCTGCTTTCATATTTATATTACTATCTTAAGTGGTAGCTAGTTTTTTATATGGTGGATGTTAATGACCTCTTTTTTGGTGTGTGTGTAGATGTGGGGCCTAGGCCTTCAACGGGTTACTATCAGTGATGTGGGAGAGTTGTCGAGGTTGACCAACTAGTGGAGCGGCGACGACATCGCAGAGATACCGATGAAGTACTAGAATCGCTACAACTTGGGATCAAATGTATTCTAGAGGGAGTCGCTGATGATGGCTGGAAAGGCCTACATGACGATCCGATAACCATTTTCTACCAGGATCCATCTGAGTGGCAATCCACTATGTGGTGCATAGCCATGGCAGATGAGTATGTATTGGTTGCATCTCGAGGGTACACAACCCTAGATTTACCTTTTTACCTTTTTACCTGTCCATTCCTCCTCTTTAATACCACCATCCAAAGCACTTGAAGGTCCTCTATTTATTAAGTAAACAACAATATCTACAACATCTTCTAAAAGCTGTAAGGACAACCCTGCATGCAATCTCATACACCTGGCATGCTCCATGATTGTTCTGTTCCTTCTTTTTGATACACCATTTTCTTTTGGTATTCCTAGGACTGTCTTCTCTCTACGAATCCCAAAGTATGAACAATAACTATCAAGGGGAGTTTTAGTGTTTATTTGGTCAGCAAACATCCTTTGAGCAATGATAATCTCCTAATTACCATTTCTCATTCGTTTTATTAATATTTTAGGTGATTCCTTTCAAATCCAGTATGATGCTTGTAAATATATCTCTCAACAAGATACATTCCAATTATTATCTATGTAACGTCCCCATCTGGACCCTATTGCATTAAAATGGAAATGATGTAATATTGTTATAAAATCATGGTGAGGAGCTCAAGGCCAAGGCCCCGCCATCGATTTGTTGATGCGTATGGTTCGTGTGCTAGCCAGGCACGTTGGAAATTGAAACATAATGTAAATATGCATTTTTAATAAAATACCCACAACTAGCTATGCAATGCAACAAGAGATGGGGGCATTATTTTACACGGAATTGGGAGGGAAATATTCAAACCCTTGGAGCCAATCAAGTCAAGCCAAGTGTCAATGAGAGAACCCATCAAACCCTCAACTACCCATGTTGAATTTTGTACCCAATCATTGATTTCTCCCAAGAGTTGGTTTAGGTAGTTAATGCCTTGCGGAATGGGAGGTATGGCTGTCCAAATTCGAGTATGGGCAAGCCACCCTGCATGGGAAATTGTGTTTTGCTTCTGGGAAAAAAAAAGAGCCATGAATTTCTCCCCCAAGCCATTATCCATCAACTAGTCTTCCTCCCTCACGAGTTGGGAGCTACCTGGGCATTTTTCAGCCATATTTGATGTGTTTTCCTTCATTCTCCCAGTTGAGAAAGGGAGTTTCTATAGTGTATACCAGTGGGGAAGAAGGGGAATGGAATTGGGGTTCCATAGAGACCGTTTTTGCTGTGAAATGCTGAGAGAGTTGGGGAGAAGACGTTTTCCTCCCCGTGAATGTATTTCCCCATCCCATAATTCGTTTTTGGATAGAAACAATTTGGGGAAAGCCCAAACCCATGGCCATCCTGTTGGTAAATCCATTGCTTTGGCTCAAGCTTGAGTGTAAGCCTCCAGGGTTCAAATGTAGCCTGATAAACCCAGCTGTGGACTAGCTTGGATGAGATGAAATGAGAAATTGGTTGTGAATGAGCTGGAATGTCTCATTTTCCTTGTAAGAATCATTCCCAGCTCGGGGGTGGTAGTTGTGTTGAGAGATTGATGAACACAACTGGCCTATGGTTGGGTGGAATGTTGCAGCGACATAGCTAGTTGTTTGGGACCAATTGCACAATGGAGATAAGTGTTTTTCTATCTAGGTGTTTTGCCTCTGCAATGTATAATTTAATGATTATTATTTTGATATCTTGGTTGTGAACAAAATATATATATGTGTGTGTGGATGAGTTTATTTCTGCTGTGCATTTTTGCTTGTTTTCCATCTGCACACATCTCTCTTATTGCTGAGAATCTAATGAATGGGCTGAGTTTTATGTGAAATCCCCAGAGATTGGCATCATGATCCCTCCCTTGCCTTGGATGGATGGGTGGGTACGTTACAAAATGGTATCGGAGCGATGGTTGCAGCATTGGGCCTAATGGGACAAATCAGGCAACATGTAGAGGTAAGTATGCTTATGCTTCCTGTGCTGCATAGACCATTAAGAAAATTTTTAATTTTTAAGTGTTTTTCCTAATGGTTTTGGTGATTTTGTCTACAACGGCGGTGAAACTTGGTAAGTTGCTATGCAACGAACTGGCAGAAAATCAATAAGTTCGCTAAAATGGCGGGAAAAGTTATGAGCTATGGTCCGCAACAATGGAAGAACCCAACGATTTTGTCCGCAACAACGGAAAAAGCTGGTGAGTTTGCATCGCAAATGGCGGAAAAAGTTGGTGAGTTTCCGTCGTAGCATCGAAAGAAATTGGTGAGTTTCTGCCCCAGTGACGGAAGAAAAAGCTGAGTTTTTGACTGGAAGAACTCAACAAGTTTATCCGCAACAGTCGAAGAACTCAGCAAGTTTGTCTGCAACGGCAGAAGAACTCAACAAGTTTGTCTGCAATGGTGGAAGAACTCAGCAAGTTTGTCCACAATAGTGGAAGAAATCAGCAAGTTGGTCCACAACGGCAGAAGAACTCAACAAGTTGGTCCGCAACAACGGAAGGACTCGGCGAGTTCGTCCGAAATTTTTTCTAATTGTTTACGGTGGAAAGAACTCGTGAGTTTTCACTGAAATGATGGAAAGAAAGTGTGAGTTGCTCCGCAATGGCAGAAGAGATCAGCAAGTTTGTCCACAATGGGTCGGAAGAGAATTGCCAAGTCTGCCGAAACAGAGAATTTCAGTTGTTTTCCAGGGTGAATTTATGGTACCGAAAGTTGAAAAATTGCTTTTAACTCATGTGCCAGATTGCGCGAAATTGTGCCATATTTCTGGTACCCCCATCGTCCCCCAGAGACAGTCGTTGAAAGTGTGAAATGCATTCTCTATGCTTGGAATGAGAAGCAAGAATTGCATAGAAGGGGTTGTGAAATCTCAATAAGAGTGATGGGTTGTAATACCAATTGTGGAGGATGAAAGGAAAATTACTCACATTAAACTATTTATGTTTTGCATATAGCAAGAATGAATATTATACACGTATGTATATGTTGAATTGCTAATTCATGAGAATATCATAGCTAATGATTACTTGTATGCTTGGTAGGGAAGCCAAGAAAAGGATAAGCTATGATGTGGAGAAGGAACTCCATGTCATGAAGAGGACTTGGAAAGGGAGAATTCCTTAACTCCTCCATTGCTATTATATTTATATTTCCTAAGTTGTCTAAACTGAAAATCATGGCGTAGGGATGCTGGAAATGCAAGAGGATAGATAGATGAAGTGAATATGCACTAGATGACATATTAATAGACATTGCACAATGCATGCGAAAATGTTTGTGCATATATGATATTGCATATTTGTAAAATAGTGAGGTTTTACATATGCAATGAGCAACTTAAGATAATGATTATGGTTGCTAATAATTAGTCATGTTTGCATTGGTTGTAGGACCAAAGACAACTGAAGCATGGCTAAGGATGTGGATGATGATTGTTGCATACAACCTTATGAAGAAAGGATGGTGCAACAAATCTGTGATCATGAGGTTTGCAAAAGGACTGTGAATCCTTGGTAAGAGGCCAACTAATAAGGTAATATCAAGTGATGTTAACAATAGCCATGCAGGTAATGATTATTTATGCATAAATTGCATGAATGTTGAAAGAGGATTTGGTGAGATCCCTTCAACTATGTTCAAACTATGTTGATTTGGTTTGCATGTGGTATTGAGTTCCTGAAGGTGAATGCCAACCTACCAAGTATGGTCAGGTGCGGGTAAGTGAAGGCAAGGAGCCTTACATCTATAGTGCATTCATATGAAATTATACCATACCGTTTCTGTATGTTGGTTGTGAGCTTAGCAACAAAAGCAAGTGATGACTTATGGTCCTGTTGTAGTGTATGCCATATGAGATAGGCATGGTTAGGCCATAATATGTTGAAATGCCTAGTATTCATGGATTAATGCAAGGTTGTATTGAGGGGTTATGCATTAAGTGAATGCACATTAAAAGATTATGTAAATGATGTGAATAGGCATGCATATGTGTGGGTGCACATGTTGATATGCATTGTGTGAATGCATGGGTGAGACATATATATGTTTCAATGCAGTTAGATAATAGATGAAATGGTGGACTATTGTTAATCCTGAGACCATTTCATGAGCTGCTATGAATGTAGGAGAAAGACTGCATGAAGAAGGTAGACATGTGATGGGCTACTAGAGAACTCTAGTGGAAGGACAGAGTTGCATGGAATATGAAGTAATGAGTATTTACAGTTTATTGAAATTGCATGGATAGTGTGACTGTGTCTTGCAATTTTATTATGATAATGATGCATATATAGAACTGTATATATTTCATTGCATTTCAAATGTTAACAGCTGAGGGTGTTTGAATTATTGAGTGTTATAATTCTGAGATCACTTCAGTGATTGTTGTGGAAATGGAAGGATTATATGCATAGATACTCACAACGTGTTTGGCTGATTGAAGTTTCAGTTATTAGGTAGAAAAGTTCTGCATATGGGAATGAGGATAAGTCCATAGTAAAGACCAAATCTACCATGTGCAGAAGCCAAAGGTTATGAGAAGGTTCTCATGGTTGTAATTTATGCATGAAACAAATTTAAAAATTGTATGGTTTAAGTTTATGAGAATAGTCTCATGGTTGCAAATCTAATTTCTGTAGGGAAACAAATTTACAAATTTCAGATTTGAGAATTTGCTAATAATTGCTAATGACTGTTTCGCTTATATAGAATTGTGTCAGGCGGACATGTAGTGTAGGTGGATTTTCATGTATGGTAGCAAGGGTGAAACCATAATGGACACAATGATACCACTTACGAGAGCCAAACAATATGAGTATAGCCTAATTGCTAAGCAAATGAATTTCTGTAGGAGACAGAATTGTAAATTCATGTTGAATTTAATTATTAATGCCATTGATTGGTTATGAAGCAATTAGATTTGAAGTTATTGTTAAATGTTGCTGACTGTTTGGCTATTTGATAAGTGTACCAAGATGACACATTGTAGGAAGACCATGTGTGATGGCCTTCAGAATCCAAACTAGATGGGAAGGATCCCATGCCTTGGAAATGGGTTTCAGGTGAAACGCCATTATAAATCTTGATAACACCTCAGTTGCACTGCATGTGAGTGAGAGGGTGAAATTATGCCAAGAAGGCATGTGTGATTTATGAAATGTGGAAATAGTGGGGTGGCAAATCGAAGTACTGTTGACTCAAAAAAGGGAGCCCCATTCTTTGCCAATCAAGAAAAGATACATATGTGAAACAAATGAGTATTCGGTAACCCTAACTGAGGATATACATGTCTGGTTATTAGATTTAATATGCAGAGCATGTTTTATTATTTCATTATTATTTCATATTGCTTGAGTGGTACTAAGGCGTACATGGCTCACATCGGAAAGGGATGCATACCTTTCGGGTGATGGGTTAAGTTAGGGTTTTCAATATTGACTACACCCTAAGGGAATGGACACATTCCTCGTGTTTCAATACTTGATAGTGAATGTTATGAAATATGGTTACAATTTTAGAGCAGCAATACTAATGAGTCTGCTTATCCTTCTTGTGCTATCAGCTTACATAGATGCAATTTGGTGTTGTACGTAAGAGGCAATGTGAAGAAAGGGTGCTCAAGAGGACTGTATGGGTAGTGGTAACCTTTTTACAGTCACACTAAAGGACACTAGAAGGGATGGATAGGCCCACGGAGCTGTGTTGCAAAAAGGGGTATCATCCTTGTATAGTGTGACTGTGTATTGTGGGGCCATGCTAGCCTCCAGTCAAGAAAGTCACCTATAGAGTTCCTAAAGGGAACCGCTGGTTTGCACAGGAGAAAGAGTGCCATCCTTGGGTGGATGAAGAATTGTATGATGCCTAATAAACCTAGTCAGCATACTGGCTTGGCATGTTGTTAAATTGCATGCCTGATAAACCCAGTCGGCGTACTGGCTTGGCATGTTGTTAAATTGGAAGCCTGATAAACCCAGTCGGTGTATTGGCTTGGCTTTGGTTATTTGTGTGTTGTGGAGGTATTGGTGAAGGGTGTTATTCCTGACAAACCCAGTCGGAGAACTAGCTTGGAAATGGTTATTGTATGCTTGATAAACCCAGTTGGCATACTAGTTTAGCATATCGATTTTTGAAATGCTTGATAAACCAAGTCGGCGTACTAGCTTAGCATAACGATTTTTGAAATTCTTGATAAACCCAGTCGGTGTACTGGCTTAGCATACTGATTTTTGGGATGCCTGATAAACCCAGTCAGCGTACTAGCTTGTCATTGCCTATTCGGATGATGTTGTGGAGCAGCATGTGTGCTGGCCAAGCATCCACCCCATAGGTGATCCAAGGCTTGTAAAGCAGAGAAGGAAAATTGCGGAGTAGCGAGGAAAATGCACAATATAGATAAGTATTCATTTTCATTTATTTCTCGTTTGAAATAATGAAGATTTCAGGTATAAGTCTTATGACAACCAAGCTAATACACTGTTGTTTTTTTGTTGGAAACCTTAGCCATTGCAGGAAGCAAGGACCCTAAAAGAGCCACAAACACTTGGTAAGCCAGTGAATAACTGGTTGTGCACTATGAAATTCTTGATAAAACCAGAGAGTAACTGGTTGTGCACTATAAAATTATTGGTAAATATAGAGAGTAACTGATGCTCGATAAATTCAGAGAATAGTTGGTGGGAACCTTAACCACTTGATGTTGTGGAGCAGCCAACATGCTGGCCAAACATTCCTTAATTAATTGATAAAAACCCAGTCGGCGTACTGGCCTGGCATTACCTATTCGAATGGTTGTGCAGTAGCCTACGTGCTGGCCCAACATTCATTATTGTACCCACGGAAAATCCAAAGCTAGTAAAGCAAAGACGGATCTCGTGGAATAAAGGGAAGACATCCAATACAAATAAGTATTTGGTTATCTTTCGACTTCTTGCTTATTTAATATGAATATACGTGTATATGATTTGGTTATGATTTCCTAAGATCTTGTTTAGAGATAAACCCTACGAGAATAAACTAAACAAGTGAATTGATTCAATGTTTGAGTATATGTGTTGCTAGAAGCAAGGACTATGAAAGCATCTGGAGGATGCATGTGGACATGTGACCGTCCTAAAGAGTGCTCGGTATGAACAGTAATGTAAGATAGTGCTAGTGGATATGTGTGGGTCCTAGCAGCCAAAGGTTCTGTAAGCAACAATGGGGAAGGATTCCCTAGTTGAAGAGCATTAGACAGACCTTAGACATTAAGTGTCATAACCAAGGAAGGGCAATTCAAGCATTCACATTGAAGTGAAAGAGGCTAAGGAGCATGAAACCACTGTGATGGTGTGGCTCCGGATTGGAACAAGACTAAGAGGGGGGAACTCTTACTCTTCTCTTTTCTTTGACTGATGCATCTTAGAAACAAAACATTGTTGAGTGCATGTCATAAATGAAAACAAATTGTGTTTAATTGCTAGAAATGAATTGTGAATACTGAATTAGTTATTTCCTATGAAAGGATGAACATGAATGAGTTCATGTGTATGTTGGTAAAGCATGAAATGTGTGGAAGTCTCATGAGTAAAGCATGGACGTTCCAAGTCAATTGGGAAAATAATTGACTAATGTTAATATTGTGTTATGCTTGTCCTAACAGGAATTTCCATGATGAGTTCCACAGGTGAGACGTTGAAAGCCATTCAGTGCAGCTAGTACTAGCCAAGTGTTGCTAGTGAGAAAAGTGAGAGCCAGTTGCTCACTTTGATCATGGCAGCAGACAAAAAGCTATTTTATTTGGCTGAAAATATTCCTCAAATAGTTTCCAGAACAACAAGAAAGATGGCATCCATGAGATTCCAGACATGTGGATCAACTGGAAGGTGAATAAAAGGAAGGGATTGCTGTGGAGCAATGCCCACCTATGGAGCTGGAATATTAAAGCCAGCAGAAGCATCTTGAGGAAGCTAAAGGATGTGGTCCCAAAAGTTCATGTTCAAGATATGAAACACAGAACAGACCTGCCATCAGTTGTGCATTTTGGACATGTGTAAAATGGGTATTTATTCCTAAGAATTGGAACACCGAGGACGGTGTTATTCCAAGGGGATGGATATGTAACGTCCCCATCTAGACCCTATTGCATTAAAATGTAAATGATGTAATATTGCTATAAAATCATGGTGAGGAGCTCAAGGCCAAGGCCCGGCCATCAATTTATTGATGCGTATGGTTCGCGTTCTATCCAAGCACGTTGGAAATTCAAACATCATGTAAATATGCATTTTTAATAAAATACCCACAACTAGCTACGCAATGCAACAAGAGATGGGGCATGATTTACAAGGAATTGGGAGGAAAATATTCAAACCCTTGGAGCCAATCAAGTCAAGCCAAGTGTTAATGAGAGAACCCATCAAACCCTCAACTACCCATGTTGACTTTTGTACCCAATCATTGATTTCTCCCAAGAGTTGGTTGAGGTAGTTAATGCCTTGGAGAATGAGAGGTATGGCTGTCCAAATTCAAGTATGGGCAAGCCACCCTGCATGGGAAATCACGTTTTGCTTCTGGGGCAAGAAAAGAGCCATGAATTTCTCCCCCAAGCCATTATCCATCAACTAGTCTTCCTCCCTCACGAGTTGGGAGCTACCTGGGCGTTTTCCAACCATGTTTGATGTGTTTTCCTTCATTCTCCCAACTGAGAAAGGGATTTTCTGTAGTGTATACCTGTGGGGAAGAAGGGGAATGGAATTGGGGTTCCATAGGGACCATTTTTGCTGTTAAATGCTGAGAGAGTTGGGGAGAAGACGTTTTCCTCCCTGTGAATGTATTTCCCCATCCGATAATTCATTTTTGGATAGAAACAATTTGGGGAAAGCCCAAATGCATGGCCATCCTATTGGTAAATCCATTGCTTTGGCTTGAGCTTGAGTGTAAGCCTCCAAGGTTCAAATGTAGCCTGATAAACCCAACTTTGGACTGGATTGGATGAGATGAAATGAGAAATTGGTTGTGAATGAGTTGGAATGTCCCCTTTTCCTTGTAAGAATCATGCCCAACTCAGGGGTGGTAGTTGTGTTGAGAGATTGATGAACACAACTGGCCTCTGGTTGGGTGGAACGTTGCAACAACATAGCTAGTTGTTTGGGACCAATTGCACAATGAAGATAAGTGTTTTTCTATCTATGTGTTTTGCCTCTACAATGTATAATTTAATGATTATTATTTTGATATGCTAGTTGTGAACAAAATATATATATGTGTGTGTGGATGAGTTTATTTCCATTGTGCATTTTTGCTTGTTTTCCATCTGCACACATCTCTCTTATTGCTGAGAATCTAATGAATGGGCTGAGTTTTATGTGAAAGCCCCAGGGATTGGCATCATGATCCCTCCCTTGCCTTGGATGGATGGGTGGGTACGTTACAATCTACAAATTGTTGTGAACAAAGATGCACAAATGATGATTCATCCACAAGTTTTTTCTCAATTTTGCAGTGGAATAGAGAGAGTGGTGACACAAATAATTTCAATTACAAAATATCCACAAATGGAGGCCCTAATAGGGATTTTAGAAATCATGATTCAAAAAGAAATGGCGAATCTATCATTGGGAAGACATTTAATGTAGGTCTAACTACCATAGATAATATGCTTGTTGAAAATGGCTTAGTTACAAGAATTTATCATCTAGTCCCTTGTAACAACTCTCAGATAATGGATTTTGAGGAACTTTTATCATAGATAAATTTTATATTACTTGAGTAGAGGAATTAACTTTTGGACCTCACTTGGAGAGGATTTCCAACTTAAAAGAAAAAATATTAGAAATTTTTCTAGGTCATGCATGATTTAATTTCTTCATAAGAAACATGTTTCATCCTACAAATTCACCACAATTTATAGTAGAATATTCCATCATTTAGAGGAACTTTTGGGTAGGGGCGATAGTGACAAGAAGAATCCATTTTGATGTGTTGAATAATGTCCATTCTTGCACAACAAAAATGAAATTATTTAAATTTTATCCTTCATCATCATTGACATATTTCTATCCAAACCCTTGGAAATAAGTTAATGTTCTTAGCATTATCTCGGATTAAAGTTTAAACATGTTTGTACCTAGCAAGTTAGGAGATAGGATATCTAAATAAATAGATGTGTTCATCAATGACAAAAAAAATTGATTGATTCCAGTTCTAATATCTTGGATATAAATTTGTGTGTGTAAGAATGTTCAAACTGGTTATCCTTGTTTAACCCTCTCCTATTTTGTAATTCATAAATTGTTGAATATGATAGTGTTGTATCTTTATTACACTGTAATCCTATAATTTTGACTCTGTTTGGGACAGAAAAATCAGCTAATAATTATGCTTCTAGATGATCTGTATGTAATAAACAAGGTCATGGTCTGTTATGAATATGAAAATTATGCATGCCTACCTTTTGAAGCCATTATTAATTGATTACGTTGCATGAGAAGATGCATTATGATTTAGGTAGATCAAGATGTTTGTTTATTGGAAAAGACTTTGCATGATGCATCTTCTTTGTGTTGAATATACTATGTTCAATGAGCATTAAGATGTAGGTAAGGATTTTACAAGCTTTATTTCAAGGTAAATATTTGAGACCCAATACAAATTGATAACATAGTACACTCATATTTGGTCAGAGATACCTCCTCAGAAAAATAATGGATTGTTTGCTCCTTATAGTTGTTCTATACACTCAGGGGAAACCTTTATATTTCATAACATGAGCGAAACAAATTGCTAGAACAGAAGGGTATTGAAAATATAAATGACCACCCTCTTGACTAATATTTGTATTCATTGAAAATAACTCAAATATATGATGCAAAAAATCGTTGGTCACATGGCTACATGGATTCACTTTTGTAAATGGAGAAGAAGCACTAGAAAATTAGAAGAAAACAAAAATTATTTGGGATGAAGCAACGTGCATTGCATGTTAGGCTGAGCTCAATAACAACCACAAGAAGAGAATGACAGTCCGTTATTTAATAATGGCTTGCGGGTTTAAATTTTATGGACTATAATGCTTTAGAAATTCATACCAATTCATATGATAGATTCTTTATATAAGAATGGAATCTCTACTGTCCAACAAATCTAGTCCAAATGAATTTATTTCTATTTGTAAAACATCATGGCTAGAAGATGACAATGTACTCCTAAAAGTGCTAGTTTGGGAGAAATCATGTTCTATTAGCAATTGGAATGCTCTATATTGGGTATGGCATGGGCTCGCATGGTTGAGGCATTGGCTCAATGAAAATTTGGACTTTATTGGTGCTCCAATATCTAGATAATAACTAGGTCACTTTGTGTCCAATCACTTCCTATTTGAACAAGCTAATAGAACTTTCCTCACTCTAGATATAGCCACCCTAGCTCTGTATTCCTAGATCATTGATATCATAATTTAGTGTAACTTTCCATGGAGAATGACATTTATGCAACAGATATGGGATCCATTGAAAAGTATGGAATGTTGTTTTTCAATAGAGCATTAGGGGCTTTTGGAGTCCAAAAAATATTTAGTGGATTCTATGAGTCAGAGGTCATGTTCAACTCAACGAATCTTGTATGGAAGGAAGCAATAGGCCTACAAGACAAAGTTATGATATGTATGAAATCTAGAAATTAATAATTATATGAATACATTTTAATGAGGCTATTTATGAAGCCATCTTGATAGTAGGGAACACAGGGGCCTTCTTGTTAGAAACATTTGATGAACAAAAGGAATGGGAGTAGGTTTGTATTAATTCTAACATGATGCAAGAAATACATTTATCAATCTACTTAGAAGTAGACTGCTAGCAAGTTGAGTGATTAAAAAGAAAGGAGGTTTATCCATCATAAAATTGGCACCCAACAGTGGTATTTAGTTAAATGGCTTGAGCACGAACAAAGAGAAAGGAAAAATCCTTCCATAGTGAGATACTAACAAACAAACTTGAACTCATATAATTTTTATGCATTTTAACCACTTTGAATTAGGCATGGACATAGTGCATTTAAGCCCATAATTCACATAATGAACTAATTTGCATGTGAGCACAACATTTTGTTAGCATACCAGTCTTAATGTGGTTGGAAAGAGGGTGTTGAAAACAAGATAGACAAGAAAATTCATGGAGAAAAAAAGTATAGTGAGAGACTTGTTAAAGTGTAGTGCACAGGAACATTGACTTATTGTCCTACAACATCCATCCAAAGTGGATCTCAGTATGTAAACACTCATCAAAATTTGATGGCATGCTGAAGCAATTCATACTCTTTTGATTCATGAAATGGATAGAACTGGGTTTGATTTGAATCCAAAGTAGTAGTGGGTTTAGATGTAATTGTCATCATGTTTTATTTCACAAAAAAAGAAAAAACATAATCATTGAACCTATAAATTCCATACAACCTATGAGAATGGAATATACTCTCTCATAGCTATGCTGGTTTTTTACTTTGATTTCATGATGGTTTGATGCATATAAGGTTTTTTCAAAAACCTTGACCTGTTGATTTGAGACCTAATTTTGTTGATGACATATGACATAAAGCGGTGAGAGAAAATTTTCACTGCATCCAAGAAAAAAAAAAATTTCATTTGAACTTGAAAAACATGAATGTTCATCCAAGAAACAACCATGATGATGTCATATGTTTCTAATATATTTTTTTCCCTATATATATATAAGGGTAATACCTGAATTCGTTAGAAAAGATGCATCCATATCAGTGCTTTGGCTCAAGCACATTGTTATGGAATGAGTTGAAACTTGAAAGGAGATGTAAACTATAGGATAAATGAAGCAAAGGGCTATGGAAGAACTAGATAAAAATCCATTGTCACCATGATTGGTTGATCTCAAGAAGAAAATTCATGGATCACACGCCTAAATTAGTTTCGTTATGGATTGAACTGGCATAAGAAGTTAGATCAAGATAAATGAAAAGTATTGGAAAGCAGGAAAAGACAAGAAAAGGCATGGTCAAAACAACACCTAAATCTTTTCAAGTGACACAGAATATAAATAGAAGGTGTCTTTGATGGGGTTGACTGAAACACCCCATTTTTTTCCTCTAGTAAATCCTATTATAAAAAATCCACATTATAATTTGTTATAGACCTTGAATGTACTTAAAGGTGAATTTATTGCCAGGTTATCTTCTCATAGGGAGATATTACTTTGTCTCATGAAATATGGTTTGGATTTTGGGTCAAACAATATTAAGTGTCCCGTTCATATTAAGATACGCCAGTTACAATATAATGATGAATAAAAATGCCATATATACCACTCAATAACATAAAAATTAAAATACCTAATATGCGATAATTGTATGTATGGATACCACTTATTATTTCTAGTTTATAACTTTACAAAAGCAATTGCAGGTATAGTAAACTTCCACCGACAAGTTCAGGATGCTAGTGAAATATTCTCAGATAGAACATGACACAATGTCAATTATTTGTAGTAAAAAAGGAGAGAAAAGTATAATTGAATATAGAATCACATCAAGTAAACGTAGAAATTTTAATATACACTAAATTTGAGTAAAGCTCGCTTAGATTATTAGCTCTTTTATATAGCCATCTAGCTAGACTCTAAAGTTCCACCAACAAAGTCATGAAGATTGTAAACAGACTAAACAAAATTTTAGGTAAGATGGATAGAAAGAATTAGAATATACAATTGAACATGCTATCCCTAATACAACCGTATATGAACTCACCTGATATAATCTCCAATCTAAAGGGATATGGTCCATCAAAAATACCTCCCAACCAAAATAACACATATCATATTTACAGTAACAATCAAAATGTAGTTCTTCCAGCTTAGGAGATAGTAATATTATTATATTTAGCTTCCACAAAAACGCAAAGGAAGTGAAGTACCCAATATAATCTTCGATGTAAAGGGAGATGAACCATAAAAAATCCCACTAAAAAAAACCTACTAGATTTTAAGTAACGATCAAACTGAAGTTATTCCAGCTTGGGAGGTAGGAGTATCACTAATTTATTCAAGTTCCATAAAATCACAAAGTAAATGAGGTACTTGAGTCATCATAAACATGCAAAATCATTAAATTATTTGTAGAAAATGTTATTAGCTAACTCATACTTTCAAGGAATGCCAAGACATTGCCATTATGTTAATCAAGAACATGGTGACAAAATTTTACAGGATAATGAATTCCTATATTTTTTAATGACAAGATTTCCAATAAACTCCTAGCATTAAACTCCTTTGGGAAAAATGCAACATATGTACTTTATCTCCAAAGGGATACTTGGGATTACTGCTCCTAGACATCATAATTGTAACAAAATGCTTAAAGGAGAAATTAAATATTAGGAGTCTATTTCATTTAATAAGTACAACTAATAACTTTCTGAGAGACAACACTGGCAATACTTGCTCCTCTAACACCAAAACAAAGAGTAAATATGCAAACAAGAAACAACACTCCATTCAAAATGTTTCCATTTCATGCTTATCAAAACCATCGCTTGAAAACATCCTAAGGTCACATACACTCATGTATTTTAAAAAATTAAAGATAAACAAGAATTAAAGGATGGATGAGTACAAAATTGTAGAATTATTACCAAAAGATAAGGAATCTAGGAAGCCTTGATATAAGTGTAATAGATCAAAATAATGAAAATAGGAAATAAGTACGGTAATTAGACGTCCTCGTAAGGAAAATGGACATAGAGAGTTTATTGCCTTTTGAGGCATTACTAGTAGAATCTGTAATTATTTGTCTAGATACATAGACTAGTGATATTTTCTTCTCTTTTCTATTATTAAGAGGTACATGGTCAAGTAAAATTTCCCTGACAATATTGCATGTTAAGGCTCAATACCCTTGACATTATGCAGCCACCACTCACTAAATATATATAAATTTATATAGAAACAAAGTGCTTGGAAAGAAATGCAATCCGCTAAAATCTTACAAGTAATTAGTGATAGATCTATCATAGTTGTTTCCTTTCTTGAGTGAGGGGATGAAAATGTTCATCTTAAACCTTCCATGCCACCTAAAAACACATGACCATCACCATTTTTTTATTCGTTGTCATCATCCATGCAACCCAAACACAAATGATCCTGGCTAAATAATCAATTGCTCCATTCCATAGCATATCCATCATCACTCTTAAATTAGGAGAAGAAAAGTAAATATGAGTAATTACCAATGGTATAAGATAACAGACGTAGCTAAAAGTCCAAGAGTAGCACCCAAAAGTGAAAACAAGTATCCATAGGGAAAAGTGTAAGAATATTAATAGCACTATAGAGATAACCAATACATAGAGATTTACTAACCTTGATAAGAAGCTTGAAGGCAACATCCCACCATCTTTTCAGAGATCTGATAAAAGCCCCCAAAATTTAATCAATTGTCTGCTTGATCCCGCCCATAAAGGTATATTCAATGGACCCTGAATCACAACCTTGCTTGAGCTGGGTAATCAATAAAGATTGAAAGTTATTTATATAGGGGTGAATGCAACCATAAAAGTGGATTTCATCCCTAAAATCCGGACGAATGTAATTGTGACCTTGATTTTTTGGGTGAGTGGAGCGAAAAACAGCCCCTAACAACTACCATTCATAGAAATCGAGGGCGGATGGGAGGAACCAATCGATTTCCAATACCGATCAGAAGATTCAAATCAAAGTTTTGAGGAAGAAATCATTTTTTTCTTGGCTCCCCATCCTAAATACGACTCGGCTAACCTTCCATTCATTATTATTTTTAAATAAAATGTGGGCCAAACATAGTAAATGGGTGTAATATAAAAAATTCTCGCATTGGCATATTAAAACCCTTAAATATTTCCATTGGGCTAAGATTAGCACCTAAAATTTAAAATTTTCCATGAGAAAGTCTATCCAAAACTTATCATTTTCAGAATTTCATATTATATTTTTAATTTATTTTATTTTCGTACTTAAATTTTATTTCCCCCGGGATGGGGTGAAAGGGAGGAAGGATGGCGCCACTTAGTAATTAAGATGATCCAAGGATGTGGCGGATGTGGCGTCATCTCCAACGTGCGTAGCTCCAGATGACAAAGCGAAAGAAGTTGACAAGTGGGAAACATGCACAACCTCTATATCTCTCGGGCATAGTATAAAAAATAGGGGATAACTTGCACCAGGATTCTGTTTGCATACTCCCGCTATGACGATGATTCTAATGATTATAGTCTGGATGATTTTATTTTGGTTTATAGGTTTTTATGGTGCCTAGAGCGGCAATATGCGACGATATTTACAAAATTGGACTCTTCCTTCCATGTGACGAGAATTTGAGTTATTTCTAGTTTGGGATTCAGTTTTTTAGGGGTCCATACCTTCGCTTTCTTAGCCCTATGCATTTCCCCACTCTTCTCTCTCGTGGGACTTTTCTCTTTGTGTGGGGAAGGAAATTCCCCTCATAGTGCTTTTACCCATCACGGAAATGCTTTGTTGATTCTACAATTTGGTCTAACCAGTTCTAGGCCCATTTACCATCTACATTTACATTGGGTTTTCTCCCTCGAATAAGGATCAACAGGTTTTAGAGGAGTCATGCTACATAAGTTTACCCTTGGAAAGGAAACGTGCCTTGGGTTTTAATTGTCATGGTTGGTCCTGATTGAGGGTGAAGTATGAGGAAAGGTAGGGGTAGAAATTTGCAACCTAAAGTTAGGAAGGAAGGAAGCAATGGATGTAGAATCCATGTACCTTCAACAAATTTTATCGATTATTTTACATGAAAAAATTGAAATTGAATACTAGGTTAAAACATAACAAGAGCTTATGAGGGTCAAAGAGTTTGAAATAGAAATGGGACCCTAGATCCCTAATACAAGTACCTCTCACTCTAGGGAGACTAAGTATTTCAAAATGGTGGCCATGTATTGGCAAGTGAAGTTGCTCCTCAACAAAACTCTTCTGGACAATAAAGAAGAAGGTAATAAATTATTGTTTCAAATGGATGTTGTGCATGAACAAATTAGAAAGTTGGATGCTATGCTCAACATTTTGGTCAAAGTTATCACTAGTCTGGACTTTGCAGCAAGAGCTCATAAGACTTCCTAAGGGCACGAGATGCCATCTCTAATCCAACCTCTTAGATTAGTTTTTGTTAGGTCCTCTTTTTAATTTCCAATAATCTTAGTTTTATGTAAGTTATCTTAGACTACTACTCCTATTTCCTTAGTCTAAGAACATCAAATGTCAAATGTCAAGAATAGTAAAACTATATGAATTATAAATGACAATTTATTATTTTGTAACTCTTTCCCATATTTCCTTTACATTATTATGTATAGATAATAACTTTAAAAAATATTTAAAATATGCTTAAAATTTATTTCCACAATTCCAAAGAAAAACTAGTGACATAAATTCTCCACGGCAAAACAATTGTACGATCAAAATATTAATTATTAATTAATTAGTGAGCTTAAAAAATAATAAAACATCAATTTAAAAAATCATCATTATAACTGGCTTTTTAGACTATGCTTAAAATTTATTTCCACAATTCCAAAGAAAAACTAGTGACATAAATTCTCCACGGCAAAACAATTGTACGATCAAAATATTAACTATTAATTAATTAGTGAGCTTAAAAAATAATAAAACATCAATTTAAAAAATCATCATTATAACTGGCTTAGTTTTATGTAAGTTATCTTAGACTACTACTCCTATTTCCTCAGTCTAAGAACATCAAATGTCAAGAATAGTAAAACTATATGAATTATAAATGGCAATTTATTATTTTGTAACTTTTTCCCATATTTCCTTTACATTATTATGTATAGATAATAACTTTAAAAAATATTTAAAATATGCTTAAAATTTATTTCCACAATTCCAAAGAAAAACCAGTCACATAAATTCTCCACGGCAAAACAATTGTACGATCAAAATATTAATTATTAATTAATTAGTGAGCTTAAAAAATAATAAAACATCAATTTAAAAAATCGTCATTATAACTGGCTTTTTATAATATAAAATAATTACATTATTAAAAATCTTAATATACAAATTGTAGATTAAATTAAAATTCCTCTCCATGTGTCAAAATCAAATCTGCTTTTCATCTTATCACGTAAAATGGAAATAATTACATTATTAAAAAATTTAACATACGAATTGTATTTTAAATAAAGATCCTCTCCATGTGTTATTAAAATCAGAATTTGCTTTTGATCTTATCACGTCAAATTATTTTTTTTGACATTTCAGAAATTCGGAATTTATTCCAAATTATTAATTTTTCTATTAAAAATAATAGATTTTTGCTTTTCATCTTATCACATGAAATTCATTTTTTTGACATTTCGGAAATTTGGAATTTATTCCAAAGCATTAATTTTGCTTTTTATCATTTGAATGCAAACATATGAATCTTAACTTGACGTGTTATATCATTCAAATGCAAATGCCAACTGTGGACAAGGACGTTCCAGGTCAGCCACCAGTTCGTTTGCTATTTTTCAACTTCTTTCCATGGATTATGCGAACTCAAGTTCTCAAACATGTGAGACTCTTACAACACGAGCTTCACTATATTCGTAAGAGAGATGAAAACTAACGCAATTAACGCAACAGAGACGCAATTTTAAATAATAACAAAGACACAACAGATAAAACGTGAGTAAGTATCGGCCATGGGCATCATCTCATAGTAATTATTTTCAATTTTTATTCTTTTTCACATGCTATTGGGTCTCCAAAGGCGTCGGTGGTCACAACAGGACAAAAACATTTAGAAACGCCCACAGTTTCAGCCACATTGGATTGAAAATTCAGACAGTAGAAGGCCAGACCTACCTTCATTCCTCTCACAAATTTTAGTATTATATATATTCGGTCTCGTTCGCACAAACACACACAACTAATCCATCCTTCCATGTTTGCTCAGTGAACGTTATTCAGTGAAGGGCGTTAATATTACGCTTTCACGATCTCTAGTTTTGTTCCACCATGGCAGTACAATCAGTACGTCAGTCTTCAGCTAGTCTTGTTTTTCTACTCTTATCGATGGCTTATTTCGTTACCATCACAGATGCAGCAATCCGAAATTATACCTTCGTTGTAAGTTTTCTTATTTGCTATTTCAGGTTTTATTTTTGCATACCCATAACCTTGTAAAAGCATAGCCCGCTATATATATATACTGAAGTACCTCATATCCCAGTTAATGTTTGATGTTTTCAATGCCTGCGCAGCTTGAAAAGACGACAGTTACCAGGCTCTGCGAGCAGAATACAGTAATCACCGTCAATGGACAGCTACCAGGTCCAACGATTAATGTAACTGATGGGGACACTGTTATTATTACAACTTATAACAATGCCGGATACAATGCCACTATTCACTGGTATGTCTCTGCAGCCTTCATAATCATATTTCAAAAATGAATACATCTGATAGGTTTGTTGATATAGATTATAAGACTCGTCGTTACATATTTCAGGCATGGTGTAGAGCAGTTGCGTACACCATGGGCCGATGGACCTGCATATGTTACACAGTGCCCTATTGCACCAGGTGGACATTTTACACAGAGATTCAATATTACAGGACAAGAAGGAACCGTGTGGTGGCATGCTCATTTCTCATGGCTCCGAGCCACGGTGCATGGAGCTTTCGTGATCCTTCCTAAGAATGGAAGCTCATATCCTTTTTCTAAACCCAGTGCCGAAGTTCCTATCATAATAGGTGATAATCTGCTGTGAGATTCAATACACATGTATGCATGCCTAATGGATTGAAATGGTTAATATTGATTCAAAGCAATTGTGTTATTAATGAACAGGAGAATGGTGGAAGAGTAACCCCATCGCTGTTATAGATGAAGCAGTTCTCACAGGTGGTGCACCAAATTTATCCGATGCCTTCACCATTAATGGGCAGCCAGGAGATCTGTTTAACTGCTCTAGCTCGGGTATCAACTTGTTTCTTTCATACTCAATTTTGTCAACTTATATAAATTGTTGTGTTCAATGACGTCGTAGAAACTGATCAAAATCTTGTTGATGCAGACACATTTCGATTCGCTGTAAAACAAGGAGAAACGTACCTTCTGCGGATCGTTAATGCTGCACTCAATAGCGGGCACTTCTTCAAGATAGCAGGACACGAGTTTACAGTTGTAGCTGTGGATGCTTGCTACACAAAGCAATACAAAACAGATGTAATCTTCATCGCTGCCGGCCAGACTACAGATGTTCTTCTCACGGCGAACCAGTCTGTGGGAAAATACTATATGGCCGCCCGAGCATATAATAATCAGGATGCATTCGATAACACCACAGCAACGGCCATTCTAGAGTATATTGGAGATGATAATTCTACGAGTCCAATTTTGCCTAGCCTTCCATCGTATAACGACACTGAGACTGTCACTACATTTAACAGAGCACTGCGAAGCTTGGCTTCCGAGGAGCACCCAGTGGATGTTCCGCAGATAATAGATGAAAGCCTCATCTCGACAGTTGGACTCGGGTTGCTTCCGTGTGAAACTGGAAACACCTGTGAAGGCCCCAACGGAACAAGGCTCAGCGCAAGTATGAACAACATATCATTTGTAACTCCCGCGACATCCCTGCTTGAAGCTTATTATTACTCCATCAATGGTGTCTTTACGGCGGATTTTCCATCAAAACCTGCCGTTCAATTCAACTACACTGGGGACGATATACCCCAAAGTCTTTGGGTTCCTGAGACCGCAACAAAAGTGAAAGTGTTTGAATACAACTCGACAGTGCAGCTAGTTTTTCAGGGAACAAATATCTTCGTTGCGGAGAACCATCCAATGCATCTCCATGGTTACAACTTTTACGTGGTGGGAGATGGCTTCGGGAACTATAACCCAGACACCGACCCGCTTAACTTTAATCTGGAGGATCCCCCACAGCGCAACACAGTAATCGCTCCAGTGAGCGGGTGGGTTGCCATAAGATTCAGAGCTGACAATCCAGGTAAATAAAAACTTATGCATTCTATTCTTTTATGAACTCAATTCCATGATGTATCAAATTAATATTGAGTTCTTTGGACAGGAATGTGGTTTCTGCACTGCCATTTAGACGACCATTTTACTTGGGGATTGAATACGGTGTTTCTAGTGAAGAACGGTAGCGATCCTTCGGCGACAATGGAGCCCCCTCCTGCAGATCTCCCCGCGTGCTAGAGAATGAAAGTCATAATGGTTCCAAGAGAACGTAATGGTTTAGAACAAGTGATCTCAGCAGTAAAACTGTTTTCATATATAAAAAGGAGAAAATAAATTAAATATAAACTAGTAAGTACGTAATACATACTAGTATCGTTTTGGAAGTATTAAATATGTAATAGATACTTTGATGTTCAAACATCAAAATATTTTCGTGAAAAATAAGACAGGGTCAATAATTTTATGAAATTTGTGTTACGATTTCAAAGTGCCATAGGCAAAAATATTAGTTGTATTGTTGATTTGAAATGTTTAAATATTTATTGGAAATATCAGTAAAAGATGTGTTTTTGTTGTTAATTAATATTGTTTTGGGGTTCAAAATTATTAAGAGATAACGATAATTTTATATATATTAAATTAAATTATTTAAAAAAAATAAGTATAAAGTAATGTCTGTAAAAAAAATAAAATGTATATTCAATATTATGGTTTTATTTAATATTTTTATGTAATTGGTTGGATCTAATGATTTTAAGAATATGTATTTTTTTAAAATGCAAAATTATAAAATAAAATTATAAATTTAATTTGAAAGAAAAATAAAGTATCTTTATTATCTTTAAATTTTTTAAAAGAATATATATATATAAACTCATCTAAATTGAGATCCTCCCGGAAGTACTAAAGTATATATACAATCTTTAAATTTTGAAAAACAAAAATATATAAAAGTAAAAAAGAGTGTCACTAACAATGAAAAATAAAATAGATGTATGCCATAATATTGGTGACATACACTTTGCCATGTACAAGACATTCAAAATTTTTATAACAATGATAATGGGTAGAATGGTCATTCATTATATTCAATTAAGCCACATTAGGAAATGGCTGTAAAGTGAAAGGTAATGTTATAGTAATAAATAATTAAAAAGAGGAGAGATAATGTCATATAAAGTGGAAGGTAAGGTTGTTTGTAGTTATTATTTAAAAAGAGGAGATATGATGTCACATGATAGTTATCGCGAAGAAGAAATGAAAACATTATTAAGATAATAGTCTATATAAATTCTTAAAGTGATTCATGGATTTGATGAACATTCTATTTTATTTGAAGAACATTATATTTTATTTATAAAACAATTAAAATTTTGAATAGAGTGAATTACAAGAATTATAAATGTGTGTTTAAGAATGTTGTAACTCTTTTCTTTTATATTAAATCCCTTATCTTGATTATGGGGTTTTTCCTCATTTTCAAAATGATTAGCTTAATTAATTAAAATAATTATTTTAATTAATTGCAATTCCTAAAACTATTTAGAATTAACGTGAAAGAATTGATGATAACCTATCAATGTAATATAAATTTGTGTGATCCTAGTGAAGCATTGAATGAGGTAAACTTTGTTGTTTGTCTCTAATAATGATTCCATATTCAACCAACCAATCCTAATTTGGAGGATTCACCATTCACCTATTATTATTATGTAGTAGCATTGAATTTGAAGGATTCTAAATAGTATTAAAAATAGATAGCAATTATTAAAAATAGATAGCCATTAAGGCAATAGAGATGGATCATAATTAAAATATGGTATTATCATCATGGTTAAAATACATCTATATTGGTTAGTTATTAGATATTGTGGTTAGTTCTTAGATATTGTGAGATCTTATCATTTATATTCATGTTATAATAACTTAAAAAAATAAAACATTTTCCACCGTCTCTTAAAGTTTTTTTAATATATGTGAGATGATTGTATGTCAAAAATACAATACGTAAATGGATATATCAATAATCATGCTATGATTATAATTTTATAAACTTGAATTCATATTTCCTCATGACGTTGATATATATGAAACAAGAATTCCACATTGATTACCTACCCATGATTTGCATAAGCATAGAAAGGGGTGAATACATATATATCAAGCTTTTTGTGTATGGCTTGTTAAAGTGGTAAAGTATGTATGAGTATATATATATTCTTTCATGACTTCTAGCATTTTCCATTAGCTAAAGTATGTCTAAAGTTATAAGAGTCTTATTATTTAAAATGGTCTTGTAACGCGTTCCTCATGTTTAAAGATATCAAAGCTTTATTGAATTCAAAGAATTAGTGTTAGTGTTTGAGTCAATATAAAGCTTTTTAAAAATGTAAATCATCATGTAATGGTTCAAGATCACAATTTGTGGTATTATAATAAATAATATTTTTATAAGGAATTATGCACTATGTATGGGATCTTTAGCCATCAAATAAACATTTAACATGCAATCCATGTCTCGTGAGTTAAATGTGGTGATTATTTCAAGGTTAGGTGCACTTTAGATGGTTCTTGTGAATTAATCCATGGGCTTGAGGATCAAGGGCCATGTGTGGCCCACTAAACCATCACATTATTCCCCAATGCAATCTAACCCATTTCACCCCTTACATAATATCCCTCTAACCCTTGGGCTCCCAAACATGACAATAGGCCCCTAAATCCATTTACCATCATGACCTAAAGACCACATTTCAACATTATCAAAATGACCATCTAACACACAAACCCATCCCCACACACTTAACCTTGACACATCATGGTTCATGAACATGTTATACCCCATTACACAATATTAATCCCACCCATTACACACTACACCCCTAACTCATAAGATTCTAGAAATGAAAGTAGACTACTAAAGAACCTTCACCCTTGATCATTATGACCCTAATAACACAATATTCTATAACCACAATGAACCCCTCACACATAGGACTCAATTTTAGTTTTTTCTACAACAGGAAATCTTTAGACTAAAGGTTAAATATGGTAGCCATTTTAGATTTTGCAAAACCAAGGATTGGGTTTGGAGATGATCTATGGCCTAGGATCAAAATGAAAAGTCTAATCCCTTATAAATGGTCTCTAGGGCTCACTTAGGGGGTTCAATTTTACAAACCTATGACATAAAACTTTTGTTAGATTAGGATATTAAAGAATACCCCATATTTTACTAGATATTAAGGAATTCCTCCAAATAAGAAAACCCCTATTTTTGTTATATATATCCTAGATATCAATTTTTTCCATGACATTTTTAATACCCCTTTTTAATTTTACCCTAAGTATGGTGGCATGGAACAACTCTTACAACCCTTAGAAATCTTGGAATATGAATTATTATTCAGATCATATATTTCAATATGGGGAATAACTCCCTATACATGGGCTAACTTCATACACATTCATTCCAGTCGAATGCACAACACCTTTAATCACATATCATACCTATTTAAATTGCACTTTGACCACAAACACATTTAGATTCACACCACATTCACACATATATTATACTCATTCAAACATTAATCTAACTTCACACAAAGTTTGGTTCATACCAACTTTGGACATAGAGTACCTATTCAAACTCCCCAATACCCTATTAAATCTGCTAGATACATAATTATAAACCATCTTTTAATATCTATATGTTTTTAATATATTATAAATACCCCTTGACTTCTATATGCTAGGAAATGTATGGCTTCCATTTTTTAGAGTATTAAACCCCCTTATATGAACTCATGTGATATAATATTGTACACTTAGTGAATCCCCTATGAGGGGTCATCGTTAATGCATAGCACACCAAAGAAACACACAATCCCTACATAGAAAATCTTTAATCTACAAGTGATATATGGCCATCATTTTGAGGATTAGTGCATCTAGGATGGTCCTTGGGGCCCATGTAATGTTTTGAGGTCACAATTTTTGGTATTATAACAAAACAATTGTCACAAGGGATCATGCATCATGTACGTGCTCCCAATCCATCAAATATGCATTTAATAGGGAATCCATCTCCGGTGAGTTCAATATGTTGGCTATTTCAAGGTTAGGTGCACTTGGGATGGTTCATGTGAATTAAAATATGGCCTCAATGATCAAGGGTTGTTTTCCCCCCTCAGACAATCACATTATGCCCAATACACACTAACCCCTCCCACATCTTAGACAATATCTAAAGCATGAAACATATACATTATATGCGTGCATGCGTGCACACACACACACACAAACACACATGATAACATGATATTACAAAACAAATATCTCTTATTTATAACCTATGTGGGCATCATTATAACAAGATACATGTCATTTCAACGCTTTTTAACTCATGTCCTTTAATAACATGATTCCTTAAGACCCTTTAGTAATAAATTCAACTTAAATTTAATTAAATGTATTATTGATTTATGTATTAATTATTTTAATGTGTAGGTATTCTTATTTATTTCTTATTATTTAATGTATATAACATTTCCCTCCCCTTTTTAGATGCTTTGTCCTGAAAGCAATTTTGGATCATTTTGTGTTTAATAGTGGTGAGGCATCTTAATTACGGATCGAGGTTGAATAGTTGTGTAGTTTCAATTTGCAAGTTCATTGTGAGGATGATGTAGGATTCCCAATCCATATAATTTGTTGCTTCTCCCTTTCCATTCGAATTCCATAAATTATTCTTGGATGTTCATGTCATAGGTGCCTAATTGCATCAATCATTATGATCCTAGCACCATGTCTATCCTATTGAGTAGTAGGCATAACATCCAATTTGTAATTGGAAATATTGTATTTGTACATATATTTTATGGCACCTTATGATTTCATTGAATTGTTGGCCATCAACGATTGTCAAAAGAAATTATTCAAAGATTATACAAAAAGGTTCAACTGGTTTGCAAGATTTACTTTCTGAATCTATGAGGATAGTAATATTTTATTTTTTATGCTTCCCTTGAATTTTAAAGTTTGTGGTTCCATTTTTGCCATAATTGTTGAAAGCAATATCATGGATTTTTCATCCTTTAAATTTTTTGACAATTTTCATTGTTCCTTAAATGATTTGGAGTATATATCACTGTAGATGGTTGAACTTCTTTCTTCTGTGTCTACTAAGTGCATGTAATTTCTACCAATGATACTTTTGGGAGATTTTCATATCGTTAGAGTCTAACATACCTTCTTCAACAAAAACCTCTACTTCTTTTCCGTCTATAATTTTTCAATGATATAAGTGATTGGATTTACATTTATGTCCTGGGATCCACTTCTTACTACATCTACAATAATTTTTTTCCTTCCTTTTTAATTCATCATTAGAATTTCTATTGGGAGTATATGATTCTCTTTCAACTTCATACCTATATGTTTTTTTATTGTTGCATTTGTGATTTGGTGACCACTTGTCTCCATAGTATCTATGTTCCTCCTTCCTTGGGTAAACCTTGTCAAATATTTTTTTGTGATGACTTCTTAAAATTTTCTTCAACGATTTTTTCTTTTCACGTGGATTTATACAAGGTTTAGCACTATTTCTCATCTTTTATGCATCGTTTTAGCACATGCACATATGCCTATAGTTGTTGATTTTTTGTTAACTATAGTACCTTTGTTTCTAAGGCTTCCCATTCATAACTGTACTCATCCACATCACCATTTTGTTGTAATCTGATGATTTTCACTTAAAAACTCCTTCTCAATCATATCTTGGAATCTTTTAAAGAAGTCATTTCTGAATGTCTCCCAACTATAGAAGCACACCTAAGTGGTATATTTCCACCACATATACCAATTATGTGCATGCCCTTCAAGCTACATCGAAGCATATTTTATCTTTTCATTATCGAATTGTATTTTATGTATGCCAAAAAATTCTTCCTCCTTCATAATCTAGGCTACATTATGTTTTGCCTCACCCTCAAATTTGGGTAAGTCTTGTTTGAACCTCATTGGATATCCATTTGTTGGTTGCATTGAAACATGTTGCAACTAGTTGAGATGAAGGAGTGATAAGTGATTGGGACCCACTTGGGACCCATGTTGTTTTGTGGAATTTCTACTATGGGAGAAATCACTTGAGATTTATTTTTTCTTGTCAAATTGTGTTTGACTATCACATGATATTTCCAAAAGACTAAACACCTTGAGCATCACAAAAATAGGTCACATATCAACACACCAGTTTTTTTATGTGGTTTAAACCATCGAAGAATGAAGCACTCCACGACCCCAGCCAAATAGCTACTTGAGGAACTATTATTATGCAAAAGACAAAGAGCGTTACAATGAGCTTCTCATAATATATCATCGATAAAATGATCCTCCATGCTTTTTAAATAGAGATCATGGACCAATCGGATATTAAGACACAGATCATTGATCATTAATATTGAGGTGAAAATGAACCATCCGATCACTCTATGTCTATAACATATCATGACTGTTTGATTGCATATGTAAAAATGCATACTAAAGAAACACACTTTGCCTAAAGATAATTTATAACAAGTTGATGTTAAGTAACTCCTAAGTGTATAAATATCCTAACAGCCCCCCTTAAGAACACCTCGGATAGGATTGAAGGATTTATAAAAGTCACACTATAGGAGAAGGAAGGAGGCATTCTAGCATCCCCCCTTAATGAAAAATTGTTGGACTCCCAACATAGATTAAAGTTTAGAAAGCTTTGATTTTGTAAGAGACTTTCTGAAGATGACTACAACTTGATCATCTTTAGGGAGAAAGAGCACTTCAAGAACATGATTGTGAGAAATATTTCTAATGAAATGTGTATGTAGTTCAATGTGTTTGCTATGCTGATGTTGAACTAGAAATTTAGTGAGCCTGATGGCACTCTGATTGTCACACCAAAGACTAGTTGTATGTTGCTGCTTGAATCCAAACTCTAAAAGGATATTCCAAAGACACAAGGCCTCCTAAATTGCATTAATTGTGGCTCAATAGTTTTCTTTTGTTGAAGAAGGAGCAAGAGCTTGTTGTTTCTTACAAGCCCAAGTGACAGGTTTGAAACCAAGACTAAAAACATAACCTACAGTAGAATTCTAATAATCATGTTCATCAACCGAATATGAATTAGTGAGACCAACAAACAAGGGGTTCCCCACTGAGTTGTAATGAATCCCAAACTAAAATGCACCACAGATATGTCGAAGTATTAGTTTCGCTACTTTTGAATGGATTTCATGGGGTGTTTTCATATAGTGGGAAAAAAAATCAACATCAAAGGAAATATCAAGTCCTATATGAGTCAATTATAAGAGACTACCAACTAGATTACTATACAAGGTGGAATCTACTTTGGGTGAAGTGCAAGTGCCATAAAGTTTGACTATAGACTAGAAGGGAGATGGGGTTGGTTTACAATATTCCATGTTAAAGTGAGGAACAAGGTCACAAGCATACTTAGACTGAGAAATAAATATTTCTTGTTTTGTTTGCAAGACTTGGAGGCCAAGAAAATAATGCAAATGACTTAAGTATGTCATTTCTAATGTGGTCTTAAGACTGGATTTCACATAGATTAAAATTTTATGGTCACTACTAGTAAGAATAAGGTCATCAACATAAAGAACAAATATTATGATATGGTTTCATACTTTCTGGGTATATGAATTGGGGTCATAATAACATCTAAAAAACCTAGTGTCAAGGAGAAATCTATCTAGTTTGGCATACTAGACTCGAGGATTAGGAGCAAGGACATATAGAGATTTCTTAAGGTGACATACAAGGCTAGAGTAATTATGAGCATAGAAAGGAGGTTTTTTCATGTAAATTTATTCCTGCAAATCCTCATGCAATAAGGAGGACATGACATCCATTTGGTGGACCTCCCATTTATGTACGGAAAAAAGGGAAAGAACAAGGTGGATGGAGTTCATTTTGGCATTAGGGGAAAATGTTTCATTGTAGTCAATTCCTTCAATTTGGGAAAATCCTTTGGAAACTAACCTTCCATTAATCCGTTCAACACTTCCATTTGATGCATACTTAGTTCTATATACCTATTTACATCTGATAATTTGCCTTCCTTTCAAAAGAGGTACATGATCCGAAGTATTGTTCGCCATTAAGGAATGATATTCTTCATCCATAGTTTCATCCCAATCTGGATTTACTGAAGCTTTTGCAAATCTCTTTGGATCACGGTTCTATGAAAATTGATCCAAAAGAGAAGTTTCTTGCGGGAACTAAGAATGTGTTCAGTGTTGATCTTTGGGATCACTAGCAAGATCACCAATGGCTTCACATGTTGAATGGACTCATAGAGGAAGCAGGTGTGTTGGTTCAACTAGATGGAAGTGGATTTTCATCATCACTATGATCATTAGAAGTGAAAGGAGGAACAATGTCAAGGAATTTGGGAGTAGAAGATGGCACAAGTATAGAATATGGCTCGCAAACCCCAGATGGCACATATGTCGAATTAGGATCACAAGCCAAGATATTTTCATGAATATTAACATCTCTTCTAATAATTATATCATGGTAATGTGGATAAAGAAGTCTATAACCCATGCCATCTTCATAATATGCAACAAATATGCACTTTTAACTTTTAGGCTATGATTCTTTTTGTTTTTCATCAGGAATACGAGATTGTGCTTCACCACCAAACACACAAAAGTGGATGACATTTGTTTTAATGTTACTCCATGGTTTTTTCAGTGGGATACCTTTTAAAGGATTTAGTAGGGGTGTGACTAACTATATAATTTTCACAATTTATGGATTCAACCCAAAATTGAAGACTTAGTCCCTTAGCTTGCATCATACAATTATCGAATTCTTTTAATGTGTGATTCTTTCACTCAGCTACACGATTTTGTTGTGGTGTGTATGGAACATTGTGTTGTTGTTGGATGCCTTGTGTAGTTTAGAAAGTAGTGTAATTGTTGTTAACATATTCTTCCCCATTAGTAGTTCTTAACTTAAATATTTGATGACTCAATTATTTCTCAACAAGGGCCTTGTATGCTAATAATATATGAAATAATTTTCTCTTAAGTTTTAGGAAATAAACCCAAGTGCATCTAGAGTAACCAATCAATGAAAGTTAAGAAATATTTGAAACCAAAAAAATATGGCGATTGAAGATGACCACATAAGTCAGTATGCACAAGCTGCAAAGGGGCCGGATCATGAAAGGAGGCACATTTGTCAAAATTATCCCGATGATGTTTCTCAAGTACACAACTGGAACAAATGCCATATGTTGTGTGGAACTCTATCCTATGACTAGAGATGAGGTCAACAACATACTAAAGTAAGTGTAAACAAATCTAAGAGACTTATCTATGTTAAATTTTCAGAATTTACTTCAATCTGATCTAGTATCTTAACTGAGAGAACAACATGTACAACATATCTACAGCATATCAATCATGGAGACAATAATGCAAGCACACAAGAGACACAAAGATTTACTTGGGGAAAACCATAAAGGTGAAAAACCCCAATAACTTCCTCAGAGATAGATAGAGCAATGATACAACCAACCAAGAGAGATAGCCATAACCTAGCAGCAGATCCTCCTCCTCCATAAGTGCGCCACTCCTCCTTGAGTGCATGTGTGAGAAGTGAGTGAGCAAATAGAGTGCCTCCCGCACTCTATTTATACTTGACTTGACTTGCCTTTTTACCTAACTCATGTAGGCTCGAACTTAACCACATAACATAATGCTGAGTGGGCCGACCCCCAATAGGGTGGTCTAATAACCCTTTGACCCACATGGCCGACCCCCAATAGGGTGGTCTAATAACCCTTTGACCCACATGACTTATACAGGGCCGACCCCAAATAAGGTGGTCTAATAACCCATCAAGTATAAGTTACGACACTTACAATATAAATGACGACACTTCCTTATAGAGGAATAATACCATCTCTATAGGAATACAATATACATATATGTGAAATACATTCCGAAGTTACATATACATCAACACTCCCTCTTAACTAGGAAGGTATTTCTCAGCACAGTTCTTCTAGCACAAGTCATCTTCTCTGTATCATCGTCACTGGATAATCGTCATCGAGTCATCATCATCGTCATTGCTGCTGCTATCTCAATCAATCTCTGAATCTACTCGTCACAGGAAGTTCTACAGAGCCAGTCCTTTTTCATACTGGATGTAGGCCCACCACCTGCAGGTCTTCATCCTCACTGGCCATACTGTGGAATCCTCAGGACTTATTATGTGCGTCACAAAACCTCGAAAGAGCATCCCAGGCTGTTACGAGCACACAGCTCTACCTATAGGATCTCCCAGGGCGCTATTACATGTGACCCCACCACAAAACCTCGAAAGAGCATCTGAGGATGTTACGAGTACACATCTCCGACCTGAAATCTCCCAGGGCACAAATTACATGTGGTCCACCACAAAACCTCGCAAGAGCATCTCAGGATGTTACGGGTACACAACTCCGACCTGAAATCTCCCAGGGCGCTATTACATGTGGTCATGGCAAAACCTCGCAAGAGCATCCCAGGACTGATTACGGGCACACAGCCCAACCTATCGGATCTCCCAGGGCGCTATTACATGCCATAGGACAAAACCTCGCAAGAGCATCTGCCAGATATCCCAGGGCGCTATTACATGCCATAGGCAAAACCTCGAAAGACTACCTGCAAATCTCCCAGGGCACCGAATTACATGTCCTCCCAGAGAAAAACCTCGAAAGAGCATTTGCCAGATGTCCCAGGGCACCGATATTACATGCCATAGGCAAAACCTCGAAAGACCATCTGCAAATCTCCCAGGGCACCGGATTACATGCTCATTTGCACAACCTGATCCATGGCCATAGAGTATCATCCTGATACTCACCATACATCATCCTGATGCATCCATGATCATCCTGATCATCATCACTGCAACGTCCTGCTGCATGTCATCTGGAGCAACATCCTGAAGCTCGTCATCTATGATCATCCTGATCATCACTGCAACATCCTGTTGCATGTCATCTGGAGCAACATCCTGAAGCTCGTCATCTATGATCATCCTGATCATCACTGCAACATCCTGCTGCATGTCATCTGGAGCAACATCCTGAAGCTCGTCATCTATGATCATCGTGATCATCACTGCAACATCCTGCTGCATGTCATCTAGAGCAACATCCTGAAGCTCGTCATCTATGATCATCCTGATCATTAATGCATCTACCTGATGCATACCAAGTATCTACCTGATACATATCATCATACATGATCCTTCTGATCATCAATGTATCCACCTGATACAAATACACATACATGATACATATCACCATACATGATCCACCTGATCACACAATGTATCCACCTGATACATATACAGATACATGGTCCAAGCATCCAACATGATGCATACATACATACATAAAATGATCCAACTGATCATATCCAGCATCCACATGATGCGTACATACATACATAAAAATGATCCAACTGATCATATCCAAGCAGAAACCAGAACATCATTCTGATGCTCATCATCCAGCACTTACATCCACAGCCATGTGAAGGATCCTCCTTCCGACATGCTTGGAATGGCTTCAAAAAATGTGTCCATCACTTCTTCCTCGAAGTGTCCTCGATCTGAAGAACGCCAAGCCTCTCTCTGAAGTACTCGAACTTCACCCTGGCTAGTGGCTTCGTCAGCACATCTGCAATCTGCTCGTGTGTCGCAACATACAGGAGCTTCACAGCTCCTCTCTGCACCATATCCCTGATATAGTGATATTTGATCTCTATGTGTTTCGACCTGTCATGAAACACTGGGTTCTCGGACAGCTTCACACAACTCTGGTTATCACAGAAGATACCAGTAGCCTCCAACGGGAGATCAAATAACTCAGACAGTAGCTTCCGTAGCCATACTGCCTCACAACTAGCTGAACAGGCTGCAACATACTCTGCCTCAGCTGTACTTAGTGCTACACAGGACTGCTTCCTGCTAAACCAAGATATCACACCTGATCCCATACTGAAGCAGCACCCAGATGTGCTCTTCCTGTCTGCAGCACTGCCAGCCCAATCTGAATCAATATAACCCTGCAGGTTAAACTTTTGATTCACCTCATACCTGAGCCCATAATCCACTGTACCCTTCAGGTACCTCAGAATATGCTTTACAGCAACCAGGTGAACACTCCTCGGATCCGTCAGGAACTGGCTCAATGTGTTCACAGCAAAACAAATGTCTGGTCTCGTGTTCATCAGGTACATCAAGGACCCAATCATCTGGCGATACATAGAGACATCAATCGGCTCAGATGAAGCATCACATAGAAGCTTCAGATTTGATGCCATAGGTGTGGCCATGGCCTTGCAATCCATCATCCCGAACCTCTTTGGGATCTCTACTGCATACTTCCCTTGTCCAAGGAAGATTCTATCTGCACTCTGCCACACCTCTATGCCAAAAACAAATAGTGCATCATCCCCAAGTTCTTCATCTCGAACTCGGTAGTAAGCTTCCGCTGCGTGTCGGCAATCAATCTATCTTCACCATACCAAGTTCTGCACATATATGATTTCCTATCATGTGTCTCAGAACCAAGTGGCTGCCCTACGTACACTTCTTCTTCAACTACACCATTCAAGGAAGCTGTCTTGAATCCATCTGGTGTATCTTCTATTTCATCACTTTTATATTTCTCAATGCTGCCATCTGCAACATGCTTGATCTGATAGTTCCGTTTGGAAGTCATAGCAAACTTCCTTTCATGTCTTGGGATTACATCCCAAACATCATTCTTCATGATCGACGGATCATGGCATTTCATTTCTTCATCCCAGATCCTGGGAACTTCAATATCTTCAATATCTTCAATAGATATCTTTGTTGCTGGAACAAATGTTGTAGTCCTTTTGTAGGTGAAGATATACGGTCTTTCCTACAAAACAGGTTAAATTGCATGATTAGAAACATCTCATAATTTCAGAACAAATTCTTACACATAAAGAAATATGTCATACAGTCATGCAATTATCTTAGCCAATGCTTCAATACAACATTTATCCATATTCCGTAACTTTCTAGATGCCTTCCAATCTCTACCAGAACATTGTTCAGAGTGTGCACAACTCTCAACATGTCAGCAAAGAGGTTTCATTCTAGATAAGTAGCAATGGAATGTTGTACAGTGCCATAGGCCACTTACCCATGTATATTAGTAGTATACTCTTCATTAATGCAACTATTCTACTATGCACAATACATATCCTAAATCTAGGAACATGAGCATATACATCATTGAACAATTTTATTTAAACAAACAAATATGCAAGAAATTAAAATACTTATCTTTGTTTGTTCATTGGGTGGACTCCCTCTGAGTCTTTGCTTCCTTACAGGAGCTGTTGCAATCCTAATCTGAAGTAGCTTCTTCTACACCTTTCTGTTGTGGGATGTAGAGAGATGGTCAACTCCCTCTGAATATTTGCATCCTTGCATAAACCACTGGAGTGTACTACCTCTTGATCTTTGCTTCCTGGATTACCTGTTCTTGAATCTCATATTCATCCTTGGTCCCTATGCATGCTTATTAGTATCATGAATGTGTTATCCTTGTGATCTCATATAAAATCATACATTCATTAATATACTATTAAAACACAATAATCTCAAGCATGTATAGTCATGATCATTTCAAACAGAAAATAATAAGCATTAGCATTCAAGGTTTATGTAGAATTCTTTAGTCAAATCATAAAAAAACATAACATGTCTAAACCTGTAATTACTCAAACCTATGACTCTTCAGGTTATTTGAATCATCAATCAAGATAAGAGATATATTATGCATAAAACCTGTGATTATTCAAACCTATACCTTCATGATTCTTCTGGTTAGTCATATCATCAATTAAGGTAAGAAACATAATATGCATACAATCATGATTATTCAAACCTATGACTTCATGAATAATCATTATCAACAACAATATAAGATCCTAACACAAGGTAGGATTCTATCTTGATATAGGAAAAACATACCTGGATTAGCATGCTAGCTATTTATGTCTAACATACTCACATGATGTCTTCTTGTTCTTCTTCAATGACTTGTGCTAGTAACCTGTATATCTCATAGGTTAACTATAACAAAACCAAGTTATACATACCTCGTAAATGGATCTTCTATGAGATCCATGACAATGGATGAATCTTTGTCCTCATGTTATCATGATCATATGTTCTTGGACCAGAACATGATTTGTCTTTCTTGGTGTACCTTTCATGTTAGTAGACAACATAAATCTCATACAACAACATAATGCATTAGTACAATCATAAGTGTCAACACCCTAACCAATGAATATCTTCTATCATGCATTCATAATTTTGTTAAGGTGATACGACAAATCTAAAATCAAAATTGTACTAACCGTAATAACATGAAGACAAACATACCATAAACTTAATCATGGAAAAATATCGAAACATACCTCGATGAGTCATACCTGTCGAGATCGCTTGTAATCTTCTTATATAAGGCCTTAGCCTCATCTCCCTTTGAAACAGGAACTTCTTCACTCATGCAGATGATCAATCCATCTTCTTCTATGATTAACCCAATCCACTTGATTTGCAAGAACTGGACCTTGAGCTGGATATGGGTTTGTCAGAGAAACCCCAAAAATTCAAACTTTGAATTTCAAACTTCTGACAGGATAGAAATATGTGCCTTGATGAGCTGATCAAGTTGGTATATTCAGAATTTGAAAACTGCAAAGTTTCACTCCTCAATTTTGCTTTTGAAACTTCTGGATTCACTGGACGTGACCCTGAACTGGGGTTTGATGAAGCCCACTCTTCTGCCCAATCAAAATGTTTGATCCAAAGCTCTAAGCTTCTATTTTTCTGAGGAGCTTCCAGCCGTGGTCACAGATTTCAAAAATTCCCATTTTTACAGAAGCCCTAATTTTCCACTTTTCTGATCAAAGTCCCGAACTAGGGTCTAATCAAGCCCGGCCTTCTGCTCAACCAAAAATTCTGATCTTGGTCTCTAAATTTCTATTTTGATGAGTAGCATCCAGCCGTGGTCTCCGATTACAAAAATTCCAACTTTCTCCAAAGCCCTAAATTCCGGAAGCCATGAATGAAGGTACCAAAAAATAATTCTGTTTTGACAGAAATATGTACCTGATTGTTTCTGGTGTAACTCTGAAATTTTTGATCCACATCGTCTGAAAAAGTTTCCTGAGATAGCCTGACCTGTTATCTTTCCATCCTGATAGGTCTGACATCAATTGGATTCTCTGAGAGAGAGTTATGCCAAATGTCGTAACGTGACCTGTTTTGGGATAAAACAGGAGAGAGAACTTGTACGGCATGACACGTGTCACTATTTTAACTTCGGCCTCTGAAAAAGTTTCCTGAGATAGATCGGCTTGTTACCTTTCCATCCTGATAGGTATGACCGCAATTGGAATCTCTGAGAGAGAGTTATGCCAAATGTCGCAACGTGACCTGTTTATGGGATAATACAGGAGAGCGAACTTGTACGATGTACCACGTGTCACTGGTTCAACTTCGGCCTCTAAAAACATTTTCTGAGATAGTACAGACTGTGTACTACCTGTCACGTTTTACGAAATTTCATTTGGAGCTTCCTAGCCCAAGATATGACCTTTTTCCCAAGGTCACCTGATTTTGACTCAGATCTGGAAGAGACAGAAACCCTATATTGTACAGATCATAAATCACAAAGTACAACGAATTAGAGGTTGTCCTTTGGACACAAGGTACCTGGAGATTTTAGCTTCGGCCTGTAACAATTTCAGATCCTAAAACTTCACCAAAACGGATTTATAGTGAAAGTGCTATGATGACTGGTTTTTTCTATATCAAGCCCTAGCATCGTAAGTGCAACAAGTGTCATACATGCCATATCATGCCTTCTTTCAGGCTAGCTCTGATACCATGTTAAATTTTCAGAATTTACTTCAATATGATCTAGTATCTTAACTGAGAGAACAACATGTACAACATATCTACAGCATATCAATCATGGAGACAATAATGCAAGCACACAAGAGACACAAAGATTTACTTGGGGAAAACCATAAAGGTGAAAAACCCCAATAACTTCCTCAGAGATAGATAGAGCAATGATACAACCAACCAAGAGAGATAGCCATAACCTAGAAGCAGATCCTCCTCCTCCATAAGTGCGCCACTCCTCCTTGAGTGCATGTGTGAGAAGTGAGTGAGCAAATAGAGTGCCTCCTGCACTCTATTTATACTTGACTTGACTTGCCTTTTTACCTAACTCATGTAGGCTCGAACTTAACCACATAACATAATGCTGAGTGGGCCGACCCCCAATAGGGTGGTCTAATAACCCTTTGACCCACATGGCCGACCCCCAATAGGGTGGTCTAATAACCCTTTGACCCACATGACTTATACAGGGACGACCCCAAATAAGGTGGTCTAATAACCCATAAGTATAAGTTACGACACTTACAATATAAATGACGACACTTCCTTATAGAGGAATAATACCATCTCTATAGGAATACAATATACATATATGTGAAATACATTCCGAAGTTACATATACATCAACAATCTATAGGTTGATATGACTCATAAACATACATTCAATACATTACCAAATTCAATTAAGAAAGCAAAGCATCTAGGAAAGAGAAGGAGGGAGGAGAATGTGTACCTTGTGAAATTTGATCCAAGATACTCCCTTAGCACTCTTCCAAGTTGTTCCTTTATGCCCAAATCCAACCTACAATATTGAAAAATCAACCTTCGTTCAATATTTTTGACAATAAAGGAGAGTTCAAATGATACAAAGCATATATGCAACATTAACTACTTAAGCAATGTTTAATGTAATCAAAAGGAAATTCCTTAAAGTAAAAAATCCAACATTGAACATATTTATTTTGGGGGAGGTAAAGATTTCATATTTGTGTTATAACAATAAAAGAGTACAAGTTATTTCCTCAATCATTGTCTGGAACCTTTTGAAATCCAAACACCGATTCAATATTCTCTTGCATTCCAACAATCCCACTCCAATATTATGAATGTATTCAGGTATGAAATCACTTGAGTGAAGTGATCTTAACAATCAAGGAGATGGTGATCAACAACATGTATTACTGATATAAATGAGGATGGATGGGTGTAATGAAGCATGATTCCTCCAACATAATCTTATTGTAATGGGTGCCCCACTCCTTGGACCATTTCATCTCCTTTTAAGTTTGATGTAGATAGTTGGAGATAGTTACCAAGTAGTTCAAAGAGATACAACCAAGACAAGTTAGTTTAAAATCTTCCATAACTCCATAATTTTCAATTTTTTAGCATTTTCATGGATGTTTGAGACATTTGCACCCCACTCAAGGGAAATGCATGAATGGTCCATTCCTTTCTAGTATTAAATGTGCAAATCGGCACTTTAGGGTTGGAAATTTATAGAGTTAAGGGTAATGAGTTGGGATCAATCTTTTAATGATTAGGGCCATCATTTAGGAGTCAAATAATAGGAGCTTCCCTCTTTTCGTTGTTGGAAATATATTTTGTCATTGATGTCAAAGGCAAGGTGAATTTGGTATTCAAAGATAAGGAGACTTTAATAAATAAAAAGAGAAAAAGGTGTATTAAAAGGTAAGGTGACTGTAAGGTGTATTGAAAGTGAAGGTGGATTAAAAATTAAGTTACGTGAAAGTGGCTAAAAAATTGAAAGTAGATTAAAAGGTGAAGGTGGATTAAAAATGAATTTACCTGAAAGCACATTAAAAAGTGAAAGTGGTATTTTCCCATGGTTTTGGAGGCACATGGTATTTACCCATTGAACATAACTTTTCATGTAAGGTTAATGGCAAAGCATAAAAGGAGAAGAGTATTGTGAGAAATAAGTATGTGAGTGAAAAATGTAATATCATCCTATATAAGAGGAATTACTCGAGAAGACAAATGATTGCGAAAAAGGTTGAGGAGGGATGATTGAATATCATTAAAGAAGTAATGATTAAATATCATTTGAGGAGAGACATTTGAATATCCAGAAAAATTTGATCTATGGTTCTAGCAACAAGCATATATGATAAAGGAAGAAATCACAAGGAAGCTCAGTGAAGACATAAGAAGCAAGTATATATGTTAAAGGAATAAGTCACAAGTAGGCCCAATGAAGATAGTAAAAATAAGAATATATGATAAAGGAAGAAGTCACAAGAAATTCCGATGAAGACAGAAGCAACAAGTAGATTTGATAAAAGGAATAAGTCACAAGTAGGCCTAGTGAAGAAAGACATAGCAAGAAGACATGTGAATGAAAAGAATATGAAGAACTTGTAAACTTGGAAGTAGGTTGGTTCCTACAAATAAACTACAATGAGTATTCGTGTCTCCAATAGGTTGGTTCCTACAAACAAAAGTGGGGATTGTTGTCTTGAATAGGCCAGTACCTACAAACAGAAGTGGGTACTGGTGTCTCTAGTAGGTCAGTGCCTGCATATTGCAGATTTTGTGCTTAATTGAGGGGGTTGGCATCTCTTATAGGTTGGTTCCTAAAAAAAATTTAAAAATAGTTTGGTCCCTACATATATTTATAAATATAATATTTTGTGGTTTTCTCCCAAAAGGGTTTCCATGTTGATTTTTTGGTATTGTGATTTGAGTTTATATGTGCTTATTGTTTCAAAAGTTAATGAATTCTTTGTTAAAGTAAAAAGTATCTTATATGGATTCACCCCCCTCTCAATATAAGAATAAGTTCAATGTTAGCATCCTTTTTTGTGAACAATCAATGACACCTAGGTGTCATCCTTTGAACTTTCATCATTGATAGAGAAGTCTAGATTTGAGCTATAATAATACTACAAAGGTTCCAAGAATGTCACGAGAAAGTATGAAAAAAGGTTCATGTTCACCAAACATGATTGGAACTACCCAACAAGTTTTGAGCAGTCACTGGCACAATATTATCAAAATTCTAAACACTTTATTCAATAAACTCTATGTAAATCATGTTAGTGCTCTCTCTCTCTCTCTCTCTCTCTCTCTCTCTCTCTCTCTCTCTCTCTCTCTACATGCATGTGTATTTACTTGTATATGTAGTTTCATTTCATTTTCTACTCATGTGTGTGGATCCAAAATTCAAAGTTGGAAAATCTATTAAATATTACTTTTAGATAGCCACGTTCAACTATATTCCTTTGTACTTGGTGAGCCAAACATTGTTCAAGAAGCTACTTTCACATTTCAATGGAATATATGATCCCGGTAAATTGGAAGTGAAGTTAGCGATATATGCAATATTACTTTTTAAATGCATTAGCGATATATAGAAAGTATTAAGCAAAGGAAAAATTGTACCAAATGTTCTATACCTCAACTAAATTTCTAATTTACCTCAAGAATAGAGGGAAACCATTTGCATTACCCAACTTGAGCATTCCAAATGTGAAGGCCCATGACATGGAATTCATCATTTTCACCAACAATAATCTCTCTCATTTCCACTGTGAATTGCAAATACAATGGCCACTAGATTTACCCAGTTCTGAGTAACCCATGTCCTATTGAAAACCCATAAGGACTATTTCCTTTCTCAATGATTCTTTAGTTGGGCCAAACAATAGAGGGGATTTACACATAGACTTGAGTCACACTGCTTAATATTTCACGTACTCACCAGGGACAAAAAATTCATAGTTGTATAAGGTTATATTAAGAAGATCATTGCCCCCAAGCCAGGGAATGCTTCCCCTCAAATATTTGAATGCTTTTTTAACACATATAGGATCATTGATTCTATCCTTGGGTATTTTATGCTCTCTTCAATACTTATGCCCATTTAATGAATCTTAGGAATTTTCATAATGCATTCTACTTCATGAAAACTTATGTGTTTCTTCCTAATTTTGAGTCCTGTAATGCTTATCTCAGCTCTCTACTTAAACTAAAGAGGAATTATTTAATTCATATTTTATACATAGAGATTATTGGAAGTGGAATACCTTTGAACTTTGATACATTTAATATGGTCATACATGCTTTTTGTAAGTATGGAAAGTTGTAGAAGGCTAGAGATGTTTTATGTAGAATGGAGAAATTAGGTTGCAGTCCTAGTGTTGTTTCTTACAATGCCTTGATGTTTGAATATGAACTAATACTGAGAGGGGGGGTGAATCATTATTGAGCACTTTTTTTGTATATGAAAACCGAAATGGAAGAAAATCATGAAATCCTTTCCTTATATAATAACAAGATTACATTCATAGGAAGAACTGACTTTTTGTTCACAAGAACCACGCAAAGGAGGCTACAACCCCCTAGATTTACCAGCTCCAACTGGAAGGACGCATCCACTTCTCATATTCTCTAGCACCCACTAGAAGGAGGCTACAACCCCTTGATCAACAAGATCCAACCTGTAGAGAGGACATCAATCCTCAGTGGCATCCAACTCATCCTAGCACCATATTTCCACCTTGGTTCTCCAGAATCAATTGGAAAGAAGCACCAAATCCCTAAGATCACAGGAACCAACCTACCCTAGCACCACCCTGTCATTCTAATATGAATAAGAGTATCAAACTATCATTGTCACTGTCTTCACATTGTCATTGTCACTATCTTCACATTGTTACTATCTTCATATTGTCACTATCACTGTCACTGTCTTCACACTGTTACTGTCACTATCTCTATCTCTATCACTATCACTGTCACTATCACTGTCACTATCAATTTCATTGTCACTATCACTATCACTTTCACTTTCACTGTCACTATATTCACACTATCACTATCACTATTTTCACATTGTCATTGTCACTTTCTTCACACCATCACTGTCACTTTCTTCACAACATGCCTCTGATCTGCTTCATAATATGCCTCTAATCTACTTCATACTATACATAAACCCTTACTTCCAAATGGATTATCTTTGAAATTATAGAAACCCAATATCTGAAAATTGTACATTGGGTACTTTAATATCTCTACTTAATCTCCCCCAAGGTTCACTATCTGAAACATCCTAGGAAAACATTTATAGAGAAAATACCAAACTACCCTGTTTAAAGTTGACTCGAGGATCATTTAGAAACCCTACCTTCTCGAGGTCATATCTCCGAAAATATAGAAAACCGACATCTAAAACACATATCAAAAGTTCCTCAATCTCTCTACTTCATCTCCTCCAAGGGGCACTTTTTGAATCTTTCTAGAACAAAACTTGTAGTGAAAATTCCAAACATGCGTGTTTAAAGTTGATTTTAGGATCATTCTGAAACCCTAAATTCTCGATTTCATATATCCAAAAATATAGAAAACCAACATCTGAAACTCGTACCACAAGTTCCTTAGGATATCTACGTCATATTCCCAAGGGGAGCTATCGAAATATTTCTAGAACAAAATATACAACAAAAATTCCAAGATGAGTTGATTGAATATGATTCATAAACCCTAACTTATCAAGGTCATATATCCTAAAATATAGTGAACCAACATGTGAAATGTTTATGACAGGTACTCACGCATATTACTTCCATGCCATAAAAATTCGATGGTCTGAATAATCCCAAAACAACAGTTAGATCCAAAATAGCAAGATGACCTGAAACGGATTTCACAACAAAACACTAGAACAAATCATCACAATGTTTCATCTTCCATTGGAATTTCGCCCTTCTTTACTTCATATTCCCTTGGAAATTCACTCATCTTCCTTGGCCTAGTTGAATTAATGTTGTTCAAATTCCAAATGAGGTTCCTCTTATTTATACGAGTCTTCTCGACATGATGGGATGCGACCAAGGGTCGCAACTGTTGCATCACACCTCTTCCTTAAGGATGTCCGACCTATAGCTTAACATTAATTCTTGTATTTAATAATTTTAGGGGCTTCTTCAATGGTTTAATGGGATTTGACTTAGATTCTTGACCACTTGATTGTTTCATTAAGGGTTTTTGACATATCTTCTTTACCACTTCATGTCTTCAATGATTTTAGATACTTCATCAATGGTTCAATGGGATTTGACTTGTCTTCTTGACCATTTCATGGCTTCATCAATGCATTCCAAGTAGACATATCTTTATTTCTTCAATGCCTTCTTCAATTTGCTTTAGATCCTTACTTTAGGGCTTCATGTCTTCATCAACTGGCTTTGGGGCTTCTTCAAGTTTCACTTCATTATGATCATGTGGACACTTTAGATCTTTACTTTAGGGCCTCATGTCTTCATCAGGGGGATTTGGGTCTTCTTCAAGTTTCACTTTGTAAAATCCTTATCACGGTAGGATCTAGATACTATAGATGCCTCACAATTGAAATATTTAACTATTTCTATAAGATATAAGTGCATAAACAATTCTAGAAAAACAAATGATCAAAACCAGTTACAAATGACAGGATAATAAATGATCATAAACCAGAATTACAAATGATCAAATCTCATAGTTTATCAAATGTCCAACCCAACAATGAGTTTGTATCATCCTTAAATAACAATAGGAATAAATCGAACGCCTTATAGGCTATGACATGTGGCTAGCTTAGATTAGACCCAAAGCCCCCCTAGGTTGACTAATGAGCTTCCAAATCACCCCAAACCCTTACGAATTACTCATGTGAACATTGGGCATGCATGGGAAGACTCACCTGAGGATCACACATGTGAAGAAGGTGATTGGTGGGTGGTTAGGTATCCAAGGAGAGGCCAAAACAACTAGTTTTGGGCCAAGATGACTAGATTCATTGCATGCACACCTTTGGTCAAACTCCGATCAATAAAATAGGGAAAAAGGGCACCTTAGGAAAAATAGTGGTGATAAATGTTGGAGGTGGTCATAATGAGGGATCCTTACAACTCAGATAACCAATTTTGGTGAATAGAATGGTGGATAAGTCATTGTTTAGCCTAACCAACTTCTAAAAACCTTGTTCACACCTTGGGATGCAATAATTAACTTGTTAGGACCATTTAATCAATAATATGACTAATGAATAAGGTCCTAGGTGTAATAATTCTCTAAAACCCCCTCATAATCTAGACTTCTGTCAACAATAAAAAATAAGGACTTGGCATCTAAGGCTCAAGTCACGTTTTACAACAAATTTTTTTATTTGTGCATGTAACCAAGGAAAGAAGGAAAACCACATGGGAAATAAAACATCCCCTCTAAAATGGATATGTGTCTAATATGTAAAATACACAAGTATTCACAATGCATCACTCACCCAAAGGACTGATTTAAGGTAAGTGAAGTTCTTCTCAATAAAAATCTTGGTGAAGATATCAACAGTTTGCTCAGCAGAAGGGCAATACTATAATGATGTGATCTGGTCATGCACCAAGCCTCGAATGTCATGCATGTGAATCTCTATGTGCTTGGTCCTCTATCTCTGTAATGGATCAATGGAGACCTTGATTGCGCTTTGATTGCCACACCAAATGACTGTGTGTGAATCAAACACAAATCCAAACTCTCCAAGAATTCCTTGCAACCACACACATTGTGTAGCTGCATTCATTGCTCCCCTGTATTCCGAATCAACTGAAGATCAGGATATGGTGTGTTGATTCTTGATTGACAAGAAAATGGGACCATGTGCAAGAATAAACACATAACCATAAGTAGACTTCTGATCAGAACTATCTCCATCCCAATCAGAATAAGTAAAACCAACTAGTTCAAGAGATGAACCAGCTGCATAGTGGATGCCAAAATGATTGGTACCATGTACATAATGTAGGATCCTCTTGGATTCCTTCCAATGGACCTCATGAGGCTCTTTCATGTGCCTTGAAATATCCCCAATAGTATAAGACAAATATGCTCGAGAGTGTGTGAGATGAACAAAATACCAACTAGTTGTCTATACAGTGAGTTGTCAATTAGTGGTGAAGAACCCCAATCAGTAAGCTTAATTCCAAAAAGGAATGGGAATTTTGCAGACTTAAATTCATCCATATTAAACTTCTGTAGCTTATCTGAAGTGTATCTATATTGAAAAACAAATATCCCATCCATAGTTTGATCAATCTCCAAACCCATAAATTGTTTCAAGAATCCTAGATCTATCATGACAAATGCACTGTGCAATGCAACCTTAACTGAGCCCAATTATTTGGTGCAGGTACCAGTAATAAAAATATCATCAAAATATAGTACTATGATCAATATTAGATCACCAACATGCTTCATATAGATATTAGGATCAAACTTACATCTCTCAATGTTTTGTGACAATGGAAAATTGTCCATCTTAGCATACCAAGCTCTAGGAGCTTGCTTGAGGCCACAGGGATACTTCTTCAACTTGCACACAAGTGTATGATATGAAATGAATCCTTCAGAATGCTGCATATAGATCTACACATCAATATCCCCATGAAGAAATGCACTCTTCACATCCATGTGATGAACCTCCCACCGCTTGGAAGCTGCAATGGCTAAAACTAGCCTGATTGAGTCCATCTTTGCCACCGGTCTAAATGTCTCTGTATAGTCCAATCCATGGACTTGAGAGAATAATTTATACACCAAAATAGACTTATACTTCACATCATAACCATCAGAGGCCATTTTGGTTCTATAAACTCATTTACATTGCACTAGTTTCCTATTGGGAGGAAGAGGGACCAGATCCAATGTTTCATTGTCATGAAGGGAGTTCATCTCTTATTGCATGGATTTTTTCCATATTGCATCCTTTGATGATTCTGAATATGATTGAGGATCAGATACAACAATAAGAAAACATCTATCAATCATACCTGGAACATACGATGCAAAAGCATTGTGAAATTTAAATCTAGTTTTCCTAAGATCTTGAGGATCTCCTGCAAGCTCACTAGCAGCTTGTATGGTTTTATCAGTCCACATCGGCCTAGAGGGAAGTTCATGATCAGAATCCATGTCATCATCATCATCAGCAATCTCAGAATCAGAAATATCAGAAAAATAACCATCACTTACATCATCATCAAGAAGAGGATATGGGCATTCCCCTTCACCTTCTTCTATAGCTTGCATGGGATCTTCTTCTTCGTACTGGACACTTATTTCAATGAATTGTTTTAGGGATGGTGGATAAAAGATATTGTATCCCTTTTTTTCTACATATGCAACCATGATGGACTCCTTTCTTTGGGGTTGCAAGGTATTTCTCTTCTCTGGAGGAATTCTAGCCCAAGCCTTTGAGCCAAACACCCTGAAATGAGAAATATTGGGCTTATGGCCCATCCAAGCCTCATATGGAGTCATTCCTTCTAATTATTTATGTGGTGATATGTTCTGAACATATGCAACACAATTCATAGCTTCATCCCATAGCTTAGGAGAAAAAGACTTAACCTCCATCATGCAAGTGACCATCTCCTTCAATGTTCTATTCTTACGCTCTGCAACACCATTTTGTTGAGGTGTGTATGAAACAGAATGTTGCATTTGGATGCCATACTATTCATAGAGTTGCTGCATGTCCTTATTGACATACTCCATTCCATTATAATTCCTCAAGACCTTGATAATTTTCCCACTAAAGTTCTCCACATAGTTCTTAAAAACTTTAAAACATTGGAAAACTTCATATTTTTGCTTGAGAAAATACAACCAACAATACCTTGAGAAATCATCAATGAAGGTGAGCACATACTTTGAGCTACCAAAGGAGGGAGTGGGGAGTGGACCAATCATATCTGAATGCACTAAAACAAGAGGTTCAGTAGCTCTCCTTTCCTTCCCTTTCTCATACTTCTTTTCAGCATGCTTCCCAACAATTCACCCTTTGCAAGTGCCATTGGAAAATTTGATTGTTGGAAGCCCTTCAACCATATCTTCTTTGCTCAAAGCTTGAATAAATCTGTAGTTGAGGTGTCCAAACCTCTCATGCCATATCTTGCTGACTTCATTACCATGTGACAGAAGTTCATTTGGATAAGACTGCCCAAGAAAATGAGAGAACTTGTACATCCTCGAATCATGTTCTGCAACACCCACTGCTACAAATTTTCCAATCGAAACTTCTAATATCTCCACATCATCTTTGGTGAAGATACCTCTTTTGGCTGAAATAGTGTGGGTAATTTGGTATACACAGAGTAATTTTTCTGCAATATCAGGCACATACAGTACATTACTAAGTACCGATTTTCTAGAGAGATTTTCCCAATGCCTTTAGTAGGGATTTCTAAGTCATCTTCCATGAGAATGGAAAAACCACTGTATGGAGAAAGGGTAGAGAATGAATCTCTTGAAGAATCCATTTTCCTTGAGGCACCTAAATCTATGATGAAGGATTAGGACTGTGAGGTACTTGCAATCAATGCATGGCGCCTCTCCTTGTCTTGAGAAACACCCTCTTTCTTCTTCAAATTTTATGGAAGAGGAATGTTGTTTTTCTGTAGGAGATGGGTCATCATGTCTATGGTTTTATTCATGCATGAACTCTTAGGGTGCCAACCCTTCTGACAGTAAGAGCATTTTCTCTTCTCCTTCTTCTTTCCCTTGTCCTTGACAGGATTCGAACCCCCATCAAAATATTTGGGTCTTTCCTTGTCTTTCTTCTTCTCTTGTGGTTTCAAACCCTTGGGCTTTTGCTTGCCTCTAGCTTGTTTTGAATCTCCAACAGCAAGTACTTGATATTTTTTCTTAATGGTACCCATCAAAACCAAATTGTATTGCTCTTGATTTAGCATCTCCATGAAATTAGCTAAAGATGGCATCTTCCAATTTCTAACTATGAGCTTTGTGGAGTGAAATGTAGAGACAAAAACTGAATACTCAGAACCCAAATTCAAAATGATGGACATAACCAACTGTTCTTCCTTCTTGTCAATACCAAACTGTATTATTTGCAATACCAAGCTCTTGAACTTGGTGAAGAAGTCCTAGATGGAGTCAAAGTTGCTTGGGCTCCGTGAGATCAATTCATTCTCAAGTTGATGGCCCCTCATCTCATAATTATTTCCAAACAAAGACTCAATCTTGAGCCATACTTCATTTGGTGTAGATATATTTTCGACATGAAAGAGGAGATCTCTCTAAATACTGAGACAAAGGAGGCCGAATGCCTCGTCCATTCTATTGAAGAATTTTGAATTCTCCACAGCAGAGTTGGGCTCAACCTCAGTACCCTTGGTGATCCTGAAAATACCCTTGGATCTCAACTGAATAAGCATTTCAAACTTCCAATAAAAATATTTGAATGGAGTGAGCAAATGAGCTTGAGTTTGCTCCATCTTTTGCTGCTTGCGCACTTGGTGACAATGGTGCACTTGTGTACATGCAATAAAAATACCAACACTCAGTAGGGGATCTACACTAACAGATTCGAACCCTGTTTGATAGTGGGTACATTCAGGAGCTCATCACACCCTAGATAGAATCCAATGTATTTCTCCAATGGCTTTAATGCAATGGTTACAAGGACTTCTTTGGTTTTTCCACTGCTTCTGGCACACCACTAAACCAGTCTATTGGTTCAAATAATAGCTCCATGAGCTCTGATACCATGTAAAATCCTTATCACAGTAGGATATAGCTATTATATATGCCTCACAATTGAAATATTTAACTATTTCTACAAGATATAGTGCATAAATAATTTTGGAAAAACAAATGATCAAAACCAGTTACAAATGATAAAATACCAGGAAAATAAATGATAAAAAACGAGAATTACAAATGATCAAATATCATAGTTTATTAACTGTCCAACCCAACAATGAGTTTGGATCATCCTTATATAACAATAGGAATAAATATAATTCCTTAGAGGCTATGACATGTGGCTAGCTTAGATTAGACCCAAATCCCTCCAAGGTTGACTAATGAGCTCCCAAATCACCCCAAACCCTTATGAATTGCTCATGTGAATGTTGGGAATGCATGGGAAGACTCAACGAAGGCTCACACTTGTGAACGAGGTGATTGGTTGGTGGTTAGGTATCCAAGGAGAGGCCAAAACAACTAGTTTTGGGCCAAGATAACTAGATTCATTGCATGGGTGCTTTTGGTAAAACTCAGATCCATAAAACAGGCAAACAAGGTGCCTTAGGCCAAAAGTGGTAATAAATGATAGAGGTTGTCATAATGAGGGAGGCTTACAGCTCAGATAACCAATTTTGGCCCATAGAATGGTGGATGAGTTATCATTTATCCTAACCAACTTCTAACAACCTTGTTCACACCTTGGGATGCAATAATTAACCTTTTTAGGACCATTTAATCAATAATATGTCTACTGACTAAGGTCTTAGGTGTAATAATTCACTAACACACTTCATTATGGTTAGGTGGACACATCATCATCACTTTAGGGATTCTTCACACTTCTCATCATCATGGTCTTGTGGACATATCATCATTACTTTGAGGTCATATTCAATAGCTTTAAGGTCTTTCTCCATTTGTTTACCAATCAAATTGTCTTATGGACACATCATCATTGATTTGGAGGGATTTTCAATAGCTTTAGGGGATTAATCTAGTTGTGTACAACTCAAAGTGTGAATTGTTGGCTTAAACTGACCCATAGGTTTCCAAGTAGACCTAGGTTCTTTGCGGTTCTCCCTTTTGACCAACAAAACCCCTTTGCACCGGCCCTTTCGGCAACAACCTACGAGCAGGTTGAGGTCTCACCCAAGGTGTATCTTATGGGGTACTGCGGAATTAGGTTTCCACAATAAATGATGAGTTGTTTATATGAATGAGCTGCGCAGTGTAGGAAAGAAGGAATGCACTACGGGGCAAAGCGATGCGGTACGCAACAGGGTCTACACTGTGAAGGAAACACTGTGGACTTCACTTAAAGACTTCTTACTACTGCGAGTTCTCTACTAGAACTATGAGTCCACCACGCTGATTCTTTACTTGGAAGATCTTGAAAACGCTAAGGCACTGAAATGAATATCACTCGTCCATTCATTCAGGCACTTACTGGTTATGTTTCTAGCATTCATTCAACAACTTGGATCTGTACAATGTGAACTGAAATGATAGACATGACTAACTGTGCTGCGTTCCTTCACTGTGTTTAAGAAAGTATTTAAGCTTAAACGACTGATTCACGATCTTAACATATAATTAAAATGTTCACCATTCATCTTTTCACTTGGAACTTAGCATATCATTCCCAAACTTCTCCTATTGGTAAATGCATATCAATGTTCTCCTACTACAACATGTAAGGAAACATTCAAAAATAATTCTATAGGTAATACAGATAGTCATTCATTCATAACATCATCGCATAACACAGGATTTAACTTGGTTCACTTCCCCAGATGGAAAGCTACGTCCACAAGAATGGTTGGTAATATATTTCTTTCAAAAAGGGATGGGGAAATCGTTCTTAGTCTATGCACTCAGCTGCAGACTCTCCTTTCTCTCGGATAGGTCTCTGTGCACACAGCTACAGAGCCTTTACAATATTCTCAACTCAGAGAGATTTTACAATACAAAAGGTTATCACAAGATTACTCTAACAACTAGCATCTAGCCCCAAAAACTAGAGCAAACCCATCCCATACAAAATTGTCTTCTTAAATAGATCATGCCCGAAGGTCATGTCTGTACAATGTCGAAGACATAGAATCCAAAACCCTAAGGGTTTCCAAAACTACGCTGGTTTTCCAAACCGGCTTGTTGGCTCCTAGTAGCGTCTGTTTGATCTTGGTGGATCTCCACGTCCTCATCCTGTCGCTATCGGCCTTCCTATCGCACGCATGCCTACAGGCTGCTTCTACTGAACCGTTTCTCTCTAACTGTTTTACCTTCTCAGTGTGCCAAATGTCGCTTTCCTTAACAATCCATGTGTGGCCACCTTCCTAATTTGCCTATGTCCGCTACTCGAAAATACTAGAATATCTTTTAAAAAATGGCTGCTACCGGTCCAACCGGTACTTGCACTTGATACTTGTCCAGCACACTACTTTGCTAGCTCCACATGGCCTCCTAACTCCGTAGCACTACTTCGGCGCAGTACTGGTCTTCGCATCACGGCCAAAACTTCGATGTTGCGCGCAACTCTGCAGTCTGGTCCAAAGTTGGATGATGTGTGTAACTTCACAGCATCTTCAATACTTAGCCAAAATTGTATTTATGAGTTGTGCTCAGCTTAGTTCTCCCTGCATGTCTCAAAAAGGTGTTTCCAAAACTTTGTCTCAACCTGGGCCTAACATGCCCCTAACACTTACATGTGGCTCGTCCCCGAGCCATTGATTATTTCAGCTGTCCCACTCTATGCCGCGACTGGTGGAACGAACTTGGCTGCGAACTCGTCATATGTACCGCACAACTGCTCCACTACTTCTCTTGTATCCTGCTCAACCTATTTAACTATCTCAAGCAGTGTTGGAGTTATTTCTTGTCCGATTTGGTCTTGTACCTGCTCCTAGTTATCACGTAGTTCTACTAACTTGTCTTCAATCTACTACGATACTGTCATGGCGTTCTCTAGGAGCTGCTGCGACTAATTATCCATCTCAGTCTCTTTTTGTTGTAATTCTTGTACTTCTTTCTTTAAACTGGATATCTCCTTGTATCTTGGCAGCCTCTCTCTAGGTGAAAGAGCTTTAACCTCTGCATTCAACTTGTCCAGCGTGGTCTGTTTTTCTTCTACCGCAGTCTTGTCCTGTAGCAACCCTTGATCCTCTTCAAGGGTCGTGATTTCCTGTGAAACCTTATCCAGGAGGGATTGGCACTTAGCCATCTCATTTGTGATGCTTTTCGAGGTAGCGCTTATTGCTTGCTCTCTGACTTGTTGTTCAGTTAATGGTGCTTGTATGTTCATTTGTGCCTTCAACGAAGTAATATCAGCCTGATAAAAAATTTCCTTATCTTGCATCTCTGACTGCAAAGATCTTACCCTATCCCCGATCCTCAGAACTGTGTTCGCAGGATCATCCTGGATTTCTATACCTTCAATATCCTACGCAACATTGGATATGGTAGTCTCCAAATTTTGTCGACAGTCCAGTTCGTTTCGCAGCTGCATTTCTGCGTGCAGCTGCATTTGCCTGTTTGCTGCGGTGAGGTCTGCTTGTGACTTCATTGAATCCATTGTCTGGTCATGCATCTCCTCAACAATCTACGTGTGGATGAAGTGCAATCCTGGTAACGGGATTTTGGCTAAGTTGAGCTCTACCCTCTCGACTCCCTTTGTGTCCAACACAACTTGTTCTGCCATTGGCAATGCAACAACCAATGGGTCCACATGGGCAATTATAGTCTTTGATGGTAGCGTTATTGCTAACTGTGGCGGTGTTTGCTGTGAGGTTCCTGCCGACCTCCCTTCTGCTTCTGTGTCATGCGGCAAGCTCAGGATTTTTTGGACATCGTCCATTTTCTTCATCAGACCTTGCATTGCGAGTCATGTCTTCTGTAGGTCATCCTGGATAACCTTATCATTTTTATCTTTATCTGCCATGAGCTCCTTCATCTGCTCTGAGAATGTTTCGGCTATCATCTCGTAGTCATCATCATTGAGGACTGCCTCCGATTGAATCTTTGTGGCACTCTGCATTTGTGTTCGCTCAAAGGTTGACGAACTTAAACCCTCTAGGATCATGGGTGTCCATAATGACGCCTACATAATCTCTTGGCTCCTTCCATCCATAAAAAGCAATCAAGACGATGAGCCAGGTGAAATGGAACTGGCCACCATTCACCTGTGTGTCGTTGAGTTATTCAAGGAACTCATTCAACAAAAATTGACACCAAATAAAGTTGGTGCCTTCAGCCGCTGCGGCACCCAGGAGTATTGCGCCCGCAAGCACCTCTGAAGGCCTAGCTATTTTGAGTATCTTGCCTGCAAGCAACTGTGTTACAAATCTTGTTGCTCTATCCTCTATATCTTCCATTGGGAAATGTCTTTTTCCCTTTGCCACTGGGTGGGTTTTCTTCATCTTCTCAATAGCCTCTTTATCTTTTCTCTTCCCCTGGAAGAATTGCTTAGGATCCCTACCGCGCTTGCTTAGCTCGGTGATGTTGTGGATCAAATCGACGTTAATATTGATGTTCCTATCCAGCCGTAGATAACCTTGGTGGATTCATGCCATGAGTGTGCAAACCACAATATTACGTTCTGGAGAGCGGTCAAAATGTGGCAATCTTAGCAAGTTCAGTAGCCCCAACTGAACGACAAGTGTTAGCCAGCTCTCGACAACTAGGTTAAGAGTTCCCCTAGCATCGTTTTTCTAGCACATATACTGGTCTGGTTGAAAATTTGGGTACTTGGGAACATCTGGCTCGTCCTTCTTCATTCCCAAGAGGTCATAATCCTCCCATTTACATTCTGCTATCTTTCCCACCAGATTCTTAGTAGTCGCTACATGCTTGGAAATAGGTGACAGAGGAATGTCATAACTCACATTCTTGGACAATTTAAACACAGGGGCATTCAGTGCCCGTGGGGAGATATATCCGGGTGTTATCTTCAAGGGTTCTTTTTGATAGACTAGCAATTTTTGTGCCGAGGAGCCCATATTTATGACCTTGCTTCGAATTCCCGTTACATGTTCTCCTTTATCTTTTGCTTTTTCCTGCATTGTCGGATTAATTCTTGGTGATCTACGGGATCCTTCACCTTGCTCTACGACGACCTTCTTAACTGGATTTTTCATTAACTGTTGAATACCTCCGTGCCGAAAGATCCTTAGTGCTTCTTCAATGGTCAGTTCTTCTTCTCTATAGGAAGGTTCGGACTTTCATTAATGAGATAGCGGCTAAGGTAGACAAAATACAAATGGCTACTAGTTCGAAGAGGTTAATCACAAGAAAATTCTAAGTGCTCGGTAACGCCCACGAGTCTCCCAACGGTGTTATTTATAGGTGCAGTAGACCACCTCCCGCGCCCTTCAACAGCTAGATAGGCATTTAATGTGGTGTTCATTGGCGAATTTGAGCAGATCCTTCAGTCTTTTCTGTCATTAGCGTGCTCAGAACGGTTATCTTCTCTTCAAATGCTGAAGCGGTTGCTGTAACGGTCATCTGACGGCTATTTTTCTAAAAATCCATGCAATGGCTATTTTTCTCTACGTGCTACGCCGAACCGCGTGGCAAACCATCTGCAACCCTACGCGACTACTTTGCAGTGCCAACATTTTCCAACTGCGTGGCTTCCACTTTTTTTTTTCTTCCTTTCGCACAGCTTCAACAGTGTTGCACGGTACATAGATTATTCTTCTTGTCATACCTTCTTCCTTTTATCATACATGTACAGACTTCTTTATATTTCTAGAGTGCAATTTCAACTGTACTTGACACTTAGAACTTCCTTCCTTTACTTGTTATTCAGGGTTCTGCGAAGCAGTGCTATCATGGTATAGCTTTAGCCTGCTTCCATTTATCAAGGTTGGCAAGGTATCACCAGCTAAATTGGCTAACTGGACTGCACCAGTTTTAGTAACATGTATCACAGTATATGGGCCAAGCCAATGCATCTTAAATTTACCAGGGAATTTCATAAATTTGCTATCATACATGAGAACTAGATCACCTACCTGAAAACACTTGTTCTTTATATGGCGATCATGCCATGCTTTCTCGTGGTCCTTTTGTGCTTGCTGATGGAATCCTGCGATGAAGCGATCTTCCTCCAAGCCCAGTAAGTGTAGCAATCTTTCTTCTAGAGCATCGTAGTTTGCCATCCTTGTAACTGCAATGATTTTTAAACTAGGGACAATATATTCCATAGGAATTATAGCCTCCTGCCCATACACCAAGTGAAAGGGTGTATATCCTGTCAATTTCTTGCATGTGGTCCTGTATGCCCATAACACAGAAGAGACGCGTAGGTCCCAATCATCTCTATTTACATTGCATGCCTTAGTAAGTGCATTCTCCAATATTTTATTGAAAGCCTCTATAGTACCATTTGCTTGTGGGTGATATGGAGTACTGCACTGATGATGAATGTGGAATTCCTTTGTAAGTTCCTCAATAGTCTTGTTCAAGAAGTGAGTACCTTGTTCACTCATCAAAATCTTCGGACAACCAAATCTGGTGAGTATTTCTTCAAAAATAAACTACACGGCAGTACTGGCACTGTAATCCTTAACTCGTTTTGCTTCCGCCCATCTGGTGAGGTAATCAGTAGCAGTAATAATATACCTTGCACCCATTCTTTTTCCTAGTGGGTTTATAGGACCCACAAAGTCTATTGCCCATTTTTCAAATGGATGCAGTGTCAACTGTGGATTTAGTGGCATCTCATCTCAGTGTGATGGTTTTCCTGTCCTCTGAGATGTCACGGTTCCTGCAATATTCTTTGGCATCTTTATGGATCTTAGTCCACCATAGCCCTGCACGCAATATCTTCTACGCGGTAGCCCTTCCTGCATAGTGACCTCCCACGATTCCTGAGTGTGCATCCGCTAGATAAATGGCTTCTCATGATCGAGTACGCACCTGCGCAGGACTTCATCGGGCCCAAGCTTGTATAACTGACCTACAATTATAGTGAAGTCTGTGGCATGCACCACTAACTGTTTTTTTGCTGGATAGAGAATTCCTTGGGTGCCAGCCCTGTGGTTAGGAAATCAGTGATATCGTTGTTATAATCATTGGCAAACTATATACTAAATAACTGTGCATCAGGCAGACTATCTTCAATATTCGTCGGCTCCTCTCCTGACTCAATCCTTGACAGATGATCAGGTCCCAAGTTCAGTCTACCTGGCTTGACAATAATCTCAAAGTCATATTCCTGGAACAGCAATAGCCATCTGCATATGCACCCCCCTAACACTGACTTGTTGACCAAGTATTTCAATGTAGAATGGTCATTAAACATAAGGAAGTGTGATCCCAGCAAGTAGTGTCTAAATTTCTATAGGGCATATACCATCGCAAGGCCTTCCCTCTCAGTAGTAGTATAGTTCTTCTCTGCTGTTGAAATATTTCTGCTAGAAAATGCAATAGGGTGGTCAATACCTCCCTCTCCTGGTTGAGCTATCACAATCCCTAGGGAAATACATGATGCGTCAACATGTACATGGAATGGCTTTGTCTAGTCTGGAAAGACTAGAATTGGCGCAGTGACCATCTTTTCTTTTAATGTATAAAAACACTATTCGCATTCTGCATTCCAAATGAACAGTGCGTCCTTCTTCAACAGCTTTTCCATCGCTGCGGTTATCTATGCATAACCCTTTATAAATTTCCTATAGTATCCGGTATGGCCTAAGGTAGATTGCAACATCTTGACTAAAGTTGGCGTTGGTAAGTTTGCAATAGCTGCAATCTTTGTAGGGTCTACCATCAATCCTTGCTTACAGACAATGTGGCCAAGTAAAATCCCATAGGGCACACAAAAAATACATTTCTTCAAATTCAAGGATATTTGATGCTGTCGACACTTTTCTAGCATCATACGGAGGTTCACACAATGATTTTTCAATAGACCAAATACAATCCAATCCAATCATCAAAGTGTGCTTCTAGAAACTTGTGGATAAAATCTTTAAATGCTGCGACGACGACTTTGGAGAATATGGCAGGTGCATTCTTCAGCCCAAAAGGCATGATGGTGTACTGGAATGACCCTCATTCTGTAGCAAATGTCATCTTATGCCTATGCGCATGATCAATCCTGATCTGATGGTAACTAGAGAAACCATCAGTGAAAGAATATGCCTCATTTCCTCCAACGTTATCAAGCACTTCTTCTGTGAATGGAGTAGGAAATGGGTCATGCATGGAAGCATCATTCAGTTTTCTGAGATCCACACAAATCCTGATCTTGCCTTTTGCTTTCTTGTCTTGAACAACCATGGGGCTAATCCATTTGGATTCTTCGACCGGTTCAATGATTCCTGCCTCTAGCATCTTATCTAGCTCTCCGCGGACTTTTTCATTGTAGCGTGGATTCAATCTATATGGCCTTTGCTTGACAGGCTTAGCACCTAGCTTTAAAGGTATTTTCATGACCCCTAGGTCTCCCAAAATTCCTTTCATCTCTATAAATTTTGTCGAAAACAGTTTCTAATACTCATGTATTGTATCTATGATCCCTAAAACAGTCTTATTGTCCCAATAATATCCTATTGATGTGAACTTTGGCTCTTTGTGTATGCTAATGTTCACTTTTTGTGTTTTTACTAGTCCAGTCATATCTAGGATTTCCAACGGAGGTCCTTCTACCTCGCGCGTGCCTTCTGAATCTGGTATATCTATGTTGCATGGGTCCTCCTCATCGTCTTCATTTGTATCATTCGTATCTTCAGCTAAGTTGTAACACTCGATGAAGTGCTCTTCATATTCCTTCCATTCTGATTGTAGGTGCACAGGAACGTACTCTGTCCCAAAAAACTCCTGCAATGTCATGTTTTGATGAGGAAAGTCATCCTAGAATATGCGCTTCTTGAATAGATGTAATGCTTCATGGATTAGTGGATTCTCATCTTCAAAACTGAAGTCCTTCTGGAAGTTCACAATGAGCAGCTCCCAATTAGTGAGTTCGCTGCGCAACTCCAGGTCTAGGTACCATTTCTCTGGGATACCCGCATCCATTGTGTGTACAAATAAATGTACCCATTCTGTAGGTTGTCTTTCCACCCATGCCTTTGAACAGATTTCGATGTGCTGGCTAGGATCTGTCTGTCCATTATACTTTTTGAAGGGTAAAGTAACCCTTTCGGCGAACTGGATCTGCATCTTAGTTCTGCATTGATCCCAAGTGGTCAATGTTTTCTTATGTGCATTCCACCATCTGGCAGGTGTATCGCACAATGCCATATCTAAAGCTAATAGTCTATGCTCATCTGGTATAGCTACAATATATTCCCTTATGAAACTGTAAACATTAGAAGAGCCATCATATGTGGGAATAGGACTCACCTCTTTTCCGATCCAACACAGTGATTTTGTAACCTGCGCACATCTTCTTGCTGATACTTCATGCATGCAGCTTTGCCAATTCTCCAATCCTGTATCCGAGTCAGAGATACAAGAAGTGTCACATTGCCAGCTGAGCGTACCGTCCGCAGTAGGATTAATGTAGTATTCCTTGTTCACAATCAGGTGGTATAGTCGGTGTAAATCTTGAGCTTGGGATTTCTCCTAAATCGGCTCACTGTATCTGTCACCATCTTTAGGATCCAATGGTGCGATGAATCTAAGAAGCTTCCCTTCAAAAATCATCTTCTTTGTCTTCAAGTTTATGATAGGCAAGTTATCCATAGCCCAATCAATTCCCAATATTGCTGGAAAAGGTTGACTATCATCCACAATTTCAATAACTTCAAAGTCTGCATGACTCTGTACTCCGTTGATGTCAACTACTACATTAGCTAAGCGACCAAAAGGTATGAACTTCTCTTGATTAGCCATTCGTAACTAGATAGGTGACCAGAGCAACTTTGGTCGACCCATCTGCTGCCATGTCTGCTTAGTCAAGACATTCACTTCTGATCCCAGATCAAGGATGACTTCATCCATTTCAAAATCTCCTATCTATGCAGTAAGCCTCATCTCTCGGCCTGTTCTTTTGTGTTTCCTTATATGATGTATGGTGCTATCTGAAGTCTCTATTGAAATCTGAGGTTCATACTGGCTGATGAGCTTCTAGATCTCTAATATGGCTTTCTCGCTTTTTAGTAACTGCATGCAGCTTCGCAAGAACTGTGTAACATAAGTATGAACATCTGTCACAGTGCTTGTGTTATCATAAGGAGCCGCCATGTCTTCAACATGTGGTGTTTCACTGCGCTGCGGATCCTTGATGACTTATCTACTGGTTCTTTAAAGGTATCCCCCGCGTCAATGAAGATCTCCTTGTTCTTCTATAAATTAAGACGGGGTGCTTTTCCTGGAGCTTTCCTTATCCATACTGTTTCAAGGGGATCCCTCTTTGTATGTGCCTCCCCTGATGTTGAAGCTTTCGCTCCTCTGTCATGGCCTATCTCAGCACCACTGCGAGTAACCACATTGATGCTCGGATCCACTGGTCTATTTTCTACTGAGATCCACTGGACATTCTTGTTCGGTGCATCCGTCCATCTTCGTTTCTGCATTTTGACCTCTAGCACTGGGAAATCTTCAATAACATGGTCAAATGATTTACAATAATTGCACGTAGTGCATGGGTTAACACATTCTCTAGATACATGACCTTGCTAGCCACAATTATAACAAATGACCTGGCCGCGGCCGCTTCCCTCCACGGGGCCAACATTTCTTCCTTTGTCGTGGTATCCACCACCACGACCTCTGTATCCTCCTTGGTCATATTGTGCATTTTCTTGTTTCGGCTGGGAATCTTCTTGTATGTGGTACAAGCCAGCTCCTCACATTGAGTCCATATCCCTTTTTCTTTCATTCATTAATTCATATGCATGGCAGTTGGATTCATCATATCCAACTGATTTACAGAAACTATAATATAAATTTTTAGGCGTTTTCACATATTTTTGTATAAGATAACAGTCTTCAGGTCTGTGTCTTGTGGTTCTATAGATTTCACACCATGGGGACTGATTCTGATTCAATGGGTTTGGCGCACCACTTTTAAGATAGTCACAGAATAGAGGGCAATGCTCTCTGTCATGGCCTTCTCTTTTAGAAGCTGTACACCAGACCTCGTGTCTAGGTTCATACCTTTTTTCTTTGCCATTTTTCATGCTTTGCAACTCTAGTGTCAGGGTGGTCAGCTGGTTCTGGATCTGAGACATCCCAGAACTAGTCTCACCAATCGTGGAAGCCTCTAGCTTCATTGCAATCTCCAAGGCCTCTGCCTGGGACTCAACCTTCTGTTGCATCAATGGTAACTGAATATGGGGCAACAATGCAGCAATGAACCATTCCTTGTGCTGTTCTAGAGCTATAACAAATCTCACTTGGTCTAATAGGATCTTGAACTTCTGATCAAATGTAATGTCCCTTGCTAGGAATTTTATTAAAATGGCAATTTTCCACTTTTTTCCCCTAGTTCGACCTTTGACTAGTTTTGATCTCTAGGTCCCAAATTTGCCCCAAATGATCCAAAATATTCTAAGAAGGTATATGAATGAGATTATAACATAAATATGTGTTTTAGGGATGCCTTTGGACCTTTAAAATACTTCTGCAAATACTCTTTCAATTCTGTCCAATGTAGGGAACTTTACTAGTAATTTGCCTTTGACTAGTATTGGTCTCTAGGTCTCGAATTGACTCCAAATGCCTTCAAATATTCAAGGAAGGTGTATGAATAATATTAAGAATTGAATATGATGTCCAGGTATGATATATGGCCACCAAAATACCTCTGCAAACTCTCTTAATATTCTGGACCAAGTATGCAATTTTACTAGTAATTTGGGGTTCAAATCCCCTTGGGGTAAGTACTGAAAATGGCTTCCCAAATGCCTCCAAACCCACTCAAATTTATGAACAGAGGTATGTAATGTGTTAAGTATGTTATTAAAGTCTCATATGCACCATTAATGGATTATTACAACTATTCTCACCCTCTCCCATTCAACTGCAAAAATCCCCAATTCGACCGTTGGGGAAATGGCACTATTTCACCTCCCAATACAACTAAACTGAGTAAAAATGCTTCAAATGCTCAAGTACAGTACATGAAACTTGTAGAAGACATCCATGGCAGTATATTGATCACAAATATATCAGATAATCATCCATTCATTCGAAATCATCAGCAATACATTGGTTCACAACAAGGTAGTGGGGAAATGGCATTGTTCTTCCATTAAAAATGAGATTTATACATTTCTACTTGGAATTTCGACCTGAAAATTTATGGAGATGAATAATAGAGTATTTAATTCATATTACAAAAGAAATGGGGCATTATAATCTCCCCCAAAAAGTACAATAGCTCACCAAAAATGCCCTCCCTCAAGGATCAAGAATATGCCATCAAAACTAGAAATGGTTGAAGGAGTGAGCTGCAATAGAAGAAACCATGAGATTCCCTGTAGCTTACACCTGCAAATAATTACTCCATTAAAGCTCCAAATGAAAGGTCTGAATGGCCTTTCCAATTACCAACTTGGATGGGAATCTTTCACCCTCGAAATTGGCTAAGGAAAGAAACTAGTCATCCACTAGCTCTCCCTCTTCACAAATGCAATTGCAAATTCTACAAATGATCAAAAGATGCTTTCATTCTTTGTTATTGACATTTATAAACTTCTAATTCCTTCCATGGGTCGAATTCCTTCGAAGAGACTCATGCCAACTCAAGTTGGGAAGAGATTCCAAAGAACGCCACATGTACAACAATTCCTAGTCTCCCACTTCCACCAAATCACTTGTGGAAGCATATTAGCTGCCCTAACACCCTTGAGCTCCCTCTTGGAGTCTATGTTTAGCCTTGACATGTCATATATGTCATATGTCAGCCTTCATGTCTTATTTGTGTCATAGGTGTCATAGCATCTTCATCATTGTTGTCATAGAGCTAGGGAATCTAGCCCAAGTGTCTCACTAGCTCCAAATTGCCTCTTCCTCTTCCATGGGAGTTACTCTTCCTCTATATTTCGACCTTAGATGAGTCATGCAATGAATAATACCTTTTGGAATCCCCCAAGTATGTTACCATTCACCTTGAATTCGAATTGGTGAGAGAATGATGCCAAGTGTAGTGGGGAAATCTAGCCATATGTGGGTCCCACTTCCTCCATGTGTCTTCATGATGAAATGCCACTTTGATTTCACTTGTATATATTTATTTAGGTCATTTATTAAATATTTATTCCATTCTAATGTTCAAACATCATTTATTATCTCCATTATTCCAAATCCCAAAGCTTCCACCCCAAACCTAGGAAACTAGTAATTTTCCTCCTTGGCAATTATTTGACCTTTAGCATCAATTTGACAAACTCTAATGAATAGGGCCAATTTGATTAGGACATTGTGACCCAATGCCAAATTTGGGACATAACATAAAACTCCCAAACCGTTTAAGTTGGTTTCTACTTTATTTCTTTCAACTAGGTTATACACTGATATTCAGATTTAGGTTTCTTAAATTCTATGATGAGCGCAACTTTAATTTCTGTGAGAGTTCTCGGTTGTATGGTAGAGTATTTCATAAACCAATGTAAAGCTCTATCTCTAAAGGTGGTCATGAGCTGTGCTTGCTTCACTGCATCATCCTGGATTTGTCTTACACTCCATATGGCTTCACAAAGACACCAATGTTGGTCAGGGTCTTCTAAGCCAGTTCCTCTGAATATTGGTAGCTTCATATATGTGTTTGCCATTGTGCTACTATGTGGTGGAGTGCCGGTATTAGTGTGTGGCTGCTGTAAAGGGATCTGCACAGTAAATACAAATGGGACTATAGCGAGAGATGGACTAGGCTGAGTCTTCTGTGGGGTGGGCTGAGTAGCGGTTGGTTTTTGAGATAAAGGTGGTGCGATCTCTGCAGCCTATGAATTCTCAAGCTTAAATGGTGGTACAACTTCATTGTCAATGTTACATGGGATCTCAGTATTAATATGGAGTCCAGGGCCTCCCAGATTCTTATTAATTTTATATCTCTTACCACTTCTAAGAGTATGTGTTTCTTCGTTAGAATCAATATATGTACTATTTATCATGACAGGCTTCAAGAATATTACTGCATTCTTAAAACACCTTTCTCAGCTAAAAACATCTTAATGTAGAGACTGATATTATTCAGGAACATACCTTGGAATCCTCCGAAAAAGTTTGCTTCTGCTTGGCTGTAGGATTTGAGTGTGTCTATAGCAAATTCTGTTATGAAGCCTTCTAACATATGATCGACCCAATAGTCAACTGTGTGTGACAACGGGCTATCTAGCGCTTTGAGCTGTGCTGTGAACTCAGGATTCCATTTCGTGGGTACTCCCCCGTGGAAACATTTTTTCTTCTCTGCGAGCCGCAAGATCCATGCATGCAGCTCGTTTGGAAATGATTCCCAAAAAATATTGTGAATGTCATCCAACAGATATCTATCTGACCACTATGTGTCGCTTAGATGCGGATGTCTATTCTCATGTCTATTAAAATCTCTTATGGTCTTATCCCACCAAGCCTGGATTTCTGTCTTTTCAGGATGCCAATAGTCAGATCCTTTGGGGAACTGATATTCTTCTTCACACATCATGATTGCAACTCATCATGGATTCTAGTCCCAGCAATGGAACCATTTGTTGGCTTAAACTGACCCAGAGGTTTCCAAGGACCTAGGTTCTTTGTGGTTCTCCCTTTTGACCAACAAAACCCCTTTGCACCAGCCCTTTCGGCAACAACCTACGAGCAAGTTGAGGTCTCACCCTAGGTGTATCTTATGGGGTACTGCAGAATCCGGTTTCCACAGTAAATGATGAGTTGTTTATATGAACGAGTTGCATAGTGCAGGAAAGAAGGAGTTCACTGCGGGGCAAAGCAATGTGGTACGCAACAGGGTCTACATTGTGAAGGCAACACTGCGGACTTCACTTAAAGACTTCTTACTATTGCGAGTTCTCTACTGGAACTACGAGTCCACCATGCTGATTCTTTACTTGGAAGATCTTGAAAACGCTAAGGCACTGAAATGAATATCACTCATCCATTCATTCAGGCACTTACTGGTTATCTTTCTAGCATTCATTCAACAACTTGGATTTGTACAATGTGAACTGAAATGATAGACATGACTAACTGTGTTGCGTTCCTTCACTGTGTTTAAGAAAGTATTTAATCTTAAATGACTGATTCACAATCTTAACATATAATTAAAATGTTCACCATTCATCTGTTCACATGGAACTTAGCATATCATTCCCAAAATTCTCCTATTGGTAAATGCATATCAAAGTTCTCCTACTACAACATGCAAGGAAACATTCAAAAATTCATTCTATAGGTAATATAGATAGCCATTCATTCATAACATCATCGCATAACACAGGATTTAACGTGGTTCACTTCCCCAGATGGAAAGCTACGTCCACAAGAACGGTTGGTAATATATTTCTTTCAAAAATGGATGGGGCAACCGTTCTTAGTCTACGCACTCAGCTGCAGACTCTCCTTTCTCTCGGCTAGGTCTTTGTGCACACAGCTGTAGAGCCTTTACAATATTCTCAGCTCAGAGAGATTTTACAATACAAAAGGTTATCACAAGATTACTCTAACAACTAGCATCTAGCCCCAAAAAATAGAGCAACCCCATCCCATACAAAATTGTCTTCTTAAATAGATCATGCCCAAAGGTCATGTCTGTACAATGTCGAAGACCTAGAACCCAAAACCCTAAGGGTTTCCAAAACTACGCTGGTTTTCCAAACCGGCTTGTTGGCTCCTGGTAGCGTCTGTTTGATCTTGGTGGATCTCCACGTCCTCATCCTGTCGCTATCGGCCTTCCTGTTGCACGCATGCCTATAGGCTGCTTCTGCCGAACCGTTTCTCTCTAACGGGTTTACCTTCTTAGCGTGCCAAACGTCACTTTCCTTAACAATCCACGCGTGGCCGCCTTCCTGATTTGCCTATGTCCGCCGCTCGACAATCCTGGAATATCTTTCCAAAAATGGATGCTACCGATCCAATCGGTACCTGCACTTGATACTTGTCTAGCACACTGCTTTGTTGGTTGCATGTGGCCTCCTAACTCCATAGCACTGCTTCGACACAGTACTAGTCTTTGCATCACGGCCAAAAGTTCGATGCTGCACGTAACTCCGCAGTCTGGTCCAAAGTTGGATGCTGCGCACAACTTCGCAACATCCTCAATACTTAGCCAAAATTGTATTTTTGAGCTGCGCTCAGCTCAGCTTTCCCTGCATGTCTCAAAAGGGTGTTTCCAAAACTTTGTCTCAACCTGGGCCGAACATGAATGTGGGAACAACCACATGCTATTTTATCCCGTGAGGACCATGCTTAACAACTATGCCGTAAGGGGACCACTTCAGAGTCATATACACTTATGTCAGGGAACCTTCAAATCTCTCGAAGGCTTCAAACAATCTCCCTTTAAAATTTTTATATCATCATCATCATTTCCACATCATCATTACTATTTCCACATCACCATCACCATTATCAATGACAACATCACTCAACAATATTATAATATCATGACATAGATCTATTGACCATGTTGACATCAATGTCGGCTTTACTCAACAATCTCACCCTTTTTCATTGATGGCAACAATTTAAACTATATCTCCCCCTTTAACATTAATGACAAAGGGGTTAAGCAACTTTGTTCACCTGCTCCCCTTGAGATTATGCCGGATACCCCTATCAATATGCTTCTTTTATGTGACTTTGGTTTTCTAAACATTCTCTCTCCCTTGAAAAGGATAAATTTACTTTACTATGAATGCCTTCTGAGAATATCTTTCATTGCTAACAATGGTCCCCTTTTTATTCTGCTAACTCCCCCTGTGTTCCCGTATGATTTACGAATCCATTGTATTTTTCTCTATACAATTCTTAATTTGATGTCCTTTCTTTGGTATTACTTTCCTGCTACTTTGAATCACCCTCAATATTTTCCATGATACTATGAGTCTCTATGCCAAATTCTTTAAAACAATATATAATGTTCTATTGTAGGATCATCATCTGTAATCTTGACACCTTCCTTTTCACATGTTGATTTATCTTTATTACTCGACTCAACAACTGTTGTAGGTATGTCCTTTGAGAATTCTCTATCGACATGTCCTTCTTGTTTTTCTTTCACATTTTTAGTGTGTAACATCAATTTTTTATCTTCATTCATATGATTTGAGCATCCACTATCAATATACCATGTCACGTCCCCTTCCATCAATCCTGTGAAAGGGAGGAAACATGACCAAACATACCAGGGCTTATTTGACAAACTCATCCCCATACATTACTCATAAATTCATAATAAATAAAAACTTATGTGTGCAAATTCATACTCAATATAAACGAAGCGGAATTAAATCATATTTGCAAACACACAAACAGTAATTCATCAGCATATCTATCACAAGCATATGATGGATCAATATGCAGAGAATTCAATCATGTTCTCATGCTATGCACAAACTTCATGTCAATTTCGTTAAGATAATCAATTAATTTCATTAACATGGACAATTAACATTCAGAACAGAACACATAATGATCATAATTTAAACCATGGAGAACACTTATCTTTGAGATGAAGTTGTCCAACAACTGGATATGTGGGAGAAACATTCCACCCAACCATAGATATCTGTCCATCCTATATTCCTTCAGCTGAGAGATCACCTCCGAGCTGGGTTGTGTATCCACTAAGGAGGAACGAGATGGGCTCTCTCACAGCCATGGTTTCACAAATAGTTATGTTAAGCCAACACATAGTTGGGTTTATCAAGCATACAAAAAGACAAAGAAGAGCAATGCTAAGCCAATGAGCTCAACCATAGAGCTATAGGCATCTCAAGCTAAATTCAAGCAATCCAATCCTCTATTCAAACATTCACACTTGGATTTCTCACAATTCTGTCATCAAATAACTCAATCCCATCACTGGACTTCTAGGCGATAAAAATTGGGCTTTTCTATGGATTTTGGGGTATCTAATATTCTCAAATTCGCCTCAAAGTTCATATCTATGGATCTCCCATTGGATTTTACTGTCAATACCAAATTCTGGGCGTTTATGGCTCTTCAAAACGTGGGTTTTTGCAAAGTTGCGATTTTTGGTTTTTCTCACTGTTGGGCATTCATTGGATGAAAACTGAAGCTTGGTTCTTCAACCATGGAATGGGAATGAGGAACAACCAATTCCCCTAAGGTAGGGTGACTTTTGGATCAAGAAAACAAAGCCCATACTTTGCCATACGAATTTCTGGGTTGCCCATGCTCCATTGAAGCCATGGACTGATTTCTTCAACAACTTTCTTACACACAATTAAATGCCAGCAAAGAAAGTCAAATGGGTTCTCAAGATGACATTTGGTATCCTATGGTTCAATCCCACAACCCCCTCACCACTCCCTAGTGGATACACATTTCCCCTTCTCATTAGTTGCTTCGATAGCCAGTTTTGGTATTTTATTGCATGATGTTTATTTACATCATTTTTACAATGATCCATGGCTAAATAGCACATGGGTAACATAATATCTAATACTTTCCTTTTAAATAAAATTCGAGCTTCCACTAGTGGGGCCTTGGCCTTGAGCTCCGGGCTAGGAAAACATACATCACTTGTATACAATATTTACATTAAAAGATAATATATCCTAAAGGTCAAAATGGGGTATTACATACCAATGGATTCTTCTATTTTGGTTTTGTAAGGAAGACCCACATTCCTCAACCTGCAAGTCTTCTTGCTTCTTTTTCCAAATTCTTTGTTGTTCCAAAATCTATCTAGTTTCCCTTGAAAACACTATCAAGCCACTTCTAAAATTTTTGGTTGTGTATAAAATTGTTACGTTTGTAACATTCAATTTCATAATTCAAAGATCCAAATCAGTTATAACTTCTATCAAAATCCTCATGAGGCTTTTTGAGATAATTGCCTTCATAATGATTCTTGGAGTTTTCATAGCCATTTCCATTCCATGTGTTTCTACCTCATGCATAGGCTCTATAATTTATAGTCGTATGCTCAAAATTATTACAAGAATAACAAAAACCAAGAAAAATATTTTGGTACATGGATGTGGGTGGTATTCTAGTTGGTGCATATCTTTTGAAATCATTGTCTTCATTTTGAGTCTTCTTCATTGCTAGTGACTACTTCCATGTCTCTCTGAATGAGCGATCTTATTCTGGACTCCTCTTTATTGTTGGTTTCCATATATCCTCCTTTATAGGCTTGGAACCCATTGATAGCATATACATAACTTATTTGTTATTCTTCACTTCTAGTAATCATAAATCTCCAACCCTCATCATTTTGTTTGTATCCAAGACCCAACTTGTCATAGAATGTTCTTTGGTTGTTGATAATTTCATCCCAGTATTATGGTTCCATTGCCAAAGTTCTATTGGATTCCCTTCTATAATTGTTTACTGAGTGAGACTACTTCAACTTCCATCTCTTCCTGTATCTTCTCCTTTTATTCTAGTTTTATTTTGAGCGTTTCTTCAATAACCTTGGCCTCTTCCAAGTGAACCCTTAGATCTATGAAAATCTACTTGATTTCTTCAGGATTTATGCTAGAGCTCTGAGAGTCTTTCTTTAGTTTTCTTATCGCTTCCTTTTTGGTGTGTTTCCACCTTCCTTCCATTTGCATTATTTCTCCTAGTCATCATTAAGGGGGAGTGTTAGAATATGTAATGATGACTTATGTGATATATTGGTAAAATATCAATTAAAGGAATAAAATAACTCTATTGTCATAAAATAGAGTTATCCCACATGCATCATTGTAATTATATCATTTGTAACCATTCTCTATATAAAGAGGAGGAAATTCATTTATCTCATATGTGTTATGGGATGTATTGTAATCCTGTCACACATACCCAAAAGGTTCTCCTTCACCTCTCTTATATAGCAAGAGGTTTTGATTACAATACATCCCATAACACATGTGGGATAAATGAATTTCCTCCTCTTTATATAGAAAATGGTTACAAAGGATATAATTATAATGATGCATGTGGGATAACTCTATTTTATAACATTAGAGTTATTGTATGCCTTTAATTGATCTTTTACGAATATATCACATAAGTCATCATTACATATTCTAACACTCCCCCTTACTGATGACTAGGATAAAGAATACAAATGGAAGGAAGGTGGAAACACACCAACATCCCCCTTTATGAAAACTTCTAGAATTCTCCATAAGATGCGAATAAAAAAACACTTTTCATCATGGATTTGATGAAGAACAACCGCTTCTCACTTAATCCTGAAATTGCACACGAACCAGGTTGTACGATGAAATACCAACAACAAGATGCCCAAATATAAAGAGAAGCCTTTATGGATACTAGATCCAACAGTAAAATGCTGAGAACATGTGACACAATCCAACAACAAGGTACCTAGATCTCAAGAGAAGCCGTCGTGGCTACTAGATCCGCAAGATTCCTAGATCACCACAAGAATCATTACAACCATAACTGATAGCTGAAGAAATATGATATAACATCCACACCAGTGTAAAGATACCTTTTGAAGGTTGATACAACAGAACATGTGGCTAAGAACACCACAATGGTGTACAAAAAGAGCTAGATGGCCAATACAGCTTAGCAGACATTCTTCCAATCAAGGTGCAATATAAATATCTGTAGAAGACCTCAAACATCGAAGAAACAAGTCCCAAATGGTCTATACATCGAAAATGATATCATACAGATGAAAATCATGACTTTAACAGTAGAAGATGGATGTCCATCATACAACATTACCGAAATATGATAGAACATGATAAAAATCAACATTACATTCCTTCTGAACAGGAACAATGCTGAAAAACTAGAGATCTACAACCATCATATGCGTAAAAAAGGAAGGAATAGCATAAGCATGATATCCCACAACATGGATAATGAATATGCACAAAGGAACTTCCAAGAATAAAGAATATAAAAAAACATGGTAAGTCCAAAATACATAAGATATGATAAAATGACATTGCTCAAGAACATATAAATAAATGATGTCACTTCTATGCAAGACCATATAAATTTGAGAAAAATATTATCAAAAAGAATTCCCATAACACGTAGAATTACACCAGTTATGTTGTGTATTCATTTATCACACAACACCAGATATCTACATGCATGTTATTCATCACACTAGATATCTATGTGGGATTATAATTCATCACACAACACATGTTGGGATAAAGGAAAAGAATACACCAAATATCAACATGCATCATTAAAATAACTCTAATGTTATAAAATAGAGTTATACCACATGCATCATTGTAATTATATCCTTTGTAACCAAAATATTATCAAATATACATGGTAGATATATGATGAATAAATGAATATCATGTGTTGTGTGATGAATAACATGCATGTAGATATTTGGTGTATTTTAATGATCCATGGTTATATATGTTATTGATTGCTAAGATAGGTAAGCTATTTTAGTTATTTTAATGATGCATGTTGATATTTGGTGTATCGTATTATTTTCCTTTGTAACCATTCTCTATATAAATAGGTTTGGCTTACAATACATCCCATAACACATTTGGGATAAATGAATTTCCTCTTCCAAATAAAGTCACTCATGAGTCTTCCATAGTAAACTCGGGTGTACTCACATGTTATGCATAGAGAAGTCACGGTTACTCACACTTTTACAGTAGCGTCAGCCACAAGTGCGCGGGTCTGTAAAGGATAAAGTCATGGTTACTCATGGGTTATGCATAGAGAAGTAGCGGTTACTTGCTCTTTTACAATAGATTCAGCCGCGGGTGCGGGTCTGTAAAGGTGAAAGTCACAGTTACTCATGCTTTTACAGTAGAGTCAGCCATGGGTGCACAGGTCTGTAAAGGAGAAAGTCGTGGGTACTTGCGGGTTATGCACTGAGAAGTCGTGGGTTTGAAATATACTTGCGGGTTCACATTAGGGAAAGTCACGGTTACTAGTGCTTTCTATTACGAAAAGTCGCAAATGTCCAGTTTTAGGCCGAAAACAGTGTCAATTATGTCGAAGACGTAAACCTGCAAAAATTCAAGCAAACTTGGATGAAAAATACCGATCTGACAACCAGAAGATAGATATCCTAGAGGAGAATCCAAAAAACATATAGATCTACAAAAAACACGTCAAGAAACCCTTGAAAAAATTCTTCCAAAATATACACAACAAGGTTAGTGTTAGAAGTAAAAAAAATGTAGAAACATGCCCAGATCTGAAGAGAAGCCTTATGGCTACCAGATAGAAAGAAAATCTACAAAATAAACAATGCCCAAATGATAATAGTTATTTATTGACATCTATAGAAGGTGCTAGATCATAGCAACCAGCTCTGATACCATGTCATATTCTTTTTTATAATCTTTTGCTCAATTTTTTATGGTCTTGTATAGAAGTGACATCATTTATTTATATGTTCTTGAGCAATGTCATTTTTACCATATCTTATGTCTTTTGGGATTATCATGTTTTTATATCCTTTATTCTTGGAAGTTCCTTTGTGCAGATTCGTTATCCATGTTGTGGGATAGATTGCTTCTATTATTCCTTCCTTGTTTAAGCATATGATGGTTGCGGATCTCTGGTTTTTCGGCATTGTTCCTCGTCAAAAGGAATGTAATGATGAATTTTATCATGTTCTATCATATTTCAGTTATGTTGTATGATGGACATCCATATTCTACTATTAAAGTCATGATGTTCATCTGTATGATATCATTTTCGATGTATAGACCATTGGGGTCTTGTTTCTTCAATGTTTGAGGTCTTCTACAGATATTTATACTGCACCTTGGTTTGAAGAATGTCTGCTATCTGCATGTATATTGGGCATTTAGGTATTTTGTACACTGTTGTGGTGTTCTTAGCCACATGTTCTATTGTATCAACCGTCATAATGTATATGTACACTAGTGTGGATGTTATATAAGGGTTCTTCAGCTATCAGTTACGGTTGTGATGATTCTTTTGGTGATATAGGAATCTTGCAAATCCAGTAGCCATGATGGTTTCTCTTTAGATCTGTGAACCTTGCTCTTGGATTGCATCACATGTTATCATTATTTCACTGTTGGATCTAGTAGCCATAAAGGATTCTCTTTAGATCTGGGCATCTTGTTTGTATTTCATCATACAAGCCGCTTCATTAAAATAACTATAATGTTATAAAATATATTTATCCTACATGCATCATTGTAATTATATCCTTTGTAACCATTCTCTATATAAAGAGGAGGAAATTCGTTTATCCCACATGTGTTATGGGAGGTATTGTAATCCAAACCTCTTGGTATATAAGAGAGGTGAAGGAGACCCTTTTGGGTATGTGTTGATTGTAATTCATCACACATCACAGGTTGCAGCTGGTCATATTAACTAGGATTCTGGATCTAGTAAGCTAAGATGCTCTCTCGGTCTTCATAGTGAACTTGCTTTACCCGACTCCGGCCCAAAATTTATAAGGTGCCCCAATTTGGTAGGTAAACTATTTTCAGTGGTACGCACTCTAAATGACTCAGATTTCGGCTTGCAACAGGTAACCTAATGTACAAAAGTGTTTGATGGTTTATAGGTAAATAACATCTACAATCTGCTTCACGAGATTTGATGGTTTATAGGTAAATAATATCTACTATCTGTTTCAGGAGATATCGTAATCATTCATAATCCAGTTAATTTTAATAGTAGATAATGTGGTAGGTAAGGAATGTTTTTCTTACAAATTTAATACATTCTCTTGAAAATTTAAATATGAGGATAGTTTTTTAAGGTCACTGTAAGTGGAGTTTTATGTTATTTAGGATAAGAATCTTATAAATCACTATCTTGAAGCTATAATTAGTACTTAGTAAGTTACAGTTTTTGAACCTTTCAATACTATAATGTGTATTATAATAAGTAACTATAGTCAGGTTAAAACTTAGCTCTTTCTACAGTTAGGTTGAAACTTAGATCCTCGTAGTTCTATCCTTGCTTTGAACTCAATTCTTGCAACACGACATGGCTTAGTTGCAGCTGGTCATCTCAACCAGGAATCTGGATCTAGTAATCTATGATGCTCTCTCAGTCTTCATAGTGAACCTAGTTTACCCGACTCCGGCCCAAAATTTATAAGGTGTCCCAATTTGGCAGGTAAACTATTTTCAGTGGATACACACTCTAAATGACTCACACATCACACATCACATGTTGTATCCACGAGGATCTTTGATTCCTGCTCTAGAGACCACATGCATGGGTGTACTACTATTATTCAAAAGTTAGCGTTTTTGTTTTCGCTGACCCAGATACAGGCGAGGATTTCAATCCTAATGAAATGGATTTGGATCTTCCAACTTGAGATTAGGAAGTTCTATATTTAGATGAGGATTTGGATCTTTAAAAAAATTCAGCAGACGAGCAACCCAATAGATGGAATGAGTTGTACTCTGCAGATAACAAGGAACTTAGGAAGAGGCGATGGTGGTATGTTGTGTGGCTCGAGACGCCATGCTTAAGTTAATTCAGGCTCCTGCAGATTACAATGACATGACATGTGGGTAGATGGACAAGGCATGTCTGATTTAATTCAGGCATTAATAATTACATATTGATTAATTTTTTTGTATCTACCCAACCCGTTACTTCACCTATGAATTATTATGACATTGCTAACAAAATTAATGACGTTTTATAAAATAGGTTGAGCATCAAAAATACGTTATGATTAATTACTTTCCTTTAACTCGATGGCTTGATAAAAGTTTCGTCTATAATTGACGGGAAAAATGCCCTCTGATGGGCAAAATGCCTATCAAATTCCAACCCTGGTAGCAATCATTCAATATTTGTATAAAATTTGTTATGTTGATAAACAAAAATGTTAATTAAATTTATTATTGATTTGAAATTTTTTATTGGTTTTTGGGATGTATTTTAAATTAATACATATTTTTTAAATGTAAAATTATTAAAAATGATAAGAAAATATTTTATAATACAAACCTTGTCACAGTCATGAAACTCACCTAGTTGGCATTACCAAAGTTCGAATCTTCTTTGATTCATAAATTCAAACTTTAAGGAAAGTACTCCCATTTTTTCCATTGCCAATAGAACATTTTTCTAACTATTTCCCAATGCAAATAGAACATTTATAAGGAAATCACTCCTTCCATTTTTCCCATTGCAAATAGAACATTTGCATAACTATTTCCCAACGCAAATGTTCTATTTGCATAACTATCGAATTAGCTTCATGATAATGAATCAATCCCTTAACGAACTTGTTTCCTTATTCAAGCATGTAAAGTTCAAAAGTTCAATTCGACAGTGAATTCACTTCAATCCTCAGTCCTTTCCGTAACCTTAACACAAATTGGAATTCAAAGTCAGAATGAACATATTTCTTATGCATGATTTTATGATAAATTTTGGGTTTTCTAAGTTAGAGTGGCATCTTTTTAGCTTCTTACTATTTCCATTTTAATAGATTTGTATATGTTGATATTTCTTTAAAAAATTGCCATGTTGTATCTATAACTCAACTCTAGGTTTTTTTTTGTTTTTTTTGTTTTATGTTTTAAAGGATCTACATTTGTAGATGTGTCGATGCGTGCATTTTCAATTAGCTTGTAAAATAATTTGAATTCAATGTAGGCTACCTCCAAGAGAGCTTGTCCAACGCTTTTTTGACTTTGAAGTCACATGAGGGCCGAGAGCATACTTTCTTTTGAAAATACTATGCTAAATATATTAATATATGTTCCTAAGTTGATTTTTTCAAGGAAGAATGAACATACTATGTATATTACAAGTCCTAAATATACTAATTTATTTTCCCAACCCATTTCTTAAAATAAAAATCGATAAGGACATGTAGGTAGACATGGGAAGCGTTTGATGCAAATCTCAAAGTATATTTTGAATGGCATTTTCATTAACCATCACTACCTGAACTAAACCTCCCACTGCATATGAACTAATAACCTTAGATCTTTTCAACTAGCATAATGTTATCTCGAGATGTATAAGCACAAGTATGCACCGTTAACTCCATGGTTAACTTGGAAGGCTAGGATTAGTTGGGATGGGAATTGAGACACTATGAACTATTAAATCCATGGTTAAATTGGGAGGCTAGGATTAGTTGGGATGGAAATTGAGACACTAGGCTTAGATTGAACAAAAAAATACATGCATGTTGGGACACATTGGGACCTAGGTATGCAATTATGGACTAGTATGGGAGAAACATGAATTGACTCAAATAATGTATATAGGAGACAAAGTGTTGCAACAAATGATGCAAATTTGATACACTATAAAGACCATGGTTGGGGAAAACTGATGCAAGAAGAATCAAACTAGATACAAAATATTCATCACTATTTATGACCTTGAGACTTGAAAAAAATACATTCCGAAGGGATGCAATTTGGCATGCCAAAACGCTATTAAGTAGTAGTTATTAAATCTTTTTAGACCTTCCTGTCACTTTTTTTGTCTTGTGGTTATCTTTGGAATTATCTAGAAATTCCTTCCTTTTCTTATGGTGTTCTTAAGTATTTGCTAAAGGCCTTCCTTTTCTTGTCATAAATAATGTCAAAGCCACTTTATAAATATTTATTCCTTCCTTTTCTTATGGTGTTCTTAAGTATTTGCTAAAGGCCTTCCTTGTAATAAATAATGTCAAAGCCACTTTATAAATATTTATTGTGGTTATCTTTGTAATTATCTAGAAATTCCTTCCTTTTCTTGTGATGTTCTTAGGTATTTGCTAAAGGCCTTCCTTTTCTTGTAATAAATAATGTCAAAGCCACTTTATAATTATCTTGGAGGTTATTCCAATAATCTAACAAGTGTTGAATGATGAAATACATGAGCATAGAATCTTTTCATGAACACAACTTATTTATATTTATCATGAAGAGGTGTATATTTACCATTGATAGTATTTAAACTACTTAGAAATATATTCTTCAATAATGGGGAAATCTCTGAAATTTTGGATTCCATGTTCGTAAAATACACATGTTGATTTAATGGAGTTAACTTGTAGAAACAAATGGTGGTTATGTCCCCACATTCCACATAAGATATTGCTTATATATTTCATTTCACTAGCAAGGGTTTCTTTTGACTATCTTGATTCCCTTTCAATTTATAGATTGTTCTTTTACATCTTCCCAATAGTTTTCATAACAAGTACAATGATTGTTTTCCCACAAAGAGAGTTTGAACCTATCATGCAGTGGTTATTATTGTTCTTCTTATTTATTTTCTCAATTCCTTTATATTTTCCAGACATTTTTGGGATTAGCTAGACAAATGAACCAATGGTGTTCAAATGTGTTATGGGGTTCAAAATGATAGTAAATTACATACTTATACTATTTGTAAGAATTTTTATAGGTTACGTTGATATGAAAAATCATTAGTCACCAGTTAAATAATATTCTTCTCAAATAAATCAGGAACTTTGCTTGATAGTGCTTCTTGTAGTTTATGTGGAATTACTCTTTACTTAGCTAAAATTTATTAAGTTAAGGAAAATTACTTGCTTAAAAATACAATTATGAGATGAATGTAAAGAGATTAAGAGAAAATATCAAATCACGCAAAATGTACCAGGATTTGGTAACGAAGTTCACCCACTTCACGTTATGTCTTCGAGTCCATCCCTATCAGTGGGACCACTCTTTATTAGTCTAAAAAATGTTTAAAAATTTACAAGGAAGGAAAAATACCAACTCTTGATATCACCTTTGATTTTTGTTGTTCTAAAGCAGAAACAGACTTCACCATGGCCGCAACAGATGATTTTGCAACTCTAAAGTATAAATATGACTATACTCTTGTGTGGCTGAAAGGGTCTTGCGAGCACTTTTCTGACTATGTTCCCAGATGAATAAACAAAAACAAAACTATGGCTCCTTATGAAAGTCCGCAACTTTGACTGTAAACAAAACTACCTTCTGAACTAAGCACTAGGACTCCCCATTTGGAATAGCCTCGAATACTACCTCTGATCTGTATAGTTTATATGGACTCGAATTGCATGCACACTATAAATTCCTCAAGATGCATACGTACCACCTCGGGCTACATGTATACTACCTCAGGATGCATGCATACTTTAGCCTCATAATGCATGCCAAAAATACCATTGACTATGTGAATATTTCCTTGGTTTCCATGCCCAAAATTGTCTTACGAATCATGCAAAATTGGACCTCTATGCCTCATAATCCATGCCCAAACTTAGCACCCAACTCTAGATCCCAAATTGAACATTGGAGTGGTTTAAATAGGGGTTGGGGATAACCTGCCACCCCTCTATTTTTGAGATGGATTGGGTGCATTTTAAATAGATTTTACTATAATAATCCCCAAAGGTTCGAGCAATGGCATACGAATCAGGGCGTTGGCATACCTTTTAACGAGTCATTGGGTGGAGCCCCAATGACCACTGTTTGTTCTATTCTTTTGTTGTCATATACTATATATACACACGCTTTTTGGGTGGTGGAAATACATAATCGTTAGCCCCTCCTGTGGGATTGGTTCTTTGTGTATAATATTACATGCAATACAATGGGGTCGAGGGCTAAGTAGACAGAGGGATAAGCCCTCGACCCTTTTTCTTCCCAACCAAAACATTTTAAAACTTCTGAATAAAAATTTAGTCATATGGTTAATAAGGAACATCTCATGCTGCATTGGTAAAGGGCGTGGGTTATTTGGAGGAGGTCATGGGTTTGAACCTCGTCAAACCATCCAATATTTTTGGTAAGGAAGACCTTCCTTGGGCCAATAAGGGCTTCCATGTGGCAGCCTCCGATTGGACCACATTACCTATACCCGATACGAAACCTCTCATGTGTCCATGCCAAATTGGTCCATGTCATACTGTCGTACTGCTAACCTTCCAATGCTATGTCTCCCATCCTGTCATGTGTGGATTCCATGTCAGCTTCATACACTTACACATATGCCACATGTCACAAAGAAAAATCGTCAGTTCTAAAGTAGTGGGCATAGCCCAATAATGGTTAAAATCCCCAGTAGTGACAACCACTACTCCTACAACAAGGGCCACTCCATTATGTGCCCTATGTGGGAAACAAGGCCATGCAACTAACATGTTCCCCACCTTAACGGAGCTTAGGAATCTACTTAATACCCTTGTTAGTGTGATTCATGTGGCATAAGAGATAGAAAAGGGAACATCTGCATCATCGTCTTCACCCAATATGACAACTAAGTCCAAATTGCTATGTACCAATAACGCGTGTTCCATTTACTCCCATTTTGGGCATTATATGCACCATCATCTCGATCTCCCTTGATTTTTGGATGTTCTCTAAAGCATACACCTCACCCAACCTTTGGTTGAGATTTCTTCACCTAACCAATAGTTTTAATTTTTCAGAATTTACTTTAATATGATCTAGGATATTAACTGAGAGAACAACATGTACCACATATCTACAGCATATCAATCATGGACACAATAATGCAAGCACACATGAGACACAGAGTTTACTTGGGGAAAACCATAAAGGTGAAAAACACCAACAACTTCCTCAGAGATAGATAGAGCAATGATACAACCCAAGCATAAGAGATAGACATCTCCTAGCAGCGGCTTATCCTCCTCCACAAGTGCGGAATTCTCCCGAGAGTGTGAGAGAGAATAGAATGATGAAATAGAGTGCCTCCCACACTCTATTTATACTTGACTTGACTTTCCTAATAACCTTTAATAGGTCGGCCTTAACTTAACCACATAACATAATGTTGTCTGGGCCGACACCCAATAGGCTGGTCTAATAACCCTTTGACCCACATGGCCGACCCCCAATAGGGTGGTCTAATAACCCTTCGACCCACATGACTTATACAGGGCCGACCCCAACAAGGTGGTCTAATAACCCATCAAGTATAAATTACGACACTTACAATATAAATGACGACACTTCCGTATAAAGGAATAATAACATCTCTATAGGAATACAAACACTTCTGTATAGAGGAATAATACCATCTCTATATGAGTACAATATACATATATGAAATACATTCCAAAGTTACATATACATCAACTCTCCCTCTTAACTAGGAAGGTATTTATCGACACAGGTCTTCTAGCACAAGTCTTGTTCTCTAGATCATCATCACTGGATAATCATCATCGGGTCATCGTCATCGTCACGGTTGTGGCTATCTCAATCAATCTCTGAGTCTACTCGTCATAGGAAGTTCTATAGAGCCAGTCCTTTTTCATACTAGATGTAGGCCCACCACCTGCAGGTCTTCATCATCACTAGCCATACTGTGGAATCCTCAGGACTTATTACATGCATCACAAAACCTTAAAAGAGTCTCTTGACCAGCAAGAACCCTAAAGAGCATCTGAGGCCTTTTTCATCCTATCCAGATCTCCAGGACTTATTACATGTGATTGTCACAAAACCTTAAAAGAGTGTCCCAGGAACGTTTATGTGCATAGCACGACCGACAAGAACTCTAAAGAGAATCCCAAGAACATTTATGTGCCTAAGCATGACTGGAAAGATCTCCAGGACTGATTACATGTGACCTCTACTACAAACCCTTGAAAGAGCATCCCAGGACTTATTATAGGCACACAGCCCAATCTATCGGATCTCCCAGGTCTTACATGTAGCATCCCACCACAAACCCTCGAAAGATCATCCGAGGAATTATTACGGGCACACATCCCAACCTATCGGATCTCCCAAATCTTACATGTGGCCCACTATCACAAACCATTGAAAGAGCATCCCAAGACTTATTACGGGCACACAGCCCAACCTATCGGATCTCCCAAGTCTTACATGTGATACATAGTGCTATTCCTTTTTCATACTGGATGTGACCTAGAACAAATCTAAGATTTCCTTGCACAACCTGTCCATGGCTACAGAGTATCAACCTGATACTCACTATACATCATCCTGACGTACACATGATCATCCTGATCATCATCACTACATCATCCTGATGCAAGTAATCTGGAACAACATCTTGAAGCTCGTCATCCATGATCATCCTGATCATACAGTGCATCTACCTGATGCATACCAAGTATCTACCTGATACATATCACCATACATGATCCACCTGATCATACAATGTATGCACTGATATATATCAACATACATGATATACCTGATCATACACAGTATCCACCTGATACATATACAGATACATGGTCCAAGCATCCAACATGATGCATATACAAATACATATAAATTATCCAACTGATCATATCCAGCATCCAACATGATGCATACATACATATACATATAAATGATCCAAATGATCATATCCAGCATCCAACATGATGTGTACATACATATACATATAAATGATCGAATTGATCATATCCAGTATCATCCTGATGCATATACAAAGCAGTAACTGGAGTATCATCCTGATGCTCATCATCCAATGCTTACATCCACAGCCATGTGAAGGATCCCCCTTCGACCATGCTAGGAATGGCTACAAAAAATGTCTCCATCACTTCTTCCTTGAAGTGTCGTTGATCTGAAGAACACCAAGCCTCTCTCTGAAGTACTCGAACTCCACTATGGCTAGTGGCTTCGTCAATACATCTGCAATCTGCTCATCCGTCACAACATACAGAAGCTTCACTACTCCTCTTTGCACCATATCCCTTATATAGTGATATTTGATCTCTATGTGTTTCGACTTGTTGTGGAACACCGGGTTCTCAAACAATGTCACATGACTCTGGTTGTCACAAAATATACCAGTATCCTCCAGCGGTAGATCAAATAACTCAGACAGTAGCTTCCAAATCCATACTACCTCACAACTAGCTGAACAAGCTGCAACATACTATGCTTTGGCTATACTCAATGCTACATAGGAGTGCTTCCTACTAAACAAAGAGATCACACCTGATCCCATAATGAAGCAGCACCCAGAAGTGCTCTTCCTATCTATAGCACTGCCTGCCCAATCTGAATCAACATAACCCTGTAGGTTAAACTTTTGATTCGCATCATACTTGAGCCCATAATCAACTGTACCCTTCAGGTACCTCAGAATATGCTTACAGCAACCAGGTGAACACCTCTCGGATCCGTCAGGAACTGGCTCAATGTGTTCACCGCAAAGCAAATATTTGGTCTCGTGTTCGTCAGCTACATCAAGGACCCAATCATCTGACAATACATAGAGACATCAACCAGCTCAGATGAAGCATCACATAAAATGCTTCAGTTTTGATTCCATAGGTGTGGCCATGGCCTTGCAGTCCATTATCCCGAACCTCTTTAGGACCTCTACTGCATACTTCCCTTGTCCAAGGAAGATTCTATCTGCACTCCGCCACACCTCCATGCCTAGAAAGTAGTGCATCATCCCCAAGTCCTTTATCTCGAACTCGGTAGCAAGCTTCCGCTGCATGTCGGCAATCAATCTATCCTCTCCTATTACAAATAGGTCATCCACATACAATAAGATTATCATATGATTGCCTTCCTCAACCTTGTAGTAAAGGTTGGTAAATCCCACACTGCATAGAAAGCTTTCTATCCTACCATACCAAGTTCTGCACATATATGAATTCCCATCATGTGTCTCAAAAGCAAGTGGCTGCTCCACATACACTTCTTCTTCAACTACACCATTCAAGAAAGCTATCTTGAAATCCATCTGGTGTATCTTCCCTTTCATCACTGCAGCCAGAGCAAGTATGGATCTAATGGAAGTGTATCTAACTACAGGAGCAAAAGTCTTTATGCTACCACCTGCAGCATGCTTGATCTTCTAGATCCTCTTGGAAGTCACTACAGACTCCCCTTTAGGTCTTGGGACTGCATCCCAAACATCTTCATGATCTATTGGTACTCCTTGATTATGGCATTCTTCCTAGATCCTGGGAACTTCAATATCTTCAATATTTTCAATAAATAACTTTGTTGCTGAACAAATGTTGTAGTCCTTTTGTAGGTGATGGTATATGATCTTTCCTACAAAACAAGTTAAATTGCATGATTAGAAAACATCTCATAGTTTTCAGAACAAATTCTTACACATAAATAAATATCTCATACAGTCATGCAATTATCTTAGCCAATGCTTCAATACAACATTTATCCATATCCTGTAACTTTCTAGATGCCTTCCAATCTCTACCAGAACATTGTTAAGAGTGTGCACAACTCCCAACATGTCAGCAAAGAGGTTTCATTCTAGATAAGTAGCAATGAAATGTTGTACAGTGCCAGAGGCCACTTACCCATGTATATTAGTAGTATATTGTTCATTAATGCAACTATTATAATATGCATAATACACAACCTAATTCTAGGAACATGAGTATATACATTATTGAACAGTATTATTTAAACAATAAAATATGCAAGGAATGATAATTCAAATACTTATCTTTGTTTGTTTGTTGGGTTGACTCCCTCTCGATCTTTGCTTCCTTGCAGGAACAACTGGAGTGTGCTCCCTTTTGATATTTGTTTCCTGGATTACCTGTCCTTGAATTTATATCCATCACTATGCATGCTTATTAGTATCATCATTGTGTTATCCTCGAGGACTCATACATAATCACACATTCATTAGTATAATCTTAATACTATCAAAACACAATAATCTTAAACATGTATAGTCATGATCATTTCAAACAGATATAATAAACATTAGTATTCAAGGTTCGAGGGAAGTCTTATTTTACTCATGCATATTCTTATTTGATCATAGGACTCTTCTGGTTAGTTAAATCATCAATCAAGATAAGAGACATAAAATGCATAAACCCTTGATTACTTACATTTCTAACTTTATGAATAAACATAACCAATCACACCAAGTATACTTATATAAGGGATCCTAACACAAGGTAGGATTCTAACTTGATATAGGAAAACATACCTGGATTGGTATGTTAGCTAGTTATGTCTAACATACCCACATGATGTCTTCTTGTTCTCTTCAATGACTTGTGCTAGTAACCTGCATATCTCATAGGTTAGCCATTATAGAACCAAGTTATACATACCTTGCAAATAGATCTTCTAAGTGATTCATGACAATGGATGAATCTTTGTCTTCATGTCATCATGATCATATGTTCTTGAACTAGAGCATGATTTGTCTTTCTTGGTGTACCTTTCATGTTAGCGGAAAACATAAACCTCATACAACACCATAATGCATTAGTACAATCATAAGTGTCAACACCCTAATCAATGAATATCTTCTATCATGCATTCATAATTTTATTAAGGTGATACGACAAGTCTAAATTTAATCAAGATTGTACTAACCGTAATAACATGAAGACAAACATACCATAAACTTAATCATGAACAAATCTTGAAACATACATGGATGAGTCATACCTGTCGAGATTGCTTGTAATCTTCTTATGTAAGGCCTTAGCCTCATCTCCCTCTGAAACAGGAACTTCTTCACGTATGCAGGTGACCAATCCATTCTCTTCTAGGATTAACCCAATCCACTTAAGTTGCAGGAACTGGATCTAGAGCTGGATTAGGGTTTGTCAGAGAAACCCTAAAACTTCAAACTTTGAATTTTGAACTTCTGAAAGGATAGAAAGATGCGCCTTGATGAGATGATCAAGACGGTATATTCAGTATTTGAAAACTGCAAAGTTTCACCGCTCAATTTTGCTTTTGAAACTTCCAGATTCACTGGACATGACCCCAAACTAGGGTTTCATAAATCCAACCCTTTTTCCCAATCAAAAGGTTTGGTCCAAACTTCTAAGCTTCTATTTTTCTGAGGAGCTTCCAACCATGGTCACAGATTTCAAAAAATTCCCATTTTTGCAGAAGCCCTAATTTTCCACTTTTTCGATAAAAGTCCCGAACTAGGGTCTGATCAAGCCCGGCCTTTTTCCCAACCAAAAATTCTGATCTTTGTCTCTAAATTTTGATTTTGATGAATGGCATTTAGCCATGGTCTCTGATTACAAAAATTTCGACTTTCTCCGAAACCCTAAATTCCGGAAGCCATGAATGAAGGTGCTAAAAAATAATTATGTTTTGACATAAACATGTACCTGATTGTTTCTGGTGTAACTCCGAACTTTTCAATCCACAGGGTCTGAAACATTTTCTTGTGATAGCCCAACCTGTCATATTTCCAACCCCATAGGTCTGACCTCAAACGGATTCTATGAGAGAGAGTTATGCCAAGTGTCGCAACATGATCTATTTGTGGGATAAAACAAGAGAGCAAACTTGTACATCATTCCATGTGTCACCGGTTCAGTTTCGGCCTCTGAAAACGTTACCTAAGAAATCACTGTCCGTACACTACCTGTCACTTTTTATGAAATTTCACTTAGAGCTTCCTAGCCCAAGTTATGACCTTTTTTCCAAGGTCACTTGTTTATGACTGAGATCTGGAAGAGGTATAAACCCTATATTGTATAGATCATAAATCACAAAGTACAACGAATTAGAGGTTTTCCTTTGGACACAAGGTACATGGGGATCTTATCTTCTCCTTGTATGATTTTCAGACCCTGAAACCTTGCCAAAATTTATTTATAGCAAAATTTCTAAGATGACTAGTTGTTTCTATACCAAGCCCTAGCTTCGCAATTGCAATAAGTGTCATACATGCCATACCATGCCTTCTTTCAGGCTAGCTCTGATACCATGTTAATTTTTTAGAATTTACTTCAATCTGATCTAGGATCTTAACTGAGAGAACAACATGTACAACATATCTACAGCATATCAATCATGGACACAACAATGCAAGCACACAAGAGACACAAAGTTTACTTGGGGAAAACCATAAAGGTGAAAAACCCTAATAACTTCCTCAGAGATAGATAGAGCAATGATACAACCCAAGCATAAGAGATAGACATCTCATAGCAGCAGCTTCTCCTCCTCCACAAGTGCACCATTCTCTTGAGAGTGTGAGAAAGAATAGAATGATGAAATAGAGTGCCTCCCGCACTCTATTTATACTTGACTTGACTTGCCTAATAACCTTTACTAGGTCGACCTTAACTTAACCACATAACATAATGCTGACTGGGCCAACACCCAATAGGGTGGTCTAATAACCCTTTGACCCACATGGTTGACCCCCAATAGGGTGGTCTAATAACCCTTCGACCCACATGACTTATACAGGGCCGACCCCAACAAGGTGGTCTAATAACCCATCAAGTATATGTTACGACACTTACAATATAAATGATGACACTTCCGTATAGAGGAATAATAACATCACTATAGGAATACAAACACTTATGTATATAGGAATAATACCATCTCTATAGGAGTAAAATATAAATATATGAAATACATTTTGAACTTACATATACATCAACAAATAGGAAACAAATTCCATCAATGTTGTCACTACATCAGTGACAACACTTGTTGTGCCTACCTTAGAACTGACCATCATGGTTGTACCCACCATTCAACCTACTATGTTGTAAGAAACTCCACATATGGATCTTACACTATAATCACAAGCTGATGGATGCGCTTCTTGTGGGAATCATACTCACATGATTCCCAAGGATATTATTACAATCGTACCTAATAGTGTCACTCCAAACCTCACTCTGGCACATACGCATACCTATGCCAGGGTCCCACACCCATCTTAATAATGTGGATACACTTCTCAATTCTCGTTTTAGTGTCCCATCCTACATGCCGAACAAGAATCCCAACTTGAACCTATGTGGATACAAGATCAACTTCCTCACCTAAGGGTATTCCTGCAATGATTACCCTGTTGACCAACGTGACTCTAGTCGACAAGGGTTCCACTTCACTGTCGACACATGCTGCAGTCTCCCTGGGCACTGGCCCGGGCAGGTTTTATCTTTCCCAACAACACCTGCAGAGTAGATGACGTCTCACCCGAGGCATTCAGGAAGAGCAAACAGAACCATGTTTCCATCGAGGAAGGAGGAGGGTTGTGGCTATATGAACTAACTCTATTGCAACACTAAACAGGGATCTCAAACATTTGACATGTATTCATAAAGCATTATTCAATCACAGCATTCATTCTCACAGCAGTAGTAACAGCAAAGCAACATTGCATCAAGGAAACATAGTATTATTCATAAAGTGCAACATTGCATTACCATAATCAAATATAAAGAACCTAGGAATTGCACCAGAACAATTCATCATATCATATTATCACTGCAAAACCTTATATATAATATCTCCTCAAAGATCAAGTCTCAGACATATCTCACAGATGCGCAGAAACAACCCAGATATGTGCTTCTCTTCACCTTCATTCCACTCTCTCTCCTCTCTTAATACCTATGACTCCTATCTATATATAGGATTCCGCCATTACAATGCTTGTCCACTTACTAACAATTTCCTAACCAACATTTGGACAAGTGACCCAATATCTAACTAACTTGTTACAAAATCGACCAAAAACCCGCATTCTGTGGTATAACTGACTCAACATTACATAATATGTGGTCCAAATGACCCAAAACCCGCATTCTGCGGTACAATTGACCCAAAACCCGCATTCTGCGGTACAATTGACCCAAAATACATAACTAATCTTCTGCTCATCACCATTTGCGTCATCTTCTCGCCATTTGCACCATCTTTTTCCTTGTCACAGCATTGAAGATGCTGCGATAGCACTCTACCAAACCGCTTGCCAATAGGCCCCCAACACAATATTTTGGATCGCCCTCGAGCCACGTCAACTGCTGGACATAGTACACGTTGTTGTTTTTACTTTGAAGTCCTTATATGGCTGTTCAACTGTTCTTGCTGTCTGGATCGCGCGGTGTTGTCCTGCTCCTTCTGCTACACTGATCATCATCTCGTGGTTATGTAAGTTTGACCAGAAAGTGGGCATCCCCTGACTTGCTATCATGTATGTCTCAAACTCATCTCCGGTCTTGAGGAATCTGATGTAGACTGAGGAGAAGCTTATGAACAATGCCGAGGTGTGAACCAGGCCAACGGCTCTGGCACATCTGTTTCAGACCAGTAAGCACAAGTTATAGGGACTGGTCCTACAACACATCATTTTTTTTATTTTTTTTAAATTTTTTATTTTTATGCGACTCAGGCATCGTGGTGTTCTAAGCCCACACAATAGGGCTTCAACCTATGACCATTTACCAGCTTGGGGAGCATCTCCCCATCCAACTGTTGCAACTGAATTTCTCATCCGGAAGTAATACTATTGATGCGATAGTTACCATGCCAATGCATCTGCAACTTCCTTGGATGTTTCATAAACTTGCTATCGTACAACAGCACCAAGTCGCCTAGCTGAAATTGTTTATTTTTTATGTGGAGATCATGCCATGCCTTTTGTCGATCCTTCTCGACCCCCTGTTGGAACCCAACGATGAAACGATCTTCTTCTAGCTCCACAAATTGTGCCAGACAATCATTTAATGCTGCGATATCATCCATGCCCGTGACAGCTGTAATTCATAGACTCAGAACAATATACTCCATTGGCATAATCGCTTCTTGTCCATACACCAACTTAAATGGTGTATGTCTTGCCAGCCGTTTACATGTGGTGCGATAGGCCCACAACACTGCGGGTATTTTGAGATCCCAGTTGTCGTGGTTCGCATTGCACACCTTTGTTAGTGCATGCTTTAATACCTTGTTAAAAGCCTCCACCGTGCCATTCGCCTGTGGATGATAGGGTGTACTCTTCGTATGCTGTATCTGTAACTCCTCCGTCAATGCACTGATGGTGTGATTAAGAAAGCGACTACCTTGATCACTCAGCAATATCTTGGGGCAGCCGAAGTGAGTGAAAATGTTATCAAACAAAAATCATACCACCGTAGCCGTGAAACAATCAACTACAGGTGTTGCTTCAGCCCATCGGGTCAAATACTCTGTCACCATGATGATATACCACACACCCATGTGTTTCCCTAGTGGATTGATCAATCCTACAAAATCCACAGCCCATTTGTCAAATGGATGCAATGTTATTTGAGGCATCATTATCGCGTTTGGATGGTTTTCCAGTTCGCTAACAAACATCGCAGGACCGTGCATCTGTCTCATCATTAGGCAGTGTAGGCCACCACAAACCTGCATGCAACACCTTCCTAGTCGTCGCCCGACTGCCATAGTGTCCTCCTACTACTCCTTCGTGTGCTTCATCCAGTATCGAGGCTTTCTCATGTGGCAAGACACATCTGTGCAATATCTCATCAGCGCCTAGTTTATACAACTCTCCTACGATGAGCTGGAAGTGTGCGGCCTTAACTACCATTTGCTTCTTATGACTGGTGGTGAACTCGTTTGGTTTAGTACTCGTTGTCAAAAACTGGATTATGTCATCAAAATAGTCATCAGCGATGCCAAACTTAAATAGTTGTGCATCTGGCAACCCGTCTTCAATATTGGTTGGTTCCTCCCCTATATCAATCCGCGATAGATGATCAGGACCGGCATTCAACCGGCCTGGATTCAGAATGACTTCAAAATCAAACTCCTGAAAAAAAAGTAGCCAGTGCCATATCTTCGCCCCAACACAAGCTTACTGGCTAGGTATTTCAACGCAGAATGGTCAGTGAACATTTTAAAGTGCACACACAACAAATAGTGCCTGAACTTCTGCAGCACATAGACCATTTCTAAACCCTCCGGCTTAGTGGTGGTGTAGTTGCGTTTGGCGGACGACAACTTCCGACTAGCGAAAGCAATGGGGTGATCAAGATCTCCTATGTCGAGCTGAGCCAATACTACTCCCAATGTGATCGATGAGGCATCGACATGTACATGGAACTCCTTACTCTAATCCAGAAATACTAGTATTGGTGCCGAAGCCATCTCCCTCTTCAGTGTGTTGAAACTGTCTTGCAATTCTGGATTCCATTGAAATAGCACATCTTTCTTCAGTAATTTCTCCATAGGGTTGGTAATCACTGCATATCCCTTGATGAACTTGCGATAATACCACGTATGCCCCAGAGTCGCTCGTAACTGCTTAACAGTGGTTGGTGGTTGCAAACTCAAAATGAGCGCAATCTTAGCTGGATCGACCAACAACCCTTGCTTGCACACAATATGTCTCAACAATATCCCAAATGGTTCACAACAAATATATTTCTTCAAGTTCAACGGTATCTGGTGCTGTCGGCAGTGCTCAAGCATTAACCACAGATTGGCCAGATGATCACAGATCAACCCATAAACTATCCAATCATCCATGTATACTTGCAAAAACTTCTGAATAAAGTCTTTAAATGCTGTAACAACGACCCGGGAGAATATCCCAAGTGCATTCTTCAACCCAAACGGAATTACAGTGTACTGAAAGTAGCCCCATTCAATAACAAAGGTTGTCTTATGGCGATCTTCTTTGGAAATGCGAATCTGATGGTAGCCAGAGAACCCATCGGTGAATGCGTACATCTCCTAGCTGCCCATCCCTTCAAGTACTTCGTCAGTAAATGGGGTTGGAAAAGGGTCATGCAAGTAGGCATCATTTAACTTCCTCAAGTCAACACAAATGTGTGCCTCACTGGTTTTCTTGTCCTGCCCCACCATAGGACTGATCCATTCGGACTCTTCCACTAGTTCAATAATACCAACATCCAACATCCGATCAAGTTCTGCCTTGACCTTTTCCTTATGTCACGGATTCAGCCGATAAGGTCACTGTCGGACTGGCTTAACATCTGGTTTTAAAGGAATCCTCATCTCCCCTAAATCACCCAAAATCCCCTTCATATCGGAAAACTTCGTAGGAAACAAGTCTTGAAACTCATGGAGTAAATCAATAACCTTACTCATCATCTCGTCGTCCCAATAGTGCGCAACATTTGCAAACTTGGGAGTGGCCTCTGTGCCGATATTGAGCTTACGAAGCTTCAATGGTTGACTAAACGGATTACTTGGCATAGCAAGTGGTACCACATCACGACTTCCTTCAGACTCGCGAATGTCGACATTCTAGGGATTGTCCTCATCCTCTGGCCCACCAGTGATGTTGAAGCACTCCATGAGAGACTGCATCTGATAGTATGTGTGCGGATCGACAGGGTAGGCCGTCGGAACAATCTGAAGTACCACATCGTGAACGAGCTGTAAGGCATTATTGACATCAGGGTTGGCATCCGCAAAAGTGAACATATGAGTGAAATAGATCGTCAACTTGCTCCATGTTGTAATTTCTCTATGCAACTCGGTTGCAGTATACCATGAGTGTGGCATCTCATCTGAGGTATGGATAAAAGCATGGACCCACTCATCTCTAGGTCGTGCTACCCATAATCCTTGGCATTCCATCACATGATCACTAGGATTCTTCCAGCCATCATACTTGCCAGTGTGATAAACCTCAGTATCACCGAACCGGACCATCATCAACCTTCGACACTGTGACCAACCATCAATGGATTTCTTGTGGGTTTCCCACCAGCATGCTGGAGCAGCCTTCAGTGCTTCTTCCAATGCCAGCAATTGCTGTGGTTCTGAGACTCGTTCTTCAAATTCCATCAAAAAGTTTGTTAAGCTAGGAAACCCCTCATATACTGGCAATGTGATTGTTTTTGTCCCAACATGACATAAAGATTGCGTAATTAAGCCACATTTTCAGAGCGACACTTCGTGCAAGCAGTTCTACCAATGTTCTAATGCATCATCAGAGTCGAAAGACACAAATCTCTCGCTGTGCCATCCCAGCTCACCATTGGCAGTAGGGTGAATATAGTCTTCAGAAATATTGAATGCATGGTCCCATCCAGTGGGATTGTCATTTTTTATAGGCTCAATGTATCGACGTCTTTCAGCCGGATCCAATGGTGCTATGACTCTGAAATCGTGATTCTCAAAGGTCATCATGCACCTCTTGAAATTGATTACAGCTCCACTATCATTAGCCCATCCAATCCCCAATAGCACAGGATAGGAGCTTCTTCCCTAAACCACTTCAATGACATCGAAGTCAGCATAAGTCTTCATGCCCTCAATATCGATCGTTAGCCACAGAACTCACCCAATGGGTGTTACTTTCATATGGTTAGCCAACCGGAGCTGCACAAGAGACCAACTCAATGGGGGACACCCCATTTTGTGCCACGCCTACTTGGTTAAGATGTTAACATCTGAACCAAGATCAAGAATAACTGAATCGACATCATAGTCACCAATCTGGATGTTCATTCTCATCTCCTTGCTAGTTTTCCGTCGTTGTAGAGAGTTTACTATCAACTCTTGATGTCCTTTCAAAAATCGCTGCAACCATCCCTCAATCTCAACTAGGGAAGCCAGATCCTGGTCCAATAATAGATAGCTCCCAAGAAACCTTTGCAATGTTCCCAATGGTGTCGACGGACTACCCTCCGATGTAGTGTCAAAGACAGGGGGCATATCGCAAACAACAACCTTACCACAGTATTTCTCCAAGGTACGACGCGCCTGAAGAAATGCCTCCCGTTCAGGATCTATGTCAAATGGTACCGTCTTCTAGCCTGCCAACTGAATCAGCAGTCGTGAGCTATCTTCCCCAGTCATTTTTCCTCCACAAGTTACAACATCCACCGAAGCATCTTGTGGTCGCGGTTCTACAAAAATTATCGCAATATTTGCACCCTATATCTGAGTCTGCTGTAGATTCCCCTGTGGGTTTACATTTTGATTTGCATTCTGATTCGGTCACGGGGCTTGGTTCTGCACTGGTTGATGTACTTGGTTCTGGACTATTTGTTGTACTTGGTTCTGGACTAGTTGCTACGGCTGGGTCTGATTCTGTATCTGCGGAGCCTTCCTAACCTGCCATCATGCAATCAACTATGGACAATTCTCAACTATATGATCATTAACAAAATAGAACGTACACTAATTCTATAGAAGTGGATAGTCTCATTGATAATGCCCCCACACCGCACAGTGATAGCATTGAACAAGTCCACGGCCACCTCATCCTCTTCCACGACCAAATCCTCCACCACATCCGCCCCAGTATCCTCCTCGAAATCTGCCCTACTGTTGTGTTGATGCCCCAGATATCGTAGCATCAATCAGAAAGGGATTCTCCCCGAGAGACGGTCCCAATTAGACTATCTCCCGTTTGGTGTAGGGAATCCGTCCGGTTAGCGGTTCCGGCAACCGTGGTTTTGGACTTTAAATCCGATTTTACCGGTTATGGCCCGATCCACCTTTCTTTTGGATTTTATGTGTTTTATATGAGATGCACATGCCTAAATTATACTTAGTCTAAATGCAACTGAAACAGATTTAAATTTAGAAACAGGAACACATCTACCTATCCCTGCAGGGGAACACGCTTAAGGGGAGAGCAATCAGCTGTAACAGATATCATAAGCAACGAACAGATAACTATTATTTCTCACGGTCAAAGCTACAGCAAGATGAGGATCTTGAGAAGATAGCTTCTCATTTAAAATGGAACGCATCTGTTGCTCAGAAAAAAAAAACAGAGAAAAGCTACAGGATTAAGGAAACAGATCTACACTGAACCTACAGAACGAATTTATTGCTTATGAACAGAAGAAATCAAAATTGTTTGATCTAAGTAACAAGAATAAAGAAACAGCTCTAGATAGAACGAAACTGGAATTAAACTAAAAGATCCCTGCAAGGAGCAATTAAAAGCATGAACAATGAGCCATACGAATTATCCTGAAGAAAGAACAGTTAGCCATTCGTTCTAGAAGAAAAATCTACAGCAATGGTAAAAGTATCAGCAGGTAGCTCCTGATTTAATATGGAACGCATTCATTGTCCATGAAATAGAGAGAACGCATGCATAGATAAGAGCAAAATCATTAATACAAAGAAATAATTCAGAAGTCAAGAATGATCTCACATTGCAGAATTGCAGTCATTAGAATAGTCCAACATACAGCAACCCAACATTCCAAGCAAAACGTCCATCTCCTGTGGCTTCTATTAGAAAATTCAATTTACAGAGCCGATACAAGATAGCTCATATCATTCGCCCAAAATTTTCATTCCCTGCCAAAAGTCCCCTCTCTCTTCTAATCTCTTCTAGCTCCTATTTATAGTTACAAATTTGCCCTCTGGGCTGACACCTAGCATTCCCCCTCTGTCTTTTACAGGAATTTCTACTAAAATCGACTACCAAAATGGCCATTCCTTTTACAAAAATGTTTTGACAAAATTAGGGACAGCTGTCCCATGGCTTAAGCCTTACATGTTCAAAATGTACATAACAGAAAATTTATTAACATCCGAGCGTTCCCTGCTGGGCACGTGTCTGTCTGAAGGGAGTCGTCCAGCTGAATTCGGTTTGCTTCATTCCTGTGCGTGAGCTTCCGATGGCAAAGGGTCGCCCAAATTGATTGTCACTGGTGCTTCCTGGGAAGAGGACCTCGAATCCCCTGCTGATGCTGCTCTTAATTGGGAAGGGGGAACGGGACTGGCCAAATTTTCTGCCATTGCTGGGGAAGATGCTGCTGGGAGCGGGGCTGCCGGATCCACTGATGTTTCTGCTGCTGCTGCAGCTTTCCTGACCTCCTCTTCTATGTAGCTGTGCCACACACCTGTATCCCTTATGATTATGTTTGCTGCAGCAGGAAACAGGATTTTCTGAGAAGTTACATTCTTCCCGAGCTCTATTTTAATGCTTTGTACTCCCGCTTCAGCAACTTGATATGTTTCCTTCAACAGATGATTGTGAAGTGTTGATGAACCGATGTAATGTTGGAGATCATCCATGGCAAGAACATCAATGCTTTTTACATACTCCATCTGGACGCCTAGCTCTTCTTTTAGTTGAGATAACCGCTGCTCCTTTCCCGGGAAATCTTCTAGGGTCTGAGGGAAACTCAATGAGCAGTTATCGTGGACTCCTTTGAGCTTTTGGTACAGGTTGTTGATTCTCTCTGTGGTCTTCTGCACACTGGCCATCAGCTTATTGGCATAGTTCCGGCCAAACTCCAACAAGGCTATATCTTCATTAAAATCTTCCACTGTCTTAAAAGGAAGATGAGGGGGAAAACCTCCTTTCCCTTCCCTCCATGCCATCTGACTTATGACATTTGCTTTGACACGGGTATTCTTAGCCTTGAGCCTGTGGGCTTCCGCATTAACCTCCTTTAGCCTGACCGTCATGGCCTTGAGTTTGCATACCTCATCAGTGATTAGCTCTTGAGAGCCATGCACTTGCTGTAGTATATTGCATGACAGCTCGTGGAAGGGGGACATATCCAAGGTTCTGCTTTCCGCTTGCTCTAAACGTTCAGTTAATGCCTGCTTGTCTGTTTCTAGCTGGGAAGCCTTTTCTTCTGCTCCATTCTTCTCCGCTTCTGCAATCATTATCTGGAGTGCTAGCTGGTCCTTTTCCTCCTCCAGGTAGCTGTACTTATTCGCCAACTCCTTATGCTCGGCGTACAAGCAATTGTATTTATTCACTATCAGGTCTCTCTGGGCTTGCTCATTAGCCACATTTCGTTGCAAGGTACGTGCTCTTTTCTTTGTCAATATATTTTCTTTGACTATAACCCCTACATTGGCAAATGATGCTTGTGCTGTTGCTATAACTGCGGAGGCCATGGCAATGGGATCCGCATCTGTGTTCTGCATGACAGCGACCTCTCGGTGAGTAACTATGTCGTCATGGAAGGGACTTTTAATCCTCTCTTCTGATTGGAGGACCATTGTTTTTCTTTTCTTATCATAGACAAACTCATTCCATTTGGACACCGTACGCTTCCCAGATGGAGTGTACGGTACAATTGGTCGGTTTATGATGTCTATGTCTTCTTCCATAGGTGGGGTCCGGACTTCCTGAGCGGGGTCTGTCCCTTCCTTTTGGGTACTAGAGCCACCTGCCTGAGAGGTGTCTATCTCCATGTCCTGCGCACCGGACCCACCTGTTTCGGTATTTTCCCTTGTCCTCAATTCTTCTTCCGCCTTCTTCCTTGCTTCAGCTCGCTCAATTTCTGCTTCTTTCTGCTTTTGGGCTTTCTCAGCCTCCTTCCGCAGTCTTTCATTCTCAGCCTCTTGTAGCTTTCTTGCCTCCTCGGCTTCCTTTTGCAACCTTGCCTCTTCTCTTAATCTGAGCTCTTCCTGAGCTCGGGCATCCTTGGCTTCTTTCTCCTTTTGCTGGATGGTCTTCTGGGTTTTGGTTGAGCTAGAGCTCGCTCCAGTACTTTGGCGACAGATCCGTAGCTCAGCCATGTTGCTGATGCCTCTGAAAGCTTCCTCCTCGGCATCGGGGTAGTGGGAATATTCGAAGTTCGCATAGTTCCCCTTGCAATGCTTGGCCACTTTACCCTTTCTGTCGTTCCTGTGGAAGATGACCTCACCGAAATGGAAGGCCCTCAACTCTTGAACAAATTCATCGGCAGAGGCCACCCCTGAAAACTTGTAAGCACCTATGCAGAAAGGTAGGGGGGGAAAGGAAGCCTTGTGTAGCTTGTGGAGGAATGCTCCAATCCCATCCAAGAAGAGTTGTCTTACTGCTTCCTTGAGCACCACATAGTCTGTGGCATACTGCGGCAATATGTATGGGGGCTTAGTCCCTCCGAACATTCTCAAGTAGGTACCTTGTTCTGAAAAGTAGAAATCCCCATAATCCTCAAGGACTTCCAAAGCGTTTTGGGACAGGCAACTTGGTTCTTCCTTGAACATTTTCTCGTATAGGGGCATGATGAACCCCTCACAAATGAGTTTGTAGCTGGGCTTGTAATTCTGAGCCCACAACATCTTGAATGCAGTGTAGACCGGGGCTGTGGCCCTATCCCATGTACACCCCAATCCGGGGAACTCTATCTTGGCCAAGATACAATCTATCAGGTATGAGGACATGAAGAATTCAGCCTTCTTCGAGGCCAGCCCGGGATTAGCAGCACTTATCATTGAGGCCAGACTATCTGACAAGATGGTGGCCCAGTCAAACACTGTCCCCTTAAATGCCACATAGTGAATGATAGGGACCCACTGAATCTTGTATACTGTGCCATCGGGCATGCCGAAGATTCTACACAGCATCAGGGCGATCAACCTATAAGGAGCTCTTAGATTCTGTACGTCATACTCCTCCCTCTCTTTCTTCCTCAAATGTTTCCCTTGCACCAGTAGCTTTTTGGCCATCTCGACATTGTCCATCTGGCTTAACCATTCATCGGTCAGAGCTTGCTGGACACGGGGAAACCTGTAGGCTGCCGCCAGATACGCGGGTTGAAATGAGGCGATAGCCATGTTCCCGCTATCATTTATCACTCTCCCATCAGCATCTGCATGTTGGAGTATCCACCCGATCACTTCAGCACAGGGGAACAGCTCAGGGCGGGTAGCGGCTCTAGTTATGCCTGAGGCTCTGATATTTTGATAGATCGGTGCCTCCTCCAGCAACATATCTGGGATCTCTTGGTCCCTGATCATTCTGTATATGTCATCCCATCTGATTTCTGGAGGGACACCAGTGGTGCACCTGGTGTCTTGGAGCGAGGTTTCAATCTTAGGAGGAGCAGGTTTCTTTTCTGTCATCCTCGCCTTCTTCTTACTGGGTTTCGGCATATTGAATTATCCCTGATAACATCCATATACAATTCATCATGAGTTTGAGCAACAGGTTGTATGGTTTCAGCAGAGAGCAACATTGTCTTAATGAGATAAATCAACGAAGCATATATATAGGAAGTAAAACATTATTTCAATTATAAGACACACATTGAAACATTTGAAGCTCTTAAAAAGATGAGTGCGGGATAAGCTATGTTGCGGACGCTATTGGTCTTATTGGACCGATAGGTGATTCGCGGAAGCAATCGGCTTCCGGTTCCGCCTCGCGGAAGGAGAGGTCTTTCGCTATGGCTGCGGTTGGAGAGGTCGAAGGCGGGGAAGAGGCGGGTTGACTCGGTGAGGGCTATGGATGCTATCGTCACACGCGGCCACTTGCCGAGTCACTACGGGAGGCTTTAGTCTGAGCGAAGGTAACAGTGCCGGGGACAAACTGACGGGGAGAGCTAGGGCGGCTTCAAGTTTCGACTTTCGTAGCTTAACCGCTTACGGGTTTCGGCTTCGCGTGTAGGGACTGGGGTTTATGGAAAAGGGCCCAGGGTTCACGGTCAGGGACATGGAAAGCCTATAGGGTTTTGTCAACTTAACCCACGACGAGGGGCGCGGCCCGGGGTTTAAAACAAAACAGGGCATGGTTAACCGCCCACACCCACCAAAATAAAATATAACGCTTTCACGAAGGCCTAAAATGATTTTGTAAAACGGAAACTCCGTTCACTGTACCTGACGGGCAAAACATAGCCCTTGACGGGTGTTTTGCCCGTCACAATCCCACTAAAACCCATTATTTTCCCCAAAAGGACAATTCAGTGGTGGAAATCAGAGTTAAGATCCTACCTGGCACCGTGGGGATTGCTTGAGCAAGGTGGCTGCGAGCACGGATGCGCGAGGTGAGCTGGAGCGATTTGCACGGTATCACACGTCGCTGGCCGGTTCAAAACAATGGTGCATTGGTCGAGCCCCCCCGCGGTATATTTTATAAAGAATGGCACGTGTGAGCACTTAATTGGGTAGGTGGCGTTGTTAAAGCGGGGTTTAAATTCGCCGCGCGTAGCGGTCACGTCAAAGCACCTCGGTTTCCGTGCGACCGTCACTTGCGGGGCCAGTTTGCGAATTGCATCCGCCGTTGCGGAAGGGTTCAGTGAAAGCTTCCGACGTTTCGGGGCTTAATGCGGAAAGGAAACTTGAAGCCTTCCGCGAGAGACCGTCGTGTAGCGGACGGGTAACGCCAAAGCTTCCGCTTTTTCGGAACGATATAGCGAATGCTCCCGGTATTTTCGGAAGACTTTTGCGAAAGCTTCCGTGGTCCAGAATTTCAAAGTTTCGTTGATTTTTTCGGGAAGGTTCGGCGAAGGCTCCCGTTGGTTTCGGAAAGCTTTTGGGAAAGGCTTCCGCCATTTCGGAAGCAAAACTTATATTTTCCGCAAATTCGCCCGGGATCGTTTCGGAGTCCTTTCGCCGAACGGGGTAAGCGATTGGCCTCCGCTGTTTCGGAAGGGTAGCCCGGAGGCTTCCGCGTTTCGGGAGCAAAAGCTGAAGGCTTCCGCGACAGCTTCTTGAGAAAATTCTAAGTCTTTTCATGGTTTCGGAAGGCAATCGTGAATTTCTCCGCGGGACTTATCCAAATGGCTTCCGCCGTTTCGGGACGTTTTCATGAATTCCCCCGCCGTTGCGGAAGGGTTTCATAAAACGTTCCCGCTTATTTTCTTTTGGAAAGATACCGCGGCGGCTTCCGCTGTTTCGGAAGGGTTCCTTGAATTCCCCCGCCGTTGCGGAAGGATTTTACGAGGGCTCCCGCGGTTGCGGAAGGGTTCCCTGAAAACTCCCGCCGTTTCGGGTGGGCTCACTTAAACTCCCGTCGTTGCGGAAGGTTGAAACTAAACATTCTCTAAGTCCTTTGTTCCCGCAGTCTTCTCATCGAAAGAAAATCTAAGTCCTTTTCGGGAGACTAAGGTGAATGAGCCCCGCCATTTCGGGAGGTTCGAGTGAAAGGCTCCGCCGTTTCGGGAACTAAGTTGTTTCGGAGCTTGAACCGTTCCGCAGAAGCAACGATTGAAAATTTTCCAAGTGCTTTTACTTCGGAAGAAAATGATGAACTGCTTTGTGTTATTTCGGCGAGTTTATCCGAATGGCTTCCGCCGTTTCGGAAGACAGAGCTGAATTGTTCCGCCGTTTCGGATGGCTTTGTTGAATTCTTTGCCGTTTCGGGAGAACAACGCGAACCTTTCCGTGGTCGCGGAAGACTTGATCGAAAGCTTCCGCCGTTTCGGGTGGTTTTGCCCAATGGCTCCCGCGGATTTTGACAAAGGAAATCTAGGTCCTCCTCTCGGAAAGGTTGGACGTTTGACTCCCGCTGTTTCGGGACAAAGTCCGGATTACTTCAAAAACGTTTGGGCAAAACTAAGTCATCTTTTGGCTTAATGGGGAGAACATGGACGGATTGACGGCAAGCAGCTCAGCAGGGAAGGAAAATTTTATGTTGAAAACAGAGCGGACGCCTGGGATGTCTTCTCAAACAGACTTTGTACGAAAAAAAACAGGAGGGGCCCCAACATGTACAAAATTTTGGGGAGGGGTGTTACTGCAACAACATGTTGGTACTGTGGCTGCATAGGATTCTGTTGCATGCCTTGGCCTTGTGGTGCATATTGCGGTTGCTAGACGTACTGTGGCTGTTGCAGAGCCACTTGCATTGGAGCATATTGCGGCATGAACTGCAAGCTTTTTTGCTGCGGTACAAACTGCATCTACGGTTGAGGTGGTGGCTAGACTACCTACGGTTGCAGTTGTGGTTTTTGTACAACATGTGATCATCCTTGACGTAGAATGCATCACACATTCTTTCTTGTAGCAACCCATATGCATGGCAATCTTTGTCATCGTGACCCACCAACTTGCAAAATGTGCAATAAAGATTTCTCGGGGCTGTGACCATTTTCTACATATAAGGGCAATTATCGTGACTGTGGCCAAATGCGACACCACGGCATGCTATGGCCATTCAATGGGTTTGGCGCACCTGACAGCAAATAATTATGGAAATCCAGGCAATTGTCCTTCGTATGCCCTTCCCCCCGGCATCGTGTCCACCACACTTCATCATGCTGCTCCTTACTCTTATTCAAATCTTGTAACTATATAGTCAAGTTAGTGAGCTATGTTTGTATTTGCGACATCCCAGCTGCATTATCTCCAATCGATGACACCTCTAATCGCATTGCAATCTCTAGAGCTTCACTGGGTGTCGAGATGTTTTGATGCATCAGCGGTAGCCGAATTTGCGGGAGCAATGCCACAATAACCCACTCTTTATGTTGGAAGGTGCTCATATCTAAACTAACCTTTGCCATCAGCGTCTTGAATCGCTAGTCAAAATCCCATACTGTCTCATTAGGACACTGCTTAATTTCCTTCAATTCTGTGATGTATTGAGCTTCGAACTTGGGCCGTCTAAATTCAGCAATCAGCCCATCCTGAATCTCATCCAGTGACTTCTCTAGGGCTCCCGTGGGGACTAAGACAAACTTCATGAACCAATCTAATGCACGACCTCGCAGAGTCGTGGTTAACTGTCCTTTCTTAGCATTAGCATCAGTCATCTATTTCATGGTCCAGACCACTTCACACAAAACCAATACTATTCTTGGTTGTTTGTCGCACTTCCGTGGAACAATGGTAACTTAGCATCATTGCCGGCCATTCCGAGCTTCCTTCCTCCTTTCCCTGTGCTACTACCAATTAACTTCTTTGGAATTGATGAACTTGGCAGTGTCGAAGTGGTATTTCTTGTTGTTTGTGAGACAGTGAGCAGAGGTGTGGGTACGTTGGTGCCAGGGTTTGGTCTTGCCTCTATCCTAGTCGTATCCTGGTCATCCCTTTCAGGACTGTGAGGTTGCTTTGTCCCATGTGGTCCTCCTTCGCGGTTTTTCGGTTCGATCGCAGCAGGACCTTCTCCTGTCCTCTGCCTCTTTTCCTGTCGAAACCTCGCTCCTCCTCTTGTAAGACCACTTTCTTCCTCAGCTTCACTCACAGTCTCCTCATTGTCTGCACCCATCTACTCCTTACCATTCCATGTACCGTTCCCCAACAGTCGTGGTACCCACGGCCTTCGCCCACCAGGCTCTCTACTGATCAATATGCATCTTCAATATACCCTTTTCGCAGATTAGCATTTTAATCGATAGTTGAAGTGACAACATAAACCTTCCCCTTGGTTCGCAGAAGAAATATCTTTCAGCTTCACTATAGGATTTCTGTGTGTCAACTACAAATTCAATGATATATCCCTCCAAGATGCTATCGAGCCAAACTTCGACAGCCCGCGATGCCTTACTATCGACTTCCTGCAACTCCTGAATCAATTCTGGGGTCCAAGCCATCGGCTCACCACCCTGGAAATTCCTCTTCTGGAAGGTCAGCTTTGACAACCATTCATACAGGATGACTGGGAATTCACAGAAAAACCATTCATGCGGACCGTCGTGAATATATTTTCCCACCCAGTGATCTATTGTCAGTCGTGTCTTCCAGCTTTCTTCTTCAGCAAACTCCTGAAACTTCTGATCAAACCAGCTCTATATCTCTGGCTTTGTCGGGTGCCACAACATGTCCTCCTTTCACTCTTCACACGGTCCCAGCAACGGAACCAATTGTTGACCAACGCGACTCCAGTCGACTGGGGTTCCACTTCACTGTCGACACATGCCACAGTTTCCATGGGAACCGGCCTAGGTAGGTTTTATCCCACCCAGCAACACCTGCTGAGCAAATGAGGTCTCACCCAAGCCGTCCAGGAATAGCAGACAGAACCATGTTTCCGCCGAGGAAGGAGGAGGGTTGTGGCTATATGAACTAACTCTATTGCAACACTAAACCGAGATCTCAAACATTTGACATGTATTCATAACGCATTATTCAATCACAACATTCATTCTCATAGCAGTAGTAACAGTAAAGCAACATCGCATCAAGGAAACATAGTGTTATTCATGAAGTGCGACATTGCATTACCATAAACAAACAAAAAGAACCTAGGAATTGCACCAGAACAGTTTCATCATATCATATTATCACTACAAAACCTTAGATACAATATCTCCTCAAAGATCAGGTTTCGACCATATCTCACAGATGCGGAGAAACAAACCAGACATGTGCTTCTCTTCACCTTCATTCCACTCTCTCTCCCCTCTTAATACCTATGATTCTTGTCTATATATAGGCTTCTACCATTAGAATGCTTTTCCACTTACTAACAATTTCCTAACCGACATTTGGACAAGTGACCCAATATCTAACTAACTTGTTACCAAACCGACCAAAAACCTGCATTCTGTGGTATAACTGACCCAACATTACATAATATGTGGTCCAAATGACCCAAAACCCGCATTCCGCGGTACAATTGACCCAAAATACATAACTAATCTTCCACTTATTGCTATTCATGTCATCTTCTCGCCATTCGCTCCATCTTTTTCCTTGTCGTAGAATCGAAGATGCTGTGACAACACTCTACCAAACCGCCTGCCAACATACCCATTGAGGAAATCATTTCTCCTCCACTAGATACCATAGAGAACATATCATCCTTGGCCATCGTAATTACCAGTGATGATTCATCATGCTCCACCAATGGTAAAAGTGGGCACATCTCCCTTGCCCACAACTAAGTCCAAGGCACTGTGTATGAATCACGCATGTTCTATATGTTCTCAGTATGGGTACTATATGCACCATTACCTAGAACTCCCTCGATATTAGGAGGAATTATAAACCATTCTCCTCAATCAGGTGATGATTGAGGAAACTACCTCCTTATCCCATCAATCCACATCTATTAATGTGACCACCACATCAATGACAACGTCCTTTACTTCTCCCAAAAAATTTGTAGTAGTTGTAGAACCCGTGGTAGAGGTGACAATGTCGCAAAACCCATCCAAACTTACGACAAGGTTGCCACATGATGAATGCTTTTCCTGTGGGAATTTCTCCCACATGCTTCCCCCTAGTACCGTAGATTTCATAATGGAGAAAATCAACTTCCAGAAAGTCGAAGAACACTTTTCTCCACGGGTACCACGACCTTATCGATCTTATGGAGAGACCCCCCAATCCTCATTTTAGTGCCCCATTTTGCACGTTGAATGAGAAGCTTGTATCGAATTAATCAGACTACAAGACTAATTACAACCCTCTATATAACTTCACAAATATTACAACCCAAGGAAGTAATAACTACCTTACCAAATACCGTCGATGTTGAATATCCTTTAGTCGGTGTCCTCACTTGCAGTGATCCCTTGTCTTCCAATGAAGATGGAGACCTCCTACAGGCACTTCCAAAATAATTAAAAATCAATAGGGTGTTTACTCCTGCAACACAAAAAAGAAATGTAACACCAACTGTTGATATTTTTATTTGTGTTAAAAAAAAATAGTTTCTTTTCACATTATCTTGAATTAGAAAGTAAAATATATCTCTTCTTAAATGCAAATGGCCTCCCAGTCATACATCTACATAGGATATGCAAATTGTGCCAATCTATGGTCCAAACATCCAACATCTACTACCTGGGCTATATTTTCCGCCTCCCATATACTTCACCACACTGGCGGAGTTTGCTTGGGGTCACATGCAAACAACTAAGCAAAATATGATGTCGTAATAGGTCTTTTAAGCGATGCCCTGCACCTGAGCATTCACCATCTACAAGCGCATCTTGATTGACAACTTGTCGTATCGCAGTTGAATAATGTAATTTGTGTCTGCAACTCAGTCCTATTCTGAATGTTTCTTTGCGTGCGCCTTCTTATCAAACATTTTGAAACCATTACTTTCACACATATACTGAGAAATGCTAATGCATTCACTAAATCCATCTCTAATGAGGTGTTGAATTGCCACCTGGTACATAACCCGACTACATAGCCCTATATATCAAGCATACATAAATATTTCTATGTGTTTCACCTATGTCTACACATACATGTATATCATCATCATAAGTCCTAAGTCAATAAATAATTCCCAACACAAATATGTTAGTGTCAACTAGTACATATGCATCATATCAACTTATAGGAAACATAAAGCAAAGTATACATACATCACATATGTAAAGAGATGCATGCATCATGTGCCACAAAAAATTGTATATATATCATCAAAATATGTGTGTAATATACAAAATATCCTTATGGGGGATACATTAAATACAACTCGCCTCCCATATTCTCAAAAAAAATAGTATACAACCTAGGGCTCATAACCCTATAAAAAAATCAAGCTTCCCCACCAGCTGGTGGATCTCGGGGTCCCAAAATGACCAATGGCCACACAACCTCCCCTCCTGTTGCCTCTCGTCCATGTCGTGGTGGAGAGGCTACACCTCCCTGCACCTCTCATGCCACATGGAACGCCATAGCTACTCGCCGCATGATGTGCCTCCAATCCAGACAAAAATCAGCTTGTAAGTGAAGTGTCAGGTCCAGCTCATTATCCTTGAGGTCAAGAGAACGCTGGTCATCAAACCCAGTAGAAAACCCACCAATCCACCACTCCAAGTCCGCAAGAATAACTATCATCCTATCCCCAACAGCTACCCCACTCACAAAAGCTCCTCTGACCCCTACTCCTCCTACCCCAACAACCTCACCCTCAGCTGCACGAGCTCCACCGATGTCCTACCCAACCCCAATGATAGGACGATCTCTTCTGGATCGTGGTTGGAGAGGTATCCTCACAAGACCTATATCTACATCATAGAGGAGTAAACCATCATCAGTACCTCATAAACATGTATATCATAAATATGTAGAAATACATGTATGTACAAATATATATGCAAAATAGTACAAAAAATTAAAAAAATACCTGTATTATCTAAACCCCCAAGGGGGACGGGAAGTTCCAAATCCCACCAGTAGTCCATCTCCTTCTACGGATACCACTCCATCTGGCCAATATGTACCTCTAAGACATCTAACACCTGGGGCATATAATAAGCCCCCACAGGCCTGTCACCACTATGAGACGTAATGCGTCCCTAGTACACCATCTGAGGCTCATGTGTCCCCCTTGGTTGAATACTACCTATGGCCTCGATGAATGGTAGCACTTGAAGAAATAAGAGCACAATACACTACCATAGAAGAATGTGCTCGGAGCCCCACCCTTATGTAGGTACGACATCTATCGGATCATGGACTGCAGCAACAACAAACCCCATGCCACTGTTCAACCAACCAAAACTCTCTCCACCAGCTAGAGCTAGGTTGGGGGATGTCTCTCTCAGTACTTGCACTATGGCTATGACAATATACTGCACTGAAAGACCCCTCAGATGGATCATCAAAACTCGACCAGAGTTCACAGAACTCTAGTCACCGTCACAAAAATGATCCACTAGAGTGTGGATCGTATCTCCCACCATCTATGGAGGGAAGGGATCTCTCACCCCCCAGTGGTTCAACCCCATCAAAAAGTATATATCATGAGTCATGATGCTGAGGTATTCCTCTCCAACCCTAAAAACACCTTGGTTCGGGACCCGCATATCGAGCAATATCCATAACAGATAATCTGAAGAGCACATCAAGAGGAACTTGAAAAACTTCAAGATCCCTGTGTCTCGGAGAGCCTGTTTCACATGCAGGCCTCCCAACACTAAGTCCTAGAGAGTATCATACTCCCTCTGTCTCCACTCAACATCCCTCACATGATCTATGAGTAGCATGCAACAACCTGCACAAGGACAATGACCACCCATTAGACATGAAAAATCATAAAAAATTCAGCGTGACCTTCCCTAAAAAGGTCTAAATGTAGCACGACTATCTATAAGATATTAGTGCTCAATGTAGTTAAACCATCGTTCGACCATGTGGAACTAGTGTATGATATTTTTACTACTCGGTCGTGCTGGTAGCACGATGTAACATCCTAAAATCCTAGTCACTTTTAAAAGGAAATGGGGAGATTTTTTGTTTTGTTTTTAAATCCACATACTATCAATATCCATACAATCATCAATTCACTTACCAAGGTGAATAACATATAGACAATCAGATACATAGCAGATGCTAAGTAGAAAATCACTTTCAACTTCGAGTATAAACCGGGGTAAGAAATACCACACAATTTTGAACTTGGTGCAACATAGAAGAACATTCCTTCTATACAATAAGTTAGCTTCATAACTCGATGTTATCTTTAGCACACCAATCTCAACTAGAGTCATTTAACATCCGAAGCATGCCTATGTACCACAAGTCTCATATAATTATAAACCAAGATATGCACCTATCTTTCCATGTAATGGCGTGCAATACATTATATAAATTGACAAAAGATACATCACGGTGTGACTAGTTGTAGAGTAATGAATCATTTCGATACTCGCACATACTTGGTAATTATAACATTAAATGCAACAACATACAAATATACATCTATTTGTTAGATTGCATTTCATGCAAAGATACTCATTCAATGAGTTACATACTCAATCGACCCTTACATAGCTTGTCGACACATCTTTAATGCATAATGGAAAACCTTTTCGAACACATAAATATGCAAAACCAATAATACTCAACATCATGGTGTCATAATTTCATTAACAAGAAATTCAACTAACCATTAAATGTAAATGTGCTATAAATCTAACCATAAGTAAACAAAGACAAAGTCACACATCTATATAACAATATAAGAACATGTCAAGTTCTTCTCTTACACCTAGTACATACTAAGTCAACCATAAACTATGTCAAAAGGTGTAATAATAACCTTAGGATGATGTGGCTAGGTTATAATGGCTATTCTCTTTTACATCAATCACAAAATGTATACGGACATGTTCCTTTCACACATACTCTTGCATAGATCATTATCAAATGCAAATTGATCTAAGGTAATGTCTCATTCATAGTCCACATAAGATTTTACACATTTAATTCCCAATGTACAAGAATCTTAGCATTTCTTCTATTGCAATCACAAACACATGCGTGCACATTAAACATCATCTATACTATATGTTTTCACATCAAAAGCAGGGAATTATAAAACCTTAAGCATGTGTAAGATACTATTTCTCCCTAGAGTTAGCATCATACAAAAATCTATTTTGCAACAAAAGGTAGCTTCGATATCATGGCCATCCAACCATCAACTTTACATGAATACATGAATAAGTAAACATAATATTTACTTGCATTAATAGAATACAATCAAAGATACGATTAGATGAATTAATAGACATATATCAACGAGTATGATAACTTTACAAGCATAACTTTTCTTACCAACTCGGTAGAACTGAAGAAGGGATATTCCTTCCATCATCTTATTCCTGTATTCATCATTCATTCTTACAACATGCATTAGTACATTAAGATATAATCCAACAACTCTAGATGTCATCTCATAAATCATGATACATTAAATTGAAATACAAGCATAAACATTTTTCAAGGGAGAATATTGTGGGCAATGCAATGCTCCAACCAACTGTAGGCTCTTCGACGGCATATACTCAGTCCATCCGAAGGCCACCCCTGAGATGGGCATGGTGATCCACAAATAGGGTAGTGTTAGGAACCCATGTCAACCCTTTTCTTTACTTTGTTAGTATATTTTTGTTCGACGCATATGCTTTGTAATTTGTCCCGTAGTAATTGTTGATCCATAGTTTGTGTTATTGTTGTTGGGCACATATGCTTTGTAAGTCGCCTGTAGTATTTGTTGATCCATAGTTTGTATTGGCCCATGGTTTTGACCCATAGTATTGGTGCCTAGATTTAGTATATAAGTGTGTGTTGAGGCCAATGAAGGCACCATGAAGTTATTTGTATGGAGCTTACTGAAAGAAGTTTGCCCCCTCGAAGTGGCCCGTGATCAATAAAATTATTCTGTGATCCAATATATTATGCATTTTATCAATTAATTGTTGTAGGTTCCTAACATCTGGTATCAGAGGACTTTCTTGGGCTCATTGGGTGAAATTTCTGTCAAACTTTTTTTCACATCTGTTGCAGGTTCGGATCTGGGAATAATCCATATCCTCTTAACTGTGGGAAGTACTTGGACATAAGCCCTAAAACTCATTGTGAGGAGTACCACATGAACCCAAAAGTAGATAGCCCATTGAGAGGACCTGCCAACGAAAAGGGCAACGACCCCTACCTGATTGACTAGTTCCCACCTGTGAGGTAAACCAAGAGCTATTGTTTGTGGCAAAGCGGTTATCAGTTTTACCTGAGCCCTGGAGTGAGGGGTAATGCCCCAATATGCAAGCCGTCATGTAGCATTGGTGGCTGAGTGAATCCCCTGAACCGTAAGGAAGCCGAGCATACCTAGGGTCCATATCTATTTTCAGCTGCAAAATCGCAGATTTCCTCGGTCCAGAACTATTGTCGGCCAGTTCCACACCATTGCAGATCCATCTATTGCCGATCACTTCAGCGCCGTTGCATATCCCTCTATTTTCGATCACTTCCGTGTCATTGAAGATCTATCTGTTTCCGATCCCTTCTGTTTTTTCACCATATCTCCCTTGTTTTCACTCTATTTCCCTTGAAACTTTCTTGACACCCCTGTAATCCCATTTTGCATATTTCATTCCTGAGGACCCTATCCCAAATTCCACTTTCCAAAGCCAGAAATCTCACATTTGTCTATTTTTAGGGTTTGCCATAACTTCTTCTACTTTCACCCAATCGCATTCAAAGTTTACCACAGAGTTCCTTTCCTAATTCTGCTTCTTTGTCCCTCTCTGCCAAATATTCTCATTCTTTCACCCCACTTCTGAAATCCACCTTTTCTGCCTCCCTATCCATTCGACAGTAACCAAAACCTATTAAAACCCAAATTACCCTTCAGATGTTTTCCCAAATCCAGATTTTCATTTACTGAAACTGTTTCTGTTTTTGTTTTTCAACCCACTCAAAAAAAAAAAAAACTCCTAGTTATGGTTGTCGCTCGCACAGGAGCAAAAACAATGGAGGAAGCACTTGCAGCCATCCAAGCCAAAATCCAGGATCTAGTTGAAAAATTTCTCAACCTACATCTTGACCATTCAGCCATGAACAACAAACGACAGTCCGAGTCTTCATCAAACAATGGGTTCTCTTCTTCAAGCAATTTTCATGGTCCAAAGTTTGATTTTCCTCGCTTCAATGGTACTGATCTGATTGGATGGATCTATCATGCAGAACAATATTTCAGTATGCATAATACTTTTGATGTCAACAAAGTTCCACTTGCATCGTTTCATTTGGAACATGAAGCTCTTCAATGGTACCGTTGGTATGTCAAGGCTCATGAAGAGCCAAAATGGCCAGATTTTTGCCAACATTTTTTGCAACGATTTGGTCCTAGTGCTTTTGATGACTTCACAGGAGTCCTCTCTAAACATCGCCAAATTGACACTGTGAGAGAGTATCAAACCAAATTTAAGAAACTAGCCAACCATACCGAAGGATTTCCTGATGACTTCTACCGGAGTTGTTTTATCAGTGGTCTAAAGGATGCCATCCACTCTTAGGTCAAAATGTCCTGTTCCAACACAATGATGGAAGCCCTGGGGTTCGCTAAGTTGGCAGAAGAAAAGATTGCATCCCAACAGTGATCCAAATCCACTTTTGTTCCCTTCTGAAAAATGGGTTTTCAACGACCTCCCATCCCGCCAGCTCCTCGATCAACTCCTATCAAGCATTTTTTTGAAATAGAGATGCAGGCATGCAGAGAAAAATGGCTCTATTATAATTGTGATGAGAAATTCACTCAAGGAAATATATGTGTTCAACAAAAGCTCTATCTCTTGGACGTGGATTCTCCGCTTGCCTCTGAAATTGGTGAAGAAGCTCTAGATACAATGGATGCTCTGGTCAACATTCAGGAGCCACCTATTGACCCTCCGTCTCATGATGACCAGCCATAGATATATCTCCATGCTTTAGCTGGAATCACCATCCCCCAAACAATGCGGGTCTGGGGTTACTTCAAGAAGCTTCCTCTTACAATACTCATTGATTCCAGTAGCACTCATAATTTCATTTACCCTTGGATCGTCAAACAAGCTAATTGTTTTATCCATCCTTGCTCCAATTTTGAAGTGATGGTTTCCAATGGGGGAACCTTACCTTGCAAAGGGAAGTGTCGTAATGTGCATATCTCTATGGGATATTATAACCTGTGCTTTGACATGTTTGCCTTGACCTTAGGTAGATGTGATGTGGTTTTGGGCGCTCAATGGCTATGCACACTTGGCCCTATCTTACGGGATTTTGCTAAACTTTGGATGCAGTTCTCCCCCAATGGAAAAAAACACACATTGACAGGATTACAACCAAGGTCTCTCAGCATCATTAGTTCACATCGCATGGAAAAAATCCTTAAGAAGAATTCACATGGTGTCATCGCTCAGATCCATTCCATTTAGATGCAACCATTAGCGGTCTCCACTACTCCTTTGGATCTACAACAAATTTTGGATCAATATATAGGGGTCTTTGCTGAACCCGTGGGATTGCCACCTTCAATGCCAAAGGACCATCGTATTCAACCCCTTCCTGGAAGCGTTCCTCCCAACATCAGGCCCTATCGCTACCCATTTCACTAAAAAGCAGAGATTGAAATGCTCATTCGGGAGTTACTGAAGCAAGGTATTATTCGCCCAAGCACTCATTCCTTTTCTTCACCAATTATTCTTGTCTGCAAAAACGATGGGTCATGTTGCCTCTACATTGAATTCCGAGCACTTAATCACCTCACCATCAAGGATATGTTTTGAATTCCTGTTGTCGATGAGCTTCTTAAGGAGCTTCATGGTGCTCAATTTTTCTCCAAGTTGGATCTTCATTCTGGGTATCATCAAATTTGGGTTCATGAGGATGATATCCCTCAAACATCTTTCCACACACATTATGGCCACTATGAGTTTTTTGTCATGCCCTTTGGCCTCACTAATGCTCCTTCCACATTCTAGGCCTTGATGAATAAAATATTTCGGCCCTACTTGCAGAAATTGATTCTGGAATTCTTTGATGATATCCTCATCTACAGTAAAACATGGGTTGAACATCTCCAACATATGGATCTTGTAATGCAACTTTTCTATGATCATCATCTCCACACCAAACAGTCTAAATGTGTTTTTGGATAGAAGTAGCTTGAGTATCTCGGCCACATTATCTCAACACAAGGGCTTTGCGTGGATCCTGCCAAAATCGTTGCCATGAACAATTGGCCTCCTCCTAAGACACTCAAGAGCCTTTGTGGTTTTTTGGGGTTGACTGGCTACTACCACAAGTTTGTCAAGGATTATTGGAAGATTGCATCTCCATTAACTGCTCTAATGAAAAATGATGCTTTTACATGGACACATGCTACTGAGTGTGCATTTGACAAACTGAAACAAGCTATGTGTACTACACATGTTCTAGCTATGCCCGATTTTACCAATCCCTTCACTATTGAGAGTGATCCTTGCAGAAGTGGACTTGGTGTTGTTCTCCTTCAAGATGAACACCCGATTGCGTTCACCAACAAAGCCCTTTCAAGTAAGAATATATCTGCCTCTACATATGAGAAGGAAATCATGGCTATTTTTCATGCAGTACAGAAGTGGCGACCCTAACTATTAGGGAATCATTTCTGCATCAAGACTGATCACCAGAGTCTGAAATATTTCTTGGAATAGCGTGTATCCTCCCCAGCACAGCAGAAATGGGTTAGCAAACTCATGGGTTATGACAATGATATCACTGACAAGAAGGGTAAGGACAATATTGTGACGAATGCGCTTTCTCGCACATTTGATGCCCAAGGTTCTCTTTCAGCTATTTCTATGCTTGTTCCAAAATGGTTGCAATCTGTTCAACAGGGCTATGTCAATAACTCTTCATTATCTCAAATCATCCAACGCTTGGCCAACAAGCCTTCTGCTGTACCACATTATTCTTGGGATTTTGCTTCCCTGAGATATAAGGGTTGTCTAGTGCTTCCCTAGAGCACATATCTTCAACAGGCTGTCTTCTATGAACTCCATGCTTCTCCATTGGTAGGGCACTCTGGGTTCCTCAAAATGTATGATAGGGCACAGTGTAACTTCTTTTCTCAGGGCATGAAAAGGAAAATTCAATAGATGGTGGTTGAATGTGATACCTACCAGCGCAATAAGGGTGAAACGACACTCCTTCCGAGATTGCTTGAACCCTTTCCCATACCTAGCTGGATTTGGACAGATATTTCTATGGATTTCATTGAAGGGCTCCATAAATCTAGAGGGAAAGTGATTTTGGCTGTGGTTGATCGCCTCTACAAATACAGTCATTTTTGTGCTCTCATCCATCCCTATACATCCTCCTCAGTCGCTCAAATTTTCTTAGACCAGATATTTCATATTCATGGAATTCCTTCTTCCATTGTCTCAGATCGTGATGTGACATTCACCAGTCATTTTTGGACAGAACGATTTCATCACACCGGCACCAAACTAAAGATGAGTTCAGGGTATCACCAACAAACAGATGGTCAGATTAAAATTATCAATAAATGCTTGGAAACTTATCTTTGTTGCTTCACCTTTGAATGACAACATCAATGGAAAAAGTGGATCCCTCTCACTGAATGGTGGTACAATACCTCTTACCAAACTACCTCTAAAATGACTCCATATGAAGTAGTTTATGGTCAGGCACCACCAGTTCTTCTTCCATACACCACAAGCAGTTCTCCAGTTCAGGAAGTTGACATGGTCCTTCGAAACCGTGATCAGATTCTTCGCATTTTGTGGGAAAATATTCACATGGCAAGAAATCGCATAAGCAACAAGCTGATCAGCACCATTCTAAGTGCACTTTTGAAGTAGCTGATATGGTTTTTCTTCTTCTCCAGCCTTAGAAACAATCCTCCCTGAAAATCAAAGGGTGGAATAACCTCGCTCCAATGTTCTATGGGCCATATCAGATTCTTCAAAAGATTGGGTTCTTTGCTTATAAATTGGAACTTCCTCCTTCTTCCTGCATTCATCCAGTATTTCATGTCTCTTGTCTGAATAAAGTTATTGGCACCAACATCAGAGGATAAACTATTTTACTAGAACTGGATAATGAAGGATCCATCCTTTTGGAGTCGGAGGCCGTCCTCAATAAGTGCACTCGTCAGCTTCGCTCTCGCTCTATCACAAAGGTCTTAATTCAATGGCATGGAATGCAACCAGAGGATTCTACATTGGAACCACTCCTTCAGATTCAACGACAATTACCACATTTAAATCTTTAAGGACAAAGCTTTTTCTAAGGGGGAGGGGATGTTAGGAACCCATGTCAACCCTTCTCTCTACTTTGTTAATATATTGTTGTTGGACGCATATGCCTTGTAAGTTGTCCCATAGTAATTGTTGATCCATAGTGTGTGTTATTGTTCTTGGGCACATATGCTTTGTAAGTTGCTCATAGTATTTTTTGATCCATAGTTTGTATTGGCCCATGGTTTTAACCCATAGCATTGGCGCCTATATTTAGTATATAAGTGTGTGTTGAGGCCAATGAAGGCATCGTGAAGTTATTTTTATTGAGCTTGCTCAAATTAGGTTGCCCCCTCGAAGTGGCCTGTGATCAATAAAAATATTCTGTGATCCAATATACTGTGCATTTTATCAATTAATTGTAGTAGGTTCCTCATAGATAGATAGTCTTTAGTCTCATCACCTTAGAAATAATCACACACAGCTCTAGAGGTTAATGCAGTACTCATAGAAGTCGAAAGGTGGTACTCCTACCTAGACACTTCTCATGTCCTAACCTCGTGCATAGTTGTGGTGTTATTCTAGGCGGGCCCAAGTCTATGCTCCAGACTTGACCTCTATGCCACATGGCATAATGGGTGTGTTTACCAACTTCCGTTCACAGTAGTCAAACCGTAAGTAACATAACTAGTGCATTCGACAAGTGGCACCTGAGCATTTCGACATGCACTCAAATCATCCAGCATACAATCAACATATATCATGAGAATACAAGCATCATAGCATGCATATGAAACGTAAGAGATGCATTCGACATGAAAAAATGCATTAAACATGTAACCACAAGGTATCATGCGATGCAAACATCGTAAAAGGTATATGTACATGAGAGAAGCATTCGACATTCAACAGTACATTTGACAAGCAACCCCGAGGTATCATGCGACACCACCTCCGAAAATAGGTGTATGAACATAAAAGATGTCATCGACATGCAAAACTACATTCAACAAGCCATTAATGCATAATGTAGTGCTAACATATCATGGATATATATGTAAAACATAAGAGGTTCCTTCGACATGCAAGAATGCATTCGACATGTGATCACCGAGCATCTTGAGACACAACCATAAATAAATGTATATATAAAGTGTATTTAAACTCAAGCGACATACAAATAACACATTTGACATGCAAATGAGTCATTCGACATGCAACTAAAGAGTTCATGTGATACAAGCATCATAAGTTACAAGTAAATTTTGTTAATGCATATAATGCATTCGACATGCAACATAAGCGTAATGTAGTCCTGATATCATGAATATTGTCGGAGTATTGGTTATAACTGCTGCACCTATGGGAATATAATGTGGGCTGATCTCTCGCACTAGGATCCTTGGACTTGTGCTTGGTTTCAAATGTTCATCAATATCTGTACGTTTTCGTGTAATGGCAAACCTTACATGGTATCAGAGCTGAGGTCCCAAGTTCAATTCCCCCGAGCTACGCCGGTGGGGGGGTGTTGGAGTATCGGTTATAACCGCCGCACCTCTGGGAATATAAGGTGGACTGATCTCCCACATTGGGATCCTTGGACTTGTGCTTGGTTTCAAATGTTCATCAACATCTACAAGTTTTGGTGTAACGGCAAACCTTACACATATGTACAACATTATCTCAAATCATGAATGCATAACGCATTCAAATCAACATTATGTATGCATACCAAATTCCATTGTAATTATGAATGCATGAGTCCTTTAATTAAAAATCACATATGCATACAAGATAGATAACATAGTCATTTTATACCACATATAAAAACATAACTATTTTAGATAATGTATAAAAAGGTAACCCTTGTATAAAATACATAAGAATTAACTATTTTATACAACATATATATATATATATAACGTCACCATTTTTATAATCTATATATAATATAACCTTTGTATAAAAATATATGTAAAAGGAATTAGTCAATGCATATAATGCATTTGACATTCAACATAAGCATAAGGTAAAATCCCAATAGCATGAGTATGTATGCGAAACATAATAAAAGGCCTTCGAAATGAAATTATGCATTCGATAAGCCAGCTATGGACATAATGTCCTACAATTATCATGACTATATACTAGCAAAATTTCACATGCATAAATTGTCAAACTAATATCGATTTCAGGCTCAAGGGCTTTCGTGAATGCTGTGTTGGGCCAAGGTATATATGTATACAAACCCATCTCACTACACAGAAACTAAATGTTGCATTCAACACCCGCTGCATACGATCACCAAAATCATGAGAGTTCCACGAGATCTGTAGTCACATTGATATATTTAAATCTCGGTGGCCGCAAGACAAAAAGAAAACGCAGGCCACCCAAATGTTACGGTGGAAGATCATCCTCGAAGCTTCAATTACAGGGAATCCACAAATTTCTTGGGCAACCAAAAACATAAAGAAGTAAAGAATACAAGCGTTGGGCTCTCAAGCCGCCCACACTGTTCTCAGCATACACCGAAGCATACAAACGTTAAGCAAAACGTTGGGGATTCTACGCTGGAACTCACAAAGAAAAAGAAATACCAACACAGAGAATAAACAACAATTGGATATATATGAATAATGGAATACAGAGCATCCACTCAACAACACGGAGCTAAATCTCTGGCATACATGTGTCCACGGGCAACGCAACGCAGACACAAGATGAAAGAACAATGCAATAGAAACCCCACGGAGTAGAGCATCAAGCTCTCTTCCGACTCCTACCCCCACGCTATCGCGGCAGTGACAACCACATGGGGCTGAGCATAAGTCTGAGGAAAGGGTTTCCATCCAAGGCGCATCCAAGCCTCAGAAATAAAATATAACAAACAAAAAGGAAGAGATGCAGGGCATCTTCCATTCTTTGGAACACGCAGCCATCAAAGTTAGCTAAACCCATGAAAATACAACAGTCAGAAAGAAGGAAACAAGGGAATTGGGACTCTTTTTTTTGCCATCACATGCAGCCAGCAAGGAGATAAGATAGAGCCCATGCTTTCCAGGCTCCAGGAATAAAGGAGAGCTGCCCCCAAAATTGTGTTCCCCAAAACCATCAATACAACTGCCCTTGCCCTACCTGAAGGCCAGTGTCCAGACTCAATGACAAAGTTCAAAGAAAAGGAAAGACGCCTCCCCAAAACCTCTGGGTGAGAGTAAAAAAAATCAAGCGCAGGTGCCTCAGCGCAACCATGAAGGAGCAATCCTCCAATCCCCAAAATATTTTGTGTGTGAAGACCTCCTTCCCCTGCCGACCAACACTAGGTCAAAAGGAAAATTAGTATTTTAATAATACTCAATCCCAAAAACTCTCTTCTCCAAAAACGAACAACTAGGTCGAAACTCATAACAAAAAATGTAAGTTACACTACTATGTAACTTTCATTCCCATTCTTGAAACAATTTGCTTCCTACAAATTATAATTTGCAGTGTATTATATATATATAATTTAAACATTTTATATATATCAAGGCTCATAAAATAGGAACCTCTATATATACAAATATATAAAATGCACAATATAAAATTCTATTGTAAGCACAATAATTTAACAACAAGGTATTTTAACAATGTGTTTATATATATATATATATAAACTATAATTACATTAAACATGTCTATATATATATATATATATATATATATATATATATATATATATATATAAACACAATAAGCATTGTACCTATCTCTCTATATATAAGCATATATATGAAAACGAAATATATGCATTTATAATGTCTTACATAAAATACATGATCATACAATATAATATGTGCATCTTTATTAGAGCATAAACACATAAATGAAATATGTTCCATAACTACCAATGTAATTCACAATTATATTATGCACATTTTTATTACAATCATGTACACACATCAATAGTATTGTTTGGCATTAGGTTCATACTTATGGCTTTATAATCGTATAGATAAATATAAGCTTTTCCACTTAAATATAGATGAGCCTAAGCATACCAACAACATATGCAAAACAAAATTTAACTTAACTCGACTTCAAAAGCTAAACCAAGCCAAAGACCACGATGACGTTTACAATTTTAAGACTCTCCCCCTTGTGGCTCACCATGCCCTTTTTACACTCTAGGTTGCATTGCGGGGATTAGTTTAGGTTCTAGGTATGTCGTCATGCAAGCTAAAAAAATTGAGTAATAAAGACTTTTTACCCGAGATGGAGACATGACACACGACTCATGGTGTAACAGTCACACTAAACTAGTGGGAGGTCGAAGCGTTTATGTACCTAGTTACATGAAGTACATTACATTTTATCCGTGATATTGAGGTGTGATACACCTCACGCGATTTTTCGGAAAATATTGCGCTAGGATAGCGCGAGATTAGCCATAAATATTGCGCTACCACATGGTATTTTCCCAAAATCCTGTGCGACAACTCAAAAATACCTAAAATAACCCCCTAGCCACCCAGGGGATCCTTAACATTAATTCTACCCAGAAACAATTGACAAGAGTAAGGTTAAGGCATACCTGGATCTTTTTGTTGGTCGAAAGGCACCCCAAATCTTCTAGAATTGCTCAAAACACGCTCTAGGAGTTCATCGAAAAGAAGTACAAATGATTTTGAAAAGTGGTCCCCACCCCTATTTATAGCTATTTGACCCAAACTTGTAATTGATTCTACGAAAAAACCATAACTCCATTTCCAAAACCGTTTGCACCATCATGATCATCATGTCGATCTCTTCCACATGAATCCAACCAATACATATTCCCACTAGTGTGACCAGGACATTATTTTTACTGAGGTACCCCATAGGTATGCCTTGTTTCCCTATATGATTCCTACATTTTCAATACCTCGTTCATGTTCTTTACTACCCTTAATTATGTGCTCCATATGTGCAAGATCTCTATCAGGACAAGGCGGAGCCTCTTTTTTTTCCATAATAAGAATAAGAATCCAAGTTATAACAACAGGGGTCATGCACCCTACCACATCTATCATCCCAAAACTAATATATAGACACTATTTACCCTCTATTTATAATGCATCTACCAATATTCCCGCTGATAACCATAAGGCCCTAATTCCATGCCTTGATATGACATCAACATCATTTATGAGAATAGCATGTTCCCCCATGGGTGTGTGCACCATAGCCATCCCAGTCATCAATTAAAACCCATGACATCGACCCCCCACAAGTTCGAGGAATCCAACCCATCTTGAAAATATCCTCCCTTAGAGTATCATTTTATAATTGCACATTTACTCCATCAAGTAGACTTTGTTAGATTCCTTGACACATGATACTAGAATGATTCACAAATCCCACTCATACATCCATGAATACCTTATCTTCAGCAATATTCTTCGTATCCACACCCCCATGAACACACCGATGGGGCCCCCACCCTCAGAAGCAACCAATTCTATTTAAGTTATCCCTCAGGCATACACTGCATAGCATTGATTCATGGGGCACCCGTCTTCATGTTTGTAACCTAACCCTCACTTTATCATTGGAAAGTGTGCCCTGATCCATTCAAAACCGTGGGGACTCCCATCATCAAATAGGTCCCCTGACACACCCTAAACTGTGGGGAACCCACTGATATTCTTTATCTACAAACATGTTCCCTCGTCACCTCACATCGCGAGAACACCATATTATTTTGGCAGCAACTCATGGTCTACTTTGGTCGATGTATTTGAGTCTCCATATGTTCATCAATATTTGTTTCTTCGGTTACCATCACTCATCATTTTGCATATCCACCAAAACCCTTTCACTTGCAGTTTGTATCTGTTCATTTCAACCTTCTCTGTTCCTAAAGGAAAGCTACCATACCCACACCCCATTTTTACATCGATCAAAGGAAGTTATTAGGCTCACACTTATCAACCAGTCTTGTGTCAGGTCTATCCATCCACCAATTGGTTACATTATGATCTCGATTCTCAAGATAAGACCCTCTTATTATCATATACTTCAACTCTCGTCGATGTCAAAGCACTACATTCTGAGAGTTGAAGTAGTCATAGTTATACCTTAGGATCCCTTTCAATCACTATAAGGGATCACCTCGAACTTAGTAGGGAGAGTCATTAGTGATTCCTAACTAAGTGGTTTCCCCTATGTTCGACATCATCAAATCATCACATCAGGGGGAAACATACTTTTGAAGGTAGCAGTGTTCACATCTGGAAATGATGGTGGTAGTATATATGGTGTAGTAAGGCTCTCAGAAAGATTCACATACCAGTTTGGTCCCCCACTCGTGTGGGCTTATCATGGTCAATAGCAAGTTCACTTCTTAATCACTCCGCAACAATTTGTGGGTCATTAACTCAAACATGGATTGGAGCCACCTTCATCCATGTCTCATTAGTATAGTAGAGTTGATCCCCTGGTCCTCTCTCATTATAATCACTTTGAAAACATTTCACAAGCATGGGTATGCTTGCATTGTTTGTATAAAAACCATTCTTTACTACAGATCCAACAGTCGTCACCAACAATTTCCCTCATGAGAGAACCCTATTTGTAAACATATTCTTTTTCCTATAGAACATGAGAGAAACAACAAAAAACATGATGCATTATTGGCTCTACAATTACCTCCAAACCTCATACATCAGTGGGCATCTGTTAATGCCTAAAAGTCACACACATGCAACATTTTCGCGATTCTTCCAGTAAGGCGTCATCAACATAAATAATACCTCTCAACAAATGCATCCTCAACAGATCCATAACTTCCAAAAATAAGTCAAAAGAAATTTTAGCGCAGGTAATACACTGGTAACTCACTCTATAGTGCAGGTTACCTGAACAATGCCCGCACTACACCCGCGTAGTTTTTCGTTCAATATCTATGCTACTATCAAAACAGTGGTACCACTAACTCCAAGTGGTGCATTGAAGGATTAATCCTCTCCAAGGATCTGAATTTGGCTCCTCACACACTTGGTTGCATTAATTATCCCCCCTTCTATACCTTGGAACTAGTTCATGGAGAAGATGAGTTCACACTTGGTTCTAGTTGTTTGTGGGCCACCTTCTGGCCTAGAAAAGGAATCCATTGGAATGCATTTGGTAGAGATAAATAAAGAGCAAGGTTATGTTGTTGGATTTGAGTTGGAGCTTCTTCATAGCCCACCACTTCCTATCATTGTGAGCATTCCCAAGCTCCCTTGTCACCTTTCTTCAAGGGACAAGAGTTTCTCTCCATTGTTCTACCATCTACTTAGCATTTAGTTTGGAAAAGAAGGGCCTCCCTAAGGGATATTGTCAGGTTCCCTTGAATCCCATACCTCCTAGGTGTTGTACAACTATACCATCGGGAAATACAAAAGTGATTTACCATATCTTGGATTATTATTGGAGTTTGCATTCTCTCCCCATATCTTTTATTTTTCTTTCTATCAATATTTCTTTGTTTGCATGTGAATTACACTAAAAATCTATTGCAGGATCATTTGGAGGAATACCGACACAGCACACACAGGGGCTCCAAGGACTGAGGCCTTGCTTCAACCTACAAGTATTATCCCATTACCAAGTGGAAGAGTGCACTTGTGCAATTGTTTACACAACATTGATCATGGAGTGACTTTGGTTGAGTGTAATTGGCCATTTTTTATTATAGATCATATGGTTGGTTAAGTATAATCCTCAATGGTTATGTTGCATTGAAATGTTCATAATGGATTATGGGTTATGCCTCATTGATTTTGGTTGAATTAATTTTTGCATGGTTGATTATGGCTAATCATGTTTGAGCATGGTTCATTATGATCGATGATGATGCCATACTTAACCATGGTTTACTATAGATGATCATGTTGACTATTCTAGAACATAGTTGACACCGGTTGAGTATGATTGGCAATGGTTGTTTATAGCTCAGAATTGTTGATTATTGTTAATTATAGTAGACCATTTAGTCATGATTTGATCACTATTGACCATGATATGCTTAATTGTGATGTGTTCATGAAAATTTATGTTGCATTATGGTGTTCTTCAAGCGTTATGCTTAAGTACAATATTCATCAATGGCTAGGTCATAGCATGACAATCATATTGGATAGATTTATGTTGACTTGATAATACCATATTTAAATATAAATTTGAGGATAGTAGACCATATTAGTTATTGTAAAAGTATGTTCCTCAATGGGCATGACACATTGTGTTTGGTTGACCATGATTGACAATGGTTGACTATGTTTAATTACATTTGATTATACTCGGCAATGTTTGATTGTGGCTTATCATGGTTCATAACGGTTGATTATTTTTGAATATGGTTGATCATGTTTACCTATGGTTGACTATGGTTAAGTGTGTTCCTCAAAGCTTATGTTGCATTGTGATGTTCATTAAGGGTTATATGTCGCATTGAGTTTTGCTGACTTTGTTTGGCCATGGTTGATTATGGTTGATCATGTTTAACTATGGTTTGTTGTGGTTGACAATGATGTTACGATTGAACATGGATTACTATGAAAATGTGTTGACTATAGTTGAATTGGTTGAATATGGTTTTCCATGGTTAATTATAACTCATAATGGTCAATTAATGTTAATTATAGCGTTATGTCAAATTCATTTTGGTTGTCTTTAGTTGGCTATAGTTGACGATGGTTTTACTATGGATGACTGCATCAACTATAGTTGAACATGGTTGCATTTTGTTGATTATGGTTGTCCATGATTGATTATAGCTCATAATGGTTAATTATTGTTAATTATAGTACATCATGTTGTCATTATTTGACTATGTCTGAACATGTTATGCTTAATTGTCACATAGGAATGAACTTTTATGTCACATGTGACATTCCATACGAGTTATGCCTAGATGTCACTTTTTTAATGGTTATGCCACAATTCATACTAGCTAACTTTTTGTCAAGTTTCTAGGTTCCTTATTGCATTACTACATTTATTAAGGCTTATGTCTCATTGAGTTTGGTCTACCATGGTTTCCTATGTTTGATTTGGGTCAACTATGGTAGATTATGATTGAAAGTGTTGGCTATAGTGACCCTAGTTGACATTATGTTGATTGTAATGTTCTTAAATGGATATACCACATTATGAAATTTATCTTAGGTAGCTTATGGATTTTTCAAGAGGTATGTCACATTGGGACATTCCTCAATGGTTATATTGAATTGCAACATTCCTAAAAATTTATTTTTGCATGATGACATTCCTTAAGGATTGTGCCACATTGAGTGTGGTTGAATTTTGTTAGGTATAGTTTCTTATGGTTTACATTAATTGACAATGGTTGATCATGTTTAATTTTTTTTAACTATGATTAAGTATATCCCTTAATGGAAATGTTGTATTATGACATTCATCAAGTGTATTATCCGATTGACTTTGGTTGACATTGGTTGGCTATGGTTGATTAAGGTTAATTTTGTTTCACTATATTTTGTTATAGTTGATGATGATATCATGGTTGACCATGGTTAAGTATGGATGATTATGATGAATATGGTTGAACATGGTTAATTTTGGTTGAGTATGGTTGGACATCGTTGTTTATAGCTCACAATGATTGGTTACTGTTAATTATAATCAACCATGTAGACATTGTTTGACTAAGGTTGACCATGTTAAGCTTAATTCAAATGTATGAATGAAATTTTATATGTCACATTGTAACATTCCACAAACACTATGCTTAATTGTGGCATTCCTCAATGGTTATGCCACAATTCATATTAGCTAAACTTATGTCAAATTTATAGGTTCCTCAATGGTTATGTTGCATTTCAATGTTTCTAAGGTTTATGTCTCATTTAGTTTTGCAGACCATGGTTTACTATGTTTGATAGCACTCAACTATGGTGGACACTGGTTGAAAATGATGGCAATGGTTGATCATGGTAAACATTTCTGAAGGACTATACTTATTCCAACACTCTTCAATGGTTATGTCATGATGTGTTATTCATCTTAGTCAACTTCTGAATTTGGAAAGTATTTTTTCACATTTTGACATTCCTCAATGGTTAGATTAGATTGAAATACTCCTAAATGATAATGTAGCAATGTTTCATTCCTCTTGTCATAGTGTGACATTCATATTAGCTAACTTCATGTCAAATTGCTAGGTTACTCAATGGTTATGTTGCATTGTGATATACATTAAAGTTGTTTCACATAGAGGTTTGTTAACCACATGTGGTTAAGCACGAATGACTATGTTTGATTATGTCTAATATTGCTTGAGTATGGTGGATTATGGTTGAAAATGATAGCCATGGTTGACCTTGGTTGACGTCAGTTAAGGGTTATGTCGATTATAATGTTCCTCAATGGTTATGTCACAATCTGCCATTCATCATAGATAACGTATGACTTTGGAAAGTGTTATGTCACATTGGAACATTCCTTAACAGTTATACCATACCGTGATATAATCATATTAGCTAACTTTTTGTTGAATTGCTAGGTTCCTCAATGGTTATGTTGCATTCTAAGATTAATTAAGGGTTATGTCTCATTATGTTTGGTTGACCATGCTTGACTATGTCTTATTGTGCTTGACTATGTTGTTTTATGGTTGAAAATGATGGCCATGGTTGGCCCAACTTGATGGTCCTGAATGGTTATGATGATTGTAACTTTCCACAATGGTTATTTGAAACCATGACATTCATCATAGATAACTTGCGACTTTGGCTTCAAGAGTGTAACATCACATTGGAAAATTCCTCTATGGTTATTAGATTGCTAAATTCCTAAATGATTATCTAGCACTACTGCAACATTCCTCAACAATTATGTTGCATTATGACATTTCTCAAGGTTATATCACATTGAGGATGATTATTTATTATATATTAATGACAAATACTATTGATTTTGAAAAATGCAATTTAATTTTCTTTCATTTTTTCCAAAAATGTATTAATGAAAATAATATATTATTTTTCTATTTTGTTATTGGAAGAAAATATTAAACCTATTAATGATCATGAATGGGTAATATTAATAGTTCAATATGCTTAATCATGTTTGACTATGGTTTGTTGTGGTTGATGATGATGTCATGGTCAGGCATGCTTTACTATGGATGCCTATATTGACTATAGTTGAACATGGTTGACTTGTGTTGAGTATGGATGGTCATGGTTGATTATAGCTCATAATGGTTAACCATTGTTAATTATAATAGACAATGTTGTCGTTGTTTGAGTATGTTTGAACATCTTATGCTTAATTGTGAAATATGAATGAACTATTAATTGTGACACATTCCTTAATGGTTATGTGGCAATGCAACAATGATTAAAAGTTATGTCATACTACATCATTCATCAACTATTATGTGACATTCATTCATCTAGGGATATGCTTAATTGTGACATTACTCAATTTTTATGTCAGATTAGAACATTAAACTTGTATGATGATGGATTTCATCGATTACCAACTATTATGTTTCATTGTGATGTTCCTTAAGGGATGTGACTAATTCATGACATCCAACTATTTATGTTGGATTGATATTTTGATATATGTATATATATAAAATCTTTAGACTTTAACTTTGTTGGATTATGGCGTCCTTTAATAGTTTTGTTACATCACAATTCTATAATTATTAATAATTCATACCACCATAGATTACCATAATTAATATATATTTATCAACTTAAATTAAACATCATTTTAATATACTTATATGTTTTATAATAATTTGATTATTCATATAATTAAAATATAAAAACCTAAGCGGATAAATAATTTAAGGTTATATGTGTGTGTGTGTGTGTGTGTGTGTGTGTGTATGAGGAAATAACTCACTGAATATTGTGCGCTTCTTTAGGATGACCAAACCCATACAAACTCAATGGTAATGGATCCTATGATCTGCCTCGCCTACTTCAAAAGACTTCCAACTAGTTGACCGATCAAGCTATCAACTTAAGAACACACACATATATATATACACACACTTTTTATTTTAAATGATATTTGTATTTTTGGGTGGATACTAACTTTTATGAATTTTGTGTGTGACTCATAATATTGTTGATTCCAAAATGTAATGTATAATTGGAATAAATGTAATAGGATGAATGCCAGTATGATTGATTTTGAAAAACACAATTGAACTTTGTTTCAAATTTCTCAAAAATTTGTATTAATGAAAATAATATATATATATTTTTAATATTTTTATTCTTTTCATTTGAAACAAATATTATATATATATTTTTAAATGAATAATAAATATTTTAAGTTACAACAACAATAACAATAATAATAATAATCATGTAGTTTTAAGGTCATCGCCAAGCGAGACACCAATTTGGTGCATGAGACCCCTTGTTTGTGGGACAAAGGACCCGCCTCTGCTCAATAATTTAACATTTAAAGTCTACAAAGGTGTACATACCCTACCCCACCATTATTATATATATATAGTATGAGAAGAAAATATTAAAATTTTATGAAAAATAACTAACTATTATGTACACCTTTTTATACCCAATGTTACAATTATTAATAATTTAAAACTCCAATCTATGGTTAAAATTTTCTTTTAAATTTAATTATAAATTTGGGAAAATGTTAAATTCAATTGTATGAAGATATTGAAGCACATATAAAACATTATTAAAGACTAATAACGTGCAACATTGTTGAAAACATATACACAATCCGTTTTATAATATATATATATATATATATATATATATATATATATATATAACTTTTAAAAAATCAAACTTTACAAAAATTTCTATATGTCATAAATCCATCCTCATTTAATAACTTTTATGTTTATATAATTTGTAATTCTTAAGTTTATATAATTGACATAACCTTTTCAGTCTAATATCAGTATATTGTGAACAATGTCGTAAAGAAATTGCCTAAAATTAATCTTAAACTACCAACAAATTAATAAAGAAATTGAAATCAAATCAATTTTCTAGGTTAATATTATTCTCCTGCGAAAGGAGTCGAAGATCTATGCTACAGACATGTCCATACTGTAAAATTGTTTTCCTTGGATTCTCTTATCCATTCAACATTTTATTTTCCTTCATAGCAATATTTCCTTCACATCGTGACTTCGATCAAATCAATGACCAAAGCATCTCAGAAGTTAGAACAAGTATTCCTACACATCCTGCATTTCGTTATTCATATACAAACAAGTTTTTTTTAACCATGGGAACAACAACCTCCCAAGGGTATATCCAACAGCCCACAAGCCAAATATACCAGAAACTTGTGACTCAGCAGGGGCCGAGACATCCCGAGACCCTTTATCCCAAGGGAGAGCCTCTATCCCAGGGGTCGCCTACCCTTCGAGCCTTGTCACAGCGGGCCAATGAGCAACCCTACCCCCCGCCGGTTTTGAACCTGTGACCTCCTCAGAGATAACACATGTTCTTAACCATTAGGCCCACTCAGGTGCTCGATTCATATACAAAGAAGTTACAGATGAAGATGGATACTAAACACTGTCTAAATTTTTTTCATTATCTAATATAAAGAGAAGCATTATACAGTAGAGTAGGTGCGAAGGGATCTCAACAATGTCTAAGCCATGGACAATGAGAAACATTAATTTAGTCTTTCCAATGGATCTACAAAAATTAATACTCTGAGCTGTTTATCAAAACAAACCACATAAACTTAATATGAACTAATCTAAGATATTCGGAGATGTCATTTCCCTATAGAAATACCAAAACCCAATTTTTTTTCAATTTAAATTTTATTGTATAAAGGCAGAGAAAAATACACAAAAAACAAATAGAAACATGTAAACTTTTGTTGCTAACAACCACAAGATTCAAGATTCCAAATGCACGAAAACATGCAAATTTTTTAACAAAGATAACTATCAAAGAAAACAACTAACTAAAAGTTCACCCTTATTTACAAGCTCTCTAATAAATGGTTACCTAGAATCTACATGTATGTTTGCTTTTTTAGTGAAAAACATAATTCTTAGAAAACAATATGGCTGAGTTGTTGTCATAGTAGATTGGTTTTAGTTCTTCTTGTTTATGCTGAAGATTGTTAACAAATCTATGTAACCATTTGAGCTACTTTTGTTGTTTCCCCATGAATCGAGAAACATATCCTAAAGTCCTCTTCATATCATATAGAATTCCTATGGAATCACTATCCCTATAGCCAACAACACAATCATTCTCTATCATTGAATGTATCTCATAATTTGTTTTCCAACTCTCGAATGCATGTCTTTGTTGGTTGTGGAGCACGATCTTCCTGATTCAGAGGTCATGTTTCATCCATGTCTAGATCCTAGCCTTTGACCAAGGGTTTTGGGGTCCCCCCCCCACTAAAGTCTCCATCGAGGGTCAATGGGGGTAGGGAAAACAATCATTTTCGGAGCCCCCCGGCATGGTAGGGGTTAAGGGGCAACACCCTCATAGAGAATGTTTTGGAAAAAATGCATTGTAAAATGTTGATAGTCATGACTTGGTCAATAATGGGCCATTTAGGGTTCCATGGTATTGGGTATCCCGTGGTATTTTACCATGGTAATCCCTCATTAAAGGGAAGGTATATATTGGGTGAACCACATATATTTGTGTTTCTCTTGTACTGTCTTTATGTGTTTTATTTCTGCATCTTATTTTATGCTATTGTTTCTTTGATTTTGTTTTCTAAAAATTGGTATTAGAGCCAAGGAATATTTGGCACATAAATCACATGAAAGATGGGTTCTTGCTTCAAGTGGGAGAAATGGAGGAAGAATGAAAGTTTAAGGTCAAAAAATTTAACATCCAAAACTACCAATTACAAAAGATCCAAATGGAGGACTATATGTATCAAAAGGATATATTTCTACCATTAGGATGAAGAGAAAAACAACTAGTGAAAATGAAGGATGAAGAATGAGAGGTTCTTGACAGAAATGCACTAAGAACAATACAACTATCTATGGATTCATCTGTGGCTTTCAATATTTCAAAACAAAAGATAATGGAGGGTCTAATGAGCGCATTTGATAAACTGTATGAAAAATCCTCAACCTCCAGCAAGGTATTTCTATTGAAGCATTTATTTAATATGAAGATGTAATAACGTGGGTCTATTTCTGACCATTTAAATGACTTTAATATGATTACCAATCAGCCAAGTTTTGTAAAAGTGAACTTTGCAGATGAGGTTAGGGATCTTCTAATCTTTTGGTAATTTCCAGAAAGATGGAGCGGCTTGGTCATGGTTGTAAGAAACTCTATCTCTAGTTCAAACACTTTGAAATTTGATGATGTTCTTGGTTTTATTCTTAGCGAGAAAATGAAAAGATAAAAGCACAAGTGAGACATCAAGTAATGTGTTGACCATGGAGAGCAGCACGTAAGACAAACCGAGATAGGAAAGAGCCCAGGTAATTGTGGGAACTGTAGGAAGGGAAAATCTAAGTTCAAACTCGGAAAGATAGAGAGCTAGAACTGTGGAAAGAAATGACATCTGAAGAAAGACTACAGATCTCTAAAGAAGAAAGGAGATGGACATCAGGAGACTACTCATGAAGTAAATGTAGTAGGTGATGTGTTACAATATGATTTGATTCTTGCATTAGATAGTTCTAGTGATTACTTAGTAGTATATCTAGGGTCTTCATGTCATGTTACACCCCATATGAAATTGTTTCATGATTATGTTCCAGGTGATTTTGGACATGTTTTATTGGGTGATGATGAACCATGTAAATTGTTGAAATTGGTAAGGTACATATAAAGTTAAAGAATGGAGTTGAATAGATGTTGAAAAATGTAAGGCATATTCCTTCTATGAAAATAAATTTTATCTCAGCTGGAAAGCTGGGAGAAGGCGTTAGTTTGTCTATGTTCGGAGAAACATGGTTGAACATCACTAAATGATTACTGGTAATAACAAAAGGAGATAGGATAGGTACATTGTATTTATGTTCTCATAATATTAATTATTCTATCTCTGTAGCTTCCAAAGAAATAGATACATCATTGTGGCATCATAGGCTTGTCCACGTGACTGAGAAGGGGATGCATATTCTCCACTCAAGGAAGTTGCTTCTAGATCTGAAGGAGGTAAGTTTGTAATTTTGTGAGAAATGTGTTTATGGAAAACAAAAGAGAGTAAAATTTCTCAAAGTTGGGAAGAAACGTAAGAGTGAACTGTTAAATATTGTGCATACAAACTAAACATATACAACTTAAGTACCATTTCATACAATATATTATGGAATATGAACTGTTGAAGTTTGAAAAGATACATACTAGCCATAATCTTGTAGACATGTTGACAAAGTTAGTAATGAGACGAAAACTAAGTTTAGGGAAGACTGGGAGAATCCACAATATCCATGTTAAGTAATCAACATTTCGAATCCATAACAAGATTCATCCTCAGAACGAATTGTCAATATGTGAAGAGCATAAGATCTAGGATATTATTAGTTAATTGATGAGATGCATAGATAAGGAACAGTTGGCTAGGGGAGTTGTTGTGATCAATATTCATAAACATAGGTTACAATTTGTTGTGATGCAGTAGCAATGGAGTTGTTGTGATCAGTCACCAAGTGGGGGATTTTTTGTTACGGAGCATGACCTTCCTGATTCAGAGGTCATGTTTCAGTTGTGTCTGGATCCCAGACCATGACGAGGGGTGTGGAGGGCCTTTCCCCTACACTATAGTTTCCATGGGGGGTTCAGGGGGGTGACCACTACTTTTGAGAGACTGCCCCTAGCAGGGGTTTGAGGGAAGCATCCCCGTAGAAAAAAATTCAAAAAAAGTGCCTTATAAATTTTTGTATTTTCATAGTCATGACTTGGTAAATAATGAGTAATTTATGGGCCCATGGTATTTTCCCATGGTAATCCCTCTTTAAAAGGAAGGAATTCTAATACACGTGTGTGTGGTAGTATTGAAAAGATCTATGTGATTATGTGACAGAGATTGTGAGAGAGTGATGAGGAATTTGTAGCAGATGTGTTGCGGGTTGTATCCCTTCATCTGTTGGACAATATAGTAAAAAGTATAATGATTTCTATGTGGATGTAATCCATATTGGGTGAACCATGTATATTGGTTTCTCTCTTGTATTTTGTTTATGTGCTTTACTTCTGCATCTTATTTTATGTTATTGTTCAGCTATCTTATTTTCTAATAGTCTCTAGGTGTCTCCATAAAAATAGAAAGAAAGCTAGCTGCATGCATACATGATATCTGATCTAGTAATAGTGAGATACATAAAACTACCAACTAATCTCTTGAATAATTTTGGATTTGAATCTGCACCTTTGTCTTCCTTGTTGAGTTTAATTCTTGTTTTTATATGTGCGGGTGTTACTTTGAAATGTATCTAAATATTTTTAATAAATTAAATGCATACTTTATGTAATATATGAAAATTCATTTCTGATTGATTTGCCTCTTGTATTGGAGAAAAATCACTATGGCTTGGGAATACCACAACAGATAGATGACTACCAGAAATCTACTCAATTCTCAAATCAATGTTATTATAAATGACAATGTTAAGATAAAGGAGAAATGTAACCAACTTTGATCCAAACGTTTGATGTAGATCCCCGTTGGAGCTTTCAATCCGTGCACTTTTAATCTGCAAATTAGTCTTGACAACCAATATCCAACAAGTACAAATAATATATAATTGACATTAACATTATCAATAACAATGGTCCACAGTATCATAAGAAAATGTAACCCAATGTATAATAAACAACATTCACACCATGAATGGAAGAGAATATGAGCATTTCTATTAATGAACAAGAAGAAGTACAAAGTGATACGACCTCTTGCCGGCAATCAATCTGAACCAAGATCTAGATCAATCCAGTTGTGCCTCCACCACTTCAATCCTCCATGAATGGCAAACTCAAACTAGAAAGGAGTTTGGAAGATAAACATAAATGGTCCACAACTACAAGGATCAATGAGTGCAGACTCATGATAAGGCGAAAATCCACTAGAGTTCCTTTGTTATTCTTTTCTTCCTCCCGTCCATAAGCCATATGAGCTCAATATATAGTCCTCTCAAAGGTAGGTGAAAGGACACATTGAGACGTTACTTGGGAAAATGGAGAGCCAAAGGTCACCCAATGACCGCTTTTTTGGAGTAAGAAGTAATTAATAGTGGGTTTTACCATTTTACTTGATACCCGTGGGCTATAGTGATGCAACTCGCGGGTACGCATGCTATAGTGATGCAACATGCGGGTAGGAATAAAAATAGGGAAAACTGGTATCACTAAAGGATAAAAATGGATTTGAGTCACTAAAATGGATTCTACAAGCCAAATAATGCTGATGCGCACAGGGTGGAAAATTACGATGTAACAAATGCCCCCTAATGTGTGAGGTCAGAGACTGAAAGTGCTACGATGGCCGAAATACATTATAAAACTCAGAAGTGGAGTGATGGATACACAAGTGGAAAGAGCACCTCACTCGTCATAATACAATAGTATCTCTGAATACATATCGGTAGTACAAAAATCTAATACAATGGCCATGAATAGGCAGTATATAGTGAATACATGTCATAAGTGATCATAGCCATAATCCCTCTACAGTAAGATATGGTATTCTGCTGAAAAGAAGATAACTGGTGCAAACTGGAGGTACAAACTGTTGAAATATGAGAGGTGATATCTCAGATGTAAAGTCAAAGTCATATGTAGCATACTGAATGCCACAATCGCCTGGGGTCTTCTACACAAGTCTTCGATGGTGCAAGTCCCATGAAGTGAATAAAGGAGTTGGGGTCGAACCTGATGAGACATTGTCTGATTACTGGTCAATGATGTATACCGTTAACAGACGCGAGATGACCCACCAATAATGAAAATGGACATCAACGCACAGAGCACAATCATCAGAGTGTGAATAAATGGGTTGAAGTCGAACACTAAGATGAATCCATCGCTCAGGGGACATTAATGTATTCCCAAAACTGTCGATGGAGAGAGAACCTGCCACTAATGACTGCAAGCCTCAAGGTACTCAAATGAACTCTAAGCCTCAAGTCCTGGAATAAATGAGTTGAAGTCGACGGAATGAGACTTGCTGGAAGGAGGGCATTAAGGCATCCCCCATTAACCAACACAAGGAACCAGCAATGCTGAAAGATTTGGAAGATCTCAGATGAAATGGACTGACTCAATAAGGATGGCCAACATGCAATAGTCAAGAGATCTGAGGAGTGGCCGACACTGGTTCAGGACTTCCTTTGAGCAAGAGCATGAGTAGATGGATAGACTCAGGAAGCATAGACTTGACATAAACTGTGTAATGCAGGAGGCATTACAGAGTGCTCCATAATGACTGGAAGCTTAACCAATCGGTGGAGAAAACTGAGAAACAAGTACATCTCCTAAGGGCCAACTATAGTTCCAACTCATAATGTACGGAGTGGAATGAATGGTCTGTTAAGAAATGACATGACAGCTGCCAACAAGAAATAGTGACCATAATCCCATCCGGCTTTTTGGAATATTTGATTTTTTTGGTCTTTTTCATATTTGGGAAAAGCTTGAAAAAGAATAAAATTGCTTATAATACAACAAGTCAAGGAACGAGTGTCAAATAGCTCGCAGACTAGTCCCAAGCAGTGGAACATACCTATGCTCAATGCAAGGAGATGCGTGCAGGATGTGGACACTCGGGGGTATGTTCCCTCAGGGTCAAAAGGTCATCAAATTGTGAAGGGAAAATATATAAGCTCTGCAGGGCTCGACAGGGGAAAAGTGCTTAGGAACCAGGCTAACAATTGAGTAAGCGGGAGCCGACACAAGGCTCAAGCGGCAAGCAGGATGATGCAATGCAATCACAACATGATATAACTGAGGGGAGTCCTTAAGGGAGATGGCCAGCATAAGACAAAGTACAGTATGAGTATTTATGTGATGTACTTGCAATAATTAATTAATGCAAATACACGAGATATCAGAAATAATAGAAC